>OW445485.1:5468160-6178160 GCA_918226075.1 Microctonus brassicae | reverse complement strand
CAATTTAACATTTGATTATTACTGAGTCTTCAAAAAAATTTTAAGAAAACATAAAGAAAAAAAAAAAAAAAAAAAAAACATAACTTACTAACTTTTATGTATGAATGAAAAAAAAAAATGTAAGAATAAAATTATTGTGATTGCAAATGAGCGATTGATAATATTCATACAATTTAAATTCAAATGTGAAAAATTTCATTTAGTAGCTAGTTTTATTGCGTGTATAAATGTAAACGAATGCGTTTTAAAATGGAAGAAACAACAAAAATTAAGAAAAGAAATTAATAAATGAGATAAATAAAAATAAAAAGTGTGCTGAAATAATAATTTGTAGCTAGATAGGCAATTATTGATCGTTATTAATAACGAAACAAATAAAAAAAAAAAAAAAAAGCGTCTCCATTCAGAATATATGTTAATTAATTTTTCATGGCACACCGATCAGTATACGACATCACGATCCGAAGTACAGTGTATTATTATTAACAATTTTTTTTTTTTTCATTTCTAATATACATATACAAAATATTATTATTATTATTATTATTATTATTATTATTATTATTATTATTACCTTGTTTTATTTTCTGTTAAACTATTATTAAAATATATTTACATAATTATTATCATTAATGTTCGTTATTATTTAATAATTAAATGAAGAAAAAGAGAAAATGAATTTTTTTTTTTTTTTTTTTTTTTTTTTTTCAATTTTCCCTATATAAGCACGTATATATAAAAATTAATTTTATGTAAATCAATTTAAGCAATTTCGCAATTTCTCATTCTCTTGCGTGAGATTAAAAAGCGAGATATGTATATAATATTGAATATATTTGCGGCTGCGCACATACACACACATAATATACGACACATTATTCGTGGCTAATGAGTGAGAGAATGAAATGGATAAAATAATAAAAAGAAACAATAGGTGGGAATGAATAATGGAAAATTGAAAGAGAAATTGGAGAAAAAGAATTTTAAATAAAATAATTATAATTTATTGGGGCTGTTTTTTATAATGGCGATGATTTTATTGACGATTTAATAGCTTGACAAATAAACATTTACACATTCATTTACAATACATAGAACACGTATATATAAATTTGTGTATGAATAATTTTATTTTGAATAATTGTGAATGTATTTGAGGAGAAAATTTTTTTATTCAAACAATAGATTTATATTGGGATTTATTAATGGAAGAAATTAATTATAATTTGTTTTTCATTGACGTTTTTTGTTTTTTTTTTGGTTTATTTGTGATGGTATTTTGTCAATAATTCATGTGGAGGTTTTGAAAAGAAAATTATATAACAATCGATCGTGTGACGCACGGGATGAAAGGCTATAAATGAATGGTGAATAAATAAAAGGGTGAAAATTCGATGGAAAATATTATTTATTGTGAATTAATGAGGAGAAGAATTAAATAAATAATTCGTGCAATAGAAATTTATCGATACAGTCAATTTGACATTGATGTAAACAAATATACATTATATATATTTAATATAATTTTAATGGAAAAATCGTTGATGAATTATAATTATTCTCGTACCAATAGAAATTTTGAAAATAAACACACGACACTTGTCGCAATTATGCTATTGATATTTGTCATTAGCAATTGATATAATGATGTAAAATATTGTCATTTTATCAATGGCACGCTTTTACTCTATAGTAAATTGCGCTTAATATAAATAGCTCAAACATCGCGAACAATAAATATACACATATAAACATGAATAATTATAAATATGTATGTATATATTTATTTAAAATGGAAAATGAAGAGAAAAAAAAAATAGGAATTAAAATTTGAAAAAATAAAATTAAAAAATAATGTGTTTTAACAAAAGTTTCCATGAGACGGCACTACTTGCTAATTAAATTTTGTTATTATAATATTTTCAATTCATTGATATTTATTCGATCAATTCTGATAATTACATTTTAATTATTAAATTCATTTTTATTTATGTATATTATTAATTTTTATTTTTAGTTCTGTTTGATATTTTTCTTTTATTTTCAATTATAATTAAAATCGCTTTCAGTGTCGTGAATTAAAATATAATTAAAAAAATTAAATTAAGTAAATAGAATTTTCTTGATAAATCAACAGCGAAATAATGAAATCATTCAATGTTTATTTATTATTATGAAAGGATTAAAAAAAAAATAAAATAAAATAATATTAAATGAATATAAAAAAAAAAAAAACAAAGCAATACAAAATAATAATTGTGTATAAGGCTTTACACATCACTCCGTGAATATATTTAGCAGTTTTAGTTGCACTAATTACAATAATGCTTCATGAAGAAATTAATATATGATGGATGTAGGTAGTAAAATATCTGGTTTACTGTACGATTAACTTGAAACGAAATAATAAAAGAATGAAATAAAAAAAAAAAAAAAAATATATTGTAAAAGGAAATGAGCAATTCTCATATGTATTTTCACCTTCATTCAAAAAGTCAAGTACACACGATTGTAATGAATAATGCAAGCAGGAAAAGCAGAGAAAATAAAAATTATGCAAATTAAAAAAAAAAAAATCAAAAAAAAAAAAATTGACAATTCAAATTAATAAAAAAAAAATTACACACGACAATTTTCCTTCGTTTTTCAGTGTTCACATATCAGAGTGATCTATAAAATGAAAAAAAAAAAAAAAATTGAAGCAAAATCGAAAGAAAAAAAATAATAAAAAAAAAATAATAATGAATTGTAATAATGAAAAAAAATTGATAATTATTGCCAATTATTTGTCACATTAATTCAAATTCGATCACATAAAAATTAATAAGTTTGAAAAATAAATTTTTAAAACAAATATAAATTATGTTATTAAAAAAAAATTCACACAATTTACTCACATACACACATACACACACATACTCATAAATAAACATAATAATTGCAAGAGAATAATTCTGATCGTATGAATTAAATAATAGTTTGCAATAAAATTTTTTGCCATTCTTAAATTTCGCGACAATTGGAAATTAAATAATATTTTTGCTTGAACGAAAGATGAATAAAAAAAAAAAAAAAAATACAATGTGAAGAGCATAGGAATATAATAATGAGAAACATGAGAGAAGTTTAGATGAGACAAACTCAAACGTATTCCACTGAACAAGGGAAAACATAATTTCTTTTGCGAGGGTGGATACAAAGAGAAAAAAAAAATACATTTCGTGCGTAGGATGAGAGCGTCAATTTATTAGAACTTTCGCCTGCAGCGTGTACTAGGTAGGAACAAAAAAAAAAAAATGTGAATGACTCTATGTGTGTGTGTGTATGTGCATGATTAAATAAATATGTGTGTATGTGTGTTGTGCGTATGTGCGATCAGAAGTGAGAGAACAAGAAAGAAAAAGTGAGAATAGAAAATGCAAAATGAAAAAAAAATTAAAAATTACAAAAAATAATACAAAACAAAAAAAAAAACAAAAAAAAAAACGCTGGACGGTACAAGCGCGGCGAGGAAATCTGCAATATAACAAGCAATAAATAAGCCACTCTTAATTCCATGTATGTTAAACAATTATGTGGATGCTTATGAGATTTATTCATTAAACGAGCAAGAAAAAAAGATACCAATTTTACATATTCTTACTAATCGTAAAAAAAAAAAATGAAAATAAATAAATTAATTAATTAAAACAATACAAATACGTATAGTGACATATTAAATTATACGATTATGTATTATGTATTGAGTAAAGATTAAAAAAAAAATAAATAAATAAATAAATAAATAAAAGCAAGCAAACAGAAAAGTTAATCTATCTACGTAAGTACGTACCGTTTCAATTTTACACTACCGATAATAATGACATAATTGATAAGGATATATAAGATATATGATGATTTATAATAATTGTAACGTTGTACAGATTATTTATGAAAAGGCCCAACTTTGACGAGAGAGCCGGGCGATGACGAAAAAAAAAAAATTAATAAAAATAAAAATTGCCTTAGCAAAACTATTCGTGTATGGCAAAAGATGTGTGTGTTCGTAATAAATTAAAAAAAAAAAATTAATAAATAAAAAAAAAATAAGACAAAAATTTATTTCGATCAGAAATTCCATTTTCCGATTTAAAAAATATTTCTCACAGTTTTAATCTAAGACAATTTAATGGAAAATAAATAAGAAAGAAACAGAAATGAAAGAAAAAAAAAAACAATAACACGATAAGAAAAACATTCCTGCGCGATCATTTCGATTTAAAGTGGAAATAAGAAAAATAAAAATAAAATTAAAAAGAAATTTCCAAAAACGATATGTTATCAATAATATTTATTAAGAAAAAAAAAAAAAATAATAAATAAATAAAGAAATGATGTAAAAATAAAACTATATAGTGTGTGTGTAATTCCCTTCGCTTTAATGGAGGGGCAATAAGGCCGATCGCATGGAATTGTTTTTTTGCGTGCGAGTCACGTACGACTCTCTATTCAAAACGGCCAGACTATAATGGATGTTTTGTAAGATAAAGCAAAACCGTTGGTCCAGTGATTCAAACGCAGATTTTTGCGTTCAACGGGCTTTAAAATATAAAAATTGAATAGCCCGACTAGTGCGGGATTATCGAATAAAACAAACAAACAAACAACAACAAAGCAAATAATAAAATGAAACGTGAACAAAAATGAAATGAATGAAAATTTTATGTGGCTATAACACTCTGGGTTCGCGACCAATCAAGCAAATGAATAAATAAAAATAACGAAATGAAGGGAAATTAAATGTTTATCCCAAAAGAAATAATAATTACCATCGTGCACACGAATTAAAAAAAAAAAAAAATGAATGGCCGTTAATTTAATTAATTGTGTATGTATACAAACAAAACAAAAAAAAAAATAATTATTGCGATTATAAATATAAACACTAATAAAAATGAAATACAATATTGTACCCCTCTGTACATATAAATATATAATATAATACAATGATTATTACGATATGATTTATTATATAAATATACATATATATAAATATATATACATATATGTATCTAATGAATTCATATTACGTTTTATTATTGTTTCAATTATTGATTAATTATGATTGCGATAACGATTATAAATTAATTATTATCATCATTATAATATTATTAATATTTAAGAAAAGGTTCACAACGTGCCGTGTGTATGTGGGAATAAAATATATAATGTAATGGACATTGTTCAATTCAAAACTCTTATCTTGTTTTATTATTATTAATACACCTCTCTAATTATCCTTAAAATTATTTTAATTACTAGTTATTATCGAGTATTATTTATAATATAAATCAAAGTATATTTAGAAAGTAATGAAATTTTTATTTGAAAAATAATTATTCAATTTTTGTGTATTTTTGTTGGGCTAATTAATTTTATCGATGGATAATTAATGTCTGATGTTTAATTATTATTATTTGATGAGGATTTCAATCAATATATTTTTTTTTTTTGTGGATGAGTAGTACAATGTACCTTTGAGTTCCTGAAATATCAGCGCAGATTGTATTTGAGCTTTTTTCTGATCATCACAGAGACGGTAAAGCAGATTTTTTTTTTTTGATGAGAATCAGCAGCAGGGAACTTTGGTTATTTTCAAAATACTGTTGACAACATAGTAGTTTTCTATATCTTGTTGATTAATATATTGAAAGAATTTATAATATATAATTGAAAGAATTCATAATATATAATTATATATCAGTGATTGAATTTTAATATTTTTGATTTTTTATTTGTCATTGAGATTTTGAATAAGTTTAGTTTTGATTTTTTGTTCAACTATACACTGTATTTCCAAACAATTAATGATTACTGATGACGAATATATCGCATGAGAAATACAAATCAATTATAAAACAGTAAACAAATGATAAATAGAATTGGACTTTTCTGATACCAAAAATATTTTTTTGTTTCTTAACAATTTCAAAATACCTTTGTTCATTTGTGACCTTAAAATATATGAGATAACTGAAAGTATCATAAATATTTTTATAGTTAACATAGGTTTAGAATTATTATAGTGAGATTGAAATAAAAGTTCAACAATATAATTAAAATATACAGTAATTTATTGACTTGGATGATTGATTCGTGCCCACATCAATTGAATATTTTGTGGCTTTGAGATGATCACAGCAATAAATGGTCTATCAATACGTATCTCAGGTGGGTCTGCATAGGTTCTTCTAGCGACCTCTAAAACTGAAATAAAAAAAAATATAACTTAATTTTTTGTTCCACAATTATCTACACATAAAATAAATTATAATTTATCCACACTCACTAGTTTCATATGCAGACTCACTGCCTTTTAAATCAACATTAATGAACGATTTATGAATTAATCCACTATTTTTTAAATAATGTTGATAAGTGCGATTTGAAATATTGTCTCGAATTCCTCTACCAAATTCCATCTGCAAAAGAATAAAACAAAAAAAATAAATATTTATTCAATTATTTCAATAAATAATTTCTGATTAATGATGATGAAATTATATAAATATTTATCAACCAACTTCTGCTAACGTTAATTTCACTTTACTCTCAAGTTTGAATACTGGTATGTATACATCAATATTTTTTTTTGGAGCATTCAATGCTGCAAAATTAATATCATGCAATTTTTCAGTTATTGCATTCAACCCATCAACTTCATTTGGTATAATAAAATACATGCTGAATGATTTATCTCCGCCGTTTGACTGTAAAATGAAAAATAAAAATTTCATCAGAAATTATACATCTAGGTATAATTTTTTTTTTTTAATTTATATCATAATGTAATAATTTAGATAGATGATTTTGTAGTACCTCATATGGTAGCTCTATGTATTTTGCATTAATATTGGGAATCGGACCATAATTAAATGGTGCAGTATCGCACATCATTATTACAGCAACATTATCAATTTTTGAGCGATGAAACCAATCTTTCATTATATATTTAAATGGATATACCCAGTTGCTTTTGAAATAACCTGTACTGACCATTGCTAACTGTATATTCTTCAAGTCATCTGAATATTAATAATAAAGGTAGAAATGAATGAATTAAAATATAAAATTGATATTAATAAATGCATAAATAAATATTTTTATTATATTTACTGGGACTGATGAGGTTTGTTATTTTATTGTTTGTTTTACGCTTGCTCCAATCATTAATATTTCGAGCAGTCCTTAATGTATCCTGAATATTCAAGATCTCGATTTCGGATGTGAATAGTTGGGTTAATTGTTGAAATGATTTTGTTGGGAATTGATTGTGAACATAAAGTTTATTTGCCAAATAGATTTCTGTATTTGAGACATTCTGAAAAATAAAAAAATATATATTGGTAATTTGTTATGTGTATTAATTTAATATATCTTTGGGATAATTAATGTAATCATTTGAATAAATGTAGGTACTTTTAAATTTGCAACCAATTGTGAATAGCTTTGTAGATTATCTATTTCGATTTTTGAAATATTTGAGGAATTGGATAAGTCTTGTTTTCCAAAATTATTGGTGCCATATTTTGTCATAAGTGTTACTATTTGTGCACTAATCGGTGAACAAACAAAATTGCCTGGTTCTTTCCGAGCCAACGTCTGAAAAATTATTATCATTTTATTTTTATTTATATTTCAATTTGTTGATATTGATTGATCAAATTATTGTCAGTTATTGATGAGAATATTTATAATATATTCGATGTTTCTATCAATGTTGATAAAATATAAATTATAAACGTAATTAACCTTGAAGAAATCGACCGAGAAAAAATTTATTCCCGCAGGAGAAAAATCAAATTTTTGATTTGCAAGAGATTTCATAATGTTTGAGCTTAAGACACTCAAAACTAATATAAATACAAACAGGAATGATGAACCTGAAAATAATGAATATTAGTAATTTTTAAAAATGAATTGAAATGTATAAATAAAAATTAAAAACTCACGGTAATCCATTATTAATTAATAACTCGAAGATTTTATACGAAAGTTCATCAGAAATTAATTTGTTTGAACACTTCTAATATATGAAATGAGAATTTTACAATATTTATTAGTGATAAAAATTAATTAATGCGAATTAATATCTTGTAATCAACATACATATGTTCTGGTGAATAATTAATCATCAATCATTTACCAACTACAAGTAGATTAAGTATTAAATGCGACCTGAAACAGTCAAGTAAAAATTACAAACTGACACGACAAAATATTTCGCATTTATAAATGATACATTAAATTCAAATGTTCCAAAGTCTGTTTTTTATTTTTCGATTACAGAAAAAATAAAAAATATATCA
The DNA here is from genome assembly GCA_918226075.1 of Microctonus brassicae. NCBI lineage: Eukaryota > Metazoa > Arthropoda > Insecta > Hymenoptera > Braconidae > Microctonus > Microctonus brassicae. The sequence continues at coordinate 6,169,812 of OW445485.1, read as the reverse complement.
ATTAAAAAATAGTAGAGAAACTTAATTACAAAATTGCTTTTGCTTTTTTGTTTCTCATTTTTTTAAGATAATTTTTAAGTATCTCAATATATATTTAAACATCGAGTAAAAAATAATGTTTCATTGGTATAGTTTAATACAAAACAATTCACTTGTGATTAAAAATTGATATTAAATTTGGAAATAATCCAAGACTCTACAAATAATTCTATATTATCTACAATTGCTCACGAATGATACGTTTTTATTGTACGTGAATAAGTCTGAAATGTGTCCAACAGTTGTTAGATTCGTGTATTTGCTCAAGTTTACTCATTTCAATTATCAATAACGTGGAATTTATTTATCAATCACCTTTGATAAATGACTGAACATTTGATTTTGTCAATAAAAAAAAAATACCTAATACACTAATTTTTAATTAATGACATACTTTACATTTTATGTATTAAAATAATTTATTATTCATAGTGCACATGGTGTACAATAATATCAACATTGATAACAACCGTGTGCACATAAAAAATTACATAAATTAATGATTAAAATTACGTGACAATTAAATATTTATTTTTCACGAGAAAATAAATGAACATGAATTAATAATAAGTACTTCTTATTATTGGGAATTCAAAAAGATCAGTTTAATATTAACGAAATCTAATAATGAGATTATTGTAACTGAATCATGTCATGATAAAAAATTTTTGAATGTATATAAATAATGCGATTTGTTTAGGTAAATAGATTATTAATACAAATATTCATTCCTTCTTAATTTTCATTTTCTTCTTTTTTTTTTTCCATTTTTTTAATATATTTCTGTACAGTAATGATTTTATTACTTTTCATTCGCTATCATCGTGACAATATTTGATTCATTTATGTATTTATATTTTACATAACACATTGATAATAATCAATTATATTTTCATCATCTGCACGAAATAATTTTTCTTATATATTTTTCACATTTTTTTTTTTTTCCATCCTTATATTATGTAATACATAACAAATCTTTTGTGAAATATGGCAACACATACATATGAAACACACACAACTTGCACTTTTACATCTTGTGTTACTGTTGTTTTTTTTTTTATTATTATTAATTAAGCAGTCATTGAGAAGTAATATATTATTTATTAAATATAAATTGAGAAATAGAAATATTTCAGCTGCATTTGATGCACTTAATTCATAGCACCATAGTTGCCTTTTTTTTTTTTTTCATTTCATTCATCACAAAATTATTTATTCATTCATTTGTTTATTTAGTCAATTATTTAAATATTTAATTTTTATTTCGTCGTTTTAATGAAATAACTCACAAATGTTTGCTAAACTGGCCTTTTTTGGCAGACTAAAATTATGAATTAATTACTCAAGTGAAAATAATGTAGGTTTTGAATGTTTTGAGATCGTTCATATAAAAAAAAAAAATCAATAAATAATAAAATAAACTTGTATATTGGCAAATCTTCAAAAGATTAACTATCAATACACAATCATAATTAAGATCAAAATGACAATATAAAACAGCAAATAATACCTTAATAATTATTTGTGTTTTTTATTATACAAATTACTTAACAATAAATTTACGCATTATGTTTTTTTATTTCTAAAATAAAACGCCGAACGTCACGCAGTAATTGTATTCGATGGATCATCATTAGTAGCTACAACAACTGGTACGCTCTCTTGAAGTGCTAATTGTCGTGCTTTAGCTATCCACATTTCATTATCAGCTCGAACTCTGTAAAAACGAACAAAAAATAAATAAATAAATAAAATAATACAATGAATAATTAAATGTGTAGGAATAAATTTAAATTGTAAAATTAATTTGACATATATATTTGCATACCTCACTGTATTATCACTCACGACATTGTCAGGCTCGCCATAATTTGGTGAACTGGCGTACGGATCATAACCCAATGTTGAAAGCATCGGTGCAATGTCAGCCATGTCCTTAACAACGTCCTCTGGTATTTTCCCCACCCACTTCGTTAAAGCCTCTAAATTAACGGGTTTTATAACTTGATCCGACGACCGTTCAACTCTGCCGGGGAAAAATGAACGATAAAAAATTAATTATTCATTTACAATATTAATTTAAAACAAAAAAAAAATATTCAGCGCTTTAAAAAATTTGTGTGATAAATTAAATATTTTTTCTTGCAAGTAGATGAAAAAATTTAAAAAAATAAATATTATATTAATATCTATTATTATTACCTAGTTCTTCAAGTAGAAAAAAAATATAATTTAATATCTAAACAACAAATAAATAATTTGTATTGAATATTCAGTAGATTTTTTTTTTTTTCTTGAGTACGTTCGTAAAATAATAATTTTTGCAATGCAGTAAATTTTATTACGCTGAATTTAAATATATATTTTTGAATAAAATATAATTTAATAAAAGAAAAATAAAAAATATTCAATTAAAAATGAAATCTACTTGGATAACGGAACGCCGCCAGGTTTATTGATAAATTCCTCGTGATGTAGCACTGATTCATTCCATGGTACATCGAGAAAGTGTAGTATTTTTTTCATCCAATCACGGGGATGAAGTACAAGCTGTTCATACGGTACCATTAAACATCGTCCAACACCAACTTCTTTGCATTGTTCATGCATCAATGATATTGCATGATTCCACTTTGTGAGACATTGTCTGTACGATGATAAATCAAATCCTGTTATAGTAACCTGAAGAATAATAAAAATAAATAAATGAAATGAAAATTAAGTATTTGTAATTTATAATAATATTTTATTTTATATTACTGCACCTTTCGTGAAATAATTGAATGAACTGTCGCACGACCGTCTCGTACCATAAAGATAAATTTGGCATTAGGAAATAATTCAAGCATGTATGAGCCCATGTTTAGTATCAAAGGATCTTTATTGCAAAGCCGAGGAGCAGGCTCACCGTGTCTTGCAATTACTTCAAGGCAAAATGCTGCAATTGCTCCATCCATCACCTTAAATCCAACCAGCCAACAGATAAATAACATTATATTCAGCAGATAAAAAAATATAATATAAGTATATTAAAATATTTTCTATGATTAAATTTGTTTAAAAAAAAATATTTATTGCTTAAAGATGATATTTTTTTTTTCAAATAAAATATTTCAAGACCGATGAATTTTAAATTTGAATTTCATTTTTATTTTTCAGAGTATTATATTTTATTCAACGAATGTCAAAATACGTCGAGTTACTTTTTCAAATGGAAAAAAAAAAAAAAATAAACACGAATGTGATAAATTCACATCTCTCAAGCAGTGGCAGCCGCTCCAAACATATTAAACAGCAATAGAGATCAAGTGACACAAAGTTTGAAATGAAAATAGATTTTAAATAATTTATTTTACTATTTCGTAAATATTTGTATTTTTTGTTTTGTTTATATTTTATTATTTTTTCATTATAATACCTCTTTGGAAATTCCTGCTTCAACAAGACGGACACTTTCTCGTTTAGACTTGACCCAGTGCATTCGCATTTGTAAAATTCGTGGAATTATTCTTGTCTCTTGGCCACAACTAAAAAATATAAAAACAAAAAATTAATTTATCTTATTATCATTATGTTGAATTTCATTGTCAACATGTTTGTTATAATATTAATTCAAACATTAATAATACGTAGAGTGCATAGAGCAGATTGTAGTCCAGATATTCCGTACAACATTATTTGAAAAGCCATTTGTCAATGAGCTGTCATATCCAATTGATTTAACAACTCACCGAACTTCAGGATGAGCGTCCAACATTGCTCGCATTAATGTCGTTCCTGATCGCGGAACTCCACCAATAAATATCAATGGCATACTTCTATCATACGGATACGTTTGTCGATCGTTTTCACCAATTACGTATTTCTGAAAAATAAATAAAATAAAAAAATTACAAAAATCATCATAATAAAAAAATATTAAAAATATTTTACAACACAAGAAGAATTGAATAAAAAAATTAAATATTTCTCCCTCTCAATTAAAATGATTCATAGCAAAAAAAAAAAGAAAAAATCCTACAATTGTTCGATTAATTTAAAATAATTTATATATTTTATATAATAATATGATATATTATTTATATTATAATATAATATATTTTTAAAAATTTTTTTTTTATTTATATTATTTATATATATATATAATATAATATAATAAACAAATGAAATAAAAAATAAAATATATAATAAAATAAATTATAATTTATAAAAAAATTTCTTTGAAAAATTTCCATTTCTCTACGATTAATGACAATAAAAATAATAATAATAACAAAATTTTATATTTGAATAATATTTGTATTGTGAAATATTGTATAAATAAAAATATATTTTACAATAGAATGATACAATGATTGTTAACGCCATGTTGTTAAAACGAAAAGTAGAGAAGGTAATTTACATCCAACGCACAGTCTGTTCATGAATCGCGCAAACTACTTCGTCGCCCCTCAAGTCTGACATGACGCGGGCCACTCCCCTTCATCTGTTCTGTCGACGTCATATGCCGGTTACACGCCGTGTTAGTTTCTCCCCTTTTCTCAACGCTCCTGTCGCTCTTCTCTCTACCTTTGTTACCACTCTTGTACTGCTTGCTTGTACACTCTTGCCACATAGCTGCACTGATTTTCTCTTCTACAGCCAATTTAAATTGTACTCGTTGGTAAATTTATTTATAAATATATTTTTTTCTTCCATGCTTATGTTAAACTGAAATTTTAACTTGGAAAAAAAATTGTAATCTATTTATTTTATATTCTAATTTATTATTTTTTATTTTTATCGTGTATTTCTTTTTGTTTTTTTTTTTTTTTTTGTTTATTTTGGGCTGGGGGATTGTCATGGAGATTCAGCTGTGGCCACATAACAGTATAGCTGTGACAAATCTTAGTGTCACGAGAGAGTAAAAGCACAATGTAATCCGAAACTTTCTTATGCAACGTGTTAAAAATTCTTTGATTTTTATTTTATTTTTTTCAACTTTTTCTGTGTTACGCTCTCAACTTTTCTCATGCCTGAAATATATTCGAATAGTAAAAGTTTCGTGGAAATACCTATATGGAAAAAGGGAATTTATATACATGTACATGTGTGTACAAATGTAAAACAAAATAGAAACAAGAGAAATATAAGTTTTACACGACAGATCAAATGTTTTGAGACATACTCGTTTGACGTTATCTTGAATGACATGCTCCGAAGTTTTATTCTACTTTCCAGTGCACGTCAAGTGCTTTATATTTACATTTATAGATATATTTTCGTATGGCTGTGTGAAAAAAAATTTTTAAAAAATATATATCTTGATAAATGTTTGAATTACCATTTTTCAATAGTATAAAAATGATTTTTTATTTTTAAATCTCTTTTTTTTTTTTCCTGATTATTCGATTAATCAAATTGGAAATTTTTATAGTTTATCGTCTCACACAGTCGTAAATAGTCAAATGGCGTGCATAAAAAATTGTAAATAATTGAGAAAAAAATTTTTTTTTTTTCCAGTCACTGCGAAACATTATTGTCAAAAATAAATGAAAAATATTACATTTAATTAATTCAACTGTTGAAATAAGTGATTAGAAATGTGTAATGTCTCCCCACATTGTGCTTTTGCTTATCTGAAGTTTGTTTGTATTAATGTAGGATTATTCAGCCGAGCTCTATCGCAATACATGAACATTTATATGCGATAAGACCAACCGTGTTTCGAACGTTAATCATGTGGCAAATCGATAGCAATGTGAACAATGTATACTACACAGGATTCCATAAAGTCTAAAGAGAAATATATGCTTAGTACATGGTAAAAGTATATCATGAGAGATGTACGAACTCTGTGAAATAAAAAAAATATATATATTTCTCATTTTTATGTCTCTTAAACTTTATGTCATTTATCAACGTGTAAAAATTTTACATAAAAATTTTTTTTCTCATTCATGAATAGAATATTTTACATTTAATATTTATTTTATATTTTTTTATTCTTTTTTATTTCAGGTAAAATAAATTTATTCGAATATTAATCTGCGGTTTGTCAGACTTGTTGAGCTAAAAGTAGCCATAAAAATAATTCACAATTAGCATTTTTCATGTCGTAGACACAACTGTCTTCGTTCATTTGAATTATCATATTTTTTTTCTTTGTTTCACCAGTAAAAATGGAGATGTATTTTTTTTTTTAAATTTTTTACACTAAATCCTCTCAACACTTGTCTCAATCTGTGTTTGCTTGCAACTGCAGTGAAAAAATAGAGGGCACAATTCACGTTTACATCCTTCATAATAATAGGAAAACATAAAGACAGATTGAAAGAGAAAATAATTCTTGATTTTATTATTTTTCTTTTGTATTTTTGATTTTATTTTATTCCTCTGAACTCTCCCATACATATAAATAACAAATATACACTACAACGACATCCCTCGTTATTTTTAATATTTTATTTATTCATTTATTCAATGCACAAATGTTTATTTGCGTGTGTCTTTATGTCCCTCATTTTATTTTACTTTTATTCAGTTGTGTTTCGTATATTTGAGCATCGTGAAAGTAAAGCAAAGAATGGAAAAGATGAAAAAAATAAAAAAGCATAATATAAAAACGATATTGGAAAGATGAGTGTTAAAAGGGGCAACACGATGATGCTAGTATGGTGGATAGTGAGTGGCGATAGAAAGTGAGTTTGAAATTTCATTGAAAAGTCCACGCGCAGTACCTTTGAATTTTATTCCTTTGATGTTTTTGGTGTTTTGTTAATGCTTTGCCCATATAAATGAAAGAGAAAAAATAAAATCCACTCGTCTCCAATTCACTTCTTTTATTTTTATTTCCAACATCGTCCGTTTTTTAAAACACACCATTTCCACAAATAATATATAAAAATAAAAATCAAGAGAAAAATATTGCGACAAAAAATTCCTAACATATACATTATTCATACATAAACAAACATATTTTATTTTATTTTATAGTATTCTATAAAATAGTAATACATAAATAAAAATAAATAAATAAACGACATTACTTTAGAAATATTTATTATAATATTGAAAAAAAAGTAAATAAATTCAATTTAGTCGATTGAATTTAATATATTCGATGAGAATTTAAGTTTCAATTGAAAATACCAAGATTTAATTAAATCAAATATCTATTATTTATTTTATATACCTATAAATTTAATTATAATTATTTTGTGGCAGGAAAAATTTTTTTATTCTTCAGTATAATACCAAAACTTTTTTTATACGTTTAACGTGAGTGTGATTTTTCCTCAACGACATTTCATCGATCAGCCTTTATATGTCAGCATGACAAGAGGTGCAAAAGCATCGAGTAATGAGGCTGTGCCGGATATTCGTCAAAGGCTTCACAATCCAGACATGACTTATTGCCATAATTTAACTCGATGCGCTGGTTAATGCGTCAAAAGCCCGTATAATTATAATTAAAAATAAAAGTGTATATATCTATAATATATTGATTTCAATATCTATATAAATAAAATATCCTGTGTTGAAACAGCAAAATAAATATGGATGAAAAAGGAAAGAAAATTATCAGTGCAGCACTGTAACAAGCAGACTCCATCTTTCCAATTAAATTACTGTCAATTCAAGCGTCATTTTTCATTCCAACTTTTTACAAACTAATGAGCAAAGTATAGATCGATACTGCGATAATATACAAAATCTCAACACTCTCATTTCTATAATAATCCAATGGCAAACTCATTTATGAATAAATATAAATAAATTCAAGTTCATTAATTTCATCTTTATATTATTAAAAAAAAAAAATTCATAGAGTAATAATTCAGTTTAAAAATTTTAAATGATAGTAATTATAACAATAATATCATTAGACCAATTAAAAAATTGCAGTAAATAAATAGATATTATTTTTTTTGTTTAATGAATTTTAAATGTAAAAATGAATTAAAAATTTTTAAATCAATTTATAAATGAAATAAAAAATATTATTGTTGCCTGAAAAAAATACGCAATAAAGTTAACTTTGAAAGCATCTTAAAAACAAACTAATCAAATATAAAAATCATCTTACGTTGTGCATAAAAGTATTATGTAAAATAAAAAAATTTCTACTGAGTAAAAAAAAAAAAAGAAAAAATTTTCATTTAATTAAAATAGTTTTTACTTTATGCAAATATACATATATATTTGTAGTTATTAATAATTTTCCGTCAAACCCGACGGCAAAGAGAGTATATATACATACATGTCTATGCGAAAAATTTAATATAAAATTAAAAAATTGGATGGCTGATCAGAACGTTAATTGAAGTTGTGCACAAAGGGAGGAAATTAAACGAAGATCATGGCACAAAAAAATTATATAAAAAAAAAATAATATTAGAACGGTTACAGGTTGTGTACTAATTAAGTCTCGTTGGTCCATCATTTCCTCGCTTTTATACATGTAGAAAATTAAAGTTTCTTGTGTTGTGAGGAAACGAGATGAACAGTCGACTTATAATATGTCGCCAACTCTTTGCCTCTAAATAGACTTTTTTTTTTTTCTACATCCTTCTCTATACTTTTCCGTCTTATATGTATACATTATGTATGCATATATGTATGTATGTACGTATGTATACATAGTTGAATAAGGTCCTACATTTAGCTCTCCTCGGCCGTGTTGAAGAGGAAGAGAAAAGAGCGAGAACTTTATGGTGGAGCAACTCGGTTAATAGCTTGTCTTTCCGCGCATTGCCAAAGCAACCAACAGTGGTAGTGGTTTCTTTCTCTCATGCCAAAAGCTTCAAAGTACCACTCATACTCTCAATGACCTCTTTTTTTTTTTCTAACCCTCGCGTTATACAATAAAAAATGAAAGGTCTTTTATTTATATATTCCATGTAAATATAAATAAAAATATTTTCGAGAAATGAATGGTATAAAGTTAATTGAAAAATTTTATAAAGTATTTATCAAAAGAATATGAGAGGAAGATTTTATTATAGATGTAATTGAGGATATTTGTGTGGTAGATTTATGAAATTATTTATTCAATATACTGAAAAAAAATGTTTGAAATAAATTTGATAATGTTAAAAAAATGAAATAAAAAATTTTTTTATTTGATTTAATAGCTAACTTTTATTTAATGGTTAGTTATCTTTTTATTGTTTTATTTTTTTCTTTAATGCTGGAATAATGGCGGTATATAGAGGTGGATTTTATGAGAGACAGTGAGCTTTGACGGTGGCGTTATCGCAATCCAAGTGAGAGAGGAAAAGATATGAGGAAAGATGAAACTCTATTCGCAGTCGCGCATCGTTTGAAATGAACCGAAGAACGGGGAGGGAGAAAAAAAATGAGGGCGAAAGTATACGATAGAGGAATGAAACGACAGCATAGAATATAATGTCGTGGAAGGATTTATCGCACGGGCGTGAAGCTCGAGATTGAACGGGACATTGCACGTCGCTCAGAAGCCACAAGAGAGTGAACAGAAAATGAGAGGGGAAAGAAAAACGTGGAAGAAATACGTAATAAAAAAAAAAGAAAAGATAAGTCCCTTCATCAAAGACGTCTTTGCACACGACGTAAAATTTTTTTACAAGTCAAATAAAATTAAAAAGATCGATAATTAATTCTATTAAAAAAAAAAAAGAAAGAAAAAAAAAGCTGATAATAATAAAATAAAATATTATGAATAAATAATTCGATAAGGGATTTTAGTAAATTTATACTATTGACATTAACTTATGTGCATAAAATTATGTCAAGTGCTTTATAAAAATATGAAAGTCTTGTTAAATAATCGTTGTTTGAATTTTTCAGTAGTAAAAGTAGCTTTTGTCAGACACAAATGAAATCTCATGAATAGTGTATTTATATATACGATTTATAAATTATCTCGATGGTTTTAGACATAGACACATGTGAAGGAAAGACTAGACTTGGCTTTAAAATGGATGGTCGATCGATTGGAATAATATTTTATCCTCTATGTATAAAGAATTGTTAGACAATTCTTTTGGAAAAAAAAATATTTATCAGAATTGTACTCTTTGTAAGTGAGTGGATAAAAATGTTTGAATGCAGTATATTTTACATGTATCCAATATAAATGTCTATTAAATTGTCTAGTTTTATCATGCAACGTTAAAAAAAAAATTGGTAAGATATCTGATGATAAATAATACCATAAACATAAAAATATTTAGTATTATTCAGAATGTATAAAAATTGTGAAATGTCTGCAAAATATATTATCAGAATCCAACTGAGTATGAATAAATCGAGATATATTTTTTATTGTTCATTTTTTATCATCACGTGATGTGAAAATAAATTTTAAATAAATGGAAATTTATCGGATCAGTTTCAATCAATTTATTGGTGGATTATAAATAAAAAAAATATAAAAAAAATTATCCACACGAATTTTATGAATTAATTTTCATTTTTTTTAACTTGATAATCTATTTGAACTCGTGTATTTAATTACTGGGATTAAATAAAATGTTATTTACCTCTTTTGTAACCATGATGGGCGTAAGTTGATCCTTTTTTGGGTTACATATAATTCCCAACTCGTACAGGGCAACAAGGAACACTAGTCCGACGAAACATATGATAGGACCCCTACGAGCCCCACGACTTGGTAATAATGACATTTTTTTATTTCTTTTTAACCACGTCTTCTTGCTGGGATTTTTTATCACGTGGTTATCGTGATGGAAAATCAGTTGTATATCATCTTCAACTCATCATGCATCTGAAACAATTATTAAATAATAAAAAACTTATTTTATAAATCATACAGACAATATTAAATGAAAATTAAATTAGAAATTTATTTAATTTCCTCACAAATTAATAATTAATTTAATATTATAATTATGTTTTATTTTTTTCATTATCACAAAGAGCAAATTATCATCATCATCATCGTCATTAGAATCCTCTGCGTCACAATAAAAAATAAAAATTAAATCAAAATATTATAATTCAATATTTTTTTAATTATTAAATAATTTTCCGCGGTGAAATTAATTTTATTAGTTGTCTCTGGAGTGGCGCCAATAAAAGTAGTTGCTAACACCGACATTTATATATATAATACATGAATATATTGGTACATACATACATTGGGAATGTCGAGAATTACTTATACATTCAAGAAGAAGAAAAAAAATAAATAAATATATAAAATAAAAATAAAAAAATATATCTCTTAACACGTTGGAGAAACTCGTAAAAATGTTCATGGGCAAGAGGAGGAGAGGATGGATAAAACAAAGAGGAAGAGTCTCGCGGGTCCTCAACGATTCAAATCTCATGCAAATTGCGCGCGAACTCACAGCTCATTCGAATAACAACCAACGTTCTACTACACAATGCCAACCAGTTATATTTTCTACACATATAGGTACCTACATATGCACTATAGATGCCGTTATTTATTTTTTCTTCTTCCTTCCATCGTATGTATGACAGTTTTATTACTGGTAAACTCATAAATTTGAAATTATTGCCAACGCAATATATACAAAACGAAAGCGAAGAAATATGTTCAGATTTGTCCACTTCCGACTTAACCATTTATCAATATGTCTCAGAAAATTTTTACAATTTTTATTTATTTTTTATTTCCATTTATTTATTTTTTTTTAGTTTGAAAATTATTTTGTTCTATTTTATTCTATATTTTTATTAAATATTTATCACTTTAGTTCGATAGAAAAATATAAATAGCCAATTAATCACGGAGAAAAAAATAAATTAATAAATTTGATAAGTAAAAAATTATTAAAAGTTATTATGAAAACATTTTGTTACGATTTCATTTCGATAATTCAAATTCAAAATATTTTTATTTATTTAACGCAAAAAAAATATTGTAATGTTCAGATTTACTCACTTCTGCTTTAACAATTTATCAATATGTCTCAGAAAATTTTTACAATTTTTATTTATTTTTTGTTTCCATTTTTTTATTTTTTTTTAGTTTGAAAATTATTTTGTTCTATTTTATTCTATAATTTTATTAAACATTTATCACTTTAGTTCGATAGAAAAATATAAATATAGCCAATTAATCACGAAGAAAAAAATAATTTAATAAATTTGATAAGTAAAAAATTATTAAAAGTTATTATGAAAACATTTTGTTACGATTTTATTTCGATAATTCAAATTCAAAATATTTTTATTTATTCAATATAAAGAAAAGAAAGATATTGTGATGAATATTATGAAATTATTTAATAATAGGGCACATTAATATTATTCAACCTAAAATTTATGTGCAATCAAAATTATAGCACTTGACTATGCAAATTTCCACACTCATGAATTTGGCTGAATTTCGTATTTTGTTTTGTTCATCTTCTAAATAGATTTATCTACATACACAGAATATACACTTATGTATAAATATATTACATATATCAGTAGCTTTAAACCACAACGAGTGAACGTAGATTATTAACCTTCATCCGCAAGCTCTATTCACACTGTAATGTCCACTGGCGCATATTGACATTGTCAATTTAGTTGTGGCAATATAAACCAAACATTCACTCCAAAATATACCACCGTAAATCAACAGCGTCAATGACATAGCACGAGTACTATTATTCAATCATAAACACATTAAAATTATCAGCAATATTATTTCGTCACTGCTTCATAACTTTTGGATAATTTAAATCAATACAAAAAATTGGAAATAAAAATCATAAATTATTTAATGATGAGTATTTAATATAATTATCATATTTTTTGTTTTCTTTCCATTGGTACAATTAAAATATTGAACCATAATAAGAAAATTTATCCGAAAAAATATTTTTAAATATTGAAAAAAAATTTTTTTTAGTAAAATTTACAAGAAAAATTTATTAAATTCATAAAAAAATTTTTTTTCATCAATCTCTAAATACAATTTATTAATAATTATTCACTAAACAATAATTAATCATTAAAAAGTTTACATATCATTATAAATAAAATCAATACAAAATATTAGAAAAAAAAATCATAAATTATTTAATGATAAACAAATACTTAAATGAATATTGAATATAATTATCATATTTGTTTGTTTTCTCTTCATCAGTACAATGAAAATATTGAGCCAAAATAAGAAAATTTCTCCGAAAAAATATTTTTAAATATTGAAAAAAAAATTTTTTCAGTAAAATTTGCAAGAAAAATTTTATGAAATTGATAAAAAAATTTTTTTTCATCAATCTCTAAACAAAATTCATCAATAATTATTCACTAGACAATAAATAATTATTGAAAAAGTTTACATATCATTATAATTAATACAAAAAAAAAATATTTTATTTCAAAATTCTTTATTCTCTATTCACTTGAACAAAAGTAAAAAATAAAAAATACCACTATCAAAACAATTATATAATAATTTATAATACCATTCATCATATATAATTGTTGAGATTATATAAATAAAAAGACTTGAAGAAGCATCAGGCGTAAATTTCAGTCGGAGCTTTTAGCAGCAGCATCATTCACATCCTCAAGTATCCGCTATTTTTATTTTCATTTTCCAAACTCATTTTCTTCCACTATACTCATCCACCTATATTCTCTCCTTTATCTTCCCTGTTCTACACAGAAGCATCCTCAAGATGAAAGATGAGTACAATCACCACATATTGCTATCCTCAAGAGTTGGCATCGTGTCCCTCTTAGACTCCTCATACTCATTCTTCTCCTTCGACTCAACTCTTTTTTCATTTCCTCTCTCTCTATCTCTCCCTATTCTCTTCCTCATCTCTTGTACACACTCTTCAGCAAAAAATCTCAGGCCTCATGCCTCTTTATTTCCCCTTATTCTTTAGCACGATACTTCCGGCTTTCTTGAATTCACCTCCACTTTTCTTTTACACCTTCGCACTTATTCGCTTTATACCCAACATTTTTTTCCCTCATTCTCCATCATGATATATATATATCTATTCCATTTTTTTACTCCCTGTGCTCGCTGAGTCTTTTGTTCGTTTCGTTAGTTCTCGTTTTGACGCCTTTTCAACCATCCACCCTTGTAAAAAAAAAAAAAAATGCCGTTCATCCACCAAACCTCTTGTATATTATATTTCTTCTTTACATTTCTCCTATTTCCACACGACACCACGATTATATATGTATATATATTTTCTGCGTGTACCATTGTCTACATTTACCACCAGCCAACGATGACAAAAGCTCTGCCAGACAGATCTTTGTTACAAATGTATAATATATCTTATTCTATGTATGTGTATTAGAGTGTTTTATTTTTAGGCGATATTTTTTTTTTTGTTTGTGAACACTGAAAATCTGAAAATTTATACGAAAAAAAAATATTCTCGTTTAGAAAAAAAATTCTGAGTTAATTAGAAACTTTGCGAATTCAAAAATTTCATTTCCCATATAAATAACATGAGAAAATTTTTTTTTTTTTTTGATTTCAACTCGATTTTTCGGTAATCAAAAATTTTTTTTGAAAAAAATTAATATACAGCTTTGGTAGGGCATTAAATTTGCTACAAAAAAGTTGTTCACCGCAAACGCTCTCCGACCAGCAGTTTTCGAGTTGTACGTAGAGCTGGAAAGGTGAAAGTTGATTAAAATTGACAAAAAATTTTCTTTAAACTGGAATTTATTGATTTAACATTAATTATTATCTTACAATAAACGATATAATGCTGAACCAACAATGTAATAGCATCAAAAAAAAATTTTGATTACCGAAAAATCGAGTTGAAGTCGAAAAAAAAAATATTCTCGTGTTATTTATATTAAAAATCGAATTTTTAAATTCACTAAGTCTCTAATTAACTCTGAATTTTATTCAAACGGGAATATTTTTTTTTTTTTGTATAAATTATCAGATTTCCAGTGTTCCCAAACAAAAAAAAATATCGACCAAAAATAAAACACCCCAATGTGTATATGTGTATTTTTATTTATTCTGTTTTTGAAAGAGACACAATTTCTATTTGTTTAATTTTAAAATTTTTATTGTGTGATAATTATTTTGGTAATTGTTTGTGCAATTTTTTTATTTATTTCATTTTAATTTGTAAGTATTAAACTCTATTTATTTGTCAAGTAATAAGATTATTTTTTTTTCTACTTCTTTCCTTCTGCCATTCAATTATAAATTGTGAATGAAATTGATTTGTCGTCGATCGCAAATTCTTGAACGAGTTCGTTCTCGTCATTGTGCTTGAAAGTTCTTTACTTTAGTAATTCGTGAAAATGCTTTATCGAATTTACAATTCTTGGAAAAGTGTAATGAAAGAAGTTTATCCAGCGCTAAGAATTGAGGTCAAATGAGTGCGATATCCCTTCAATCGTTAATTATAATTAACAATGAGAATTAGAAGCATCAGTGGTGAATAGCAGCTGATTAAATTCACCAAGTATTAAATTTAAAAATACTAAATTAATATTAATTGAACTATAAACATATAAATATTATTAATAACTATTAATATTTTATCTCCTCATAAATAAAAACATTATTACTATACTATCAATCAAAAAAATATAACCATAATCAGTAAATAAAATTATTTATATATTTGTTTTTTTCTTTTCCTTTGCTACTAAATTTAATTCATAAATAATAATTGTTTAGAAATTTACATGAATTGTTTAATTATGTATAGATAATAATAGCGAATAATTACAATGAAAATGTCAAATTGATATTTATTTATTATCCTTTTTCTCTTTTAATAATAATAAAAACTACGTAAAATAAGCTCGTGCAATCAAACAACGTCATTCAAAAAGTATAAAAGACAACGACTATCTGTTTTTATGAAGAGTGCAAAGGATGATACACAATGAACTATAAGGATGGAATAGAGAAAGTTAAGAGACAGAGAAATCGTGTGCGGACAAGCAAAAGTTTTCGCGGCATCAAGAGGAAGGAGATTGGAAGCAGCGCCAGTTTATTTCGTTGGAGTTGATTGGGTCGCCTGAAGACTTTTAATCTCCACGAGCTTCTGCTGCTGTTTCATGAACGACAGAGTGGGAGGCTGTGAATAAAAATAAAACATGACCGGAAGTTTCATTTCCTTTTCATTGTTCCGACTATTTTATTTATTTATATATTTATTTATTTATTTTTTTTTCTTGAGATATAAGCAACAAAAAAAAAATTCTTCTTCTCTTTAACTTTTTTATATTTCACTGCTAATGACCGAAAGACGTTCACAGCACCAAACATTTTTCACGTCGATTATTTTTATCAACTTATTCTAATTATACAATTTTAATGAGAATAATATTTTTTATTTATTCAATAATGAAATTAAAATAATAGAATTAGTAAATTATATACTGAAATTAAATTATAATAAACTTTAATGTAATTAAATAGTAATTTTGCATCTTGATGTGCAAAAGAGTATTAATAATAAATAATAAATATTGGTGGATGATTTTATAACGATTTGATAAATAATATATTCTCATTATTAGAAAGGTTTTAATTTACAATTAATCAATACTATTAATTTTATAATGAGCATTATACAATTCACGAGATCATCTTTGTAATGAGTTTAATCTACAGAGGAGGAAATATTCAAAATTATCTCTATTAATTTTAATTAAGAGCATAATGTAAATGTTTTATGTGAATAATTTAAATTTCACCAGAAGAATAAAAACGTCGATTAGATTAATCCTAATCTTCATAAATATTTTTCGTATATTTAAAGGTAAAAAAATTTTAATTAATTATCATTTATCAACTTCGAATACAGAGTGTTCAAATTAATTTATCGAACAGTCAATCAAATAAATTAATCTCATTAAAACATTTGAAAGAAAAAAATTTTTTTTTTCTCATATTAAAAATAAATTCAACTATATTCAATTTTTTATTTCCAATAAAATATTAGTTTACAATCCAGATATATTATTTCAAATACAGCTACAACAAAATTTTATTTAAATGAAACAAATTCCCACGCTCGTGTTCGTATATTTATTTTCCCCATCCAATATTCCGCCCATCTAAAATATACCAAATATAAATTTATCTTGTCCAAAGTGCTACTGCATTACCATCAGAACTGTGTGTATAAAACCTTTCATTTTTTTTTTATTTTACATTCAACTTCACCGCGTCTACCTTTCGATATTCAACGAAAGACTTTTTACAAAAAAAAAAAAAATTCCCCATGAAGCATCCACTCAACAATTCAATTCTATTTTATTTTATTTTTTGCCTCACTATCACTCACAAAAAAGATCTCATTATGGAATCTACTGAACAAGAAAAATAACAAAAACATGAATAATTTTTTTTCCTCTTACAATGTAAAATAAAAAATAAAATGAAGAAAAAATATCCGAGATTAGTAAACAAATCAAATAATAAAATAACTATAATTGTTAAGGTTAAAGCATAAAGAGACTTTGATTTGTGTTATAACAATTTTGCTGGATATATGATATTTACACAAAGTTATATTCTAACGCTTCTCATTTCAAATATATGTAGTTATGTGTATACAGATCTATTATACAAGCACAAGCTGCGCAAACTGCTGAGCTAATTGGAACATATAGACGAAAGGAACACGAAGTGCACTCTCTTGCTTGCACTTTCCATCCACTGCACATATTACTAAACTCCCACACTCCATATAGATATCATATCCAAAGATGCATTATTCTATTCGTATTTGCATGTACAGATATATACAAACAATACAAATGCAATTGGAGCTTTCGCGTATATTTATCTTAATATTGTCATTGCAATTGCCAAATAGTCTATTTAATTTGTTTCATAAAAGCTCATGTTTATTTTCAAATCTCTGGATAAATTCAAAGAACAAAAATAAGTTATATGAAAGTTTCAATTGAATTTAGTCGTGTCATTAATGCAATGGAAAAAAGAAAAACACAAAAAAAAAAATCTGTATATTACTTGATTGAATATTTTTTTATTTTGTAGTTTTTTAAATTTTCCCAAGCGCTCGAGGTGACACACTTTGAGCTAAATACTCTCTCTTGTATACGCAACCTAAAGGAAATGATAAACAAAAAAAAAAACAAAAAAAATGTGAAAGAAAATATAAAAAAATTTTGTTTTTTTTTCTCTTTTTCATTTTACCAAACAAATGAAATGTCATTTCAGCTCCATCAAACTGAACAGATTTTACGTAATTAAATTTATGATAATTAAAATACAGAATATATATATATATATATATATAATCCTCATTTATCACAAAAATTAAACTGTAAATTATTTTATTCATAACGTAAACGCAAAATAAATACAATTAAATACACAAAATAAAAAATAATAAAAATTATTTTACAAATAGAATAAAAAAATATTACAGATAAATATATATAATATTTAATATTTAATCACTAAGATAAAATGAATAAATATAGAATCATGAAAATAAATAGTAAAGATTTAAATCAATTTGAAATTCAAAACGGAATACCAAACGTGACTGAATACGATTTAAATTGAGATTCCATGAACGGAAAACTCTAAACGATTTTCCATATACTGCATTGCGAGAAGTAGTTGCGTACCACAAATCCCATAGCGTCCAATATCCCATGGATATACTTCAATAACGAAACCTCTCTATTCATTCTCTCATATATACATACATGCATTCATTTGTAAAGGGTTTATGTAATCATTGTACGAAAATCGACCATCCACACGAAGGACAGTGGAAAACGAGGATTAGAATTAATGTAGTACTAAACTTTCATTGCTCCCTCACGTCTCACCAGGATTTGGATTATTATTATTACAGCTTCGATCGCATTTTCTTATACAACTATACCTATACCTGACGAGTATTATAATCTAATCCTTATGAAAAAGCTCAAGCGTATGGAATATAATTGCATTTAATATTCACGTATCGGTTGCAGAATCCTCTCATTATAATCATCATTGTAATTATTTCATATGAATAATTTATACTATGAAAAATATTCCAATGGAAAGAACTTAATTCAAGGGTTAATACACATTATTAATAATAAAAAAAAATAAAATTCTTTCCTCAATGCAAAAATTAATTCAATTTATGAAGAAATTTAGTGAAATATTTATGCAGAATAATTGTAACAAATTTTTTTCTCTTTGTACAAACACTGATATAATTTATTTAATAATGAAATGTATAGTTAAGATAAGTAATAAATACATTGGTTTATTTTTTTACATTGTTTACGTTTAAAAATATTTTTCTCATGTATTTTTTGAAAAGTTTCTGTGGGAAATACTTTATAAAAGAATTTGTACAATAAATCTGAAATTTTCTTTTGCTTTTGCAAGCATCGCAAAAGCTTCGCACCATAGTGTGAGGCTGGAAGAATGTATATATACATGTATAGATATAAATATATCTGTATGTATGTATGTCTATATAGGACTATAGAGTTTTTCACGCTCTGCTAAATCTCGTTGGGTAAATAGCTGCGATTTGTGCGACAGTAAACGCTCAGTTGCGCGTCTTTCTTATAAATAAAAGAAAAAAAATATTACGGGAATAAAAATTGTAATGAAACTTGTCTGCCTTATATACAATCACACAAAATATAATATAATATATAAATAAATAAATAAATAAATAAATATGAATAATACGAGAAATTTTTTTTTTTTTTTTGACTTCAACTCGATTTTTCGGTAATCAAAAATTTTTTTTTGGAAAAAATGAATATACAACTTTGGTAGGACATTAAATTTGCTACAAAAAAGTTATTCACCGCAAACGCTCTCCGACCAGCAGTTTTCGAGTTGTAGAGCTGGAAAGATGAAAGTTGATTATAATTGACAAAAAAATTTCTTTAAACTGGAATTTATTGATTTGACATTAATTATTATCTTACAATAAACGCTATAATGCTAAATCAACAATGTAATAGCATCAAAAAAAAATTTTGAATACCGAAAAATCGAGTTGAAGTCGAAAAAAAAAATTTCTCGTATTATTTATAGAAAAAATCGAATTTTTGAATTCGCTAAGCCTCTAATTAACTCTAAATTTTTATTCAAACCGGAATATTTTTTTTTCTTGTATAAATTATCAAATCTTCAGTGTTTCCAAACGAAGAAAAATATCGCCTAAAAATAAAACACCCTAATGTAGATATTATTAATTAATTTTTTTCTTTTTATGTCATGATATTTTCACTGAAAATTCTATGCACATTATTTCATTGTTGAAATCCTCTTCTGCTACAATTTTACTTGACTTGAGATTTGTTATACATAAATACATATACATATAGGTACATCCATGTATGCATACAATTCATTTATACACTGTATATATACACAAGTTTTATATTATTCATATAGTTACATGTAAAATAATGACCGCGTGATGCCAACTCTCAAAGGAATTTCATGACTCTCTACGTTTTTTTTTTCTTTTTTTTCTCTATTCGCGCACTCGACAAAAATATTCGACTACATTCAGACACAGCTGCTTCCGGGAAAAAAAAAAACTATTATGGTGTGTATGTATATATGTTTATGTGAATTCTACAAGAAAGAGCACATGACTTTTGCATTTACATTGCCGTGACCCGTTTTTTTTTTTTTCCTTTCTGAAAGAAAGATAAAGAGCGAAAGAAAGAAAAAAAAATCTTTTATTCATCTTTTTTAAATATTTTTTTCGTTTGTTGTCCATAGTTCTTCCAATGCAGTCCGGGACTATGTAACAATTATTTATTGTAAATTTTTTCTCCTTTATATATTGCTTTTATTTGAATGATTGTAATATTATGTATTATTATTTATTTTATATCAGTGTGGAATTTTTTATTTTGTTTTATGTTATAAATGTTTGAGATAAATTTCATCAAATATATAAAAAGTCTTTTTTTTTTTTTAAATTTTTTCGAGTCTGAAAATTAATTGATATTCTCCACTAATAATTGCACAAAAGTATACACACACACACATATATATATATATCTACATATACTTCTATCGATGTTACACATGAAACATATGCATAAAGTAATAAATGAAATTCATGGACGATGTTGAAAAAATTTTTTATAAATTAAATTTCACTTCAAAGGTATAAAAAAACTAAAAAAAATACAAAAACAAATTGAAATTGATTATTTTCATGTCTCTCTACAGCTTCGAAATAATAATTTGATCACATAAGCACACAGACATACCAAAAAAAAAAAAAAAAAAAAAAGGAATAGATAAATAATATATCCTACAAAGAATTTTTACAATTCCTACCAAATAATATTTTTTTTTTTTGTGCTTAAAAAAAATTTGCCACACAAACCGCTTTGTTAATTAACAAACAAACATGTAATACAAGACAAATTTCCATGATTTTTTTTCCTCATAAAAAACAAATATACATAAAATGCAGAACAAATAAAAAAAAATTATCAACAGCAAAATAAAATATTTCGTTTCATCGTTATAAACATAATACTATTTTCATTTCCAAAATATTTACCGCGCTCTCAGAGATATTAGAAACGTGCTGAGATTTTAGCGAAACAAGTCGTGTCACGTATACAATACAATACAATACAATACAAGGGGTGAGTTGACAAGAACTAGTGGCAGTAGTGGTATAACATTTAACCTCCTTTGCTTCACGTCGACATCAAATCGACTCTCCTCTACACTCGATCTATACACTACCACTATATATAGAAAATAAAAGTAGAGTTTGGAGGAATAGCTTGAGAAAGAGTGTTATATATACCTAGATACATACATACATACATTGATCACAAGTGTGTGAATTCTGTATCTATACCAACTATAACCTCACTACTACATTTTACTATCACCCACCGCGTTCAAGTGGAAATCGAGAAAACGTTCTTTCATTTGAACGTGCAAGTTTCCGGAACCTTCTCCAATCCTGCCAGTAATCAAGATACATTACCAAAGAGCCAAAGGACACGATGAAAAAAAAAAAAAAAAACACATAAAAACTAACAGAAAATATCGAAGAGAAGAAAGAAATAATAAAAAAAAATTCTTCATATTATTTCTAAGTAAATTTTGATGTATTAATCAAATTAAATAATAAAAATTAGTTTGTGAGTGTTATAACATGTTTTAATATGATTGAGGCTATACCACAGTTCAATGTAGCAATATTTCCTGATGATAAAATGTGTTGATCGAGCGAAAGAGGCGTAAAATATATTAATTTTTTTTTTTTCTCTTATTTTTATTTCTATTATTTTTTTTTTTTTCTATCTCTATTTTCTCCCTCACTTTCATTCGTTATTTCACGGTCCGTTAAAAACTAATAAATAAAGTAAACCCCATCTGAAAGTTTCTCACTTTCTTCCTATACTGTACTGCACATATAGCGCTTCCGTGACGTTTTTCCCTCAACTTTTATCCATAAATCCACACTGTACCCTCTGCTGGAGCCAAACGACGTCCAATACCTACTTCGGCTCGTGTGGATTTACGCGGTGACTGTCTGGGCGGAAAAAAAAAAAATTGAATGATAATAATATTCTACAATCTGTCATTTTATTCATATTTATTTTTGTTAGTTTTTATTTTTACTTTGCAATTTTCTAGAATTTATATTATCATCAGTGATATATTTATTTTTATTCAAATAATTATGATTATAAGTCGGATTTGTTGTATAAATATATAATATTATACTTATGGATAATTTGTAAAATAATTTGCGAATATTATGGAGATTTAATTGGTAAAAATGGAAAACTGACGAAAAAATTGTAATTTAATTTAAATTATAACTTTATGATTTGTTTTTTATGTGTCATTGTATGTATTGAGCATATTTGTTTATGTATATATGTTTACAGTGTGAGAGGATAAAGTTGGTAAAGAGATGAAGAATAAAAAATGTCGAAGAAGCAGCGGAAGTTTTTATATTTCGAGTCCACATTAAGCGCCAATTTTATGACAAAAAGAAACCAAAGTTATTTTTCTTTTTACCACTATTTTATGTACTATTTTACGATCTTTACCATGTTGATTTGTTGAAAAAATGCTGACATACATAGCAATTCACATTGCATAATAAATTTTTAAAATATAAAAAAATAAAAAACAATTTTATTATGTTTTTCGTCGAATTTTGTATAAAGCACAGATTAAAAATTAATTATCGTTTAAAATTAAGCTGTTACCATAACTTATAAACTTCTGTACTAATACATTTTCGTTGGCTTCTGCAAAGCTCAAAGCAAGATAATGTTACTTGCTGATATGCTAAAGTACCGGTGGAAACATGGAGCTAAAGCTAATGTGCGACGATCGACGAATATTAAATTATGCTTGACCGAATACAACCCGACGTTTGGAGACGAGCCAGCCCCAACGAGAAAGCGAAGTTTGTTTGCCTCTTCTTGTTGAATGTCACACTGTTATAGTAGAGGACTCTGAACTAAAAACCCCTCAGTATCTCCTTTGGCTTTGAAATTATCTATTGCAATATTGAAACTCTATTCGTAAAGAAAATTTCATTCAGTTCTTTCTCAAAGTCCATTAAGCCATGGCCACATTCATGAAATAAAATCATCTCCTTATTTTCTCTACTAACTTTTATCAAAGTGATTTTCTTCTTCTATTCTAAAACACTCATTCCTAATAAATATTTATACATATTTCGTAATTAAAAAAGCTCATCAAATCAATTTTAAAAGAGCTAGAAAATTATATTAAGCTGAGAATGTTGAAATATTTTTTAATATACAGAAAAATATTTTGATTATTATTTTTATAGTTGAAACTTTGCGTTCGAATGGTAATATTTAAAATTGTTTTATTGCTCCCATGACAGTTAACAACTGATTATCAATTTATTATAATGAGAAATTCCAATAATTTTGGAACGAATTGATTTGACAAAGCTCATGTGCTGACTAATCTGATTATCGGTTGTCGACAGCATTCACGACCTTGTTCAGAAATTAATTAATTAACGTATATAACAAACGATATTGATTTTGAATAGTTTGAAGTGCTATTCGTAACATTTTTTAATATAAATGTACTTATAAATTATACAGAATTGACATCATGTTAAATTTTAATCACTTTACTTACAGTACAGGAATATTCACGTTTGAATAATTCATGATTATTTAACTGAATAATACTGCGAGAAAAATTTTAAAAGACATTCATAAATGAAAAAGAATATTTTCAAAATGCTTAAAAAAAAAATATTTGTTTAATCATATACTCTTTGAATTGTTTCTAATTTATTATCAACTTCATTTTCCATTTACTATGTGTGTATAAAATTGATTACGATGAAGAAGTCTCAAATGTTATATTGGAGTTTCAATTAAAATAATATGGAAAATTTTAATTTACATAAAGTTAAAGTTATTATAAATATTAAAATACTTTATGTAAACTCAAGATGTTGATTATCACTAAGAAAACACATTGACTACTTTTACTATATCAATATCAAGAGTAGACATGATGGAATTGATTGCAATATATTTGCAATTCATCAAAATCTCCAATTGTAACCAAGACTCACTTTGCACATTCTCCCAAACGTTTAATCCTACCAAGTGTTAATGAATTATTCACAACGGTCATTTGCATAGAGACAAACAAACTTTGGACGCCATCCCCAGTGCTAATGGTCCGTTTTTAGGTAACAAAAAAAAAAAAAATACGGAAACACAAACATAGCTGAGCACTCGAAGAGCAATTAAGAAACTATTAACTTTTCACCGAAATTAATATTATTCATTTATTCGTTATTTTGTAAATTTATTTTCACAATTAATTTGTTCTTTCATAATCGTTTGAAAATTTTATATTGGTATACATATATTGGTTCCTAGACACGTTTAAATTATGTTCTCCAAAGATGAGCTCTTAATTTTAATAAGAAGATCTTTTTCATCTCAGTTTTCTATTTTTTCTTCAGTACCATATAGCAAAATTCATATCTCGCCATTACTTGATTGTAGAGAAAAGTTCTATTTACATTTTTTGTAGGAAATTGAACGCTCTACAAAAAAGGTATCTTACAATTGTTTCATAACTCTAACCATTTAAAAGATATTCGCATTCGAATCCCAATGCGTACTGATTTTAATAGTTTTTTAATAAATAATTTCAATTTATCCATTCAAGTCATGAATGCGAATATCTTCTAAATAGTTAGAGTAATCGATTAACCACAAGAGACCTTTTTTGTAGAGCGTTCAATTTCCTACAAAAAATGTAAATAGAACTTTTCTGTACGATCAAGTAATGGCGAGATATAGATTTCTCCATATGGGATTGGAGAAAAAATAGAAAACTAAGACTAGAAGGATTTTCCTATTAAAATTAAGAGCTCATCTTTGGAGAGCATCATTTAAAGGTGGCTAGGAATCAATTTTTTTAGTAACAGAAGTTAAAAAAAAATAGTCGATTTTTTTGACCCACCCTAATATACAAACATAAATAATTTATAAACAAATGATCTCTGTATATACATATATATTATTGTTGTTGTACCTTTTCTCAAGGTTCGCAAGAATTATTTCGAATAACAATAATTCAATTGTACAATTTGAAACAATAACTCAAGGCAATGTTGTATATCAGTTTTGAGTGTGTGTTAAATTAATAGCTTAATAATTGTTTCTTATTTAGTAATATGTCACGATTGTTCTTTTTGATAAACAGTGATATTTATTCTACATCGTGAAAACTTTTAATAAACTTATGTAATAATCAATATTGAATAATCCATCGAATTTAAAATTCATATAATATTCAAGCTATATTATCTTGAGTATAAAATAATTATTCAATTATAAAAATGCAAACTGTGTTGCTATTATTATTGCAATATTTGAAAGCTTTTGAAGAGTAGTATCGAATTCCTCTCAGCAAATCCGTCAAATTTTAGTGTGGCTATTCGTAAATATTGCCTCGTGCAAATACGTGCGGAAAATTTATGACCCAACGGTGAATATATACTAAAAGACCAAGGGATATATGTGTACGCTCACCACCTTTACATATAACTCAGTGCAATCACGTAGACACCCGACGATTGTGTGTTGACGTTACATACCAACGGAACTGCGTACTTGAAATGAAACGAAGAACTGTCAGATGTTGACGTTTACGATTTTTAAATAAATATATATCTTTTATAAAAAAAGTAGTATAAGTAAATATTAAAGTTGTCCAATTATTTCATGAATATTTAAATGAGGTAGAAAATTTGTTACGATTAAAATAATTAATTCCTCACTATTTCTAATTCATATATATCTGTATCCAATGAATAAAAAAAATTTTATGTGTTTGTAAAAAAAAAAATAAAAAGAATTCTTTGAACAGTATCATCATGACAATTGAGAAATGCGATTAGAAAAAAATAAAGATAATAAACTGACAATTGATATATGGTTTCATAATTTCTGTTTTAGTATTGTGGCTATTGTGAAAATAGAATTTTAGAACGTTGAGACCTTGATAATTATATAGATAATAATATAAAAATAATTTTGAGACAATTTTTTTTACAATTTCAAAACATTTTTAAAACTTGTTGAATTAGGCTGTGTTACCATGTTTTGACGAATATCATTTACATATTACATACATAAAATGATAAGTAAATACATGTATAACACATGTGTGACCTGAATTTTTTAATATCAAATTAGTTCAAACATATTTGTGTTTAATTGCTCAATAGGAATTTTTTTTTTTTCACCAACTATTCACGTCAATTGTTATCATTGATAAATAGTCGGAATTTTAATTCAGTCATTGGACTAAAGTCAAGACAAGCTATTCAGGTGGATCATTAACGGAGAAATATTTCAAACTGATAATTTATCATGAATTTCCGTGAGTTGTCAATTTTTTATTTTTATATTTTGAATATATTAAAGAAATTACAAATTAAATATGTATAGGGATTTTATTTGTCTGTGCTTTTACGTTCATTCTGAGCTTGCAAAGCTCGTACTCTGCAGCACGAACACGAGGAAATAACTTGGAAATTTTTCCACGAGGAATAAATCGATTTTCTAGCGAATTTTTTAAGGTAAATTAAATTTAAACAATTATCCACAAATACGTGAATTTATTTAATAATAATTATTATCTCAAACTAGTTAGAAATATAATCTGAATAATATTTTACTGGAAATAAAATTATTAGATAATAATAATAAATTTAATATTATATATAAATGTGAATAATATTTTAGAGTTTAGCGAAAAATAAAAATGGAAATTTCATCAGTTCTCCTGTCAGTGCTGCGATAGCAACAGCCATGGTGGCTTATGGGGCTAATGGTGAAACAAAACATGAGCTGGTTCGAGCATTACATTTGCCGATAACTCGAAATTTCATTTTAAAAAGATTCCAAAATTTTATTTTCAATTTAAATGTGAGTTTTATAAAATAATATAGTGAACATTGTTTTCCTTTTTATTTCATTCAATTTATCTAATTGATTAATCATTTTCTAGAATGTTAAAGACATTGAATTTCACTTGGCCACTAAACTTTTTATCCAAAATCAATTTGAAATCAATGAGCTATACAATGAAGTAACAAACTTTATATTCCAATCACAAATTGAGAAGATTAATTTTAATAATACTGATGAAGCCGCTGAAGAAATAAATAATTGGTGTAAAGAGTATACTAAAAACAAAATCACAAATATCATCGCAGCGGGTAAATATAATAAAATAATAAAGCTACACTGAGAATAATATAATATTAAAATTAAAAATAATAAATTAACCACAACTTAATTTTATCAGAAAAAAAAAAAATTTATCCATCAAATTAATATTTGTTTGAATTATTTAGTTTGCAATGATTTCAAATTTAATAATTTTACTTTATTATGACAACAGATGATCTGAAAGATGCGCGATTGGTGATGATCAATGCTGTTTATTTCAAAGGCAGCTGGATGTATCCATTTAAAAATGTTTTGCAAGAACGAACATTTTATCTTTCTGAAACTAATTCCATAACTATTCCGATGATGTGTAATACTGCTCGATATAATTATAACTGGATTTACAACCGCACCGCATTATATATAGAGCTGCCATATGTGGTACTTATAAATCATTCACGAAATTTAATCAATTAATATTATAATTAAAATACTAAATTTTACTGGTGTTAAATTTTTTTTTCATCATCTTACAGAGCAATCCAAAGAATAGCCTCAGTATGTATATTATTATTCCGGAAAATATCAATGGATTAGCTGCAATTATTGATAAACTAGATGAGCTTGATTTCAGGAATTTTAATCGATCGGAACAATTAGCCCATTTATGTATGTCTAAATTCAAAATTGAAAGCCAGTTGGATCTTATACCAACTTTCAACGATGTCAGTTGATTTGAAATAATATAATTTTGTCAAATATTTATTGTGAATTATTTATAATAATATTAGCATACGTCTCTTTTTCATTTTATATTTTTCTTTTCAGATGGGAATTCACGATATGTTTGAAGACACTGCTGACTTTTCAAACCTCACTCCCGAAAATAATTTGAAAGTTACTAAAATAATTCAGAAAGCATTTATTAATGTTGATGAAAAAGGAAGCGAAGCTTTAGCTGCTACAGGTAATTATAAGAACAAATTTCAAAAATTATTTATACAATATGAAATTTTCAAAAATAATTTTTGATATTCCAGCATCGGTTTTTGTTTCCCGATCGATGTCAACAGATATAACTATTGATAAACCGTTCATCTCTGCGATTGTATCAAAAACAACTGGAACACCGTTATTTTTCGCACGTATCAACGATCCTCGTTCGTAAAAATAAGTAATAGTAAAATTAAAATATCACAAATGTGGATCTAAAATTAATCCAAGTGTAATATGTGAATATATCAAAAAACAATATTGATTAGAAAATGAAATAATAAATATTCAAAATTATTTGTTTACTAATTTACTAAAAATTATTTCTTTCCTAATTTACTAAAAATTTACTAGAAATTATTTGTTTACCAATTGACTAAAAATTTACTAAAAATTATTTGTTTACCAATTTACTAAAAATTTACTAAAAATTATTTGTTTACTAATTTACTGAAAATTATTCCTTCTCTAATTTACTGAAAATTATTTGTTTACTAATTCACTAAAAATTATTTGTTTACTGATTTACTAAAAATTATTTGTTTACAAATTTACTAAAAATTATTCCTTTCCTAATTTACTAAATATTTACTAAAAATTATTTCTTTACCAATTTACTAAAAATTTACTGAAAATTATTTATTTACTAATTTACCAAAATTTATTTGTTTGCTAATTTACTGAAATTTATTTGTTTACTGATACACTAGAAATTATTTCTTTCCTAATTTACTAAAAATTTACTAAAAATTATTTGTTTACCAATTTACTAAAAATTTACTAAAAATTATTTGTTTACTAATTTACTGAAAATTATTTCTTCCCTAATTTACTGAAAATTATTTGTTTACTAATTCACTAAAAATTATTTCTTTACCAATTTACTAAAAATTAACTAAAAATTATTTGTTTACTAGTTCACTAAAAATTTGCTAAAAATTATTTGTTTACTGATTTACTAAAAATTTACTAAAAATTATTTGTTCTCTAATTTACAAAAAAAAAAATGGCACAAAGAATTTTACAAGTCGTTTATATTTCTACAAAAAAAAAATTCTTTATTCTATATATCAGCTCTATTTTTTCGAGATATATTTTTTCAATTTGAGTTTACACGGGTAAATCGAAAAAAAAAAAAAAAAAAAAAAAAATAGCGACATTGTGAAACTTGTTGAACCGGCCTCAAGACGACGCTAAAGTCAAATGGAAAACCGATGCTTCGATAAACCCGTTTGTAAGCCCATGTCCTAATGGATCTCTGGAGAATTGCAAAAGTCGTATTCACCAAAGAAATAATACAGCCAAATCTAAAAATTCCTTTTTAAATTACACTATTTTTGTTAAATGATTTTTCAAAGTATTGCTTTCATATAAAATATTCATAATCAAAATTAAAGAAAATTCTGTCATCGAAATAATATTGAGAGAAAAATAAACAAACTAATTCATCTAAATTTTCATTCTACTAAAAAATTCATTAGATTAAATTCCATTGAATTGTTTGAAAATAAATTTAACAATGAATTTATTTTTTTTTTTATGAATAAAAAATAAATAGAAAAAAATTTCTGACATAAAAACTAAAAAATTGTATATGGAAATTTTAATTTTCGATGGAGAGCAAAACTCGTTAAAAGTTAATTGCATTCAGCCACTAAAATTCATCAAGCACATGAATTTACCTAAATACTAAATAGTATACGACCAATACAAACATTGCATGAAACTTTGATAAATAGTACACGAAAATTAAATTGCTAATTAATTTGAGTAAAAGCTGTTTAAAAATATCACAATGAAACTTAATTATTCGGAAGGCCTTATTGCTACATAAACGAAAACACATGAAGGCAACAATCATTAAATTTATACTAAAAAAAAAAAAACCAATAATAATTAAAATTTCATAATAAATTCATTTGTTTCAATATGAGTAATAATTAAATTAAAATAATGGTATAGTGAGATTATTTTTAGTATCAATTAGTCCAGTGTATCATTTTAATTAAAATTATAAACAATTTTTGTTTTTTCAATTTTTTTTCCACTCACGAAAATTCTCTCACTATTTCATCCACACTTTCGCGTTTTAACGGAAAAGTGGACAGAAAATGTTGGTCGAATTTAACATTCTGGACATTAATTTATGCTAAAATAAGACACATTTTATTTTCATTTCATTTTTTATTTCAGGATAAAGAATGAAAAGGCGCGATGCAGTGAAAACCACATCGTAAAACTCAGCAAATATAAATTTTTCATTCCACAAAGCGACATAGTGCAAAATGGTGAGGACATTCTGACCAGAATAGTATAGAGAAGAGTACTACAGAAAGAACAAAGAGAGAATATGTATAAAATGAAAGTGAAACCAAAAGAGAGGACCAATATAATACATACACGAACGTTAACGTCATCGCACACTCGTAAAGTTTCGTTAATGGCAAACCATAGTGGCAAGTATTCGAGAATATTTTCACCAGCTATTTTCTTCTATGCTTTCGATTTGTAATGAGGGTCCAGTAGAGCAGATAACGAGATGGTATATATTTCAACCCTTCTTACTGCACCATATCCTTTTTGTATTTTATAGCAAGAACAAAATGAAAAAAAAAAAAAAATTTTTTTTTATCAAAATAATGGTGTAAAAGTTTACACGTACGAATTTTTGTAAACAATAATTATTTCTACTGAATTCAACTTTCTTGTGAATAAATTATAGGGATGAATTGTATAAGAAATTATTTTTTACATTAATATAATGAAAAATATAGTTGAAAGTATTATATTATATCTTTTTTTTTAACAATGAACACTTTAGTTGGTAATTCATGTACTTTATATTCACTTATTATATCGTAAAGGGTGGTTTTGTTGACATAACAATTGTTAGAGGAAAAATATGTGCTTGAAATACAAATTTAATTTTTTTATTTTGTATATAAATGCTAATAAAACCGGAAATAATTTTATTCAATGATCCATTATTGAATTTCATGTTTATTATTTTCACTTTTTTTGTTTCATACTTCTACGCTTTATACAATTTCACTACATATTCTGAGTTTATTGTTTCCATTTCATTCTCCCATCGTACATTATTTTATTATTTCATTTGTTTATTTTTTCAAATCATTTTCAGAATTCAAAACAATGCAATTGTTTTCAGAACAAACACAAAAATGAATATTATACACGAATGAAAATATCACAATTGATATACAATTTTTTTATCTTTTTCTTTAGTTAATAAAATTTTTGAACAGTTTAATTTAACAACACAAGTTTGTAAATTTTAATATAAAATTTTGTTTTTCATTATTATCAATTAATTCAATATGTATTGATAGATATTTTATTTTTCATTTGCAATGTGAAGATTAGTTTGCATAGCAGGTTTATTAAACTTTACACGATTTGTGGATTGAATTATTTAATTATAAAGGACGAATCGATGTGACGCCTGCGGCGTATTGGAATGATTGTTTAACAGCAGACTATAAGGTGAACGTGAAACTCAGTCTGATATATATGTAGAACAAAATAACCAAACAGACTGCAGTAAACCATTGATCAACTCAAATTACTACCAACAAGTATCTATGACCAGCAGTTTAGTTAAATATACACGTAATAAAGAATTGAAATATATTATTAAAGCTTCATACAGGGATAAAAATAAATTAATTAACAATATCATTATACAAACAGAGTCATGAGTAAATAAAAAAATTAATAGACTCACCAGAGAATTTAAATTACGACGAAAAATAAAATTATATATTTATTAGGCTGTTTCATTTTTAGGCGATATTTTTTTTTCGTTTGTGATCAGTGAAAATCTGATAATTTATATAAGGAATAATATATTCCCGTTTGAAAAAAAATTCTGAGTTAATTAGAGGCTTCGCTCATTCAAAAATTCGATTTCCCATATAAATGATACGAGAAATTTTTTTTTTTTCGACTTCAACTTGATTTTTCGGGGATCAAAATTTTTTTTTGAAAAAAATTAATATACAGCTTTGGTAGGGCATTAAATTTGCTACAAAAAAGTTGTTCACCGCAAACGCTCTCCGACCAGCAGTTTTCGAGTTGTACGTAGAGCTGGAAAGGTGAAAGTTGATTATAATTGACAAAAAATTTTCTTTAAACTGGAATTTATTGATTGGAAATTAATTATTATCTTACAATAAACGCTATAATGCTGAATCAACAATGTTATAGCATAAAAAAAAAAATTTTGATTACCGAAAAATCAAGTTGAAGTCGAAAAAAAAAAATTTTCTCGTGTTATTTATACAAAAAATCGAATTTTTGAATTCACTAAGCCTCTAATTAATTCTGAATTTTTATTCAAACGGGAATATTTTTTCTTTTGTATAAATTATCAGATTTCCAGTGTTCCCAAACAAAAAAAAAATATTGCCTAAAAATGAAACACTGATGAATTTTCTAAAAATCATTGCAATTAAATTTTATATTCAATAATAAAAATGAAAATAAATTGATACATTTATGTATCCGTAAAACAATGAAAAATTTTATTCACATGTATATTTTATTATATGCTCATGGTTCTTTGTTTATTTTATAAAGTCACGGACTAGAAAACAAAATCACATAACGGAAAACGCGTCGTAAAAAGAATTGAAGTAAAAAAAAATTTGATTCTCGTAAATATAAATCATTTATAGAGTAAACTCTTTAGTATTATTCTCTGGGAAAAAAATTTACACACACATACTATGTACACATGAAAATATTGTGTACAAAGAGAGAATTTTATCTATGCAAAATAGCTTTAAATTTGAATTTTGATGATGAACGTACGATATTTAGATAACCTTCGCTTCATTGCCCAGAAATCCAATTTTCTCATATTTTTCAAATCGATATAATCTAGATGTTAATCGACACTAATGTAAACATTTATATATATATACTATATAGAGGTATAGTATATAATTTATTCCAACTCACCATGAGCATGTAGTCTACAGCTTTTCCTTGTTTTCCCATCCTGAATAAACAAAAGAGAAAGAAAATATAAAATATCATATGCACATCTGTACTTTGAATAAAATAAACATTATAATATTTTACTAATATAAAAGAATACATCAATATTACTACAAAATTAATTAAATAGACATTATTTTATATAACAATTATTTTAGAAAATAATAAATCATAAATAATTCATTTTAAAACATTGAAAATAAAATATATTTTCAAAAAATTCCAAATTCCAAATTCAAACAAGATTGAAATTTATTTTATTATTTGTACTTTTTTCTATTTCAATTGTTTTTATTTTCTATATTTATTCCATTATGTAATCATATTGGTCGACAATTCGAATCATCTCTGTTAAATTAAATTTTTATTCACCATCAGTGGAGCAAAATATGAATAAAGAATATTAATAAAAATAAATGTACCATATAGATCTATTTTATTTATGTATACAACGTAAATAATACATATACGAGGATTGTTTTATCACGATACTTAATTTACTTGATGAAATGGAAAAATAAAAAAATGGATGAATACAAGTAGAGATATTGCGTCATAAAACGAATTATGAGAAAAATTTGTGATATTATAGTTTAGTAAGGCTTGTGCAATCTGCAGTTTTTTTTTTCTTTTTTTTGTTGACGGCACTTTTGTCGTAAATAAAAAGTATGTCAAGATGGAGGCATTAAAAAAAAAAAAAATGTGAATATAATACGTTCACATATTTTTTACCATTCTTCGTATTAAACTTGTCAATCTGCGAAAAAATCCACATAAGTCACAAGACAGTTTTTATTGTCCATAAAATTTAATGAATCGTCAGACAACCAATACATTTAATCAAACTATTGTTACGTACATATATATGTACATGTATACGTATATACAACGATTTTTGAATTAAAGAATAATGAAAATTGTTATTGGAATGATAAATAATAAAAAAAAAAAATGAAATTATGTAGAGAAAATAATTGATATTTTAATATTAAAAAAAAAATATGCTGAAAAAAATTTGCTGAATTTTTTTTTATTTTTCATAACGTTTAAAAATAAAAGATAATGAATAAAAATGATAAATATAAACAATAAATGCTGGAATTTTATAATTTAAAAAAAAAGTAAATAATAAATAATTAATAATAAAAAATAAAAAAAAATCATAAATAATAATTACAATAATAAATAATAATAGTGATAAAAATTAATAATGAATAATAATAACAATAATAAATAATAAATAATAAAAATAGTAAAAATTAATAATAAATGATAAAACAATTTTTATTTTTCATGACGTTTAAAAATAATAAATAATGAATAAAAATAATAAATATAAATAATAAATGCACTGGAATTTATTAATTTAAAAAAAAGTAAATAATAAATATTTAATAATTAATAATAAAAAATAAAAAAAAAACAAATAAAAAAATCATAAATAATAATTACAATCATAAACAATAATAGTGATAAAAATTAATAATGAATAATAATAACAATAATAAATAATAAATAATAAAAATAGTAAAAATTAATAATAAATGATAAAACAATTTTTATTTTTCATGACGTTTAAAAATAATAAATAATGAATAAAAATAATAAATATAAATAATAAATGCACTGGAATTTATTAATTTAAAAAAAAGTAAATAATAAATATTTAATAATTAATAATAAAAAATAAAAAAAAAAAACAAATAAAAAAATCATAAATAATAATTACAATCATAAACAATAATAGTGATAAAAATTAATAATGAATAATAATAACAATAATAAATAATAAATAATAAAAATAATAAAAATTAATATTAAATAATAAAACAATTTTTATTTTTCATGACGTTTAAAAATAATAGATAATGAATAAAAATAATTAATATGAATAATAAATGCTGAGATTTATTAATTTAAAAAAAAAGTAAATAATAAATATTTAATAATTAATAATAATAAAAAAAAAAAACAAATAAAAAAATCATAAATAATAATTACAATAATAAATAATAATAGTGATAAAAATTAATAATGATAAATAATAATAATAACAATAAAAAATAATTAATAATAAAAACAGTAAAAATTAATAATGAAAAAATAATAATAATAAAATAATAATAATAACAATAATAAATAATGAATAATAAAAATTATAAAAATAAATGATAAATAACAATAATAATAATAATAAATAAATAAATAAATAATAATAAAAATTAATAATAAATAATAAAATAATTTTTATTTTTCATGACCTTTAAATATTATAAATAATGAATAAAGATAATAAATATGAATTTATAAATGCTGGGAAATAGATTGAATTAAATTATAAATTTATCACTAATATAAATTTGCATATGAGTTAATAATAATAAATTGTTAAAAGAAGGAGAAACGATGAATAATAAACATGCATTTTCTCTTCCATGTTTTATTGTTCCATACGATTGAATTGGTCCGCGTATTTACATCTTTATTGAGCACAGCACTATATTGAAATGTTGCGAACAACATTGTGACGACAGAGAGAATAGAAAATGTCCATGATGAATGTGACAAAAATATATATTTACATACGAATATATATATTTTCATCCATTCATATACACAAAGGCAAAATAGAAAAATTGCATCACAGCCACTCGATTCATATATGTTTATATTTGTTCAATATACACAATAGATTGCACAATTTAAAAAAAAAAAAAGAAGAAAAAAAAATGCAAGAAGCAAAATGTGAAATAAAAAATAAACAGAAATAATTATAGGGATAGAAAATAAAAATAAAAATCTGAAATGCAGATGACAAAAAAAAAAAAAGTGATAAAAATATTAAAGAGAAAAAAAAATCAATGCTCATGCAATGTGAATTCTGGTTGAATTTGCATGATAAATCCTGCAAATGCAATTTTTCATTTCAATCATACGCACCTGGGAGTGATAACTAATGAGTGCGGGATATAAAGGGTGGATTTACATCGTGAAATTTTATATACATATTTATGTACATGTTATACCTATACAAGGATATATGCTGTAGATATATTACTATATTGTGGATAGTATATGTATGTATAATAGTATATACTATATCAAAGACGAGAGACGCCCTGTGTATAGAGTTCAAAACCGCGAATATTTCCCATGGGTTACGTGACGCTCGTTAGACACTTTACCCAAGGGAAATATACAATTGAATAGTTAATACTGAACACATATATATATATTATATATAAAAGCAAGTAATGAGTATTGCAGCTAATATACCAAACACTATTTTTATTCAAAAGCAATAAATTTAGTAAAATAAAAAAAAATAATCCATAATATTGGCACTAAATTTAATTTAAAATCAACATTAATAAATCTTTAAGAAAAAATTAGTGTATCAATAAAATTAATATTGATAACTATTATTTGTAGTATTGTAGCTAATATACCAAACACTATTTTTATTAAATAGCAATAATTCTAGTGGAATAAAAATAAATAATCCATAATATTGGCACTAAATTCAATTTAAAATCAACATTAAAAAATCTATAAAAAAAAATTAGTGTATCAATAAAATTAATATTGATAACTATTATTTGTAGTATTGTAGCTAATATACCAAACACTATTTTTATTAAATAGCAATAATTCTAATGGAATAAAAATAAATAATCCATAATATTGGCACTAAATTTAATTTAAAATCAACATTAATAAATCTTTAAGAAAAAATTAGTGTATCAATAAAATTAATATTGATAACTATTATTTGTAGTATTGTAGCTAATATACCAAACACTATTTTTATTAAATAGCAATAATTCTAGTGGAATAAAAATAAATAATCCATAATATTGGCACTAAATTTAATTTAAAATCAACATTAATAAATCTTTTGAAAAAAAAAATTACTGCATCAAAAAAATTAATATTTGTAACTATTACATTATATTTAGTATTAATATACTATATTATTAGTCAGTAAATTATAATAATAGTGAATATTTAATGTAACATATTATATATTAATTATTAATGTAATATATTATCTAAAAATATTATTTGTCCTCTGTGAATAAAATAAAATGAAATTATTCATTAATTTATTCGTTTAATAATTATATTTCTTTCATCAATTAATTAATTTTTTTTTTTTCTTTCTTTCATTTGTCAATTACATGAACTATATCTATTTGAATAGTAATTTACTTGTAAGTAAGATTTACTGTAGTGACAAATCTATTCATCTATTTCCACCTGAATTTCGAATACAATTCTCTCTCCTCTTTGATGTATTCTCATATTAACCATCCATTTCACTGACGCCCTCTATCTCGTCACTATTTGTATGAACGGCATACGATGCAACGTATACACACGCCAGTTAACCAATTCCTAATTGAATTCAGCGAATTCAGCAAAGCACATTCCATGTGCTGCATGAGTAAGGCTTGCAAATAAATTAACATCGATTGGCCAATGAGAGAAAGCTTAAACAGTGGTAATTATATTTAAATTACAGTTCTATATGTATTTTAATACATATGTATATTTGTGCATAAGTTTAAACAAATTATAGAATTTTTTCTAGTAGAATTAATTATTATAAATATATATATTTAGTTATTTTAAATTAATTTATATAATTGTCTTTTTTATGTGTTTTATTTTTCTTTCTTTTCTTTTTTTTTCTGCCTCATTGAATTCAGGGGGAATAATATAAAATGAAAGTCTTGATATATTTTTCAAAGCTTTTTTTTTCTTTTCATGTGGAGAAGCTTTTTGCAAATGTAACAACACCACCAATTTCTTTGCTGGGCAAAGCGTGAAAGCACTTCTACACCATTCCATTCCACTCATGCCTTGAGGTACGAGAGTCGTTATTTTTTTTTTTTTGTTTCTTTTTAAGATAAATCCATTTTTTTTTTTTCCCCGAGATAAAAGTGATATTAATTTAAGAATACAACATCTATTCAATTTACCATCTGGTTGTTTACTAATCTCAACAAGCAACTTGAACAAATAAACAATTATCCATATTCAAAATTGAATGAAAAATTTTTAAAAAGTTTTGTTTTTAATTTTCATATTTTTGTTTATTTTTTTTTTTTTTGCTATTATAAATTTTCATTTATTAGTGGAATAAGATATTTTTAATTAATTAATAGATAAAACAAAAGAATATGGTTCAAAAGAAAAATTTAATTATTTTAAATCATGAAAATTAAATGAAAAATTCAAAAAAAAATTATTTTTTCCAATTTTTATATTATTGATCATTTTTTTTTTGCTATAATAAATTTTCATTTACTAGTGGAATGAGATATTTTCAATTAATTAATAGATAAAATAAAGAATATGTTTCAAAAGAAAAATTTAATTATTTTAAATCATGAAAATTAAATAAAAAATTTTTAAAAAAATTTTTTTTCAATTTTCATATTATTGATCATTTTTTTTTTTAGTATAGTAAATTTTTATTTACTAATGGAGTGAGATATTCTTAATTAATTAATAGATAAAAAAATAAAGAATATGGTTCAAAAGAAAAATTTAATTATTTTAAATCACGAAAATTATAACAAAAAATTTTCTATCTTTCTAATTTCCTATTTCAGTCTCACATGCTTTTATTTCCATTCTTTCTCCTTGCACTCTTATCACCGATAAAGCAAAGCACAACTTAAAACCGCCAATGGCATTCGTGTTTCATTTCCGAGATGAAAATGACATGAATTGTAAATATAAAAAAAAAAAAAAAAAAAAAAAATAGAGTGATGACAAAAGAAAGAGAAATATATTCATATATACATATGTATAAAAATAGATTTTGAGTGAGGAAAATATAAAGGATATTTGTGATATGGTGCTACTGGCATTTTTTTATATATATATAAATATAAAAGATCCAGCATGTCAAATGTCATTGAATAGAATAGTGAACTCGTCTCTCTTTTTCTCTCTTCATCTCTCATTTCTCCTTTGTATATCTGCTCCAATCTACATATCCTACTTCTATCTCTGAGCCTTCACCTGTCATTCACAACCACTAAGTGATTTTGCAAATGAAATTCCATTCTGACATTTGATTTAAGTCAGTTTCTGATTATTTAATATCTTTAAAAGAAAAAAAAATTTCGATACGTTCATAAATATTTTTTTACATTTCTTTTTCTTAATTCACTTCCAACGTATTATTTATATGTACATATATGTTATAACTTTATTGCAAATATGTAGAATATAGTATTTAGGACACAATTGTGTTAGTTGGCAATTCAAAATCGTCAATAGTTTTTTTTTTGTTTGTGATTTTAGGTCACTGTACTGAATATCTCTTTGAATGTAATTTACGCTGATTTGCTTGAATTTTATTTTCATTTTATTTTTATTCCCATTCGTTAATTAAAGCCACAATGGTATTCGTGATTTTTTTTTTTTTTTTGCAATTGCTTCGTTATTATGAGCTGGTTTGTTTGTTTTTTATTTTTTAAATTTGTTTCCATTTCTATTTTACAATGTCAATGCAATTAAAGTCATCTAGACTACCATAATTCTGCAATATATAAATTTATATAGAGCTGAGACTGAATGAATTGGAATAAAATATTAGAAATTAATTAATTTTGAGGAATCCAATAATAAATTAATATAATTATTCTAACTAATTTTATAATATTAATAACACAAATCTAAATCAATATTCTCATTTTGAATATAATTTATTTATTAATATTATCTAATTAATTAATAAAATAAATTTCAAATATAATTTGTTTTAAAAATAATTTTTAGTTTATAAATTACTGGAATTTTTCTATAAAAAATAAAATTAATTTCATCCAAGCTGAAAATTCTATTTGGACTTATAAATAAAAATTGTAAATTGTGTTTTTTTTTAAATCTAAATAAAAATTCGTGAATCAATTGTCTAAAATAAAATTTAAAAGACACGTCTCGATGTAGAAAGTTAATAAAATTGAAAAATAGTAAAGGAAATCTTAATTCCACAGAATTTCAAGTATCCTACAGCCCAGACAAGAATTTCTAATTTTGTGTTATATAAGAAACCGTAGGAAATTTCAAGCTGAAAGATATATAAAGACTTTATCCATTCGTTCTTCGTTTTCTCCTCTTCAACAACCTAAACATTTTCAAATACCCAGAACACTTCGTACGAGAATTCTTCATGAATTCCATTTAACATTATATTCAAAATAAATATATATTATATACCTATACACAAACATCCGAATAAATAAAATAAAAAATAAAAATCATATTATTATATACTTAATTCATAATTTTATTTTTCTTTTTCTTTCAAATAAAAAATTTCAAATTTTCGTAACCATTTTTTTGTATTTATGATTATACAATTTTTTATAGAAACAAACTTGCTTCGTGGCATTGACCAAACTATAACGAGTATCCAAAGTTGGGATGGTACATCAGATGAAGTGAAGAAAAAAAAAAGAAACTAAAACTAAAATGTTAAAAAATAACCACAAAGAAATTCTAGATAAAAAAGTAAAAGCAAAGTCGTTTTCTGGATGGTGAAGGCTGCACAGACACAGCCTTGCGCTCACACTACTCGCTTAGTAAGTCTCAAAGTCTGCGGAAAAATACGGCAAAGGATATGGACGATGGTGGTATAGCAGTGATATATATGTACACGGTTGGTTCGAGGTGAGAATGGATCGAGCAGTTTGGTAAACAGTTCGGCGTAGTATTGGTGGTGGTTCGCCGCACTTTTTCGGCTGGACAAGAAAAGGAAAACTTGACAGAGCAGGAACTGGGCAAAGTTGAGTGAAAAAGTAAGAAGATAAAATAAAAATAAACAAACAAAATAAATGAATGAAAATAAAGTTGAATAAACAAAGTAAGAGAATACAAAAGTAGGGAAAAAGATTGAAAATACAAAAAATACGCGACGAACAAAATGAAAAAAAAAAAAATATATGTATAGCATTAGGGTGTTTTATTTTTAGGCGATATTTTTTTTGTTTGTGAATAGTGAAAATCTGATAATTTATACGAAAAAAAAATAATATTCCTGTTTGAATAAAAATTCAGAGTTAATTAGAGGCTTAGCGAATTCAAAAATTTGATTTTTCATATAAATAATACGAGAAAATTTTTATTTTCGACTTCAACTCGATTTTTCGGTAATCAAAATTTTTTTTTTTGATACTATTACATTGTTGATTCAGCATTATAGCGTTTATTGTAAGATAATAATTAATGTCAAATCAATAAATTCCAGTTTGAAGAAAATTTTTTGTCAATCATCTTTCCAGCTCTACAACTCGAAAACTGTTGGTCGAAGAGTTTCTGCGGTAAGGAACATTTTTGTAGCAAATTTAATGCCCAACAAAAGTTGTCTCTTCATTTTTCGCAAAAAAAAATTTTTGATTAGCGAAAAATCGAGTCAAAGTCAAAAAAAAAAAATTTTCTCGTGTTATTTATATAAAAATTCGAATTTTTGAATTCGCTAAGCCTCTAATTAACTCTGAATGTTTTTTTAAACGAGAATATTTTTTTTTTCCACTCGTGGCATACATATGTATAGTCACATATCAGTGGAATTAAACAAATAAATTATATTTTTCATATTAACGATTATTTCGTTACAAACTTTAAAAAGTTAATCTGATGATATTTTCACTTGTGCATTTAATAGTAACACATCAACCACCGGATATGAATCCTGAATTAATATATATAGCGTTTGTAGACGTATGTGTCTGTGTGTACTTATGGAAAAGCTGCAATTTGAGCTATATGAATATTTGCCCGGACGCAATTTCAAACGAATGAGTTTACAGAACTCCAATAACATAATCACTCATTCAAGCCGTTCTATCAATATACATACATAATATTCTCGGTTCGATAATTATAATACACACGTGTAGAAAGTTCTATTATTAATAATAAATAAAATAGTAAAATCGTAACT
This sequence comes from Microctonus brassicae, assembly GCA_918226075.1. NCBI lineage: Eukaryota > Metazoa > Arthropoda > Insecta > Hymenoptera > Braconidae > Microctonus > Microctonus brassicae. The sequence goes on along the minus strand of OW445485.1, from coordinate 6,127,121 downwards.
TGAAAAATTAAAAAATGATTAATAGTATTTTGTTTTTTTCCATCGTATATAATACAAAGAATAATTTTTAAAATTAATTGCCGCAAATATTTATTCAAATGTGTCCCGCAAAGCGGCTAACTGAGTCACGGTGCTTCGAGCTTGCACTTCGCATTAATTGGATCCATAATTCATGTCGATTTCAGCGCCGTCCGGTCTTGCTCTATAAATTAACGCGACAGTCTATTAACTCTAACCTCTATACAGAAGTAATAGTAGTAGTAGTAGTAGTAGTAGTAGTAATAGTAATAATACCAAAGAGGCTCAACAGAACACGATCTAATCCTCAATAAATCAAGTCATGAAAAAAAACAGAATTTGCAAATTTTTATTCAAATGAGACAAAAAAAAAAAAGAAAAAAATCTAAATCATTCACAGGAGTAAAAAACTAAAATATTCCATCGTTCTTATTTTCATGTCGTCACTATATTAATAATAAATTACAAAATTTAACATTTATATTGGAGATAGAAAAAAAATCCTAAAGTGAAAGAAAAAAAAAATAAATTTTTGACGATCTACTTCTCTCACTCTCTCTCTCTCGCCTTCTTTCATTCTAGTATGAATATTTATTCGTCCATTTTCCCGTGTGAACAAAAAATTTGCCAACGAAAAATTGTCTCCGCAAGAAAAATAGAGAAGAAACTTTTTACAGGTTAAAAATTTCCCTCTGGAAATATTGATATAGTATTTGAAAGCGCTAGCAGTAAGATCGATTTACTTGCCGAAAGCTCTCTTATTAAATTACGTTTCAGAAAGTAGTTTTATAAAAAATCATTTAGTATTGAATATTTATATACATATAATATGTTTATAAAAAATTAATTTGATGTAATAAATTGAGCCAGAAAATTATTTAACAATAAAGTTATTAAAACAATCAGAAAATTTAATTTTTCAAATTATTACAATTGTCAATAATGGCATTAAGGTAATTGTCATTAAAATATTATTGATAAATTGATTTATACGTGAATAATTAATTAAAAATATACAGAAAATAATTTGTGTTTTCTATAAACCGAAATGAGCATTATATTACTACGCGGTTAGTTATTAATTTAAAGCTCGAATCCGTTAAACCAGCGGTTAGTTGAATTTCCATTTGAGAAAATTAAAAATAAACTGGTAATATAATCAAAAATTTTATTCCAACCTCTCGAAAACTTTTATACATACGATTGAACTATTAATAAATGAATTAATATTTTACATCCTCTCCAATTATTTTTCATTGTGATGAAATGCAAATGAAATGTTCAGAAACAAAAAAAAAAAAAAAAAAAAAGAAAGGTTAGGTAATAATGATAATTGTGGAGGCTTTTATCAGAGGACAAAGAATTTTTCTTTCATTATTATCATATATTTTTTTTTCCTTTTCGTTTCTTTTTTTTTAATGTGCACGAACAAAGAGTCGATATCGATGCTCACAAATTCCCATTGGGATTCATATATTTTATGTTTTATTTTTTGCCTATTGTCCTGAAGCCTTTATTCCCTCATTAATCTCAGGAGCTTTGCCATTCGTCCGCTTCCACTTCTCTGCCTCTTCTCTTCTTTCTGTATATTTTTTTTTTTTTTTATTTCCTACCTCCGATTCGTCTTTCGCCGCATTTTCATTTTATCCCCCTCACTCTTGAGGTCGGCTTTGTTCAAGTCAATTCACTTGCCTCTCATGTCTCACTTCCTCAACTCTATCCTCCACTATATCGTTATCCCCTTCAACCCTCTCCAAAACCAACGTATTCCTGAGGGAAAGGACAAATGGTCCTTCTGCACTTGACCGCGCGACCAATACACTACGATTTTTCCAGTAGGAACTTGTCACTGTGCTTTGAAATTCCAAAGGCATCTCACCACAACTAATATTTTTTTTTTTTTTACTTTCTCATTTCAATGTCGTAATTTTTAAACGATAGAACATAATATATATAGATATTATAGGTTGTTTCATTTTTTGGCGATATTTTTTTTTCTGTGGTCAGTGAAAATCTGATGATTTATATTAAAAAAAAACATTCTGAGTTAATTAGAGGCTTTGCTAATTCAAAAATTCGATTTTCCATATAAATAACACGAAAAAAATTTTTTTTTTTGACTTCAACTTGATTTTTTGGTAATCAAAAATTTTTTTTTGACAAAAATGAATATACAGCTTTGGTAGGGCATTAAATTTGCTACAAAAAAGTTGTTCACCGCAAACGCTCTTCGACCAACAGTTTTTGAGTTGTAGAGCTGGAAAGGTGAAAGTTGATTAAAATTGACAAAAAATTTTCTTTAAACTGGAATTTTTTAATTTGACATTAATTATTATCTTACAATAAACGCTATAATGCTGAATCAACAATGAAATAGCATCAAAAAAAAATTTGGATTACCGAAAAATCGAGTTGAAGTCAAAAAAAAAAAAAATTTTCTCGTATTATTTATACAAAAAATTGAATTTTTGAATTCGCTAAGCCTCTAATTAACTCTGAATTTTTGTTCAAACAGGAATATTTTTTTTCATATAAATTATCAGATTATCACTGACCACGGAAAAAAAAATCAATTGATTTTTATTCAAAAGACGAATAAAATATTGAATATATAAATGTCATTTAAAAATTTTTAGAATTAGATAATTCACAATTTTCTTTTCTTTTTATTTCGTTCTTTCTTCAAACTTAATAGACAATTATTCTATATCAACTATCCCAAGTGTTCTTCCACGTATTCCATAGACCAAATACTCACCCGATGAATTGAACTTCAAGTTTGAAAGCGTTTCTATAACGAAAGTCAGGAATACTAATTAAAGATGTGCAACCGCAGCTCTCTCTCTCTCTCTCTCTCTCTCTCTCTCTCTCTCTCTCTCTCTCTCTCTCTCTCTCTCTCTCTCTATATATATATATCTCTGTATATACTTGAGTTAAGGCAGTGCCGCAAATGGTATAAGGGAATGCATTAGAGGTGAAAGAGCTACCTCAATGTCTGAAAGGGAAAATTTTGAGTGAAACCAACGTGAGTTAATGCCAGCTTTATATATACATATATTTTGAGAATTGTATGAGAATTCTCTTTATACTGCACTATTTCCCATTGCGTATTCTCCACACCCGTTATATATTTCCCTTTTCCTCCACACGCGTCTCGCAAATAGATGATACTATATACTTCTCTCGTGCAGATGCTCATCTCAGACTCTTGGGAAATCGCGAAATATCAACAAGAAAAAATAAAACAAAAGAATATAATAAATATATAAAATCTGAAAAAATTATTTTAACTTAATGAAAAAGCCACAATTAAATATAATTAAAGACATTTCATGAATGTCTCTCTTTTGACTTGCGTTATTATTATTATATTAAATAACAAGAGGATGAAAAATTATTCATTTGAAGAATTATATATTTTAAGAAAGAGTAAAGAGTATACTTCAACATATAAAATATAGAGACATTTATTATAATTTATAATATAGTATACACACAAGAGTCTTATGCTCATCTTCAGAGCTTTACTCTTCTTACTCTAGTCACCACCTTCTTTTTCCGAATGTCTCTCATTTGAACAGTGCAATATATAAAACGAATAAGAGAAACATTTCCATTTATTCAAGACAAGTCGGAAATAGTGCCTGAGGAATTGTTCCCAGTTTGTTCTCACAACGAGAGAAAGACGACAATTTTGAGTGGGAGAATATTTTATTGTATATATAAGGGTGCCAATTTCAACATGATGTCGAGCAAAATAATAATGAAAACAACGTGATATAAATATATAATATAAAAGTTTAAAATATATTTTATATATTTCATTATAGATAAAAGTTTAAATGTAATTTTAATAATGCGCAACATTAAATACATAATAAATATATATAAAATAATTTAATATGATAATTCTTGTATAAAATTACATCTGCATTATAATTTTATATACAAAAAAAAAAATAATATTCATCCCTAATACGACATAAAAATTTTAATTCGTTCTCAAATACTCATAAGATATTCAACAACAATTATTTTTAAGCTCAAATAATTCTCATATTACAAAATATTTATTACAAAATTCACTATTTGAATAATAAACAAACACATATATGTATATAATTATATATACAATATGAATAAATAACAATAATCCAGTCACGTGCGAATGTATAAACTTGAAGACGATTACACATTAGACTGTTTCAAATAAATCGACTATTTTTTTTTTCTTCAACGTGTCCATTAAAATACCTTCAGGGAGGTGTGAAAAGATGTCTGTTAAAATCAGAGCTCTTAATATTAATATTAAGAGGTCGCTCATCGTGAATTTCTATTTCCTATTTAAATAACATTGAAAAATTTTTGTTTTTATCGTTAGAATTTCGTAGCTTACGAACCAATGGACGAATTCAAATGATCAATACATATTTTCATAGGAAATTGAACGCTCTATAAAAAAGGTCTCTTGTGGTTAATCGTTTACTCTAATCATTTAGAAGATATTTGCATTAATAACTTGAATGGATACAGTATTTATTAAAAAACTATTAAAATCAGTACGCCGGAATTCGAATGCGAATATCTTCTAAATGGTTAGAGTAATCGATAAACCACAAGACACCTTTTTTGTAGACCGTTCAATTTCCTATAAAAATATGTATTGATCATTTGAATCCATCCATTAGTTCGTAAGCTACAAAATTCTTACCAAAAAAAAAAATAGTCGATTTTTTTGGACCAGTCTAATTCACCTAATACAACTCAAAATATTCCTGTTTAAAATATACAACATATATCTGTATATATTTATACATATATGTATAAAGTGCAAATGAATATAGGGATAGTGAGAATATGACGTAGCACGTAAGTTCCTGCTTATGAAAACCGTGACTTTAATATATAAACTGCTGTATCAGTTTCTGTCTACTGCTTTAGGTTTCGCTTTAACCCTTCCATTTCATTCGCTGTTATATGTATCTGCATATATTTATGTATATATATTCTATACTAGTATGGTATATGAATAAACGTGTATGGATTTGGGCCATACATCATCCATGTAAAGGTGGGATATGGGTGTGTACATAACGACTGTATGCAGATACGACATTTGCATTTCCATGTAGCGACGAGAGCCCGCAGCGACGAAATTTCTCCCTTGCAACACCCACCACCATATCACCACAACGCATATATCTATCAAGCATATATATTCGTTTCAACCATACACAAATGTTTGTAACCATCCTACGTATATCCACACCCTGCCTTCTCTTCATCCACCCTTTCCTGAGCCAATATCCATCGATTGTAAATGTAGATATAAAAAAGCCGAAACACATTTTTTTTTTTTTTTTTTGAGGATTATTTTTTTTTTTATTTACTTATATTTTTGTTGTGAGTACAGATGAAAAAATAAACAAGAAAGATCACTGGATAAAATTGTCTGCGTATTTTAAATTGAGTTTTAGAGATGAGAGGGAAAATAAAAAATTTGAATGAATATATAATTTTTTGTTTTGTGTATATATATTTTGAAGGACATGAATGATTTATTTAACTATGTATATAGGGTGAATGGGTATATATAAGGTATATATTCATGGCGTAGCTTAACGGAATATTGAATTGTGGTTTGAAATAAAATTATTGACAGCATGTCAATGCCTTTGAAGGATATAAAGTAGTTTAAGCCACAGTGCAGTTAGTCTCTTTGTCATATTGTCATGCACTTTATATACTGTAATTAAAATAATACATGTAATATCGAATTTATTGATGATTGATTAAAATATAGGTTTGTGTATATTGATGAATTGATATTAAATAATTTCACGAGAAATAAATCATTTTTAAATTACAAATGAATTAAAATTCATTATAAAAATTTGAAATTTATTAAATTTATATTTGTCGTAGTTATTTAAGTCTTTATATTATATAAATTTGTTTATATGTATTGAATTGAGAAAATAAAGTGCAATATTACTGGAATAAAAATGAATGAAATTGTTTGGAATAGACAAAAGTGCATGAAATATATAAAAAAAAATAAATAAAAAAAAAAAAGCAAAGTTTTTTACTGCATCATAAATTAGATAGATCTTTATTTCTTTCAAGATAATGGATTCAAGTGTCATTAAGATAAATGTACGATAAAGATAAAATTGATTGCTTGAACGAATTTTCCCAAACGAAAAAAGTTTTATTTGATTAATCTAGAATGAATTATTTGAATTTAAAATGTAAGGATAAAAAAGTTATACGAAAATATATATACACGTGAATTGCACTGTGGAAAAAGGTCAATGAGAATAATTTCATCAGGCAATACCATGGTTTTTTAGTATAACTAAGGACAATTCTCTTGGTACTTAAGTTGGGAACATCTGGAGAAACGAGCGGAGTAGTCGATGTCGACAAGGACTTGGGTCGGGTAATTGAATCCGTACAGCAAAGAGAGTCGTAGTGAATAAGAGAAGTAGCATCAAGGGTATGGGCAGGATTGTAAAAGCTTCCTTTACTCGCGGGAGTGACGACAAGAATAAGAGGATGAAAAACGAAATTTGTTCATCGTATTTTTTTCCCCATCTTATTCTTAACTTCATTCTCTTCTTGTCCCATTTAATTCTTTCCTCATTGACGTCGTACTAACAATTGAATATTCAGATAGATGGATTAAAATTCAGAAAACGCGCACAAGAAGTGACGTGTCCTCAATGCAATGAAAGAGAAATAAAGAATGATTTTCTTTTTTTTTTCTGTTTTTTAAGTCCCACATTTATCGTGGCTTACATATATCTTTTAAATTCACCTTTTTCCTGACAACAAATTGACCACAAAGAAAATTGTTAAGGTAATTGAAAAGTCCATGTACTTTTTTTATGCAGAGTACTTTTATTTTTTTTCTTTTTTTTTTTTTTTTCTTTTTACATTCTATTATATAATGCTGTTTATAAATGTAAACAGCGAATGGAATATATAAATTTTTTTTTTCTTTCGTTTTTATAGTGTGAGTTGAAGTGGTATATAAAAAAAAATGCTTTGGAAAATTATACGAATGACTATATGTGCAACGTTTTACTTGATACTTACATCGTAAGAGGTCGCATCGAAATTTAATTGGCTTTACGAACATTTCACGACAGCGATACTCTCCCTTTCATATAACCCAACCTAACCTGGAGCTCTGGGCGACGATCAAGACTTTCCCTGCCACAGCATCAACTCATATTAAGTTAGCTCATAAAAATAACATCACAAATTCCAGAGGTATTGATTTATTTGATACACTTTAACAAAATTCAGAGATGAATTATCATTTGTTTAAGGGATAAATTAATGTTTATTTAGTGATGTGTGCTCGTTAATTTTTGTGATAAACATCCCGAGTTAAAAGACCCCTATGAGAAAAATAAAAAAATTCAAGAGAAAAATTGAGTTTAGAAAGAAAAAAAAAAAGGTGGATGAGTTCGTTATCTTGGGAAACGAAGGTAAGTTTGAACAAACAATTCCAAAGTGAATAAATTTATTTGTAGATGGATGAAATGTTAGTTCAAATTTACGAAAAATATTTCACCACGATTGATTACTCCTAACCAAACTACGTTTATTTTTATATTTGTATAAATCGAATTTTATTTGTATACACAGAAGCAATACCTGAAAGCTAAATTCAATAACGAATGAACACGATAATGAAACAACATTTTTTTTGACACATCACCATCAAGCAATTCTCGACGAATTTATCATCGGAATAAGCTGAAGAAATGAGAGTAAACAGTGACTTTATCTCCCTAGAGATAAAGAAAAAAAAAAAAAAGTTATTTTTTTTTTAGTTCTGAGAAAATAACATCCGCACTTTGCTACATACCCTTGAGCATTTGCCAAGGTTGTTTACGGCTTAAAGCCCATTTGGGAGCATCCACAACGTTACAATATCCCGGAAAAATCCAACCCCCTTTAAATCCCCCAAGAAAAAAAAAAATGAATGAACGAAATTTTAGATTGCTAAAAAATATCAAATCATTTTATTTCAACTTGATATCCATATAAAATAAATTTCCCATAGTAATTCTCTCAAAGATACAGTCACATGTGTAGATAATGATCACTCTGTCATATATTTTATTGAATATCCACTGAACAATGTAATATCATTGAGTATTATGTTCAACGTATTATTCAACTTGACAATGATCAAAAAATAATTTTATATCTCTGCCAATTTTAATAATAGGGAAATAAAGATAAATAAAATGAACTATTATTGAAAACGACTTTGAGTATATATACCTCTCTTATACATTTTGCATTGCATTGCAATGATATTAAACTCGAACACAATTTAAAATCTATTCAACGCCTTGCAAACAATGAAGAGATTACTAAAGCTGACGTAGAAACCCAGAAAAGCGATAGAGAAACATACACATATATTTATTATGTATGAAAGCACCAGACACCGTTGTCATATTAACATTGGATTTAACATTTATCTACATATATATATATACCTCAAAGTTTTCCATTATTGACTTTTGTCTTTCTCACATCAGACAATTGAAATCCTTAAATATTTAATCTAAAATTGATAACTTGTCGATATTCTTAAATTACATTTCTATTTTCAGAAAATACAATTGAATAAATAACTCTTATAGCAATTTAATCAAACGTCCATCAGGTCTTAAATAATAATTGATAAATATTTTAAAAATATATCAGTATTGATTTGATATAAATAAACCAACTGCCATATTTATAATCAAATATTATCATAAATTTCCATTTTATTTATGTCTATGCAATGATTAAATAATAATCTTGAATCGTTTCAATGTTCAACGAGTATGAAAATTTATTGTTTTACCAGATGACACTGCGGGTATGTAATTCTCATCTTATCTCACGCTCGTTAAACACAGTATTATTCATGACACAATCATCGTTTAAGTGAATATATTAATTAGTAAATTTTATTAAAACCAATATTAAAAATATTAATCTAAATATAACAATCATTGTATTCACTCACCAGAATTAAGAAGATAATATAATTCGCAGTCTACCCAATAAAAGTGCACCTAAAATCATACAAAAATAAAAGAATACATTAATAGAAATAAAAACATTGAATATAATTATACGAAAGTTTGAGTTATAATAAACTAAATTATTAATCAGTAGAATTATTCTTGATTATTTTTTCACGATGAGAGAGCTCTCTAGATTTACTTCTGAATCGCAAAACTGAAATTTAGTATTGTGCTGAACAATGCGGGTTTGCTAGGACATTTCCCAAATGCGTTCTTTACAAAATGTGTGAGGGAAAGCGAGTGGTTTGGACAGGTCGCTTATTCGATCGTTTGTTTGTGACGGAAAGCACAATGGGCTAGTATTAATCTACACCAGGAAATGATCTTTGATACGTTTTCTTTTTATTTATTTTTTCTTTCTTTTTGTTCATTTGATATTTCAATTCTAAATTAAAATCTGATATAATTAATTCTGACAAATATTATACGTACGTTTTTATAAATCTGTGAGATTTTTTTCTCGTTGAAACTGAACAAAATTTATCGAGGTAAAATATGTTACGGGGGTTGAACACTTCCGTTACATGCGCCATGATCAGAATTATTTATTAATCTGAGAGTATAAACCTTCAAGCGGAAATCCCTTAAGCAGCTTTGGATGCGCCAGCGGAAAATTATGGAGCCTCATTCGACGAAAATTCACGATGTAGTCTTGATATAACACGTCTGCTGCAATACTTCTCGAGTGCCCTGCTGCATTTCCTTGAGTAAGCTGTATGCTATTATTTCTTTCGTGGTTACAAACTACTAATGAAGATTATCCAAATTTGCGCGAAAAACTTTTGTTTAATAAAGTTTAGAAAAATGGTATGAGAAAAGAAAAAGCAAAATATTAAAATTCAAGCTTATCAAAGAGTCGATATGAAGAATAATAAAAAGTTTTGTGTTTGTTAGAAAATTTTCATTAAAAAATATTATTCAAATATTATTAAACTTTGTTAAATCACAGTGTATACTTGAAGCCTCTGTTTTAGGTTAAATTTAAAATTCGGTATAAACTTTTTAATAATCTTTAAATAAAATGCGTTGATGAAAAAAAAAAAAAAATATATATATATATTCAACATAAAATCAATTTTCTAAAGTGCATAAAGTAAATCTGAACATCTTGGAATATATTTTCTTAAAAATTCGAATATACATTGAAGTAAAAAAAAAAAAAAAGATAAATTCAACGTGGTGAAATTTTATTTCGCAACAGCAGACGATGGCACTGAGAGTGCGGCAAGGATAAAAGGAATAGCGAAAAAATGATGAAAGATCTATCTGGAAAACTTTTCCTTCTAAGTTATAGAGATTTACTTCCATCATTTACACACAGAGCTTTATCTCTGTGTATTTCAACCTCGTATTTATGTGGATTTTATGCATTTGTCGATGATGTAGTATTTAAAACTACTTCAGCTTTCTAAAGTAATACAATAAAAATTTTCACAGCATCGCAATTGTAATTTATAATTGACAAGTCAAAGCATCAACTATATGTATCAATAAAAATTTATACTAGATTCACAACAAGGTAATTTATTTTTCACATTCTCTGAAGAGGATATTGTCACAGCTTCTCTTATTTTAAGTTAGAATTAACATCACACTAAAATTACCACCACACAAATTTACCATCATGGATTTCCACTTAAGTATAATTTTGTAGAGCTACGACGGTGACGAGGACTTGTGTCTGCGTCTTCTATTCTGTCTCCATCTCCTCTTCATCACTCAAACTTAGTCGCTAAAAGTCAACTAAAACTTCCCTCATGATCCCACATAAAATTATAGATGACTCTAGGTTAAAACTTGGTCTTGACTCAACTAGAAAGTTCTTACTCGTGTTACGTTTACGTAGTACCAAGTGAACTGATTGTATACTATTTGTAACCTTTACAAAGTATGTGATGGAATTCAATTTATTTCTCCTGATTAGATTACTATCAATCATATCAAAATCAAATTAGCATATCTTATTACCGGATCATTTGATTACAAAATATTATTACTGTGCAAGTGAAATTGGATATGATTTAAAGACGTTCAATGAGTACTAACTTTTTATAAAATTAATTTGAGGCTTGAAAAAATTTGTGAAATATATTTTACAATAATTTATAAATTTTTTTTCTTATATGTACCAATTATTTTTAAGGTATTTATTTTGAAAAATTAGTTAATTTACATTATAAATTTATTTGACTTCATTTACCAAAATTAACCAAAACAATTTTAATTATCTTTATTAAAATAATTAATATTTAATTTAAACATTCATCAACACTAGTTTTTTTATAGAGTTATATAAACTACATATTTCAAAGAATATTTTTAAACATTATTTATTATTGTATCTACTCATACAATATATTTATTGTAATTTTAAATATATAAAAAGAGATAATTTTTCATAAGGCTCTATGTTAAAAATTTGATTTTTGATCTTTAATAACTTTCCGAAATAATATCGATAAAGCGGTTTTAAATTTTCAAGGATTGATAGCTACATGATTTAACTTATCAATACTAAACCAAAAAAAAATTTTATCTAGTAACTAGTCTCATGAATGAACGTCCTTGAATCAAATGAAAAGAATAATAAATTTGAAAAATTTAATTGATAAATAAAATGAAATAATTCTAGTGGAACATGAATTCACCCGACGAGTGTGGTGAATATTTATTTCAAAACAAGCTCAATTGAAACGGATTAACTATCACAGTCAGCACAAAAGGATATTGAAAATATATATTTTAAATAAAATAATTCCCAAATTCTGCAGTGCATACAATTGGAATATGGAGTGAATGAACGATCAAAATTTTTGTTTTTTTATAATAATAAAACTCTTTGATTATTGGATGACACTAGTAGAACCATGTGGACAAGTTCTCTAACTCTATTGAAGTATACAATATCAGGCAAATCAATAATAACAATTTTTATTTGTACGAGAAAAACAAAACAACACGAAGAATAATTCGTATATTTTTTTTTATCTCTCTTCAAGACGAACTTTGAACCTTATTCTTGACGAAAAGTCAATTTCCTCTTGAAGGAAGTCAAGAGAATTCTTTTATTATCTACATATTTATACTCATGCCAGACTTTGAATAATAATTTATTCATAAGAAAAATCTTTTTTTTGTTTTTTTTTTTCGTGTTTCATTCTGACACTTTAATATTATCGATCAATGCGCTGATTAACAAGTGAGAAGGAATGTTCACAAAAAGAATATGACGACTGAGTAACAAAAAACTAATAATAAAAATGTTCAGACACTCACTTGAACGTGAAGATAAATGTGAACGAGTAAAACACGAGTCAGGTCGAGGACATCATTGAGCTACTTGTAATAAATGGACCAGCGGGTATCTATTGGGTACCTATATGCAGTATAATGAATTATCAGATACTGAAAGTTGGTGGAGGAATCGATATAATACAATTTGCCATTGGTGAAAATGAATAAAGAGAAAATGGAAAAGAGATAACAAGAGCTTTTTCCACACGTTATGCGAATGTAATTCTCCTGGAGCCCATTATCGTGTTTTGACTCATTAATTCAACGCAAGCTACTGTAAAATGTTCGGAATAAAATTGAAAACAAACGTAAAATAAAAAATAAAAAAAATATACCTATACGTATTTCAAAAATAATTAAATACAATTTGTTATTAATTATCCTAACTTTTTTTTTTTTCTTTCATTTGTCTTTCTATTTTTTTTTTTTTTTACAGTTTATATATCAAATTTGAAATTGTCCATTAGTTAAATTTTAGTTTCAGGACAAAATATATATTCTCAAATCCCATGACAAAACTTTCAGGAAAAACAAAACTAGAGAGACTCAAATCCAGTACAACGGACACTTTCCCTATAAACTAATTAACCTGAGAGCTCCGTGTATATATATATTAAACGCCCGACAACACCCACACACACACATATGTATATATAGGAGGATGGTTCCTGCCATCCTTCTATAGTCCCTGTGAAAGCTGTATAGGTGACACTTGTACAACCCTCTTGATAACAATCAACCCAAGTTGCTAGACTTTCGATGGCAAAAAGTAAATTAAACTGAATATAAAAATGAAAATATATACACGAATATTGGCCGGATATTTATTCACCCTCGTTCACATTTAATCCGTTAATAATAATAATATAAATCTACATTAACCCATTAAAATAATAAAATCAAATTATTATTACAAGATTTAAAATAAAACTTCTCTCATTTTCGATAAGAATTTCATTTGATTATTATTTCGATTGAATAAATATTATAGGAATTTTATAACACGATAGTTATTAAATAATACGTCATTACACTGTTACTATAACATTAAACAATCAATAAATAATAATTTTATTCGAAGAAAAAAAAAAAAGAAATTAAATTAAAATAATATATTGTACTTTTTTATTTATTTTTCCTTTGCTATTTATTCCTGTCTATTTTTATTTTCTTTTTGTATTAACTCCATTGCTGATTGATGGGATTTAGGTCATGAATTGTTCGTCACATATCCCAACAGTAATTAATGTATATTCTCACGTTCATTTGTGTATGCATAAACACAAAATTGAATCATTGAACAAATAAAAAAGAAAATATTAATTATATAACTTCGCACAAGAATTTTTAAAAATAATTTTATATAAAGTCAACACACTACAGTTATACTAATGCGTCTTTTACATTCAAACTTTATTCATCATACGCATTTACTGAAGGAATACAGTGTGAAAAAAAAAAATAAAATATGTGAATGCAAACTGGAGGTGTTGAAGAAATGTATAGAGAATTAGATAAAATAGCGCCTCACATGAAAGCGTTCGCGCGTTTGCCTGCAACTGAGTATAAGACCCGCGATGAGAAAGAGGAAGTGATGAAGAAACGTGATAGAAACGTTTTGCAATATAGAATGCGTGTATATATTCCATATGTATAATATACATAAATAAATACCCACTCATTGAACGAGTTTAAATGAAAATATTCGTGCAAATAATAGATAAAAATAGTCGCATTCAATTATTTCGAATTAACTCTCCATGAGTTCTTTATCAGCAATATATTAACGTTCATTAATATAAATAAAATGTTATGATTCTATTTGAAAGAATAAATTTATTTATAATAAATAAAGCGCTTTTAATCAAGCAAAAAACAAAATGGAATTCTTGAACTCATTTTATTTTTCTGAATTTAATAAATTAAATTGTCGAATAATTTTTATTTCTAAACATTTTTTCAAATATGTAGACTGAATTTTTATATAAAATATTGACATTGATTGTAATTTTAAGCAACAAACTTTACAAACACAGATAATAAATAAATAATCCATCATTAAAATAAATTAAATCGAGTATTTTCTTTACGTAAATTGCTTCATCTCATCTTTGCTTCAATTATACAATAATATGTAAATTTATATATTATCATATTAAATATTTCATGGCAAACATCACATTATGAAATAGTTTTCAACAGCTATAAACATACAGTATTATAAATTTAGGATGTTACAGAATAACAATGTTGAGTGTATGGTGTCATTTGTAATGAAACTAGAAATGTACTTTTAGCATAAATATGAATATGTGTTCATACAAATGAAATCTCTTCAACATAAACATCTGTATACGTCACTGTATATGTAATATGCATAAACATAATAGGTGCCTCATAGTCGTCAGAGTTTTCACATCACCGAATGAATATACACTCATAAAATAATTGACAATTGAAAAAAAAAAAAATATTACGAATATTTTGTCCTGCAGGAGAGATTTAAATTCATCAAACTGCGTGAGATTAAATTTTTTTACGAATACAATAAAATTATTCATCATTATAAATCGCCCATAGTTCCAAAATAAAATTAATTTTAATACGTAAAAAATTTTTATAACAGTATATTTAATCAAATAAATTTATTTCATAATAAAATCGTGGAACGTAATTAATTTTAAATGACGAACCACAAGATAATTATTCCAATTTTCTGAACTAACGTCAAGAAAAATTAAACTAATGAAAAAGTCAGTCGTTTAAAAATATAAAATAGTGTAAAATAACGAAAAAAAAAAATTGAGTTTAATTGCAATGTGTAAATAATATGATAAGAAAATTTTATTTGGTTCAACAGTTGACTATATTATAATATATATAATTATAATACACTATCGCAAATGCATTTACACATACGTGTAATGGATATATTATTAACAAAATTATTTAGTGATGAAATGAACCTCGAGTATGTTCGAATAGATATACAGCACTAAATGAGGTTATTAAAGCGTACAAACGCAACGAGGCTCTATCTACCCTTTCCATACACTTTATATACTCAGGCAAAATGGTGTTCGACCAGCTGCATAAATGCCAACCAACCTTGTATTAAAACTCCAAGGCTAGATAATGAAATTTGATAATTTTAATAGTGCTTTTAATGACATAACACATACAGCAAAAAAAAAAAAAATACTTAAAAATTCTAAAATACTCAATATTATTAACGTATTTCTGTATATAATCCAAAGAATTATTATTCACAACGAAATATAAATACAATTGTATTATTAAATATTCTTAAAGAATAAAAATAAAAATAAAATAATGAAATAAAATTTTCCTTCTCTATATTAACATTATTTTCAATTTCATAACTTTAAGAATGGATCATCGTAAAACAATGAATGATTGTGCATTCATAAAGTTTGGAATAATCTAAAGAAAATTTAAACTTGCGATTTATACTTCAGGAAAACCGATACTTAATGCTCATAAATCACTGAGAGATAACGCAGCTTTAGCAGGTTATAGAGACTCTCTCTCTCTCTCTTGCTTGCCATGACCGCATACAATGGCCATCGGCATTGTGTTTGCTCGTTTCATGGTTATGTATCCACCTGAATCCGTGTACCGATAATATACTCACAATGACAGTCGATTTGTGGTTATATATAGAGGGACAAACACACACACACACACACACATACACACAGCATGAGCAAATTTGAAACTTGGAAAAAAATATAATAAAATAAATAAAAAAGTAATAACGTACGAGAATGAAGAAAAAATTTTTATATTATTTATTTTGTGCTTATTTTATTTCATTTTATTTTATTTTATTTTTATACACGATTATCTAGTTTTAATTCAAGTATTAAAACAAGATGATGATGGTAATCAAATTAAAATCGACGTCAAGTTGTAACGGAGTACCGTGATTTTAATTTCCCTAACTGTCCTCAATGTTAACACCATTCCCCTCTCATTACTAATAAATCCCACGTGTTCACTTTAATTAATACCTTTTTAGTTAATTATACATTCGTGCAAATTAAATCATCACAAGAAGTGTATTCACAAATATATAACTCGATTAAAATCCTTTTACTGTGAAAAAAAATTAAATATATATACTTACAATATACATGTAACGTGAAATTGAAAAAAAAAAAAAATTAATTTATTTTCCAATTTGCAAACTAATAAAATAACCTGTATGTATTTACTAATTAAATTCATTTTTTTTGAATATTATTTCAAAGTGGCTTACACGTAGAAAATATTTTTACAAACTTGTGTAAACAAATACGATGAATAAATTAAAAAAAAATTTTGCAAACATTAAATTAATAAAATTCATTCCGAATAAATATAATTAAATTCAATTAAATTTTTTCCTTTCTATCATCTAAAATCTGTACATATTTATATGTATATATGATTTTATACCCCTAAGTGATATGGGTGGCCCACCCAAAAATTTATTTTTTTCTTTTTTGGACAAAAATTTTTTTTTATTTTTTGGATAAAATTTTTTATTTTTATTTTTTTATGATTTCGCATTAAAAATACATATAACCCTTCATTTTCACCCTTCTACCAATAACCCACATTTTTTGATAGCGATATTAGTATTGTAATAATGTCTTTTTTTTTTTTTTCAACTACCAAATATTTTTATATTTTTTTTTATAATACTTTATACATATACAGTAATAATTTAATTACCAAAATATTCACTAGAAATAATTTATACGGCAAAACAACGTTTTCCGGGTCAGCTAGTAATTCAATAAAATTGTATTAACATAAAACTCCCACAACAACGTTCCTCTAAATCAATACTTTTGTCAGCAAATTAGAAAGTTTATTATTGATGACATTCACGAATTAAATACAATATTACTCGGCACGATCAAGACAACCCACAAAATGAATAGAGAAAAAAAAAAAAAAAAAAAGAAATATCAGTGTTTCACTTCGAACAATGAATTAACCATGGACTCTATAGTCATTCAAAAATAAGTATAAAAAATACTAAACAGAGAATATAAATAAAGTATATACACCAAGTAGCTACTTTAAGTGTATATTTATATACTCTATGTTGCTGCAACGTTGTTCTCGTCTAGATCATTGAGAGTTTTCAAGTGAACTCAGGTCGTTTTTAGTGTCGACTTATCATTTGTAGAGTCATGGATACAACAAGAGATTTGGAGTATAGATAAAGTGCGAATAGAAGAGTGCAAGTTTCTCACGATCTTTTTCTTTCCTCTCTTACTCACTCTCACTCTCTCTCTCTCTCTCTCCCATACTCTTTTTACTCAGTACAATTCAGCTCGTCCTTTTACTCCTTTCTCTTTCAATGTATTTTATTCTTTCTCGATATCCCCAGTATGAATTAACTGTGTCTGTATATTTTTTATGTAACTACACACCTTTACTCTCGTAATGTTTTCTCTCTTCGTCGAGTATATATGTATGTATATGTCTATATATTTATTTATAATAGACGAGTGAGACTTGATCCCTTTGCATGTGTGTACATTATACCTACAAATAATCTTTTGAGAAAGGAAATGGAC
This sequence comes from Microctonus brassicae, assembly GCA_918226075.1. Lineage (NCBI taxonomy): Eukaryota > Metazoa > Arthropoda > Insecta > Hymenoptera > Braconidae > Microctonus > Microctonus brassicae. Next base: position 6,109,105 of record OW445485.1, on the reverse strand, counting down.
TCTCGTGGTTTTTACTCTAGGCATCATCTTTCTTTGCTTGTCATCATTTTTATTTTTATTTCTTTTTTTTTTTTCTACCTTTCTCTACTTTACTTTTTTTTTTTCACTGCTCTTTTTCGTGAATATTTTAATACTAAAAAATATGTATTTTTGTGAATTCCCCGCCATTGTTTCAGCACATATTGTTCGCGATTCTTTTGTTTTTATATCAGTGAATGTAAAAAAAATTTTTTTGTGAAAATTGCTATCTTAGATTTTTTTATTTTTGTGTTGTTGTTGTTTGAGCGAGTGTGCAGTCAACTGGGGTGAATTTAAGCGCTATCTAATTATTGAAATATCGAGAAATTATTTTTAAAATAAATTGCTATGCGATATAATGATTATCAGAATTGAGTTCAATTTAAATATTGGAAATCTCAGTAGATTTATATGTAATATATTATATATATATTTACTTCAACAATGAATTGCCATATTTGTTTTGCGCCAGTAATGGTACATAATCCCTCTCTATGAAATTCCATCGAGCATATATATACTAACACATAGTTCATCTGGGTCACAATGACAAGTAATATCAACAAAATCCGATAATCTTCATCATCATTCAAGCAATAAAAATAAAAAATAAAAAACGATATGCAATGGACTTTGACAGCAATATCATATTATTTATCCCATTGTACGAATCGAATATTAATATTATTTTGTAGTACTTACATTGCGAAAAATAAAGTAAATTTTTGAGTTCATTTGTTCGTTTGTTTTTTGACGTCTATACGGACAAAATTAATAGTAATATGATTATACAATAATTTTATAGATATATTAGGCCTTCTAATACCATATGTATTTTGCAGGCAAATCTTTAACTTCATACTAATTTTCGAGGTTATGTTTCTTGGGAGAATATGTTTTGAAAAAGCCGGGCTACAGTGAGATGAAAAAGCTAGCTTTATATGGTCCCACAAAAAAGCTCTTACTAAGTAATCTAAAATAAATAATGATACAGACTCAGATGCATCAAATAAAATTATATGAGTTCTTAAAAAGATCGTACCTAGTCAGATTGCAATGATTGATCTCAAACGGTTAATTTCATGACAATTTCTTAGATTCAAGTGAATATTTCATCCAGAGTTTGCGTTATATAAAACGTTTTATAATTATATAAGATATAAAATTATATCTTAACATTATTAGTAAATAATATCTTTGTTAATCTAAAATTTTAGTCCTGTAATAAGAACTTGGCTCTTTTAAAACATTGGATGACTTTTTCAATGCCCATGTGATATGAAAAAGCTGAATGTCATTATTTTCATAAACAGTTAGAAGTCCAAAAATACCGATAATTTTGAAAAATATTTTATGACATCACGTACATAAATGAATGAACAATCACTTATTATACAAATTTTTTCAATTATTTATTTCCTTTTATATTATTTATCCCTTTTTTCAAAACTAGCTCTTTCATGCCACTCTTCCTCTATATAAAAACTTTAATGCAACTTGATGCTGAAAAATTCACATTCTATTTTCATTTCACCATTCACACTATTCGTTATTACTTCATTTTGTGTATGGTGGGAAAAAGCTCAAATACACAAAATAAAAACGACGAAAATCCACCATACATCAAGCATGATTAATGACTAGGAAAAAAAAAAATAACATACCTGATGGTCGAGTGGAAAAACAAGAGGAAGTTATAGTGGATGGAAAGCTGGTATGGATCGATGGCTCAACGACCTTGTCCAACGGCGTGATAGCAAAAAATGTGAAGGGTAAAAGATCCAAAGCATAAATATATATCTGTATTTATATATATTCAAGTCAATGGTGCTATATACGCGCGCGAGCGTGTCATCATATTCCCCCAACTCACTAAAAGCCCCAAGAGAAATTTCTTGATAGGTATAAAAGAGCAACAGTTGAGTCTGATAAAACATTTGCCAGTGCAAATAGTATTTCAAAAATAAGAAATAAAATCCAAGAAAAAAAACTTTGTACACATATGTAATCCATAAAGAATAAAAATAATTAAGAGTTAAACATATGTAAATAGTACAAAGTTAAAAAACGCTAAACACAGAATCTTAATTCCTGATAAAAAATATATAAGTGCATATTTATATAAATATGTATACATGCTTTTGCATACATTTGAGCATTCGTCTAAAGTGCACTCTGTATGTATTCATTTTGAATTGGAAACATCAAACGAATAGTTTATATGAAGTTTGTAGTGCCACAAATTCAATGCAACGCACGAAAATATTCTCTCCAAAAGTCTTTTACTTTCCATTGACTTTAATGGCATTCGCAAATTAAATATTTATCTATATGTTGACAAAGTAATTTAGTTCCCCATCGGAACAATAAATTCATGATCGTACAGTAGTTTTATTAGAGCTACTAACATGTAGACATTTTCTCCTGTCAATGTTTGTATTTAAATGTGAATGCACATTTCCCTTCGATAAAATACAATAGTTTTACAATATATACGAGAAACGTATTTCTCATCGAGTCTCTCAACTAAAATAATATATTTTATATTTATAAATTATATAAAATTGCCGAGTTATCCGTAAATGAATCAGCATTTCAGTTATTCGTCCGTGAATATAAATTTCACTGAATTAAATGAGAAACCATATATTTAAAATTGGAACGTAATTATTCAGTGGAATGCGCAAGAGCTATAATGCTAAGACAATCAAGGCTTCTATCCAATATCTCGACTCAGAGCACAGTTGACTGGGCAACCGCTTTCCTGGTGTGTCTCATCTAATACTCATTTTCTTTCATTCCTTTTTACCATTACCTCCTTTAGAATTCTCTATTCCCATTTAGCTTTTGCTTTCGCTTTCATGTTCTTCTGCCTGACTTTAAAGTTAAAAATCTGCTGAGACGACCGAAATACTTTTAATAGCAAAATTAATCTCCAGCAGGAAATAGCAATGATTATCTAAAATGAATTGGCACTGTAAGATAACTAAAATTACTGTGTAACTATAATGAACAGAGAGGTGAATCGGTTAGTGAGATGAGAGAATAACGAGTATTAATTTACAACTCAGTCAGTAACTTCTTCGTTCAACGATGTGACCTTGCCGTCTGTGTTTACTGAAACCGCAAATCCGCAAGTCTGAACGATTAATTATATAATAAAGGGAATCGTGATGACAATACTCAAACCTGATGAAATTAGTTGAATAATTTTATTTCATTAAATTACTTAGCAATCTGTAATCTGTGTGAAATTCGAGTTAACTGAGCACACAAAATTGTAGTCAGATATAATAAATTACCTGTATCAAACTGAAAATATGTTTATTCTTGAAAATAAATGAATTCAATTGTTTTATCATCCGCGCTATATTTATGAAATATCTAATAATATAAATGGATCATCTTTATAAATGTTTTCATTCAACTCACACGTATTTTTATTCACGTAGTACTCGTTCATTATATCACACTTTCATGCTGTGTGCAATTCCGCAAATTGCAACATAAATAGGTTCGTTTGTAAGTTCAACCACTGGTAAGTCTGGAGAATCTCAGGGCATCGCAATGTTCATGGGTCCGTGAGTACCAACCAAGGCATAACCGACACCGATTCTCAAGTACTTGCAAAGTTGCCCGTTAGTTTCCCCTAACCATCCCTTATGCTAACTCTGTCACAGTAAATATATATCAAAGTTAATTTCTAAAATTATTTCAACCTAATACAAATTTTATCGTTTATATTTCCATAAAATTTTATAAATCGTTTTAGTTACCGAATATAACCAAGAATATCCTCAATAGTTCTAACGACTATAAAATATCTTCCAATCGGTAACCATTACTATATTACTATTTGCCTATTTGCCAAAAGTAGTTTACTGGCTACAATCCAACATTTCCTAAATCCCGTACGAATCCCTCTTTGAATTCTATTATTATAAGCAATTTATTTAGCCACATGAACCGCAAGAAGATTCATGAAAATAAATTCCTCATTATTGTTCCCTTGTGAACGTGCTTACGTCATCGCAAAACAGTATCACCTTGGGTGTTCAATTAATAACTGTTTGTATATATTCTCGCGTGAACGTCATCGATAAATCGCATTGGTCACAAACGTGGTTGTCGCGACGCTTTGGCAGTTGAGCAGATCGAGTATGGACATAGATTACAACACGCGAGCCTGGTTCCAGTCGGGATTCCGTTTCCGGTGTTCGCGCCCAACCAGCCATAACGTAATCCCCAACAACTACCTCCAGCTCCTATTCTGGATATATCACTACTACCAATCCAGCCATCCATTCTCTACTCTACTGGTGACATTGTCATCCGCTCGCCCTCTTTGTTTGAAATTCTCCCCTCATTCGCCATCTTCCTCTATTCTGCCTTGTGTTTTCTCTCTTTATGTTCTGAAACGATCGTTTACCAAGAGTCATTACAAGGACTACAGTCGACCTATTGTCATTAACCGCTGATGACCTCTCTCGTCTCTCAAGTCGTAACGCGAAACTGATAATGCAAAGTGACCATTACGACTTGCCTTGTGTAACGTTCAATAAATTATTTGGATCAATTATTAATCCATTTGCTTACCCTCTATGCATCGACGATACACTTTGGAAAGCCATGTTTACATCGTCGTATAATTGATTGGACAAAACTAATCAAATAGCATTAATGATGAATGGAATATCGTGAGTATTTAATTTTTAACAAAATTTATTTTATTAGAAATCAATTGACGGTTAATTTTATTTAATTACTTGGAAATTGAAATAGCAAAACAAACTATTATGGAATTTTTTAATATGTACATATTTATTTATATAATTTTTTATCATTCGGTAATATTTTTCATTTCATGATATTTCGTCAAAAGCCAAGTTTTCTGACGAAACCTAACTTTAAACCATACTTTCCAACTTGACGAAACCACTTCCATAAACTTAAATGTAATTTTGTTGAACGAACGAAAGTTTATGAGCTTCTGCTACATACTTTCGAGGATCAATTTCAGTATAGAGGATACAGTCAAACCAGTTTCAGAAATCACTACTTCATATTGATTGATAAATTTCACTCATGTGCTATCAAAAAGACAAGTTTCAGCTGAAATTCCCGAATTATATTGATCTATAGATATTTATTGAATTTACGATAAAATAATCTTGTAAATTAAAAGGATCTTTGATGGAATATGTAATGATACTCAAACTATTTCAATACGTTTCTTCACAAAGTCTGGCACGCGTCGAGATAAACGAAGATCAGACGAATGCCTCCAGCTATCCAACACGCCACGATAGAAACTCGAACAAGAACGGAAATATCTCCATTGGCTACATTTCATGCTTTAGTTCAACTGCTTGCGCACCGTCGCCTCAATTTGATTGAATTTATTGATGCAAACTCGCTATTCAATAACCGGAACGCCTTGAAGCTTCAACGGAGAGAAACATTAAATCGAATAAGCGACTAAATATCTCGTGATGGAGTTCACTTACACAATACCAATTCAGATGAGAAACCAGTGATAATATAAAATAGAAAATATATGTGTACCCTAACGATATTCAGTTAGAACTTAGCTAAGAATTTCAGATTCAAACAAACTTGAATAATAGAAAACCTGGGAAGAAATCAAATAATAATATGTACAACAATGTAATTTTTTTTTTTCATATTCTACAACAAAATACTTCATGCATCAAAAAATTCGATCAATACTTATATTTATCTTTAGAAATACTTTTTCGAATTCAATTCCCATTCGTTTTGGAATTGTAGCACAGCACTAGATAGAATTCTTGACCACATCATTTGCTATCTGACCAACTTTAGTCCAATTCCGTGAAATCCCTTCTTGTCCAATAGCTATTACCACTGCATTTCCCAGCCAACCAAATCGCATAGACCAATTTTGGTCAATCAACTGCTGAGATAGGTCACGAGACCAACAAAAGGAGCACAAATATATGAAGGATAGTATGTGAAGAACACAACGCAATAGATAACAAATACGTTATCTGCTAAGGCTCACCGCAAAGACTCTTAGGTATCGAACAAGTATCAACAAGACCAGCTTACTTCCAATCAACGAACGTCATCCATACTTGCAGAATGGTTAGAGTATTCTGATCGATTGTCACTATCCCATAACTCTGTTGTCACATACAACCTGTCCATTAAATGGGAAACATTGATCATGCAATTCTGTTCATCTCCTCAAATATTGATGGCACCTCGTTGTTCAAAATGATTGAGTAATCGTGAACTAAGTGAAAGAGTGGAATAAAATTTAAGATAATCATCAATTTTACTGTCATTCGCAAAGGTATCTCAAGAGACATTTGAATAAAAATGGGCCAAGGAGATAAGAAAAGATGTGAATTGGAAAATATTTAATGATTAATGTGAAGAAAAGAAAAACGAAAACTCCAATGTCGGACTCACATTAATGGCTCTTCAATTAGTTGAGTGACATACGTTCATTCTAAATCCTTCCATTAAACTTTGGGTATGGGCACGTAACGAGCATTGGATTACGTGGAGACGAGGTTGGACACGACGTACGTGATAACGAGGTTAATTGGACTTAGAGGATTGGTCCAGTAAAGGGTGGACCGATCTAACGGGCGCAAATCCTTCCATTATTAGGGTTCATATACGGAGGACTTTTCGACAAATGATCCTGTAACAATCAATTTTGCCGAATTGTCATGAAAATGTCAACACCAATGATTCTGTCACTTTATCCACATGACCATTTACAATAAATTCTTCGCAATTAATTGATCATTAACTAGAACATGCCAAAAATAATCAATAATTCATTTGATGTCAACTTATATTTCTCATCCCTCAATCCAAGAAAAAAACAAAGAAATAACAAATCGTGACAATAACATGCTCACAAGAGTTGTCTCTCAACATTTTTTCCATTGTTTGCAAACTGTACAGCAATTAATGATGAACAAAACTTTTTTCACAAACGATGACAACGTCTTGAGTATAGACAAGGAATTCAATGTGTTCTCCTTGAACCCCTCAGTCATCGATACAAGTTCCTTGTAATAGAGGAAGTGTAGCATTAGAACGGATATCGATTTACACTAGAAATTGCAGTTGGTCAGCGTATACGGATACGATAACGAGGTCAGTCCTTTGGTCATGTCTAAACACCATGTCGTGCTTGCGGACTATCATCAGTAGGTTTGTACCTCATCAAGTTTACAATTGTTGAAAGTGCTCTCTGTATATTTGATCTAAATATCTCTGTCTCTAAAAGCGTACCTCTTTCTTTATCTTTCCCTTTCTTTTTAACTTTGCATTTTTTTCCTCGACACTCAACAATACTCTGATGTTCAACGACAATTATGAATTACAAGCCAACTCATTTCGATCATAAACCATGCATGAGAAACTTTTAACTCACAAAACGTCGTTAGTATAATTCAAATATTTCCAAGTATCTCCGTCAAATGTCTCATTATGACCACCCGGATTTTTGTTTCATTAATTTTTATTCCACTCCATTTCCAATTTAAAAAACCAATGCTATGTTTTCTCTTTTTTTTTTTCCTTTCTTTCTTTCTTTGTTCTTCACTTAATTTGTTGTAGTCACGCAAGAAGTAATCGAAAGTACGAATAATTATCCGAATAATTGATGAATAATGAGATAATGAAAAATGATAAAATAAATCTTAATCATTAACTCGCTCAGACACGTGATAACGAGGCTAATTGCCGTTCTCACCGTAGTCCGTCGTGCTCTACTGAATAATTTATTGGAGACAGTTAGTATATATGGTTGTACTATCTCAAACATTACCAACTCCCTTTTCTGTCTCTCATCCACCCCTATAACTTAACTGTATCACATCACGCATAATATATTCCTGTCTTTGATGTCCCTCATAATCAAACTTAAATTGTAATCAAGTTGAATGAAGATTTATATACAGTATAGTTAATTCCTAATTTCGCTTTCTGAACACGGAGAAATTTTCGATTAAAAATTCTACTGATAATATATTAATTCTTGGATTAATATTATTTGTATTAAATAACAATTTTCCAAATCTAAAGGCTCTAATATTTAATATAAAGTTTATCATTCTCGGAATAAATGAATTGAATATTTACAATGCCATTGTGATTTTATTTGCTTGTTTTGAATTAATATTCGTCGTTTATGGACGTATTTTATTTTATTAATAAAACTTGGGTTATGAATCGCGTTCCGGTTTAATGGGAAATACGAGACGTCGTGTAACAGTACGTTCAAGAAGTATTGATGTAGGTTCATGGTGTAAAATTAATGAAATTTGAGACTCTCAAGGTGCAATGGCGGTTGATTTAGTTGGTAGAAGGGGCAAAGTAGGCTCTATATTTAATTTGAAGATCGTTAAAGGTCAATAATGATTGTTGTTACATCAAAGTAAGCCGAAAATTTAAACTCAAATATGTTACGACTTCAACATTAATCACTTTATAATTAACTTAATAATTTGCTGTGTAATTCGACTGATTATTACAAATATTTATAATAATTATTCAATTGTTAAGTAAAGAGGCAAGCACGTAGTAACTATATTTTCAATTTATGTCTTAATTATAAAATAAAAACATAAATGAAAAATATATTTTCGTTGATTAATTAATTTATTCAAATGAATTAACTTTTTTAAAAGTTTGTTGACGTTTTAAAAATTAATTATTGAAATTATATAAATAATTCATGTCGATACTTTGTTATGTTATATAAAAATTGATTATATAATTGTAACTTTTATGGAGACAATTATTGTTTGCGTAATAAGTCAGGTGAAAAAAAATATTTACAAGAGGATTATTTAGTAAAGTGAATGTAAAGTGGACATATCGATAAAGGGGGAAATGAAATATCAATTTCGTGAGAACAAATGAAATATTGTAAGTTGGTTAAAGTTTGAGGTCGTTGAACTTGAAGAGTTTCACGCGATATTACAGCACATCCGGTCGCATATTTTTAAGCATATTCAGCATTATTTGCGATTTAGAACCAGTGAAGAGACACTTTCGCTAATTCATTGTGGAATTATATTACATATAAATATAAAACATCATGAGAGATATTAATTATTAATAAAATTTGTATATAATATTTGAAAATATTTCATTTTAATCATTTTACTGATGAAAACATCAAATGAAGTTTGGAAAGATTAATTTAAAGTATTAAATTAATTTATTATTAAATTAAAAGGAATATTTTATGTAATTTATTCAAAGCTAATTAGATTGATGATGAAATTTTACAATGAATAATATTAAGAACTTGTTTTTGGTAAAATAATTATTTTATTAATTAAAATCGATTAATAAAAGTGTTCATGATGGAATTATTAATTACGTTTAATTGTTTTGTCGAAATCATGACTTTGAGTAAATAATTTTCAATTATTGAGTGCAATTTATCCAATCGAATAAATTCTTGAAAGAATCAGAGAAAGAATAGTAGGCAAATAATTTTCATGAATTAAATACCATCGATTTAATATCCAAGTTAATAAAAATCCACTAAAAAAAACAAAATTAATCCAAAACGTAATTTTTATAAATTCTAACATCATCAACATAATTAAAATTTTTTATATGCCTCTAAATTCTATTCACACTTCATCATAAATAAATCAAAAAATTATCATTCTAGAAAATTCAAAACAAAAAAAAAAATCATTTCAATTATGTCAATGAAAAAATTAACAAGTTTCGAAAAAAAAAATAAATACTAAAAATATTTTACACATTATAAATTAATCCAAATATTTTCACTTCACTTCACATATTCCCTCATTTGTAGACGACAGTGCAAATTGGATGACGAATTAGTTTTTAACCCAATAAAAAAAAAAAAAAAAAAAATGAAGAAATGTAAAAAAATAAAAAAAAAAAAAACATTTGAAATTGGTTTTTTCGAGATAACGAGTTGAGATTGGATTGAATTTTTTCGTAGATACTCTCTCTATCTCTCCCAATATTTTTTCCATTTTTCTTTTTCACACCACATTCCACCATCCCTTTCTCTGTTTCCCCTGTGTCCCATTCTCTTTTTATTATTTTTCTATAGACTCTAACCGAAAAATTTCACGTTCCATGACGACGTTAGAGTCTCGTTACGCTGTCTATGGGTGATATTTCGCCTTGATTGCTTTTTTTTTTTTTTTTTCCCCTCCCACAAGGTACAGAGAGACCCCAACGAAGCATTGAGTCGATCGCAAAATCATCGGTTCTCTTTCCACACTCGAGTCACATTCGTTCCAGTGCTCTACTTCAAATCCCCTTTATCTCTCCTCTTTCCCTTCCCGTACATATCCAAACTCTCACTAAAACATTCTCTCTTTCTGTATATACATTATACATACAAACACACTCGTCTCGATCTCACATTCGCGTATATATTCAATACGTATTGAAATTTCCGTCGTCGTGTTTCTGTTGATAGTTATAGGAAGTCGAGTGTCGATTGCTGCCGGACGGATATTTGATGCCATTCACGCAAGTAACATCATTTTACTATATTGCTGTGAGTGAACGGAAGACATTTGAAATCAGTTTCACTCCTGTATAAATATATACATTAAATCGGAAATTATGAAAAAAAAAAAATTATTAAATAAATAAATGAATAAAGCGAAAAGAAAAACAAGAAAATACATTTTTTTAAATATATTTATGTTACAGGCTTGAATTAAATCAAGTTATAAATTATTTAAGTATAGTAGTAGTTCACCTTTAAAATCCTGTTTTAATATTTGTTTCTTTTTTTTTTTTTTTTTTTTCATAATGAAAGAAATGAACAATGTTATTTAAACTTTGTAAGTTTTATTACATGTGAATTTTATAAAATTCAAAATTGAAAAAAGAAAAAATTTTTTTTATTATAACAAAAATGGCGCTGAAGTTGATTACAAATATCAGAAAATAACTGTCGTTTTCTTAATTTGTTTCTCATTTTTATTTATTAATTTATTTTTCTTTCTTAGAAATTTCCATCAAATATTTCTAATTTTTTTTATAAACAAAACGCTGTTAAAGTGAGACTGTTTTCAAACTTACGCGCCATTCTGTCAATTGTTTTTTTTTTTTCTTTTTCTCATTTTGGTACCTGCGTTAGATATACTTATAACAAATAAGGATCAATTTTTTTTTGTTTTGATTTCAGATTAGTAGAAGAGCCAAATATTGATGCACACCAGCAAGTTCTACTTTTTTCAAAGAAGCGACTTCAGCGCCATTTTTATTGTAATAAAAAAATTTATTCTTTTTTTAATTCCGAATTTGATAAAATTCACATGTAATAAAACATACCTACAAAGTTTAAATAACATTGTTCATTTCTTTCATTGTAAAAAAATTTTTTGAAATTCTGTCAAATTCTCGCCCGTTAGACCACCAGGTCTCCCCTTAATTCCCACTTAAAAAATTAATCAAAAAAATACTCAAACAAATGATAAATAAGAATTAAGTCAATCATTATAATTTAATTCCACAATATAAATAACTATTCATCATTTTTACGCATGATGTTTATTATTATTATTTCTTTTTTCTTTAATATATATTTTCCTTCTCATTTCCATTCTTTTATTTAATTCTTTTGTAACGACCATTGTACTCATCAAGTTCAAGTTTCCAACTTTTACCTTTACAATCGTATACAGATTTATAATCCTTAATTGTTGAAAAAAAAAAAAAAGTAGTTGTTTCACAACAGTTTTTATATACAATCGCTAAAACGCAAGAGTTTATAGACTTAAATTGTTTCACGCATTGTTACACGATTTTATTATAACCCACTTAATGTATAATAACAAAAACTTCTATTTACTATCATAAAATTATTTTTTCAATTATTTTTAAGAATAAAAAAAAAATTAATACGACCTTAGAAACACTTGTATGTAAACAAAATAATTTTTTTAAATAAAAATAGTCAACGAGAGACACATGTGTGGTCATTGACGCATCAGGTGTCAGTCACCTCTATGAGAGTGAACAAGATTTTTCACTCTCTTTCCTGTTATGTTCTTTCTCCCACCGCTTTTTAAATGTTCTCTTCTCAATCCATTTCCCTCGATTATTATATTATTTGCCTGCCTCTAAATAACACACGTGCGAATATTTTATTTTCAACTACTTTATTCTCTTCAACTGCTCGAGTTTTTGTTTTTTCTTTTTTTCTCAGCCATGAATTTTCCCGACATATTTTAAATGGGATAGTGACAATGTGATTAAATTCAAATGTATCATAAATATAAAATGTAAACAATTTAAGAATATAAAAACTCACCAGTTTCAATGGAGAAATAATATTTATATGAATTTTCTGCGGTACTTTCACCTTTACTTCATGAATACTTGTATTCTTCGCTGTTATAATAATAACAATGTTGAGAAATTTATGTTTTTATGTACTCGCGTATTTTATTTTAATAATAATAATGAATAAAATTGTACAATCACTACTCTTGTACCACACCGCTTCGCGGATCAGCTGCTACTATCGCAGCGCAACCACTGAATGACGCGGATACCGCGCGAAACAAATATTAATACTACGTAGTTCAAATGTCTCACTGTATTTTATTTTATTTCATTTTATATAAAATTGATATGTTTATACACAATTTTTTAAATATTATACAAAACAAAAAACAAAAGTAAAATAATATACATTATATATAAATATTAAAAACAAAATTATTACTTCAATATTTTTAAATTTATAATTTTTAATTTAATATTAATTAATATTGGTTAGTAACATTTGTATAATTGATAATAAGTAGATATTTAAAATTTTCAAATGATTGTTTTTAATGTTATAAATTTCTTCAAATATTTAAAGAGAAAAGAAAAATTATTATATGAATTGTTTTGAAATAATTTACTCTACGTGCTGGTTCACAGTGTAATCACAGTGGATTAACCTGATAAATAATATACAAACTCAATAATTATATATACATAACAATGGAATAATTTTTCTTTTTCATTAAGAATAAATGGAGAATGATCTTTAGAGTTAGTATTTAGTAATAAAAATATATATACTGAAATTTTGAAGAAGTTATGAATTTTTTTTCCTCAATATAACCTTAAATTTCTGAACAGTCGGTTACACAGATTTTTATTCTTATATTTAAAAGGCTCACGGCAGACACACAGATGACAGACGATTCTCACCTCGTGGCTACTTTCTTTCTGTATATTATCTACAACCAGATCTCCATCTAATAATATTCTGAAACTATTTACTGTTACATGCAATATTTTGTCTGTGAAAAAAAAAATTTTTTTCTACTCCGAAATTCATCAATATATAATTGAGTCTCGACAATAAGTGAAGTAAGAACTATAATATATTATTTATTTCAACTAGTGCCTGTTATTTTTATGCCATAAAATAAATAATATAATATAAAACGATTCCTAACCTATTTATTCGAACTCGAGTTATCATTATTTTAATTGAAAAAAAAAAAGAAAAAATATGAACTCTAATCATCAAATATTGTGTTTTAAACATTGCAATAATTCTTCAATATTCTGTAAAGAAATTCCTGAATGTTGTCCATTGTGCAATGAAACATTATCAATATACACAACAAATTCATTTATTTTACCTTATTGCTGTTCAAATGCAATTAGTAATCCACCAGCAATTGTTATAAAGCCAACAAATGGCACATTTTGCAATGATTATAATATCACAGACGATATGCACATTGGTATCGTCACATCTGATAGTCATATTTATGAATATGATCATCGTGGTATTACAATAGATGAATTCAATAAATGGAATGATTGTGTTACAATAAACATTGTCCCACAATCTTGGTACAATCATTGGGATGAAATATTATTAAATTTAATTAAAAATCCCAAATGGATTGGAGAAAATTATCATCCAAATAATTTTAATTGTTATAATTTAATTATTGATTTTCTTAGAAATATAAATTATAATGAGTTGAATTTTATTGATAAAGAACAATTTTATCAACAATTATTAATGCCAAAATTACGTTATACATTTAGGTATACGTATCTTTACAGAATGCTGAATGATAGGCCTTACTATATTATCTAAAATATAAAATATCGTTAAAAAGAGATGACGTCGATCAATATGTTGAAATCATCACTGTTAAATACATGGAGTAAAAAATTATACATTCGGACAATTCAAACTTTTATTAATGGTGATATTAAAAGTGATAAATTATTTGACGTTATTGTAATTGGTGGTGGACATGCTGGTACTGAAGCATGTGCTGCTGCATCAAGAATGGGAGCCAAAACTCTTCTTGTTACTCATAAAAAAACCACAATTGGTATGTGTAATATATAATGAATATTTTATTTAATATTTTTATGCAATTTCAATTAAATTAATCATTTTTGTTTCATCACAGGTGAAATGTCATGTAATCCATCGTTTGGCGGAATTGGAAAAGGAAATTTAATCAGAGAAGTCGATGCATTAGACGGAATATGTGGTAGAATTTGTGATGTGTCTGGTATACATTATAAAATTCTTAATCGACGAAAAGGACCAGCTGTATGGGGTTTACGTGCGCAAATTGATCGTGATCTTTATAAAAAAAATCTTCAAGCTGAATTATTTAATATACCAGGATTAGAAATTTACGAATCATCCGTTGAGGATCTTATTCTTGATAATGATACCACCAAGTGCTGTGGAATAATTCTCAGTAAGTTTCGAATAATTTTTTATAATGAATTTATTCATTAATTATTGACATTTTTATATTTACAGAGGATGGGACAAAAATATTCAGTAAAAGTGTTGTGATAACGACTGGAACATTTTTAAAAGGCCAAATAAATATTGGATTGGAAAAACGACCGGCTGGTAGAATTGGAGATGAACCTAGTATAGGCTTGGCGCAAACTCTTGAAAAACTGGGTTTTAAAATGGGAAGACTCAAAACTGGAACTCCGCCACGTTTGAAAAAATCAACGATCAATTTCACTCAATGTAAAATACAATATCCCGACACAACTCCCGAACCATTTTCATTCATGACAAATGAAGTTTGGATTAAACCGGAAAACCAATTACCGTGTTACATGACATACACAAATGACAGTGTAGCAAAAATAATTAAAGATAATTTACATTGTAATTCACATGTTACTGAAGAAGTAACTGGTCCTCGATATTGTCCAAGTATCGAAAGTAAAGTATTGAAATTTCGTACAAATATTCATCAAATATGGCTCGAACCCGAAGGTTTAAATTCTGATTTAATATACCCCGGTGGATTGTCATGTACATTACCTGCAGATAAACAACAAATGCTTGTTAATTGTATGCCTGGATTGGAAAATGCTGAAATAATACGACCTGGATACGGTGTTGAATATGATTTCATTGATCCACGTGAATTGACTTATGAATTGGAAACAAAAAAAATTCCTGGTTTATTTTTAGCCGGACAAATAAATGGCACAACGGGTTATGAAGAAGCTGCAGCACAAGGAATTGTTGCCGGTGCTAATGCTGCAGCAAAAGTAAGTTTAAACAAATTGAATAATAAATTTTTTTCAATATAAATATTATTTGTTATTTATCATTTATTTTCGTAGGTTTTGAATAAACCACCATTAATAATTGATCGTACTGAGGGTTATATTGGTGTAATGATTGACGATCTTACATCACGAGGTACAGTAGAACCGTACAGAATGTTTACGAGTCGTGCTGAATTCCGAGTGAGTTTACGTCCTGACAATGCTGATTTACGATTGACTGAGAAAGGTTTCAATACTGGCTGTGTGTCAAAAGATCGGATGGATAAAACACGTGATTTGAAATGTAAATTACATGAAGGTATCCAGCTATTGAGAACAGTATGGAAACCTACTGCAGAATGGAGTCAACTATTGAATATTCCGCAAGTTAAAGACGGACGATCAAGAAATGCAATTGCAATTCTTACTAACACAAATAGTGTTGTTTCATTTGATGAATTAGTTAATGCATTACCGGATGAGTTTGGACATCTTGGAAATAATACATCTTTATCACGCAGATTAAAGGTCGAAAATATAAATAAACCAACTATGTTTAATTTATTGTTTAAATTAATATATAATTTTTTGGAAATTAAAATTTAATTTATTATAATTTCATTTTTAGATTGAGGTTACTTATGAACATGCTATTAAAGAGCAAATGCATGAAGTTGAAGAAGTGAGAAAACATGAAAAAATGTGTATTCCATCAGATTTTAGTTATGAAAAGTAAGTTCAATTATATTGTTTATTTGTTTAAACAATTTATGTTGATGTGATTGTTGGATAATTTTGTTTGTTATATTTTAGTATGAATCTTTCAACAGAAGACAAAGAAAAACTCACGGCAACTCAGCCACAAACTGTAAGTAAATTTGGAATGAAAAATATTGAGTTAATTTTTCAATGCAATTTATTTTAATGAATTCGATGAAATGAACACAATCACTCAATTCATCATTGAATTAGTTCATGAATTCAAGTTTATTAAATTCAAAACCCTATTTTTCTTAGAATAATTTTTATCTTTTCTTTTTTCTTTCAATTTCAGGTTGCAGCTGCGACGAGAATTCCTGGTGTAACTCCTGCAGCAACACTAAGAATAGTTCAAAAATTACAACGATTAGGTCATATTGTACATGCAAATAGTTAACAATTTTCAAATACATATATTATATATAAATAATAAAAAAAATTAGGATTTAAAAATATCTTAAATCTCAAATATTCTCATACTGCACTGACCTGTATCATACATAACCTAATATAATGATATTATTTAAATATAAATGAATTACTTTTTATGATTAAAATTTTTTTAATTTTTAATTCAACCATAATTATTAATTAATGGAGTCAAATTGTGTCCACCAGGTGGAGTGAATGAATATTTTTTTAAATGAAATGATTTTTCCCGCTACAAAATGGTGGACGTAGGTTGTGGTAAAATCGCGGCAAAACATTTTTTAGAGCAAAAAAAAATATTCAATAAATGATTAGAAATATCCATTCTGATTTTCAAATCAACCAAGAAGTCTTATTTTTCATAAACAAAAACTCTATCTACCAATGTAGATTCGTCAAATAAATAAATACATATAAAAATCCTTAATAAATAACCATCAAACAGCATTTCGAACATGGCAAGTCAATTGAGTCAAATGGATGCATTAAACATTTACTTTGTAATATTTTCCAAGCATAAAAGTGAAGATGATTGTTCAGAAGATATGTGGGAGGCATTTATCGTGAGTATTTCTAATCAAATCAATTTTATATAAATTTATTTGCGATATATTTAAGGAAAAATAAAATTCTAACCTATACAGAAATGTCGAGAGAATGATATGGAACCACAGTGGGTTTTGGAGGCCAAATGTTGTGAATTAAATCCCAGCAAGACTGATATATTTGTATTAGAAGAATTTGAAGGCGAATTATTCAAAAAATTAGAAATCACCAAGTGTTTGTAAGTCAAATATTCATCAGAATAATTCAATTTATTTACTTGTAATCATGAAAATATTCTCACAATGATGTTTAATGTTTCAGCAGGGTCGTGGGACCACGATGTCTTCTACGATGTTTTTTTACTGGAGAATCTGTTCCACCAGGTACAAGTCCAGTATTCACAACTGCAATGAAAGATTTTGTAGTATGTGCATCCGGTTTTAATTCAGATATTAAAGATGAAATTCGAAAAAAAGTTGAATATATGGGCGGAATTTATATAAAAGAATTGCGTACATGTATAACTCATCTTGTCACTGATTCAGTAATGTCAGCAAAATACGAAAAAGCAACGGAAAATAAAATTCCTGTATTCACATACGAATGGATAAAAGCAGTATGGAATGCTAATTTAACTGAATTCACTTCAGCAAATGATCCATCATTTGATAAATATAAATGTTCAACATTCATGAATTTAATTGTCACAGCGTCTAATTTACCAAAACGTCAAAAGGAGGAGGCGAAAAAATTAATAAATGAAAATGGCGGTGAATTCATGGGTCCACTTGATGGAACAAAAGTTAAAGTTGTTTTAGCACCAGATAATTCATCATTAAGTGAAAAAATAAAATTTGCATTACAAAATAATATTGCCTGCTTGAAATTTGAATGGGTAATAAAAAGTGTTAATGCGGGTTATGCACTGCCATTCAATAATTATTTAATAACACCAGCACCCAGAGCGCTGTGTTCAACGCCAGAAAATGGATCCACACAAATAATTCATTCATCATTAAATTTTTCAGCAATCAGCAATATTCCAAATGATAATAATCGTAATTTTATTGAAGAATCAATGTCCAATACAATTGCAATTAATCATGATAATATAATTGACCGTAATATTTCACCTTGTGTTTCGATTGTCGAACGATTAGATATTCGTGAAGCAAAATTAGCTGGTCCATTTTTGGATGGGTGCAGTATTTATGTGACAGGATTTCAAATACAACACCGTGATAAAATAAATAGAATATTAAATGTTGGTAGTGCAACACGATTTGATGATATATCTGATGCATTAACGCACGTAATTGTTGGTGATTTGTCTAAAGCATCAAATGAATTAAAAATAATACAATCAAAAGGAATTAATCCTCATATATTAAAAATTAATTGGTTAGAGGAGAGTATTAAATTGAAAAAACCTGCGCCAGAGGAATTATTTGGTATTGATGATGATAAGAGTAAGCCGGTTGACGTTAAAAAAATTGAACCGCAATCGCCATTGAGCAAAAGAAGTATACAAATGTTACAGAAATCAAAACGACCGCCTATACCGCAATTTGATATTGATAAACCGCAAGCAGACATGCCGAATGCTGATAATGATAATGATGATGATGAGCCAAATATTGTTCAGCAATATTTACAAAAATCAAATGCACTTATAAATCGTTCGGCAAATATTCACAATCAATCGAATAGTTGTGTATCTACGGATAAAAATTCATGTTTACCAGGTTCATCGTCTATTGAACAACGACAGCGTCAGACAATAAATAATGAACCAGCAAATGACAGTGAAGTACCTTTGAGTCAACCATACACAATGAGCGAACAATTTTTCACTGGATTAACATTTTTAGTATTGGGCTTTGATGATGAAGAAAATGCTCTTGCTATTGGAAATATCGATGGATTAGGTGGAAGAATTGTTACGAATTCTTATTCAGGTGTGCCTGATTATGGTGTTGTACCAATAACTGGCGCACAATTACGACATACAGTTAGTGAAATTGTAACAAATTTATACATTGAAGATTGCATTAATAATGAAAAAATAATTGATATCGCATATTATCATCGGCCATTAGCAGTGCCAGCAAATGCTAAACCATTGGCTGATTGTGTCATTGCAATAAGTTCATATAGTGGTTTTGAGCGTATTTATTTAACACAATTGGCTGTTGCATTGGGCGCACGTCATCAGGATTTATTTGCACGACGAACAAATATTGAGAAAGGACAATATGCTGGAACACATCTTATTTGCACATCGCCAGTGGGAAACAAATATGTTGCTGCAGTAAAATGGAATCTTCCAGCTGTTACTGCTGAATGGCTTTTGGCTTGTGCAGAAAAACTTCAATTGATTGATGAAACGCCGTATCTTGTGGGTGAAACAGTTGCGCCAATACGTGAAAATAATTTAAATTCATCGATAATGGCTCCACCAATTAATACATCAACACGACAAATTCTCACGCCAAAACGGACTTTAACACAAACGCCCGGTTTGGACACACCGATAATAAATAAACGTCTTAGTTTGGCACAAAATACTTCGCAAAATTCACCGTTTCATGTTTCAACGCCTGACACACCGTACGGTCAAATATTCAAGCCAAATCCGTCGCCAGACACGAGAAAATGTTGGGCAAAATGGATTGATGATCTTCCGGATAAAGTTGAACCACCGGCAAAACGACGCGCGCCAAGTACACCATTATCTGAATTACAACGACAAATATGGTCAGCAATGAAAAAACCTATTGGTGGTGCAGTAAATCAACAGGATCATTCGACTATGGACGATCAAGATGAGTTATCCGTCAATAAAGATGATGAAATGGAGACACCAATCAATCGTGTATTGTCATTCACGGAAGATAAAGAAAGTCCTAGTAAAAAAAATGCGCTCGATGAACAGCTCGAACAAATGGATAAAATTCTTCGGGCCACGAGTACATCAGAAACACGTTGTTCGTTGCATAGCGAAAAAGGAAAGGCTTATGAAGAACCACGCGATCATATTATGCCATCAACTCAGCCGGAAAGTGTTTGTTGGGAGGATCCTAAGAGAATAGCTAAAGACACACAAGAGAAATTACTCCTGGATATTGTTGAAGAAAATCCTACGGAAATTGATCCACCACGAAAGCGTAAATTCATGCTATCGGGACTGCGTGTACGTTTTTATATTCATTCAATTTGCAATTTTTATATTTATTTTAAAAATTTACTTTCAAATATATAAGAGAAAAAATGACTAATTTTATTTATTTTGCAGGATCGTAGTAATTACGAGGAAATTATTAAACATTTAGGTGGTGAGGTGTCGCCTGATGCAATATTTGACGCGACAGCGACGCATTTATTGTGCGTAAAACCATCAAGAAATGAAAAAATGTTAGGTAGTATTGCTGCTGGTAAATGGATATTGCATTGTTCATATTTACGTGATTGTGAAAGAGCTGGTGAATTTATTGATGAAGAAAAATACGAATGGGGCAATCCACGTAGCAAAGATATTATTCCAATCGTGGAGAATGAGCCAGATAAATCATATGCAGCAGCAGCATACAGATGGCGAGTTAAACTGCAAGGCACTGGTAAATGTGCGTTTAACGGTATGGTAGCGATGTTGATGGTGCCAAATGAAAAACACGATCAATTGGCACGATTAATTAAAGCTGGTGGCGGTACAGTTGTGCAAGCAAAACCACCCTATGATACAAGTCCAAATGGAAAAAAAGTAACACACTGTTTTATACAAATTAATAAACTTGAACAACCTGTTGATTGGGCAATGCTTGCAAGCAAAGGAATTTGGTGTTATCTCCCGCCGTATTTAGGTCAATATCTTGCTGCAGTTGAGCCATTAAATCCACGTGATGGCGTTATACCAGAGTTCAAAAAATATTTAACTCTAATGCCGAAGTTATGAGTTTATTATACTCATAAAGGGCATGAAAAAAAAATTAGTAATTTTGTACAAAGTGTTGTTTATAGTCTAATTATTTTCGTTCAACCATTGATTGTGAATAATAAAAATTATTTTTATTATATTTATCAAGGATTGAGAATTTTAAATCATTTCAATTTTATTATCATGAATACATCGCAATAATCCTCAATGACGTTATTATTAAATCATACAACTGGTATATTTAACGATAAAAAAAAATGAAAAACTGGTTTTTACGTAACTTAATTATACAGTGATTTTCTTGAATAAAAGATGAATTCCATTGGCAGGAGTTGTAAATACAGCTCGCTCGCTAACTTTTGTTTGATATTGCGGATTTACAGACACTTCATAATCACTGAGAATTTTCACGAGACCCACTGCAGTTTGTAACATACCAACTCTTGAACCTATATAAAGTAACACACAATTTTAATTAATTAATTAATAATACTTAATATTTTATTTTTTTAATAAATATAAATATATTTCAGGATAATGAATATTATTTTACCAATGCATAGACGAGGTCCTTCACCAAATGGCATGAATGTGCACGGTTCAATTTCGTGCTTTCGTTCGTCGTTAAAACGATCAGGATCAAATTTATCAGGATTTGGAAAATATTTTGGATCCATTTGAATGCCTGGTAATGCCACGTAAACAACTGTACCTTTTTTTATCGTCACATCACTGTCTGGTATCTAAAATAAATTCATTATTTTTATTGTTATTATTATTGTTTGTTATACAAGCAAATAATGTTGTTAAAAAATATCAGGAAAATTATTTTTGTACTTTGTAATCTTGGTTGGCAACTCGATCGATAATTGGCGCTGGTGGATAAAATCTCAAGGTTTCATTAATTACTTGCGTGAGATATTTCATATCATTTATTGACTCGTAAGTTAAACCATTGGCTTTAAGACACTTGTGAATTTCCGCCCTAACTCGTCGCTGAATATCTGGATTTCTTGCTACTTCGTACAAAGCAAATGACATTGTCACTGAACTCGACTCCAATCCAGCGATAAAAAATATTGCTGATTGCGCCACGAGAGTGTCACCCTCAAACTCTAAATGAATTGATAATATTCTTGTTATGAACAAATAATTATTTGATTAAATTATTTATATTTAATGTAAAAATTTATCTTACTAAAATTCGATTCTTGATTCTCATTTTTTAATTTTAATAATGAATCGATTATATCTCCTCGTTCAACTTTTGCTGACTCTCTGGCGTTCATTGAATCCCAAAATACACTACGAAAATAATCAGTATTGTTACCAAAAATTCCATTGGAAAAATATTTTCCAAACTTTGGAAAAAAAAACATGCAAAAGAATTGAAATGTTCTTATGAAAGTCATCTCCGACTGCATACGACCTAATAAAATTGTAATTATAATTATTTATATTATATTATCAGAGATAAAATAAAATTGTTAATTGATAACTTACTGCGCACATAAAATTCTGGCGTTGGTTCATCGAACGAATTAATACTAACACCAAATGCCACAGATGAAATAATATCTGTAGTGTACATTGTTGACATATTTTTCACTTCAATAGACTCAATGACATTTTCATTGTTCTTAAATTTTTTATCTAAGAAATTTTTTAAATAATCTGACGTTTCTACCATCAAACCAAAGAGTTGTTTGATTTTTCCAATTGTAAACGTTGGTGATAATTTCCCACGTAAATATTTCCACTCGGGATTTTTAAGCGAAAATAAATTGTCACTACCAAGCCGATCATGTTTATTAGGTGATGAAAACCAACGATCAGGAAATATATTAAAATCTTTGATAAGAATTTGCTTAATAATTTTTGGATCACGTAGAAGTAAAAATGGCTTTTGCATAATATAAACACCTAAATATGGCCAATCGTTTGTTACTTCATTGTGCAATCGACCAAGCAGAAATCCAGGTGAAATACGAAGAAAAATAGAGTCTTTAAAATTACCAAATAAAATATTTGTCGGAAGAGTTGGAATACCAAGTCTTTGCCAATAATTTAATTTATAT
Source organism: Microctonus brassicae (assembly GCA_918226075.1). Classification (NCBI taxonomy): domain Eukaryota; kingdom Metazoa; phylum Arthropoda; class Insecta; order Hymenoptera; family Braconidae; genus Microctonus; species Microctonus brassicae. The sequence goes on along the minus strand of OW445485.1, from coordinate 6,085,750 downwards.
TTAGACCAGACTAAAAAAATTCCAATAAAAATCGCGACAGAGGTCGTTATAATTGTTAAATAGTCCGCGAACATTGCAACGGATGTACGAGACGATATAACAACTTGATATGTTGATCACACGACTGAAAGAAAAATTGTCTAACTCTGCAAATGCATCAATTCAATAACGCACTTTGATCTCATCACTTATCTTCAATTATGTACATACAATTATTAAATTAATTAAAAATGCCTTGTCATTAATTAGCAAATATCATCAGCTATAATGATATCAATGAAGATTGTCACATTATCTTTAGTTATCCTAATTTTTCTCATGGGTAAAATGACTAGATGCAACAGCAACTTATATTTATTCCAAGTTACCTTATTATTCAATTTATTTTCTACTATAGTTCAAGTCACAGTAACAACAATCTTCATTTATCCTGCATCATTCAATTTATATGAATTAACTGCATAATGACGACGCAGTTTTTTTTTCCATCAATAATATGTTTATCAGTAAATACATCATTTTATTACGCGCAATAAATATTAATATTTAATAATTGTTTTCATGTCAACATCAATGAATGTTTGATAGTGTAATTAAAATGATTATTTTAATTACCAATTTATCACGATTTTTACAATAATTTTTTCAGTCTAGTTTGAATATAAATGTATGTTGATAAGAAATTAAGTAATAGAAATAATTTAAGAAAGCCAAACGATGATGAAAAAAATTTGCATACAAACCTCATTAACATCGTATAATGTTTATGAATCCATTATTTCATGAAATATTCATAAAATAAATTATTACTTTCATAATGGTAATAATTTAACAAGAGATTTTAATTTATATGAATTTATTATATTACAACATATCAAATATTACATTAAATTATTTTTCCATTCATCAATTTTCGTCTAATATGGATAAATTTATTTTATATTTTATATTTGTCATAACGATATTATTTAAGTCTTGATTTTCTTTAAATATAAATGAATTCCAGTAGCATTTGGTGTTGTGAATACATTCCGTGTGCAAATCGCTGTATTATATTTCGGATCAACGGAAAGTTCATAATTATTCAGAATTCTTATTAAACCTGTTGCAATTTGCAACAATCCAACTCTTAAACCTTTAAATACAAAAAAAAAAAAAAAATATTTTGAATAATTATTTTGAGAAATATTTTTTTTTTTCTGACAATCAAATTTTACTTACCAATACAAGCACGAGGTCCTTTACCAAATGGCATGTATGAGCAGGGCTCAATTTCGTGCTTTCGTTCGTCGCTAAATCGATCAGGATCAAATTTTTCTGGATCTGGGAAATATTTTGGATCCATATGAAGACCCGGAAGTGGCGCATAAACAATTGTGCGTTTTTTTATAGTCACATCACTGTCTGGAATCTGAAAATTTATATTATTATATTTACAAAAGATATTACAATATCTTCTCTTTATATTTAAATGATATTAATTAATATTATTATATTTTGTTATAATTATATATCATACTTTGTAATCTTCACTGGCCATACGATCAATTATTGGAGCAGGTGGATAAAATCTCATTGTTTCATGAATTACTTGCATGAGATATTTTATATTATTAATAATATCATAAGTCAACTCATTGTCTTTCAAACACTCGTGAATTTCTTCTCTTACACGTTTTTGTACTTCGGGATGTCTTGCTATTTCATATAATGCAAATGCCATTGTCACAGCACTTGATTCTAATCCAGCGACGAAAGATATTCCCGACTGCGCCACGAGTGTATCACCCTCAAATTCTATTATCAATTAATAAAAATTAATTCAATTTATACTTCATTAAATGGTGAATATTCAATAAGAATAATTTTTAATCTTACTGAAATTTGCTGCTTGCTTTTCATTCTTTAATTTTATCAATGAATCAATCATGTCACCACGTTCAACCTTTGCTTTTTCTCTGGAATTTAATGAACTCCAAAATACATGACGGAAATAATCAGTATCTTTACCAAAAAATGAATGATTATAAAATCTTCCCAACCATGGAAAGAAAAATATTCCAAATATTTGTAGTGTTCTCTTCAATGTCATGATAAATGGTGTTCGACCTGTTAATAATTTGAATAAACAGGTTCATTACAAGAAGATTTATTTACTATTCACTTACAGAATTTATTTAATTTTTTGGTATGAATAAATTTGATGGAAAACTTACTTCGTACATAGAATTCTGGCGTTGGATCATCGAATGAATTTGTACTAACACCAAACGCTACAGATGAAATAATATCTGTTGTATACATCGTACATACTTCTTTTATTTCAATTGATTGTAAATCACGGTCTTTAAATTTTTTATCTAAGAAATTATTTAAAAATTTCGATGTCTCAACCATAAGACTGAAAAATTGTTTGAGTTTTCCCGTTGTAAAAGTGGGCGATAATTTTGCACGTAAATATTTCCATTCAGGATGTTTAATTGATACAAGATTACGACTACCAAGTAAATCATTTGTATTACGTGATGAAAAATAACGATCGCGAAATACATTTGCGTCTCTAATAAACATTTGTTTTATAAGTTTTGCATCACGTAACAATAAAAATGGTTTTTGCATAACATAAACACCAAAGAATGGCCAATCATCGTTTGCTTCTTTGTATAAACGAGCAAGAAGAAATCCAGGTGAAATACGAAGGAAAATGGAATCTTTAAAATTACCAAATAAAATATTTGTCGGAAGAGTTGGAACACCAAGTTTTTGCCAATAATTTAATTTATATTTAGACCAAATTAAAAAAATTCCAATAAAAATCGCGACAGAGGTCATTAAAATTGTTAAATAGTCCACGAACATTGTACGAAATGATATAACATACTGGAGATATTGATCACACGACTGAAAGAAAAAATGTCTAACTTTGCGAATACATCAATTTAATAATGCACTTTGATCTCATAACTTATCTTCAATTATGTACATACAATTATTAAATTAATTAAAAATACCTTGTCATTGATTATCAAATATCATCAGCTATATTGATAGCAATGAAGATTGTCACAAATTTTTCTCCTGGCTAAAATGACTATATGTAACAGCAACTTGTATTTATTGCAAGTTACCTTATTATTCAATTTGTTATCTACTATCATTCAAGTCACTTCATTTTATACTGCATCATTCAATTTTTATGGTGAATTAACTGCATAATGACGATATAGTTTTTCTTCCATTAATAATATGTTCATCAGTAAATATATCATTTCATTGCGCGCAATGAATATTAATATTTAATAATTGTTTTCATGTCAACATCAATGAATGTTTGATAGTGTAATTAAAATGATTATAATTACCAATTTATCACAATTTTTACTGGAATTTTTTTAGTCTGGTTTGAATATAAATTATGTTAATAAAAAATTAAGTAGTAGAAATAATTTAAGAAAGTCAAACGATGATGAAAAAAATTTACATACAAGTCTCATTAATATCGTATAATGTTTATCAATTCATTTTTTTTATTAAATATTCGCAAAATAAATTATTACTTTCATGATGATAATAATTCAAATATTATACAATAATTCAACAAAATATTACAATTAATATGAATTCATTTTATCACAATATATCAAATGTTACATTAAATTATTTTTTCATTCATCAATTTTTGTCTAATATGGATAAATTTATTTTATACTTTATATTTGTCATAACGATATTATTTAAGTCTTGATTTTCTTTAAATATAAATGAATTCCAGTAGCGTTTGGTGTTGTGAATACATTCCGTGTGCAAATCGCTGTATTATATTTCGGATCAACGGAAAGTTCATAATTATTCAGAATTCTTATTAAACCTGTTGCAGTTTGCAACAATCCAACTCTTAAACCTTTAAATGCAAAAAAAAAAAAAAAATATTTTGAATAATTTACTTGAATAATTATTTTTTTTTTCTGACGATTAAATTTTACTTACCGATACAAATACGAGGTCCTTCACCAAATGGCATGTATGAGCAGGGCTCAATTTCGTGCTTTCGTTCGTCGCTAAATCGATCAGGATCAAATTTTTCTGGATCTGGGAAATATTTTGGATCCATATGAAGACCCGGAAGTGGCGCATAAACAATTGTGCCTTTTTTTATAGTCACATCACTATCTGGAATCTGAAAATTTATATTATTATATTTATATAAGATATTAAAATATCTTTTAATTATCTTTAAATCATATTAATAAATATTATCATATTTTTTTAATAATTGTATATCATACTTTGTAATCTTCACTGGCCATACGATCAATTATTGGGGCAGGTGGATAAAATCTCATTGTCTCATGAATTACTTGCATGAGATATTTCATATTATTAATAATATCATAAGTCAATTCATTGTTTTTTAAACACTCGTGAATTTCTTCTCTTACACGTTTTTGTACTTCAGGATTTCTTGCTATTTCATATAATGCAAATGACATTGTCACTGCACTTGATTCTAATCCAGCGATGAAAAATATTCCCGATTGCGCCACAAGTGTATCACCCTCAAATTCTATTATCAATTATTAATAAAAAATAAATTAATTTATACTTTATTAAATGGTGAATATTTATAATGAACATTATTTTTAATCTTACTGAAATCTGCTGCTTGCTTTTCATTCTTTAATTTTATCAATGAATCAATCATGTCACCACGTTCAACCTTTGCTTTTTCTCTGGCATTTAATGAACTCCAAAATACATGACGGAAATAATCAGTATCTTTACCAAAAAATGAATGATTATAAAATCTTCCCAACCATGGAAAGAAAAATATTCCAAATATTTGTAGTGTTCTCTTCAATGTCATGATAAATGGTGTTCGACCTGTTAATAATTTGAATAAACAAATTTTATTACAAGAAGATTCATTCACAATTTACTTAGAGAATTAATTTAATTTTTTGGTATAAATAAAATTAATGGAAAACTTACTTCGTACATAGAATTCTGGCGTTGGATCATCGAATGAATTTGTACTAACACCAAACGCTACAGATGAAATAATATCTGTTGTATACATCGTACATACTTCTTTTATTTCAATTGATTGTAAATCACGGTCTTTAAATTTTTTATCTAAGAAATTATTTAAAAATTTCGATGTCTCAACCATAAGACTGAAAAATTGTTTGAGTTTTCCCGTTGTAAAAGTGGGCGATAATTTTGCACGTAAATATTTCCATTCAGGATGTTTAATTGATACAAGATTACGACTACCAAGTAAATCATTTGTATTACGTGATGAAAAATAACGATCGCGAAATATATTTGCGTCTCTAATAAACATTTGTTTTATAAGTTTTGCATCACGTAATAATAAAAATGGTTTTTGCATAACATAAACACCAAAGAATGGCCAATCATCGTTTGCTTCTTTGTATAAACGACCAAGAAGAAATCCAGGTGAAATACGAAGGAAAATGGAGTCTTTAAAATTACCAAATATAATATTTGTTGGAAGTGTTGGTACACCGAGCTTTTGCCAATAATTTAATTTATATTTCGACCACACGTAATAAATTCCAACAGTAATAGTGACCGATGTCGTTAATAATGTTAAATAGTCGACCATCGTGACAGTTGCACTGAAACGCGATTGAATTTTCCGGAGCTTTCACAATTATTTATTAACTGATTCAGTCGATAAATAAAGTCATTATTAAGATTAGGTATTGGTGATATAAATTGCAGATTTATTTCAATTCGACCTTTATATCCGTTTTATAATTATGTCATCAAAGAAATTAACATACTATCCAATCTTGATAATTTTTAAATATTATGGAATATGAACGATATGAAAATGACCCACATTTCCTAGATGGTTCACTGATCCACCACTGCTGATATTATTAATTATTTCATGAAAAATTCCAACTGATGTTGACCCCTGATATTTAAATAATTCATGACAAGTTCTCATGCCATTTGACGCCAAATTAATTTTTTAATATTATCATACGTAAATCCTGTGCGTCATATAAAATAAAAATTCATATTTTATATAATCATCAGTCTATTCTACATGTAGATACAATGACATTTGAGGTAGGATATTTAATTTAATTTAATTTTAAACGTGTATTAAAAATAGTTGAATACAAGATCGTTCAAGTTTTATGAATAAATTCTACAAATTTAATTTGGAGATGTTTAAATTAAATTGTTGAGAATTTTATTTTATATGTATGTATTAATTATTTACTGTGATGTAAAAAAGTGATTTTTCAATATTTTAAGAGGAAATTTTTGAATATAGAAAAATAAAATTGTTACAATGTGACAATACTTCTAGAAGTTAACCCTACTAAAATGCCTTTGAACTCTGAATATTGTAGAAATTTGGAATCCTATTATAATATTATAAAAGGTCAAAAAGTACATTGAACATATCGATTAATGAATAAATTGGTTAATAAATGCAAAATTAAAAATGAGAAACACCTGGAAATAAAATAGCTCATAAAGAAACGAAAAAAAAAAAAGAAAAAAAATTCAATGAAATTCATTGAACATTTTAATTAATTATTATTTATCTTTTTAAATTCAACATTAATTCCATTTGCAGCTGCAGTAAACGTTGAACGTGAATCCAATTCATTCTTATCATCGAGACTTTGATGTATTTCATATTCCTTTAAAATCATTGCAATGACAATTTTAGCGTGCAACTGACCAACTTTCATTCCTAAAATTAAAAAATTAATTAATATATGTAACACATAACTATTATTTTTTCAACTTGGAATAAATATATAAATTAATTAATTGTATAGAATATATCAATGAATAATAAATGAATACACATATTTACCAACACACATCCGGGGTCCGATGCCAAAAGGAATATATGCATCAGAAATTTTTTCATCATCACCAAAACGATCAGGATTAAATTTATGAGGCTCATTAAAAAATCGTGGATCTTTTTGAAGGCCATAAAGTGAAATGTAAACAGGTGTACCTTTTTCTATTGTGATATCACTCCCTGGTATCTAATTATACATAAAAAAAAAAAAATAGATATTAGCAATTCATAACAGAATTATTAAATATTGTAGAATAATTATGATTGATAAATTATTTTTATTCGTACTTTATAATTATTGCGAGTGTATCTGTCGATAGTAGAGACTGGTGGATGCAATCGAAGTCCTTCAGCAATGCACTGATCCAAATATTTCATTTCATTAAAAGCTTCATATGTCCAACCATGTAAATTAATAGCATTTAAAATATCGTGTCTTGCTCGTGTTTGGCACTTTGTATTTCTTGCTAATTCCATGAGAGTAAATGATGTTGTCGTTGAGCTCGATTCAAATCCCGAGAAAAATGTTCCTGATTGATAAAGAAGATTTTCACCCTCAAACTCTGAATGTAAATAAAATTTTATGTATTAATTAATTACCCTATTTTTTTTTTTATTTGCTGATAATTTAAAGTTGTTAATATAATTATTTACTGAAGACAGGATTTTGTTCTCCATTTTTCAATTGAATTAGTGAATCGATAAAGTCTCCTCGTTTAAATTTAGATTCTTCACGTGATTCCACTGCATCCCAAAATATTTTTCGTATAAATTGAGAATTAAATAGCATTGGCGAACCAATAATATCCACGAGCTCTGGCATGAAAAAAACTGTCACCAAAGCGACCATCCGCTTAAATCCATGAAAAAATTCCGTCACTATCAAAAATCATAAGCAATTAAAATATAAGATAAAAAAAATATTTTTATCAATGCAATAATATTCAAAATAAAAATACCTGCTTTGGTGAATTCTGCATTCGGATAATTAAACGAATCCATTTTAGTTCCAAGCGCAATATTAGCAATTAAATCTGTAGTATATGTGTAATTAATTTGTTGCAAATCAATCATTTTTTTTCCATTAATTTCATTGATTTTTCCATTCATTAAATAATTCATCATTGGCTTTCCTGTTTCTATCATCAGCGGAAACATTTGCTTCAATTTACCCCGCGTTAAAGTCGGCGTAATTTTCATTCTTAAATATTTCCACGCTGGATTCCGTAATCCAAATAAATTTTTCATTCCAATACTGTCTTTTTGAGTTGAACCGGCAAAATGACGATCAGAAAAATTTTCAAAGTCTTTTATAAGAATATGCTTGATGATTTCCGGATCACGTAAGAGTATACATGGTTTATGAAATATATAAAACCCTACATAAGGTAAATTGATCTTTGCTTCACGATAAAGTTCACCCAAATGCCATCCTGGTGGTGAACGAAATAATACAGCATCCTTAAAATTACCAAAAATAAAATTGGTATTTGACAATTGCTCTAAACCACGTTGTTTCCAGTACGTTAATTTGTAACGTGTGTACACAAATATTGATAACAACACAGGAATGATAAATATTAAAATGAGATTAAAGTAGCTGAGACCAAGGATCAATTGTCCTGCTTCCATTGTAAACAAGAAAATAACTGCTTATAATATGGTATGTAGTCGTTTATATAGACTCAAATTATGAACTCAACGATTATTGTATTTTATTTATTTTCTCTCAGTTAATAAATAAATACCACGAATGAATAACCACAAACAATTCAATGATGATACATCTGAAGACTTTCCTGCGAGGTAAAAAATTAATGACGAATCATGATATAAAATTATGTAATATCTCTTATTTAACTTTCACTAGACATTATTAAAAGTGGATGTCAATTTCCATATTTCATTCATTGAAGATAAGACTCGAAATTAAGAAAATTTAAAGTAATTTATCAAAAAATTGAAGTTAATTATTTACACAAAAATAAATAATGATAAATTCAATTCAAGTTAAAATATAATGAGTGTATTTTTTTTTTTGTTTAAACAAATGATTTGATCTAAAAATAAATTGATTCAGTACTTTTTTTACTTTTCAAATTTAATTCAATAATTTTCTTTATTTTTAGATTGAAAAAATAATTTTTTTCATTATATTATTCTCAATAAATTTAATTATTTTTTATGTGATAAAAAAATAGCTAAAATATCATTGAGAAAAATTTATAAACAATACGTCAACAATATTACGATACAATAATTACATAAATTATAAATTAAAAATTATATTAAACAAAATAAATATATAAATTTTTCATTGATGAGATTTATTTCAGTATCTAATATACATGAATATAATACAGAGCAGGATAAATTGTTTGTTTTTTTTTAATTCATTTCCTGATAATGTCGCAATGTCTCAGTACAATTAACTTTTACTTCTTTTGTGAGTAACAATTTTTCAAAACGAGTATATTAATTCGTTACAATTGTTTTTATTATTAAACGTATTTGAACTTGATAATCATTGCATTTTTGAATCATGTGTATATTCGACACATCCAACAAGTAAATAAAATGTCTTGTTATCACTCTGCTCACAAGTTTCACAATTCTTTCACTAATTATAATCACTACTCTATGTACTCGACTATATAAGCTTCACGTAAAAAATACGAGAGGAAAAAAAATGTGATTACAAAAAAAAAATATCCAATTCTTCACGAAAAAATTGTCAGTTTCAACTTAAATCAAAATATAATACTTGAAAATTTGCGACTGTCTTCAAACGCACAGTATATTTCTTTTTTTTTTTTATATTTTATCCTCAATAAAACACTATTTTATCGTCATACATATCTCGTCTTTCAATGAAATAAACGCGAAACTATATATACATACACATGACTGCGCTGTATTTTTTTGAATATTCAAAAATTAACAAATATAAATCGCGCTATCTAAAAAAAAAAAACGAACACAATTCACTGTAATTTCTCACGCACTTCATCATCATCCTCAAAATTGTTAGCTCGAACAGCTGTGAACCTAATGACGATTCTGTGGAATGTTTCCGTCAGATAGAAAAAAAAATAAAAAATAAATTGTCCAACAATCAATAAATTATTTTCACTGATTGAGCTCACACATACTCAATAAAATCACGAATTACTTCGGCAATGAATCTTGCAAGTTCGCTTGCTGCTGCTGCTGTTGCTGTTGTTGTTGTTGCTGCTGTTGCTGGTGATGATGGTGATGAAGTTGCTGTTGCGTTTGTTGATGGATTGCTTGTGAAACATTTTGCAGACGAAGTTGACTGGGTCCTGGACTTGCTCTTGCAGTTGTCACTATTGGTTTTGCTTGTGGTGGCGTTGCCTGACGCAATTGTGCATTGCTAGCAGTCACAACTTGAATAGTTTGTTTCAACGCCGCAGACGAAACTGTCACTGGAATAACTCTAGTTTGCAATGGCGATTTAGCTAGTACAACTTGTCCTGATTGAGAAACACCTTGACCAGCTGATACATGAGCAAACTGTTGCATTGCCGATGGCTGAACGTGCTTCATAACTTGCTGAATTTGTTGAACAGTCATTGTCGTTGGTATTGATTTTGATTGTTGAACAATTAATTGCGTTTGTACACCGGCTTTATTTGTCATTTGCGCTAATTGAGCGACTTTTTGCCCGGGCAATTTTCGTTGAGCTAAAATTTGTGGATGCAATGCTAATTGCCGAATTTGCTGCGGTGTCGCTGGCCGAACGCCAACCATTCCAGCAGTTTTAACAAGCGCTGCAACTGGAGAACCACCAGCGGATGTGCCGGCTTGCTGTACATGAAGACCGGCTTGAGCAAAAATTTGCGCTGGATTTAAACCACCCTGCGTGGGCACTTGAACTTGAGCAAGAGTTTTTGCATGCTGAAGTGCTGCTTGTCGTTTTATTAACGCCGCCATTTCCGACTCTGACACCGTACGTGCAACAGTTTGTTTACCCATTGTTGATTGTGTTACAGTACCAGCAATAGCAGCACCCACGCCCTGTTTCATTAACGTCGCGCGCTGTTGTGCAGTACCAACTGCAACAGCAACAGAACCTTTTTGTCCACTGACCCCAGCGAGACTCTGTGATACCTTTAATTGCTGTTGCCTAATGTATTGTTGCGTACGATAATACTGTAGTTGACCTTGTGTAAGTGTTTTTGTTCCAGTGGCAGTTGCCACCGTAACACCAACAACGGATTTTTGTCCCGTGGCCGTTTGACCCTGCACAACTGACGCTAGATTTGCGTTCGCTGCAATACGTTGAGCCGCTTGAAGATTAGCAACATTAACAATTGTCGAACCAGAACGTACATCTTGAATTGGTAATGATGTACCTTGACGTGATTTTAATGCTGTTGTAACAACAGTTTGTGTACTACTTGGCGCTGCTATTGTATTAACTGGCGTTGTTGCAGCTTTAATTGTTGAAATATTGGCCGTTGTTGCTGCTGCAATTATTTGTGTTAATTGATGCTGCTGTGGTGGTGTCGCTGTGGCGATTGCTAATTGTTGTGATTGTTGAATCTGCTGTTGTTGCTGTTGTTGTTGCTGCTGTTGTGTTGATTGAGTTATATGAATTTGTTGGGTTTGAGCCGGTTGTTGTGATTGCACTTGAGATTGTTGAGCCTGTTGCTGTTGTAATTGAGCCGCAGCCGCTGCGGCCGCGGCAGCTGTTACTTGCTGTTGTTGAACAAGTCGCGCCGCTGCTGCTGCTGCTTGCTGTTGCTCGGGTGTTAGTACCTTTATGATAGAAATAAATTATTAATAATTGTGAATGATGAAATAAATTTTGTTTAATAATTTATAAACTCACGGTGCTAACGACATTTTTCAATTTTTCTTTGGCAATTCTCTCTGCACGACGTGTCGCTACGGCAATTGGCTCTAATGGTTCATCATATTGTATACCGCATTCAGCCAGAACAGCTGCGTGCTTTGGATTTTTCATTAATGGATTTACCAATAATGGTTTTACGGTAGGCGAACGTTTATTCGATACAGATTTAATTGTATCAAATCGCTGACAGCACATCGTAGTGAATGAATTATTCTTGTCCTGATAGTAAAGTTGACATGTACGCATGGGACGATTGGATTTACTCTGTTGCTAAATTAATAAAAAATAAAATGGACGAAAAAAAAAAAAATAAATAAATAAATAAAATAAATTAAAAAAGAAAAAACATAGGTAAAGAATAAAAATAAATTCTCTCGACAAGCAAACAAATAAATATAAACAAATAAATAAATAATTGGAGAAAAATGATAATAATAAATTTTATTTGATTATTTAAAGTTATTCTTACCTCAGCTACTTGCGGCAATTTATAAACGCCTTTTTGTTTCTTCTGTTTTTTTGGTGTGGTATCATACAAAAGTTTTCCCTCTTCCCTTGGAACAATAACAGTTTCATATCGCGCACGACATTGCTTGGGCGAACGATAAATTCGCGATGTATTATTAACAATATCCGCAACTAAATCCCAATTGGGCGTATGACCAGGCGATAAAATAAGTAGATTTAATGGTAATCCTTGATAAACTTGAATGGCTTGTAACAATGCCCAATCTTCATGAACCATCCAATCTAATCCCTGTTCTTGTTCAGTGGGCGGTTTAACTACCGTTGTTGGTTTAACACCTGACATTGACATTGGCGGACGAATAATTCGATTTTTATGTAGTTTCATATCACGACGCATTTTAATTAATGCCGGCGATGGACGATCGAATAATGAACGTGGAGCAAATACAGATTCTTCTTTGTGACGTTTCATTGGCCGACGACCATCGCTACGATCGTTTGATGATGTTTCAATGCGATTTTTCTTCGGTTCTTTCTTAACGTACACTGGTGGCAATTGTGCTTCTGACATTGGTGTATTCTCATAAAGAAATCCAAGGGAATAATCCACATAAACATCATCGTCAGATGTTGGCGGCGTTGGTGGACACCACATCTATAAATTAATTAATATTTTATTTTATCAAATAAATAATTTTTCAAATTATATTATTCATTTTCTCATTATTTTTATACTCACGGGCATTTGTTCCACACCATTTTCCGACAACCACATCTGTAATTATAAAAGAAACAAAAACGAATGCCATGAGAAAAGAACTTTTTTTTTTTTAATATTATTTTGCAATCCAGTGACATCATCAGAAGGTTTTATTTTGCTTGTTATGTTCATTTTCTTTTTTTTTTTTTTAATTCGATATTGACTGCAGCGAACGCACCAGATTTTTTTGGCATAACAAAAAACTTACCTAGGGCATATTTATGTATGTTTTATATTCTCCATCAGAAGAGAAATACGAAAAATTATATACATATACAAATTTACACATGTATGATTTTTTTTTTGTATGGTAAAGGTGAAAAGATGATGCGCAGCCTTTACTTCATTCAAAGGCTCAAAACCATTCTGGTATTCGCTACATTCATATTATCGAGGAAAGATTCCTCACGCTCATTTATGTGCCTGCTTATATCCTGGCAGTCTCCAAGTTTGGAATGGCAAAGGCAGTGTTTTGGTGCCATTTCATTAAATATATATATTTTACTTCATCGATAAACAAAATCAAACTATATAAAAAATGATTTATTGATTTTCGTACGCATTATATATTTTTTTTTCCATTATTTTAATTGTAAATAATTATTTGTGCAGTCTAGACGGCCTTGCCACACCAAACTGACATTAGAAAAAAAAAAATCCTCGTGTCAACGACCTCCAAACATAAACAAGCACACTGAGCAAATATTTATATTCATTTTTTTTTCTGTATCAAAAAACTTTTTATCATTTTTTTTTTTTCTGAAACTTCAAAGTGATAACTTTTTTGTATTCAATTTCATTATTTTTTTTTCTTTCTTTATATTATTTGTTTGACACCAAAACGGAACTGAACCTTTGATTGAACATACTTGGAAACGCACCAAGAAATAAGGAAACACATTTAATTTATTTTTTGATAGCAAGGAATATTTCATTTATTTCCTTCGTCGGACGCACTCGATCATACAAAATACAGACACACATACACACACAACTTAATAATTAAATACATATCGCATTACATCAAAGACCATTCGTGGTTGTTTCTCTGTCACAATAATAAATTCATTCATCTCAAATTATTACTAATTTTTTTTTTACCTTTTTCTCTTTTCATTTCATCTCTTAAATACTAAACCGCCTATTCAGGTCATACTGTCCATTTAGCAAGGCTTGAGTCATAATATGTATGAGAAAAAATGTTATTGTGAAAAGCTTAATATGAGGACCACGAACTCCCATATTTTAATAAGAGCATTAATTAAAAAAAAAAAAAAAAAAAGGAAATAACTGCAAAACTTCATCGAAACAACTTTAAATACCATGGTATAGATGCGGCAGCTTACGTATACAGCTCTCCTACTTACTACATTCATTTAAAAATTTAAACCTATTATAATACAGTCATGAGTCTCGATTGTATCACGAAATATAAATAAGGTATATTTTTTTTTTGTTTCATTTACGCTTCATGGTTCATTTTTTTCTCTTTCTTTCACTTCGCTCCTTCTATTATTTTTACAGCAGAACGCCAAAAAGGAGCATATGACGCATCTACACATATCTAATGTTTAAAAACATAAAAGAAAAAAAAAATATATCAAGTACAATTGTACTTTTTTTTTTAGTATGAAAGTAAACTATTCATTGTAATTTGTAAAGCAACAGTGTATTTACAAGATTTCGCATTCATATTAATATGGAGGGCAAGAATTTAACGACCAAAAAATAGATAAATGAATTTTACATTAGAAAGAATTGGAAAAAAAAACTCCGTTGATTAAAGAATGCAAAAAGAAAAAAAATATATATGTATATATATAAACAGAATTGTTCAACTAAAAATAATCTAACGAATAACAATTTGTACAAAATACGCCACAAAATATCAACTCATAATAATTGTATTTTTTTTCCTCATTTTTTTCATTTTCATTTTATCACGTTAAAACTCAAGATGTTTGACTGTTGTTAAATTTATCTGATGACGATGTTGTTGATTGTAGTTTCAACGATTTTTTAATAGGCCCTAAATGAATATCATCAGTGTCTAAAATATTAATAAGCTGCACTTCACTGCTTTTAATTCGCGACAGTCTACGCTGACGTTTTACCTGACGTCGTAATTTTTTTGCTGCATCTTTTGCCGATGCCGTATTATCATTTTCGGATTCACTTATAATATCAACAGTTTGCATTGTCGTATCATTAGGCAATAAGACTCTACTATGAATATTTGACTTAGAACTACTGCGCGAACGGACTTTTGTATCGTTAGTTGACTCATCGATATTTGTTGTCTCACAAGATGTGCCATCTTGTTTCGTCGTCGTATTATCATTTATTTTCCGCGTTAAATTCATAGTTGTTCCGGCGGATTTATTACAATGATTATTTCGCGAATGTGTATCTAAAGTAAGAATAGCCACGACTTTTGCTGTTCTCTGTGGCTTTTCATTTACATCCGGATATATTGGTGAAACATCGCGATTATCTCGCATCAATAAATCCTCAGATCCAACCACAGCATTACCATTTGAATCTGTATCAAGCGACGATTCATTTTTACCTGAATCTCCTCCAATTACACTGCTCGATCGTAAACTACCAAGTGATTTATTGCTTCTGTTTGGTGGATAAACGTTTGATTTAATATCAACACCAGATCGTGATCCACGTCGTATTTTTTTTGGTATCGGAGTGTCGGGTCGGATTTTACGATCGCTTGCAAACACACTGGGAACACCAATGTCAGTAGATTTTCGTGTTTCTGATATTTTTAACGATGAATTTGAGCGACTGCTACGATTTGTATTCATTGGCGAGAGAAAACCGTTGTCTAAATTATTTTTCGGTCGTAATTTCGTTGTTTTTTCAATAGATAATGATTTTGACGATACCAATACTTCAGGAACATTTACAGTTGATCGTGTGACACGTGGTAATGGTGGACTTGACGATCGAGATGATCTTGAACGTCGAATTTTTACGGATTCTCCAACAGTTTTAATCACTGGTGGAGGATGCATTTCATCGAGATCTATATCGCGTGAACAGTCTGATGATGAATTTTCTGTTAATTGTACGCCACCAAATCTTGTTAATCGACGAAGTTCTACTGTTGGTGATCGGGGTCGTCGAATATTTTTTTTATTCATAAGATTATTATCATTGTTATATGTCGTAGACGCGGATGATTCGGTATAAGGTGAATTTGCTTTTGCTAAACGTGTCATTATTCGAGGAAATGGTGTGTCAGGTCGACGTAAATGTCGTTTTTGTTCTGGTGTAAATTTTGCTGGTTGATTTGGACAGACAAATGTTTCAGTTGATGTACCTAAATTTTCATCTGGCAATTTTGTATCCGCAATAATAACATCGTTCTCATTTGTTTGTTCATCAACATTTTTATTATTTTCAGTTTGTATTGGCTCGTCATTTTCTGTTAATTGCGATGATTTTTCATCATCGTCAACGCTATCAAATGCCTCGTCTCTTATTTCTGAGGTCTCGCAATCTGTCGATTCACTCAAATCTGAATTTAATGCATTCGATGAATTTTGTGATTTTGACGATGATTTTGATGATCGATGCGCACGTTTTTTTAATGAAACATTAGTTTTAAATCCTGAACGTGTTCGTGTTATTCTTAATATAACTGAGCCGGTTTCCGAGTCTAATGATTGATCTTGATATGAAGAATCTTCCGGCAATTCTCCATCAGCTTTAACTTTTGTCTCCGATTTCGAATCAATTATACAATATTCAACATTCAATGGCGATTCAATTTCATTTGTTGGCGATGATGCAGTTAATTTATTATTATTAGGCGATCCGACATTAACATCGAGATTTTCAGTGTCTTCGTTGTGATCAATATCGACGGATTTATTAAATTGTGACGATAATTTATGCATTGAACGCGTTACATGAACAGGCGACGTAGATTTTTCAGCATTTGATAATGCAACAATTGATTCTGTTTCTAATTTTACACCAGATTCATCAAATACACCGTCAAATGTTTGTGTTAATCGTTTTACATGATTATTACTCGAACGTCTGCCACGTTTACGTCTAATACTATCATTTTTATGATTATTACCATCATTATTTTTGTTTATTAAACTATCCGATTTACTTTTTGACTGTGGTGATTCAAATTCTGGTGATTTTGACGGGGATTTTTGTGAATGTTTTTTTATACGCGGTGAAAATGCCGGATATCTTTCATGCTCATCGCTGTCATCGTCACCGCACGATGACAACTCCATTGAATTTGTTAATTCCGACATTTTTCCCGCAAGAATATTTTCCAAATTCGCAATATTTTTTATCGACTCTTTATTATCGTCCAATTTTATTTCATCAATTTCATTTGATAAATTCGCATCTGTAGTAATATTCGAGTCACACAATGAATTTTCAATTTTTTCATTATCAGAATTTTTTGCATTTGATTTTCTTGAATTTGGCGATTGTGAACATAAACATTCATCATCACAACCGTCACCATGTCCTCCTTCACCACCATCTTCACCACGTCTTTGCTTTCGCCAATGATGATTTTTAGTATTACGTTTAACTACCGGTAAAATTGGACTGACATCCAATGTCCAAAGATTTATTTTAACATTACCACGCGAGCGAGTACGCGGACTATTTAAATCTAAATGATTTTTACTATAATTAGCTTTACGATATCTACCACGTCGTCTTGAATAACGACCACCATTCTCTGAATCATTTTGACTTTCATCGCCCTCAACACCCTCATCATCATCATCATCTTGACTTTGACTCTCTGTATGACTTGATTCTTCATCATGACTATCTTCAACTAAATCTTCCTGCGACTCGGACTCGGATTCACTCGTTGTTTCAGTTTCACTTTCAGACGATTCTCTCATTTCACAACTTTTATTACTATAACTACGCGTGTTACGCCTGCTTGGCACGATTTTTCGCCGATTTTTATTACTACCTAATCTCTTAGAATTACTTGTATTATTAACCTGATTCTGAGCATCCTCACGGCTAAACGTCAATGGCTTCTCATCATCATCAGCCATTCGCATACGACGCTCCTCTTCTTCGCGCAATGCACGCAAACGATCCAATTCCCATTCTTTCTTTTGCTGTTCAAGTTCACGTTCAGCCGCGGCCAATTGTGCTGCCGTGAATGCACCATCAGACTCCTCAATGAAATTCATTGCATATCGTTCAACTGGTGTTAGCTAAATTACAAAAATAAGAAAAAAAAAATTTAATAAAAAATTTTCTATTAATTTCTAAGGATAAAAAAATTAATAATAATGAATACAAAAATCTATAATTATTTATTTTTACCTGTGAAACTATATTCTGGACTTCTTGTTCTGCTTTGCTGATTTGTGTGTCCTCTCTATCAGCGTCATCCAACGGAATATTTTCGTCAAATTCAGCAAGATCAGCGACCGCTTCAGCTTTAGCTGTTTTTGCTGCTTGAACATCAAGATCTTCTTCAACAGCAGCTAATGCATTTTCCAATGCACCGATCGCCACTTTCTCCTCAGACGGTTGACTCAATGACGTTTCTTTCATCAATGTTCTTTCACGCTCTTTATTTTGTTCTAATACCTCAGCCATACGTGCAGACGCATCATTTTCCGTTTGATCAACATTAAATAGATCTTGTATTGTTGAACTCTTAAAGTAGGCAGTTGTAAAATTGCCGCCCTCAATTGCAAGATCACCTAACAGTCTTTTTTGATTGGCTTTTTTCAAAATATTTTCTTCAACAGTTTTTTCACTAACCAAACGATAAATATGAACGTCACGTGTTTGTCCTATCCTGTGACAACGATCTTGTGCTTGTGCATCCATTGTTGGATTCCAATCGCTATCATAAAATATAACAGTATCAGCGCCAGTGAGATTAACACCAACGCCACCCGATCTTGTTGATAATATAAAACAAAATATACGTTTATCACCATTAAAACGTTCCATCAACATTTGACGTTGATCAACGCGCGTTGTACCATCCAAACGTAAATAAATATGACCATGAAAATTGAGGAATGCTTCAAGAACATCTAACATTCTTGTCATTTGTGTGAAAATAAGTACACGATGATTGCCGCTCTTTAATGTTCTCAATAAACGATTGAGCGACTGTAATTTACCACAATCATATTGTATAAGACGTGGATCAGGAAATTGTGTCATCATAGCACCCGCAACCGGATGTAAAATTGATATTTTTGGCTCCAATTGACGTTGTAATGTCGCATGAAATCTTTGGTGAACGCCAAATTTATGTGGCGATGGATGAGAAACATGAAATCGTGGCATTGGTGCACGTACAGCTGGTACATAAACAACAAAACGTTCAAATGCCTCTTTAAGTTCTTCAACAATTTGTTCAGTGGATTTAATTGCTTGTGCAAGCGCCTCTGTATGTGAAAAATATTCACGACGTCTTCTCAATGGTTTATTTACATTTGAACAGTGTAACCAACCACTATGCCATTGGCAACCTGATGCAGGTTTATCAATACGCAATGCCGTAAATAAATCTTCACCGTATAATGGACAAGCTGCACATCGTCGTTCATTAATATTAGCTAATGTCCGTAATTTAGCTTGTCGCCTTTGTCGACGATCATTTTCCAATTGAGATGAAAAAAATTCTGATTTCGGCGCTTCTTTTGGCAAACGTTTTATCACGTCTTTTTGCGTACTACGTGTCACAATACCACAACGCAATGATTGATGCTGCTGCTGTTGCTGTTGTTGCTGTTGAGCACCAACAACAGTCTGCGCAATTGCTGCCGTTGTTACATTCAATGGAGGAACACGCATTATAGGCCTACTTCCAATTGTGCTGGTCGTTGTTGTCACTACTCCGGTAACAACTTTATTCATTGACGAAAATTTCGGCGAAAGAACAGTCAAACGTTGTCCACTTGATGTCATTACAGGAAATGATACTGGAATTAAAAAGAAAAAAAAACAAATATAAATAAATAAAATTGATTTATATAAATAAGAAAAATTTCATTCAATAATTTATTTTAGTAAAATGTTTCCCCAGACAGGATTCACGATTGAAATTATCATTTCCAACCATGAGTTTAAATAGGGACAATTGTTATATACCCTGTATTAATATAAATTAAATACGACGAAGGTTTTTTTTGATGCACCAACAACGTTGTCGGACAGGGTTAAATATTAAATATATATAAATAATGCTTGTTTTCCATTGTATTAATTTCAATAACGAAACCAAAGACACTAACCTGTATTGGTACTCTGTTGATTTGACGTTAATATAATGTGTCTACCGGTGGAAGTTTGCACCAATTGAGCAAAGCCAGGAACAGATATTCTTTGTAAAGAATCACATGGTTTCACTGTGACAGTTTGTGTGGTCAATCGTTGCAGGCCATCTCTTATATTTGCATTTCCAACAGTTATTCGTTGGGCATTAATAGGAGAAGTAGTCGACGTTGTCACCGATGTCGTTTGGGAATTGTGTGCAATTGTGCCCATTGGTATGGCTGTTGTTAAGCACAAGAAGAAAAAAACAAATTCAAATTAGTATACACACACACACAGAAAGATCATTTGTTAATGAATTAATTTTTAGGATCTGAAATGAAATTTTGTATGAATAAAAATAATAAAAATGTTTTCTCGATTCTGGAATGTACACAAAAGAAAAATTGATCATGCACAAGCTGGTACGAGAATATAATATTTAATCTAGCACCACTGCAAAGGCAAGATTGCATAAAATAAATACAACCACCGATCGATGATGCATCGTAAAGAGAATAAAATTAATGATCAAAAAATAAAAAACTTTTTTTCTCATTGATGAAAATATTTTTTTCAAACATACCTTTAACATTTCCTTGATGCTGTACTAATTGTACTGAGTAACCCTGCAACTGCTGTCCACCAGCAACGCGCAATGTCACACCTTGTGTTGGTGTTGTTTGATTATTTAATGATTTTATTAGTGGCGATGTTCCCACTCGTGGCGTTGGTAAAATTCCGGTGAATGTTTTTAATTTTGATTGCGATACTTGGGGCGTTATTGGCGGTGCTTTAGCTTGATTCGACAGTCTAACATTGATTTTTATTTTTCCCGCAGGACATCGCGGTGGTGGCAATGGTTGACTGTCAATTTCTTCAATTAATTTGCGTGGCGTTTTTAAACAACGAATTCGATGAGACGCAAAAGCCGTTAAATTTCTTTCCAAATTCGTTAATTGTAAATTCAAAAATGACAGATCAACATGCTGAAAAATTTAATAGATTAAATTGAATAAAAAATTATAAATAGAATATTTAAACAAAAATAATTAATCCTCAAATAGATAAATAAGTTTAAGACAAAATTTATTATAGAATCATTACCTTGAATGGATCATAATCAAGAACGCTCCATGTTAAAGACGCTGTAACATATTCAATTGCTTCCATTTGAAATGGTGAAACAGTTGGTCGTACTTCAAATAAATTCGGATGATTGCAAACTTTTCGTAATTGCATCAGTACATTGATTACACTCAATAAATTACCACTGGCTAAAGTTTCTTTCGTTTTAGCACGTGACATAAAATCATCGTACAAATAACGTTGGCGCTTTGATAATCGGCACATAATTACGTGCTCGTATTTTTTTGGTAATTGTTTTTCTACTTCGATCTTTAACCTTCGTAATAAAAACGGACGCAATACCTGAAATAAAACCCACATTATTTTATTTTGTTACAAAAGAAATATTTGACTTATTTTACATTAAAATAAATATATTTTTCTTTTTATTTTGTATCTTCAGACAGGATTCGCATGTCGTATAAATTTTACTGATCGCCACACGAGTTTTAATGAAGATTATTTATTTCAAAGTTCATATCTCGCTATATCATAAAGAAAAGACCGGCAAAATTGATAAATAAAATTTTGTCGGTTGTCGGTAGCGAAATTTTTAAATGCACAATAAAATGTGTATTTAAATAATTTATTTTACTTTTCTCCTTTTTTTTTTTTTTTTATAAATTTAGTTACGTACAGACCTTGTGAAGACGACGAATAATATTTTCGTTGTATTCACTGTTTCCCTCAATCATGCCAGTGACTGGATTGCTAAACCATTCCTTGAATTCACGATGCGATTGAAATACATTTGGCATTAAAAAATGCATGAGCGACCACAGTTCCATCAAATTATTTTGCAGTGGTGTTCCAGTCAATAATAATCGTCTGTTTATAATGAAATAATAAAAATAAAAATTAATTCCCAAGAAAATTAATTGAAAAAATATTCAAACAATAAAAAAATTTATATATAAATTTACCGTTGAGTTTGGAAATTTAATAGTAATTGCCATCGTTGTGATTTAAAATTTTTAATATTTTGTGCCTCATCTAATATCAAATATTTCCATTTCTTTCTCCGGAAACTCTGATGATCTTGAATAACAAGTTTATATGATGTAATACAAATATGAAAGGCATTTGGCTTTGTCCAACCGGTGCGTTTTTGTTTTCTTTCTTTCTGTGTTCCATAATATGTAAGTATTTTAAAACCCGGACACCATTTTTTACACTCCATTTCCCAATTCAACATCACTGACGTGGGAACAATAATAAGATGCGGCCCCCAATTACTTTTTTCACACGCAAGATGCGCCAATAACGCTATTGTCTGGATTGTTTTACCAAGACCCATTTCATCAGCGAGAATTCCATTTAATTTTCTGTCGTACATTGTCACAAGCCAATCAAGACCAATATGTTGATATTCACGAAGACAATGTTTCAATAAGAAAGGAATATTCGTTACGACCTGCAAAGCAAAGCAAAAAAAATTATTTTTAATATTCCACAATTTTAAATTAAATACAATAAACATAAATAAATTATTTATTCTATTATTTAATGAGTGTCTGACACTTTAGCGTAATAAATTGATAATTCAATTCATTACATGGGAAAGCTGTCAATTTTTTAGTCTCCCTTTCTGAAATGATGATTTGCCATTAAAAAACGCAAATCACCTTGGATGAAAGGTGAAGTTCTAAGAAATGAGTTCAATATGAATTGAAAAAAATAACAAATATGAAACACTCACACTGGTTGTTTGAAGAGTATTTCCTTTAGGTTGAATACTTTCTGCCAACGCAGCAACATCATCCATTTCGTTGTGAGCCGCTTCAGATTGCGAAGCATCAGCATTATTTTTACTTGGCGATTTATCGCCCAAATCCTCTAACAAAGATTCAAGTCCTACACCAGTTTCATTGTCACTCTGAGTTTGTGATCCTTCATTGTCTTCATCCACATCATCTTCATCTTCCACTTCACTTTCACTCTCCGATTTATCATCGCATTCCTCATCATCATCTTTCTCCGATTCTAAATCAACAAAATACACGAGAATTAATTAATTGATCATAAGTTTTCCCCTCCATTTAATTACTCAATTATTAAATTAAATAAAAATTATCTCGAGACCGGACAAAAATAATTGAATATTATAAGCGAATAAAATAATTAAATATCTGTAATATTCATTCAAAACTCTCAGACAAATGCCTCAATTACATCACAAATTGGGTTTGAGCTGAATGATTCTCTCCCCCTCGGAATCGGTAAGAATTTCATCACAGAACAATGAATGAATAAAATAACAAATAAAATAATTTGATTAATTAAAATCCCGAATACGAATTAAAGAAAAATAATTCACCATGATCGGTATCGTCATCAACATCCATTTGTGTATTTTCTGAAGCATTTCCCCCATATTTAGCCATCAATTCTTCAATAGACATTTCATTATCAGCTTTGAGATCATCAAGTTCTTTCCGATGATCCGTTGTATTTTTTTCCGATTCCTCCTGCTCCATAATTGTATCCTCATCATCGTCCGATGTTTCATTCGAGGCCACAGTAAACTCTGCATCACCATCAGTATTATTAACTTCCTCAATATTATCCTCTGGCTCTTCCTTCATCAACGGCGATAAACTTTTATCTCTCTCTTCTAAATAATTCGGCGGTAATTCTTTTAATAAGTCTTCTAATGGTATTTCTGATTCTTTTTTAAGTAATTCGACCTCTTCTTTGTGATTTGTTATAGATTTCATTTCCTCCTCAGCCTTTGCTATGGTTTCTTCGTCATCATCAGAACTTTGATTTGGCTCGAATTCATCTAATATGAATAACATAATCCAAAAACAATGAATTATTTTTTTTTTAGTTAAACAATTAAAGAACTTGTAAAATTTTGAATTCTAATTAAAGTAAAGTGTAAAATTTAATTAATTCTTTACTAACCGTCCGAATGTGGCTTTGTCGTGGGCACAGGCGATGATATTCTCGAACTGTTCATCGACGCAGGTATACTGTGGGTACCTTCTGTTTTATTCAATCCTTCTGTCAGCCACGTTGAGTACTTTTCAGTTTGTCCAACAATGAAATTTAAATGTTGATCTAATGCCTTCTTTCTTTTCTCCTCCAGTCGTGTTTGTTGTTTAAACTCCACAAGCTATAAACAAATAAATACTTCAATGAGATAATATCAATAATAAATTAATAAAATAAAATTATTATAAATAATTATTAATTATTTCTCAATAAGTTATGGCTGAGCTCAAAAATTTTTGGAGCACAGTCGGATTATCCTAATTTAGAATTTTAATGTTCCCACAATGAGCACACAATTATTGATAATTGACTATCGAAATTGCCGGCTTAAGTATGTGGGGTAAAATAATTTTCTCCCCTTTCTTATTATACAATAAAAAAAAAAAACTTACTTTTTCCACACCCGCCCAAAATGTTTTGACTTCTTTTGCAATAAAACCAGCAATTTTTTTCAGCCTGAGTTCCTGCAATTTTTCTGCCTTTTGCGCTTGAATTGCCTTTTCTTGAAAGTGTTTTTGCACCATTCTCGCGCATTTTTTCGCCGCTGCTTTTTTCCACTTTCGTTCCTGAGCAAAGTCCGCCGCTAACCAAACCATTTCTTCCAATAAATAATCCCAATGTGCCTTCGTTCTTGCGGGCTCTTGAACTTTTGGCAATCGCCTTTCTGACCATAATCCCTCGCGTTGTAGCTCAGTAATTCGTTGCATTACGTAAGCCTCCTGTATAATGCCACGACAATATAACAAAAGAGAAAAAAATGAATAAAAATATCATTTGTTTATGAAAAAAAATAAATTAATGATTAAATAAAAGGAAGAATTTGAGGTGGGAATAACGATTCAATAAGTGAATTCTTGCCTGTTTTGCCTTCTCCACTATTTGTTCTTGATTATTTTGTGTATCGCATGATATTGGTGTGGCCGAGGGCGGCAATTTGATCAATTTAACGACTGGCTGAGCTGATGAAGTTGGCGTTGATATTGAAAGTGATGGAATTTTAGTTGATGTGGACGCTGGCGTTGGTGCTACTGTCACTAGCGGAGTTGAACTTATTTGTTTACTGGCGACTGGATTGGCAACAAGCGTCATTGTGGGCTTAATTGAATCCGAAACTATAGTGGATCCACCTTGAATTCGGGATAAAAATAAAAAAAAGTTTATTAACTAGTTCTTAATATAAATATTATTTATTTTATTAAATAATTAATATGTATTTTACAAACATAAAAGAAAACATGAGCACGGCATAATAACATTTATTATCTACAACATACGATTTTCTACGATTGATAATAATATTTGTATCGAGACTTCCTTAGGTCCCGCGAGTTAATCTCTCGGATCCTTACACATGCTCGAAAAAAGTTAATATACCCATCAAAATTTGACTAATTTAGCATTGAAATACCAAACAAGTGGTTTTTATTGTGGGTGATGTTTTTTTATTTAATAAAATTCCATTGTGGAATAAAATTAAATATTACTACGATAATTGTACTCCTGAAAGCTCACTAGTAAATGTGACAATAATTTTTTATTTTCGTAAATCTCACAGCAAAGAAAGAATGAAGTACAAAAAAAAAACTTTTTTGTCAATAACCATTGATCATGCCGAAATAAAAAACGGTGATATAAACTATAATAAATATTGTTTTCTTTTCATCTCGTAGAATAAAAAGGGAAAATAAAAAAAAAAAAAAAAAAAATCCGTAGCCAGTGAGCAATAAATAATAATAAAATCTATAAAAATTCATAAAATCTCAAATATCTTCAACTGATTAACAAAATTTTCCTAATAATTAAATTTTTCCATCTTCAATATTGAAAAGTGAACGAAAATAATTTATATATAATACAATAAGTATTTTTATACATATTTAGTTATAAATTTTATTTCAAATATTAATAATCAGATCATTTGAAGATAGAAGAGATGGAAAAAATTTTTGTTTCTTGACATAAAAACATCGAATGCCATGTCCTATAAATGGTAATCACCTATAATGATCGCGGGTGCAATAGTAGAAGTGGGTGAGGGGTGAACGGTGACTGTTGGAGATTGAATTGCTGTACGTATGGCAAATACCATGCCATGTCGACCACCTTGAGGCCTACCTGGTATCTGTCCTAATTTCCGCAAATTCAATTCAATAATCAGCGTGTCACTTTATAATTAATGAATTAATTTATCCATTTATTTGTTTTTATTTTCGTTTTTCCATAATCGCAAAAAAAAAAATTATTTATTTCACATAACTAATAACAATTTAAAAGAATAAATAAACACCATACCTTGCTGACTAAGTTGGGCAACTGCAGCAGGCAATGTTGTTGATACAGCAACGGGCGTAACACCAACACCAGTTATTTTCACCTCAACGCTCTGTGTTGTCGTTGATGTTGGTGTTGTTACAGCCGCTGCTGTTGTTGTTGTTGTTGTAGTAGTAGTAGTAATTGTAGGCGTAGCGATAATGTCTGTTATCGCCGGAAGTGGCACTGACAAATCTTCATTATCATCATCAGGATCCAATCGATGTTGTCGCAAAAATTGTATATATGATGGTGTAGATGATCGTTTTTTCCATTGTTGAAAGTCCATCATATTACCGCCATGTTGAAGAAAAAATAATTCCGATGCATTTTCAGCATATTTATCACGAATCGCACGCATCCTTTTAATTTTATGCTCCATTATACGACGACGATATCCAACAGAATCATCAATAACAGTTGCTTTATCCGTCATGTCCATTAATTTAATTTTTTTTACTGGTGGCGATGAACCACTCGCTTGTGAACTTGGTGTTATAAACATATTTCCCAATGATGTTCTCACGAGCTTTGGTGACGTTGCTAAAACAACTTTTGTTGTATTTTGGCGATTTGGCGATGATGTGACAATTGATGAACCACTGCCACTTGCAACGCTGCTGATATTAACAATTCTTGCAATTTGTTGAATCCCAGCAGTTGTTGTATGGCTGGGTATGACCTATAAATAAAATTTAATTATCAATTATTTTATTGTAATATCAATTGGATAATAAATTAATATTGAATTTCAAAAATTGTATCATCAGATAAATGCCTCGATTCACAGCACAGATAGGAATGATTTGAATGGATATCAATCCTTCAGGAACGGTATAAAGTCATCATTGATAGTTGAAATAAATTTAATAATAAAGCGAAAAATGTTAAGTTTAATTACCTGCGTGAGTCCGGGGACTTGAGATGTAATGACAAACTGCTGCCCGGCGCCTGTTGTAAGAACATTGAGGCCCTGGGTTGCCAATACTTGCTGCAAGTTAACTGTTTGTTGGGTTCCACTGGTATTGCTGCTGTTTCCCCCATTGTTACTTCCACCCCCGACAAGGGGCGGCAAAGTTGGCACGCCCTGATTATCACTCATTACACATGACACTGAAACAATAATTGAATAATGAAAAATCAATTCTATTTAAACTTCGTTTCACCTCAAATATATATTTTATTGAATATTATTTTCATTCAAAGAAAATGAGAAAGAAAAATTGTCATTTATATATAAAATGAACGTCAAAAGCCAAATATAAATCAATTTTTTATCTTATAAAATTAATTTTTTATTCGATTAGAATTTTGCGATGACTCATGTGGTTGTAAATAAATGACATTTTAATTTTATTATGATCACACTAGTGTGCAATGTCCATTGGAGTTGATGAGCATTATTGTAAGTGATAATTTCAATTAATTCTCGATACATAATTCAAAGTCAATAAATAAATATATAAATATATATATATGTATATACATAAATACAAATTTAAAAGTAAAATAAAAAATTAATTCTTCCTTAATGATATGAAAAAGTAATAGTTTCTTTTCAATTAAAAACAATAATAAAATACCTTCTTTTCATTATCAATACTTGTTTACATACAATTTATGAACAGAAATAAAAATGAATAATTAAAAAACAAACAGATAAACAAACACGATTTTATAACCTATAATTTTATAAGGTTGTAATTGAAAATCCGCATTTTGCATCCCCGGGCACTCTCGGTATACTTCGTTACAATTGATTTACCGAAATAGCGCCGAAATCAAAAAAATTGAACAAGTAAAAAAAAAAAAATAACAAACTTGTATACAATAGTGAAAGACAAACCATAAATTAAATGATAAAAAAAATACATCTAACAATATCTAAAATTAAAAATCAATAACACAATAATATTGATAACTTAATAATTATTAAAATATAACAAAATATATATGTCAATTTACAGAGCTTGTGAATTCAATGATTTTAATTAGTCACAATAAAATACTTGACTCTATAGCGTCCAAATGTACATAGTAAATCTACTTGAGTGCGTGAGTGTATATTTATTTTAAATAAAAAAGATTAAAAAAAAAAATTAATATTTGAAATATCTAATTAGTATTATAATATTTATTGAATGCAATAATCACAAATGATTTATCGTTGTTATAATAAAATATTGAATGATAAATGTCGAATAAAATTTCAATTCAAATTGGGAGTGACTGTGAGTGGAAGCCTCGCCTCATCTTGCTGATACAAAGGAAATTTATCGGCGGCCATATTGACGGCCAAATTGAACTGAACTTGAGGGTGAAACTCACCATAATGTAATCACAAAATTCTTGAACGTAGATATGGCATCCACATTTATTGACACGACAAATAAAATCGTTGATTATAATACAATAATTAGATATCTCACGTAATATTCTGTGTATGAGATATATCTAATATTTTTCGTAACATTTTAGTTAAACTTGCTCAAGGACGCACCAAACACTTCTAAACATGGCGACGGCTCTCGACAAAATTTCACGAGTAAGCCTCAACGACGAGGTGGCTGGTGCCTACAACGAATTTCCATTAATTTCCGGAAGCTACTGAGAGATGACGCTGCCGCATTGAAATATCAGCCACGCCATTGGTCCAAATTTTAATGTGACTTGGCAACACGGCCATCGCGCAACTTTACCATTGGTCAATCTTTATGAGGCTAGCTGTATAATAAATTGGACATCCGGGCCCGGGAATCAAAAGAGCAACTCTTTGTTGCTTTTCCACGAATATTTTTTACAGACAAGATGTATTTTTTTTTTTTAAATTAAATATTACAAATCGATAAATGCACGAATTTATTCGCACATTCATCGATTTTATATACAATTTTACGTTATTGATTAATGCAAATTTATAATATTATTGTATATTTTTTAATTATCTATAGATTTTTTATTTATTTTAATTTTTCTATAATGTAAATAAAGTTACGAGATATTTTTATATTAATGAGTCAGTCAATGAATTTCATGTTGCTATGAAATTAAATTTTTGAATTTATTATTATACATGTGCTCTTTTTAATTTTTGTATATTTATCAATCTACATAGAAAAAAGAAATATTTTTAATATTTTTAATAATTCCTCGAGTTATTTTTTCACTCATAACTTAATTGAAAATAAAATTCTCATTTCTATTTACATGAATATATAATTTTTATGAATTTAAATAATCATTTGAGCCGGATGTTTATTTTCGCGCCAGAATGCTTATATAAATTCATAAAAGAAATCACTAATCTCGAATAGCCAATTACACATGAAATCATGCTTACATAATCCACGTTTTATAAAATCATCATAAACAATCACAGAATTTTATTATCATAATTGTAACAAATATATAATAATTGTACAGTATTCAGCAATATTTCAAGCTAATTTTCAATTAAATACAAGTTTTCATTATTAAATTAATAGAATTCTGTCACTTTCTCATCCGCCTATCATTTACATGCATAACCTCAAAAAAAAAAAAACTTCTTCAAAGATGGATCGACCAATCAGCAATATGGCGACTGTATGAAAGTAATCATGCGTTAACGACCATGCCGTATACAAATTTGAACGTGAATTCGTGTAATTAAGGGTAAAAAATTGATTTTTTACGCATACCTTTAACTTCATCGTGTATTTTAAGCTCTCGGAAATTTTGTCTTCAAGACGTTCATCTGAATTCATCGGTGGATTGTTCCTCCGAAGACTACCGAACAACAGCGCGAAGTTCCTCGACGAGTGAGAGCGACGATCCAAAAGTTTTATTCACAATTAATACATTACAATAATTATTACGACAAAATAAACTATTAATAATTACAGCCATGTCTGTTTAAATAAATACTCATAGACACGATAATTATTTGAGGTTAATGTAATTAGTTATGAATTTATCAACCAACTCACACGAGTTTCTATCCCAAAATGACCAAGATTATAGTAACACTGACTGACCTCACAGATAGATCACCCATGTGATCACATACAGGAAGACACGTAATGAAAATGACTCCGGAATCATTTCGATACTCGATGGCGCATCATTTCACAATTTTTCACTTTATAAATACATTTCATATATTTTTGAATTGATTTACGTAGTCATTTCTCCATCTAATACAGAAAAATAATTTAAAAATTTATTTAATTATTCAATATATAAATAATATAATATATGATTTTATTTAATATTATTGATAAACAAAAGTTTTATTGAAAAAAGATTTACTTAATATTTTTCATGGGAGAAAAATTATAAAATTGATGAATGTGAAAACAAATTGATTATATACTGTATTTAATTTTAGGATTGGATGAATGGGTTGTAGATAATATTTGAGATTGCAATGCAATGATGAGATAATTTTGCTCCACGTGGTAAATAATTCATGGCACTTTTTTTTGTTCCAGAAATTCCAGCGTGGTGGGAACATTGAATATATATTTAAATTAATGGAGATGATATTGTGATATTAATATATTTAATGGCGAGATTGAATTCATCCATGTCCATAAAATTAACTGATGATGTCATCAGTCGATTGAAGTCCCAGAAAATAATTACAGCATTTGATTTTATTCGAGAAATAATTGATAAAATTATTGCAATAACTGGATTGCCTTTTAGAGTACGTAAAATATATATGGATAATTAATTTAATGTATGTATTTAATTTATTTGTTAGAAGATTTAAAATTTACTTCTATTTATAGGATATATTAGAAATTAAACAGCAGATGATTGAAAAATTTGGCGCTAAGATAAAAAATCCATTGGATTTATTGAAAAGTCAAAGTGAAATTCTTTCAACTGAAATATCCAGGTGAGAAAAAATTCTTTTTTTCTTGTTTATTCTAAAAGATTTAATGAATTCATCAATCGTATTTTATTGCAGTTTAGATAATTTATTAAATGGCGGTATACAACCAGGACAAATATATGAAATATGTGGCATATCATCATCAGGAAAATCACAATTGTGTCTGGTTTTAACAGCAAATATTGCTGCAAAGTCAGATGGAATAATACATTATATTGACACGAGAAAAAATTTTTCAGCCACGAGAATTCAAATGATTTTATCAGCCAAAAAATTAAATGATGAGGTATAAATTTCAATTGAATTGAATGAATTAAAAAATTATATTAATTTAATTTATTTTTGTCCAGGAAATTGGCGTTAAAATGTGTCAAATAAAAGTTACACACATAACCACAACTCATCATTTACTAAACTTACTTTATAATTTAACTCATACTCTAAGTGAAAATTATCACAAATATAAATTAATAATAATAGATTCTTTACCATCATTATTTGTAATATCCTCAGATAATCATGATGATTTATATGCTTTAAATCATTTTACAAATGTCTGTCGATTTTTATCGAATGAATATTCTATACCAATTATTACTGTGAATTCAATAACTAAATGGCAAGACTCTGAATTTTCATTTAATGCACCATCTGGAACAATTTTAAAATCAACGCCAATTATTAAACCGTTTCTTGGAAAATATTGGTCTAATATACCAAACACACGATTATTTATTGAACACATTCACAGTGAAAAACGAACAATAACACTGTGGAAAAGTAGTAATAATAAAATTGGAACGAGTATTGAAGTTACTCTAAATAACTCAGGGATTATTTAAATAATTTGTACTAATATATTATAATAATTATAATATGTTATTAAGATAACCATA
This sequence comes from Microctonus brassicae, assembly GCA_918226075.1. Classification (NCBI taxonomy): domain Eukaryota; kingdom Metazoa; phylum Arthropoda; class Insecta; order Hymenoptera; family Braconidae; genus Microctonus; species Microctonus brassicae. The sequence goes on along the minus strand of OW445485.1, from coordinate 6,053,260 downwards.
AATTATAAATAAAATAAGTATATTTTTTTATGTAATCATTCCAATAATTTATTATAAAAATATAGTATATAAAATATTGTGTCATTCGAAAACACAAAACATAACCTAATAATAATTGCCTCATAATTAAATACCTCATATAATTAAACTTTTTCATGAACAATTCTTCAATCTGGTTAATTAAATATGCATTATCTAAATTAAGAAACAGCTGATTCTACAAATAGAAAAAAAAAATCATTTTAAAAATTGCCGCCATTATTTCTTTTCCAGAATTTCCTAATTAAACATACACACTTTTGAATAAACTAATACAGATTATATAAATATACGTAGATACATGATACTGCTATGTTGCCATTTACTTTAGAAATATTTATATCTATATAATATATACAGTGTATACATAATACATATGTTCTATATATTTAATATGAAAGAATAGCAAACAAATGTCGATGGTGGTTGTATATTTAGTTTAGTATTTTTAGAGTAACATTTTGTTAATTAATTCGTAAGACTATGACTTCCTTAGTAGCAGATTATGGTACATCATCAGGTTCAGAAAGTGATTCTGATAGAGTTGACAATATGTAAGTAACATTAAACAATTAATATTTATACTTTATATACAAAAACAAATCTGTAACATAACCTATATTTATATCTAGAGTTTTATTGAATGATACGCCCGTTTAATTCGTATGTCAACATGTAAAAAATTAAAATGATAAACATTGATGAAGTTAAAGTCTCACTCGTTTTCGAATTATTTATTGATATTTGTATTTATTATTAAAACGAATTATTTATTTTAGAATATTTGGAAATATTTATTGAAGATAATAACAACATTTGTTCGCAATTAATAATGAAATATATTCATCATTTGGGCGAGAAATTGAAGATTGTTTTGGTTCTTTGTGATCTGATTTTGTTGAACTTTCAGGTTCAAGGATGAGGATGAGGAGGAAGAGAATGGAAATGGAACAGACGATGATAATGGTTTAAGAGGAGAAAATAGAGAAATGGATCGTAGAAATGATAATGATGAAGATGATGGCAATGGCGATGATGATGATGATGATGATGATGATAATGATGATGAAAAATTTATTAATGATAACAAACTTCCATTACCTACTCCAGATTTTAATGGTACACCAACTTTGAAAACTTCCGTATTTTCTAATCCATTTGTTGAGGCTGAAAAAGCAAAAAGTGCAATATTAGAAAAGCACGTTAAAATGACACCAACACTTGACGATACTAAAATGATTAATGGTCGTAAAATATGTTGGAATTATCGTAAAGGACGTTGTCGCTTTGGTCATAATTGTACATTTGCACATGACTCTGATCTTCATCGTAGTTCATCAGAGCTTGAGGCTATTCGTGCACCCCAAGAAACAATTATTTGCCAAACGCATTTTAATAATCAAATTGGAGTTAATGATGATGAAGAAAATGATCAAGAAAATAATCAAACTCAAAAGCGAAAAAAACGTCCGGGACTATCACAAAATATTATTCCAGGAAAAAAAGTCTTTAAAATGTACAAGGCACAGCAGGCTAAAGCTGTCGGTAGATAAGACCATTTATCATTAAATTATCTTAGAAAAATTTACAAACAAATTATATATATATATATACATATATATTTATAAATATTCACACATGGATATATATACATATATTTTTTTTTTTCGCAGTCAAATACGTTTTCCATTTAACATGTATAACTTGTTTCTCATATTACTACTGATAACAAAAAACTATTATATATATAATCAACAATTATGTTTTACAAATGTTATTTTTAAAAGTTTATTAGAAAATGAAAATAGAACATTAATTCAATATCATTTTTGATAGTGAGAATTTAAATACTATTACACTACTTCCAATGATTTAATGTTCATAATTTGTATTGAATTATAGTGACATGAGAAAAAAAAAACATAATTGATAATAGAAGCCTTAGGAATTTTATATGATAAATTTGTGAATAAATTTATTTCACTTTCAACGTCTGCATTAGAAGAAAAAAAATCATTTGAAGCTTTAGTATATATTAGAAGTAAACTTATGAAATAATCGACAGTAGTTAAATAATTTAGTCTTTGCAGAATAGCTAGTACTTTTACCAAAAACTACATCTAGATAATCATTACATTTATATATCTATTTTAAACAAATTAATTAGGATGTTTATTTTTTTTTTTTCTAAATATTTCCATGCAAATTAACTTCCTTATCATTAAAGCGATGAAATATTTATTCGGAAGACAATGATTATCGTGTCTTCCATATAAATTTAATCACTTTATGTATAAATAAAATTATTTATAGTGATTCTACTTCCATAGTTGTACGGTACCTTTTTATAAAAACAAAATAAAAAAAAAAAAAGAAAATGTTTAAGGATATTTATCAGTGTTAACATAAATTATTGTTTTTAATCAATTAAATAGAGTGATATGAAAGTAAAAACAGAAAAATTATAATGATAGAAATAATTTTTAAATTTGTTTATGAAATTTATTCGGAATTAATTAATTAATTGATATCAAATATGATTTTATGTAAAATTTCGCTGAAATTCTATAATTATATTATTTCTCTTATTTTAATTTATGTAATGTGCATTTCATGCATATAATTAAGACTTGAAAAATTAAAGAATGACAAGGAATTAAAAGTAACAAATTAACATATACATTCGAGAGGCTTAAAAGAAAAATAATAAAATGATAGCAATAATTAACGAGAATTATTCCACGAGTATTATGAATTTATGTACAAAATGCGCACACGTAAGAGATTCATTTACAAAGCTCCATATTTATACGTATACATATATATTTAAACATTTATGAACGTTAAGATTTTTGTTGAGATAAAAATAATTCTTGTCGATTTTAAAATAGATGAAGAAAAAAAAAATAATAAAGTAACCAAACGAAAGATAAATAATGAGAAAGTCAATAATTAAATAAATTAAATACAACGCATCATTTAATTAAATTTGTAATAATTATTCATATTCCTCATTAAAATATATCAAATATCTTCATAATGATTTATTAATAAATCGATTGGTATTTAACAATAAAATATCAGTTTTTGTACAGTTATTTCTCCTGAAAATTTAATAATTGTTAATAAAATTTTTTGGAGAGCTGAAATTGTGGAGATAAAAATTTATAAGTTGCAGAGAAATGATAGTTTATTTTAAGATATTACGTACAATATCAGATCTTATTAGATATTCAAATTTGCACACATGTGCAATTCAGTAAGTGCATAAATGATTTATTATTATTGCATTCTTCATCCAAAATATATTCTAACCTTACTTTTTTTTTTCTTTTTCATTATTTATTTTGCATTCAAATATCATTTTTATATTTTCATTTTCACTCTCTCGCGCACTTTTATTTATTTATTTGTTTTATGTTTTGCATATGAATATTTCACAGGCACTTTGTCTCTGTTCGAGGTGGGAAAAAGCAAAATTCATAACAAATATTATGATAATTACTTTTGCATTATAAATTGAAACGTAAAATGAACAAAATCATCACAGTCAATCTTTGTTTAATTAAGTCGGAGACAAGCAATATGCATATTTTCTTATTACGCAAATTCATTGACGTCTTGCGTCATTGAAACTGTAATGGAAATTTTTGTATTTAATAATTACAAATACATTATGCAGAAAAAAAAATATATATAACAAAAAGTTTACAATAGCTATCATTGAATAATCAATAAAAATGAGTTAGCTCAGTATTTAATTTTATGCACTATTTACATAATCCATTTTTTTTTTGTTTCGAAGGTACATCCAATATTGTTTTTTTTTTCTGGTATATTTAAATATACTACAATTAATATACATATTTTCATTACTACTGGTTTTTCGGTTGCCCTCCAGAAAAAAATGTCTTTCTTTCTTTCTTATTTTCCTCAGAGTCAATAATCTTATAACAACAATTTCAAAATTACAAATCAATTTACTTTTCACATTGAATAAAAAAAAAAAAAATTTTTTTTTGCGTGACTGTACATAAATACATCGAGAAATGGTCAATATTCAATGAATTATTTAAAATCAACATGAACAAGATATATTTATATCTCAAATAAATAAACTAATTGATCGTGCATCCGTGAAAAAAAAAAAAAAAATATTTCCTAACAATATACATAAAGAAACTTCCACAAATTTATGTTCTCATAACAATTTTGACGTCAAATGCAATTTTCTTTTTTTAGATACAAGCATATAAATGATGTATGTGTATTTATTATATCATCAATTTATTAAGTTAGTAGCAAAAATAATTTATCTTTTTATTTTATTATGTTCGCAAGATGTCCCGGACATCCAATAATGCATTTATGTAATTATCTTTATGTGATTGTTGCTGTTATTAATTTTGAACATGTATAAAACAGTCTTTGAACTGTATGCACATTTTTTTTTAAATATGTGTGTATTTATTGTTTTATATGTACATTTAATTAATTTGTTTTATGTGCCAGTCTTACAGAATTTTATGCTTTACCAATGTAAAACAATTAGTTTTTTTTTTATGAGTTAAAATATTGATTGTTATTTTATTCTGCAATCTCATCAGTTAATTATGAAGTATTATCATTGCATAATCTTAATTGATTAGTTGCAGAAGAATTAAAGAAAGAGTTCCATCTCAAAATTTTATTCTGTGCGCTTTACTTATTACTTTTAATTATTTTTATATATATATTCCTTTTCATTTTTATTAATTATCGATTTAATTAACCTGATCACACCTGTATTTTATTTAATCATTGCGTGTTACTTTGGGTTCCAATCCAATGGCCGGACACAGCACCCACAATTTCACCACAGTCGACTCAGTCGTAGGAAGCTAGAACGCAATGTTTTATTTATTTAAATTCTTTTTTTTTTCTTTCATTTTTCTTTTTTGATAAATTGGTAAATGTTTATCGTTATCATCGCAATTAAATGTCTGCAGTTCCTCTCGATGTATGATAGACATATCATTATTGTTAATAATTAAATTAATAATAAAAGTTTGTCAGCGCGACAGAAAAATAATGCAAATATCAAAAACTCTCTCGATATTTTTTATTTTTTCCTTCTGCTGTAGATATTAAATATAATTTTTTTCTTATTTCTCTTTCACGAACACACGATTTGCACGTTTTAAGGTTGAGGCAAGATCCTGAATTTAAATTGCATATGTTCGATTGTTTTTTCCCTTATAAATTAAACACAATTATAATTGAATTCATATGCATGTGAAATTTTTTTTTTTTTTTTGTTGTTGTAATATTTATATATATTTAAACGTGTGAATACGTTCACGTAATTTAATTCAAATGTTTCTTATTTTCCTCTTCAACTTCATGTACATGTGTCTATGTATGAGTGTAGTTAATATGTATCTGTAATAATGTGTATTTATATTTATATTTTTATATATATATATAAGTTGGTTTGTTTTTTTATCACAATATTATAATTTTTTTTGTTCAGTTACGCATAGTCACGTCAATACTTCAAGTAGAATTAGCAAGTAATTTGCTACCAAATACACATGACAAAAAAAAAGTGGAGCCAAAAAATAATTGAAAAAAAAAAATAAAAAATAAAAAACAAAGAAAAAAAAAATCGAAATACTTTTTATATTTGTATGTGCTCCTTTCAATTTTAAGTACAACACTATAAAGATATTTATTCAATTCATTTCAAAGTACTGTTGAAGATAGAGGAACAATACTGTTTTTCCTAATAAAAAAAAAAAAGAAAAAAATAAAACAGAAACGAAACTTGAAACGCTTCATCATAATTTTATGCATATTAATATTGCCTAATAATAAATGACTCTCAAAAATTTGAAATAAAATAATTTTATATGAGGATATTTATAAAACCTCATTTTACTTTTTAAAAAAATGAAATTATTTCAATGATGTTGTTATATCTTGATTCCATTTTCATGTTTCGCAATACCATTGATTCCTCCATTAATCCCACCATTTCTTTCTTGGCTGGCATTACTTTTATTATCAATGCCATTAATCGTACCGTTGACACCGTTTCGCGGATAGCTCATACCGTTTTTAAAACCGTTTGTTTGAATATTGTTACAGTCATTAACAACGATTCTACAGCCCTCGATGCCATTTAATTGTTTTTTTGGCATTGCCACTTTTGCCGCACAGACATCTCGATTTTTATCGCTCATCAGCGGCGCACCACCATTGGCCATGCCTGCAAGAGCGTAATCTGTACAATTCAAAAGCCAATGACGTGAAACAAAAAGAAAAAAAAAAAAGAAAAAAAAAATATACATAAAAATATTTATACAAAATTTATTTTTCTTGGAATTTTCAGGTTGAAGTTGTCAATTTTTCTTTTCATTTAATATTAATATTGATTATTATATCTACTTTTAATTATTAGTGTATTTAATTATATATTATAAAATTCTTTTCTGAAATTATTTACATACCGTGAAGATTGTAACAATATTTGCTGCCTGTTGTATTCCATTCTTCGCGCAAACTGAGATTGAACATACTGTAATCTGGATTACCAGTTACATCTTTTTCAATTGATAGAAAATGCGGCAAAATATTTTTCAACTCCTCACCAGACAATGCAGTGTAGGTTTCAAGCAACATTAATCCTCGACACCTGAGGATAAATAAATAAATTAATAATCGAAATAAAAAATAAAATAAAATTGAAACAAATTTTTATTTTTTATTTTTACAATTTTAAATTCATTAATATGATTTAATATTATAATTATACAATAATGAATGAAACTTACCGTGGATGACCTGGTTCTCGATAAATATCCAATTGAAAATATTGATTGTTGATCAAAAAACATCGTCGACGTTTGAAAATAGTAAAATGTGCATCGTCGCGTTGTGCAAGCATATTTAAATAATCACGATGTGTTAATTGGGTTTTCACTTCTACAACCTGACCACACATTTTCGGCCGTCTAATAGTGTGAATATAAGACCAGTGACCTGTAAAATAAATTAAATAAATAAAACAAATAATTAAAATAAAAATTATCAAAAAAAAAATTTTTTTTTCTATGTATTTAATAATTAATTTTTTGTATTATTGTATTTGTTACTTCTTTCCTCTATAAATAAAGTGAATAAAGCAGTGAAATTAATTTTAGTACCTTGACAAAAGCATAAAAAATAAATATGAATAATAAAAAAAAAAAATAACTCACCTTTTTGTCCTCGTTTACGTAATCGCGCTTGCATTGCCGGCGCTTTTGTTTGTAAATAATTATGTACAACATCGAAATCTTGAAATGGAGGAAATTCACTATCGGGTGGCAATGGTCCTTTAACAAGAAATTTAACTTTTCGACTGCTTGCACGCAATCTATCACCCGTATCAATACCAAGTTTTTGACAAATACATTCAATCATTCGACATATTTTCGATTCAAAATCTTGTGAATTATCAATTACATCGAAATAAGGATGACCGACCCATGCGGCAGCTGCTTTATAATCCAATTCACGCGCCAATTCAACGCCCTCTGATCTACAAGCATGATCTTCAGTTGAATAAAAATCCTCAGCACCATTTGCAGCTGATACCATATGAATTATTTGATTGTAACGATTATCACGTAATTCCACATTATTCCATCCATTTGTTGCCATCATTAAGTCCCATTTTTCCTTGGAGATAACTGATAAAACATATGCAAATATAATATATGTATAATACATTAATCGTTATACGATTATGAGGATGAAAAAAAATAAATAAATAAACGAAAAATTCAAATTAAATTAAATAAATTACTTACACGCAGACGCGTCCATAGCACCACGATCGCATATTATAAGACAATTTCTAGTGCTGCTTTCACCCAATTGGAAGAATGTATTTTCAATCTGGATCATTGTCTTCAAAAGATTCTCCTGGAATTTGAAGCCTGTAATTGAATTTAAAATTAAATTAAAAATCAATTTTTTTTTCCAATATAAATTTTTTCAAGTTATTACATACTAGTGTACAAACGATATTTATTAATTTATAAATAATAGCAGTGGTTTTTACAATGCTTTATGATCACAGCTCCAAATGATTCTTACAATGATCTTCAATATGTACCAAAGAAAAAAATAATAATCATTATTTTATCTTACGAGATTTAAATGAGATTAAAAACGTGGAAAAAAGTCGAGTAATAATAATCACGATTGAGAGATTAAATCAATAATTCTATAAATAATGCGTGTTTGATGCTAATGAGAATATTTAATAGTGGAATAGAGTGACTGAGCTATGATCAAAGTGATACTAATAATGTACGCAAAGATAATTCCAATTTTTTTTTCTTACAATTTCCAACTCTTTTTTTTCTTCATTTTCTTTATTTAACTTGAAAGACTTAACGACTTTATTCTTTCTTTTTTGCTACTCTACAAATATCGCATGATCAATAGCAAAAGTAGCAGCATGAGATGAATTTCAAAACTGTCAACCAAATGAGAATTACATTAAGAAAAATATGGGGTGAAAATGATGAACTACCTTTGATTAATTTAATAATATTAATAGCATAATATTCTCGAAATTCAACTCAATATTTTTCTTGGCTTACATATATTTTTCCCCTTTCTTGTGTTTATAAATATATAAATAATGAAAATATCTGGGATGATAAAATACAAAAGCAGTTTATTGTCTACTCTCTCCTATCAATTAATTCACTCACCCTCATTTATAATTCCAACCTTGAAAATTTCCGACCACTCGACAATACTTTCATCAAACGTACTGCAATTTTGTTTATACCCTGATAATCGAGCGGTGAATATTTTTTTTATCGGTACAGTTTGGCTTTTGTGTCTTTGCCACATTTCCCTTTTAATTCTTGTTCGATCTTCAAACGCGAATGAAGAAAAATTAATAAATAAATAAATAAATAAATGATAATGAATAAAAAATTCCACCGCAGACCACAATAACACATAAATTTTCTATCATTTAAATATTATTTATTATTTATTATGTTTTTGTATCAGATATTTTTTCGTATGTCATTTCTAATTATAATCAATTATCGTGTTATTATCTTTAATTTTTATTTCAGACACGAAATATTTTTATGTTATCAAAATCGTTATCAATCATTTCAAGGATGAAATTTCGAATAATTTTTTTTCTCTTCCTCTGTTATCATGTTTATTATAAACAAATAATATAAAAAAATTTCTCATTTCAATGCTGACATGACCTTGAGAAGATATGACGCAATGTCAGCCCCTGAATTTACCACACGGTCCAGAGATACCCTCAAGTATCGATCGCAATACACATCTCATACCCTCTCTCACACACACATATATACTATATACACGTGTTCTCATGTTCTCTCACTCATTTTATGTGTCCCATCACGTGCGTGCACGGGGTTTTTTCTCTGTCATTCTATCCACGTTCCCAGGTTGACCTTATTTCTTATTACGATGCATCAAAATCCTGGGAAAAAAATATACATATTTTTTTTCTTCTTCATTTTTCCTAACTTAAATTTTTTTAATTAATAATTTTTCTATGAAATTTTTACGATATAATAAATTCGCAATAAAACAATAATTTGCCATTTGATAATGATTAATTCATGTAATTAAATAAATTGTTTAATAGTTAATTTGCGTCAACCAACAGGTGTAAATTGAGAATTACATTTACTTTGTCAATGTCTTTCAATTGCAAACGAATAAACTTGAGACATTGGATATGTTCCAAGATATCTTGGGTAATGATTGTTTTCGTGTCATTGAAATCTGGCAGGGCAATTGGGATAATGACATCTGTTTCAAGCATTAATGCCATAGCTTTTTATATCAAATAAAATTATCAATCAATTTACTTTGACAAATTAGTGTCATTAACTTTGTGATATAAAGAAGAAATAAAATTTTTTTTTTCTTTCAACTTTCACCAAGTCAATGATGAATATTAACAACATTCCAACTGATTTCTAATATTAATAATGATTTTTATCTACCAATGCAATAGATTATTATTTATCATTTAATGTAATGAGAATATCAAAATTCCTAAATGCATTTATCTTAACTGATAATAATATTGTGAAATTATTAATTGCAATACTTTTAGAAAGAGAGTTTAATCATTGAAAGTATTTGAAATATTTTTTCAAGTGTACAAATAAATATATAATTAAATTAATTATATTTATTCAATGATTCATCAGTTGCAATACAGCTCAGCAATATCATGTGGTGCTGTTGCATAAAGGAAATACAATTTGGTATCTGATATCACGAGGAAGCCAATGTTGTATCGACGTCAAAGTAAAAAAGAAGCCTATTCAATAATTCAAGGACGAGATTTAATATCGAATGCATGTGATGATTTTACATCTTTATATTGCATTAGGAAGTAAATAAAAGTCACGTACTTTATCTGCAACACGTGAATATTTCATTGATTATATATTTTAATTTTTTTTTCATTTGATGTTGAACTAATGTTTATTAATGAACACCTGATACAAATCATTTGTGTCTGGATGCAGTGAATTGAATCGAAAACTTTTCCACGCATAAATTATTAGTATAATTGTAAATATATGTGTGTATATATTTATATTAAATGTATGGCAGACATAGAGCGAGGTCTTAGAATTTGTCTGGTGATCAGATGAAATGACTTTGGCTCTATGCCATTTGTTTTATTTTGTGTAATTTATTTTATAACTTTTAAGTAGTTTTTTTTTATATTATTTCAAAAAAAACATTTTTTTTCTCACACCTACAAGTTTTTGCACTTAATTATTGGAAGATTAATATAAAAATATAGATTTTTTCAAGACTTTTAAATGTACAAAGTGGAAAAAAATTGAATGAATCAAATTTTTTTCTTTATTAAATTAATTAATTTTTTTGTATTCATCGAAAATAATTTATCATCAATATGAAATCTTTTTTATTCTTTTATTTTTTTTTTTGGGTTTGATAATTAGTACAGTGTGCAATGTCAATGATAATTATCCTCAACCTCATTTCCTCTCTTTGAAAAAAAAAACCATTGTTAATGTTGAAAAGACAAAAAAAAAATTTTTAAAAAAATCTGACTATTTACGTCAGAGATTTTATTTCAGGAAAGTACACACTGGAAGACAATTTTAATTTTAGCACGTGACTCAACGACGTTTCTGATGTGCATCAACTTTTATTATTTTCTTTATTTTTTTTTTTTTTTTTTGCCACTTCAGTTAATTTATTTTTTTTTCTCCATGAATAAAATGTAATTGAAAAATATATTTAGTTTAAAGTCACCTCTATATTTATTCTGTATATTAGAATGTGTCACACTACAATAATTCCAAGTGCATGGACCTGTATTAATTTATTACATCACGTGGAAAATTCAACAATCACAATTTATTTGTTTCTAAAATTGACACATAATTTTTATGTGTACATAAATATATACGTGATCAAATAAATTTTTCCAAAGTACTTTAAACAATGTTAAATAGTACAAAATGAATTTTGAATTGAAATAAAAATTAATGCAAATATAAATAAATAAATAAATAAATAAATATAAAAATGAAAATTCAAATTTTCATTATTCGATCGAGCTTTTCGATATTAATCAAGTTTTATATATGTATCGTGTACTGTCTCAAGTGGCTTTTATCATGCAAGTATATATAGACATAGATGTGTGTTAGATATAGACATTGTATACAAGTCGAAGCGACACATTCAGCCACGATGAAAAGCCTGAGGATAGCAATTTTACGTTGAATCACAAGCACAATATGCACAGTTGACTCTTTATCCACGTCATTTTTTTCTTCTTTAATCTTCAAAAAAAAAAAAAAAAAATTTTTTTTTCTATCATCAAACTGCTTTGTATAAATAGCCGTTTAAATTAAAAGTTTCACCGCCATTTACAAACTTATATATTGTGTATTTTTGAATGCATAATTTCCTATTTGTGAATCAAGTTTTTAATAATTAATATCAAGAGCGTGAAGTTTTTTTTTTCTTAATGAACAGTGTGAAATTATATAATTATTCAAACTGCCTGAAGTAATTAATCACTTTTATTACATTGAGATAATATTATAATGAAACACATTATGCAATTTAATAAATATATGAAGGTTAAAAAATTATTTATGTATATATAAAATCATTTTCCTGATTGTCAATCTTATCATTGTAAAATAATCAATTCAATGTCAATAAATCTTAATAATCATTACCATTTATTAAACGATGATAATTCGATTAATAGGTTTTTAATTGACATTTGTGATGTGATTTATTTATTTATTTTTTTTCTTAATAGAAGTTGAACATTTTATTCATTCATTTTGTATTGCAACTCGAAATTTCTCAATGATATAATTTTTTTAATTTACATCAATTGTATTGAGTCCTTGAGTAATGATAATTGTTTTTGTTCAATTAAAAAAATTCTACGGTCATTCCATTGGTAAACAATGAAAGAATGATAATTATCAATGTTTTGAGAGAAATATCAAATGTTTATTTAATTCGAGAGTGTTAAAGATCATTGTCTTATCGCTAGAATTTTTTTTATCTGCAAACCCCAGGGGACACACGCTAATAAAAATGATATTCTTGGTCACATACAGAGGCGACAAGCAGTCTTGCCAGAGAAATGAAATAATGTATGTATGGAAATAAAATAAAGTGCAATAATATATAAAATAAAATAGAGAGAAATATTTAATAAAACGAGTTCTCAATTGTATATGTTTAATACGTTCGTTGAACTGACTGAAGTCCTTTGGCCTTTGTCAGAAAATAAATCCTTCGAGTTACTATCAAGGTTGTTGCACTTGATTTTTATTTGTATTTTATATTTTTTGTTTTTTGCCTCTTTAGATTTTTTATAAAATAAAAATAATAGAATAAATAATATTTTTTCTCAATAAAAATCAAAGAAAATTTTTTTTTCTTTGGGCCTGTGATCATATTCATTGTCAATGTAAAAACATTTATCCCTCGAATTTTTTTCATAAACAATACCCTGAATATTTTTTTTTTTATCATGGCAAAAATTTACTCAGAAGAAAAATTTCTTCAATTTTTCATTCAATAAATTTTATTCAACGATAAAAACTAAAATAGTGGTAATTAAAAATTGAAATACTCACTGTCTTCTGCTGTCAGGTCACTGAATTTGATACCGCCACTGAAATTTGAAAAAAAAAACGCAAACCGTATAGTGAGATCACAAATGTAATATGCAAAAAAAAAAAAAAAATATTTTTTTGGCGAATAAAAATAGTATCAAACGCCGCGTAGAAATTTGCGTTTGTTTACTATTTATTCATTTGTTTATATTTACTTTTTCAAGTGAATGAATAAAAGATAATGAATAAAGTAATTATTCGTAGAGAAAATTAAAATTAGATTCATAGAAGACAAACTCAAATATATTTTGTTGTTGTCTCCTGCTTTTATTTTCTTTTTTATTTTTCAAATGTATTTATTTATTTAATAAGATGCGATATTTGTATAGCTTTGTTATTAGCTTGTTATAGCATACCTGAGCAGCACGGTCGCTGTTTCGGGAACACGGAACACCTGAAAAATAAGACAACCACCACTCTATCGAATCCACAACGAAGGAAGGAGAAATACTTGCAAAACAAGTTTAAAATTTTTTTTTCAATTATTTCATACATATATACATGTATTACATACTCATATGCATACATATATGTATATATTTTTTTTCTTAAACTTTCCTTCTCTTCCTCAATTTAAAATTTGTCTATTAAATTAAATTTTCAACTCTTTTTCCCTGCTCTTTTCTAGTTCAATATCAAATGTAATATAATGGATCAATATTATTGATAAATAAATTTTTTTGAGGTTATATAAAAGTCAACAAGACGACATTCAATGTCGCTCGATTATTAAAAACAATTAAGGTTGAACGAGAACGAGAGCAATGAAATATTTAATAAAATATTAATGATTTATTTTGATATCGAAGAAAAAAAAAAATTTACTATTGAATTTTTTTGATATATTATTTAATGAAAGTCAAACTTTTTTTTTTGTTTGTTAATAAGTCAAGTTGACCCACCTTCCATCCCATGTTCTCAAAAAATGTGCAGAGTCGAGTTTGTCCAGTGGTTTTCCCGCCACAGGGCCCTGGAAAAAATAGAAAAAGAAAATAATTAATATTTTTATTTTTCACATTTTACCATTAACAATATTTTTTTTATGTAATTGTTTTTTTTTTAATGTTATCTATTCAGAACAACTACAATAAATCAACAGTGACCTTGATTTAATGGAGAGCATGTGTAGAAATTAAATTAAATCACGTTGAAATATATAAATTAATTTATTAGCACAATTGATTTTTTAAATTAATTCTCAGTAAAACAATTTATAGATTATTACGAAACATCAATTAGATGTATTAAATGTTACATATTCTTCGTAGTAATGTAACGAATTTATTTCAAATTACGCAGCAGTAAAATATAAAATAGAAATTATATATCTGTATATATACACAAACACAAATATATAACAATTACATTTATACTAGTTAATAACTCTATTACGTGACAGAATTTATTTTCTTTTTCAAGTGTGTAATAAAATTCAAAGTGAAGGAAAAATAAATGTTGTCAATTAGCACAGAGATAAATTTAAATGTGAATTAAATTTTATAGAAAATATTCAAGTCCTTCATATTATCGATTAATATAAATAAAAAATTTTCCAGAGAATTTAACTATCTTTCCCTTCTCTAATATCTTCTTCATCGCTATTTCTACAAGTATATTGTCTCTGTATATACTATTTATAGAGTATCAAATGTGAGGTTTACGAAACGACAATGTCGTGCCAGGCAATTATAGTAGAATACAATTGTAAATCAATATCTTACATTTAATTATCTAAATATGTAATTATATATTTATTAAATATACAATTTCATAATTATAACAAAATTAATACTAACCCATAATATAATTAAAAATAAATTTAAATATCACATACTGATAATGCAAAATTAATCATAAATATATTCAATCCATATAAAATAATACAATTTTTTTTTTTTTTCAACAAATGCCTACATTTGTAATTATTTAACAAAAATTTAATATAATCATAATTTATTCCACAGTTTATTTCGTCACAGCCAAAAGCGAATAGTTTTTTTATCATCACGAGATTGAATATATATTTTTTTTTATTTTTAAAAATAAATTTCGAACACGACCTCCATTATAATGAAATAAATTGTTCTAAATGACACGTGGTTACTGAAATAATATACAATTATATTGAATCCATGAATAAATGATAAAAATAAATCAATAAAAAATAAAATAAAATAAATAAATAAATAAATTTATAAAATACCCATAAATATTTTAAATAAAAAAATAAATCAATATTACAACGTTGTCATTGCCTAAAAAATAAATTGTTGTGTTCAATACAAATAATTATATTGTTGCTTGTTACTTTATTTTAAAAAATAAATTTCAAACCTTTGTTACAGCCAAAAGCGAATGAAAAAAATTTTTTTTGTATCAATATATATATTGAAGGGTTGCTATGACTTACCTCCGGTAAGCACGACCTTGTAAACCCTCTTTTGATCCATGCTGGCACGTCTCAAATCTCCCTCTTGCCTCGAAAACTCCACGTTGTCAAATTTATTATCCACGGTGAATTTTAATAAAAATTTTTCCACACATTCATCGAATTATCGCCCAATTAATTGATGTTTCTCTTGAATATTCAGATGTTTTTTTGCCTGTTATTTTATCGTTTTTAAGTAGCAATTATATTCTTGGATTGTGTTTGGCAAATCTCGGCGGGGTTCGGCAACGGTTAAATAATTTACGGTGTCTACGGTCACGACCTTTACTACATCAACACCTTGCCGAGCATACCGAAATGCGTTAATAATAATGTACACTTGGAAGGCATCTGTGAAGTTTTTGCGATATTAAATTGTATGTTGCGCACGTTGCGATTAACACTGTTTATACGATGGTGGCTCGTTGACTAATGGAAATGAAGGCGGCCTTATAGTGTGTGAGTTCGTTTTCGAAGAACGTGAATAATGAGAATATAGTTGTGGATAGGATAAACGTAGTACGAAATAAAATATACTACTACAGCGCCTTCTGTATTTATGGAATAACGTGAAGTTAGCTCTGAGTGGTAATTATGATCCGTTCGCGCGCGCTCCGGAATTACACGAATTGATTGAACGTGAATGACCGAAATTCACGTGGGAATATTTGAATTTTTTTTTTTTTTTTGTATATTTTATCATTTATTTTTATTTGTTTATTTAATTCTGTGGGAATATTGCGATTTTAATTATGAATTTGAATTTATTTGTTGATAAAATTTAGATTATTTATGTTGGGAATATAATTTTTTTTTGTATTGAGAAAAATTGCAGAATTAGGTTATGATCAAAAAATTTAGTGGTGTGAATTTTATTTTAATATTGCTAAAATATATTTTTTATCAATTATTTCAAAGATGATTTAGTTGATATAAAATTTAATTAGTCTTTCAGAATACTTTATGTATAATCTGACTGAATTTATTATTACAATATTAAATAATCGAGAATGATCAATATTTATTATAAAAATAATGTACATCACATTATGTAAAATTCGAAATTATGCATATTTTTACAGATAATATTAAGTTTTACGTACAATGATCTACGCAAATGACGAAGCACTTTTTTCATATAATATAAATATATTCAATAATAATTTTTTTTAAATGTTATTTAGATTGAAGAAATAATATCCAATTGATATATTATTATGCAGTGTACACTTATATATGTATTATAACAATAACTGATGTATGAATAAGTACAAATTCATGGGTCGATGTGAAAATTGTGATATAAGCATATTACATATAATATATTGATGAATTCTATAACATGAAATTAATTGATTAAATGTAATATAATCAATTTATGTGCATCGAATAACAAGAAAAAAAAAAATAGCCTATTAACATAAATTGATCAGTCATATTAAAAAATTCATGATTATGAATAAATTCATTGATCTAAATTGCAAAAAATGAGAAACAAATGCTAAATTAATAATTAATCAACTGTTCATGCAATAAATAACTAATAATAATGATAAAAGCTATAATAATGAACAATTTGAAATGATAAAAAGTATAAAAATCATTTACAATTGTTTTAAATGTAAAAAATAATAATTAATTATTAAATTGAATTCGCTCAACGAATTTTCTAGGTATACCGAGATTTATTAAATCATTTCTCGATGTATTTTTCCAATTATTTTTATAATATCCCAATGCTTCCCAGCAAATTTCGGATAATTTTGGTATTAATAACCACACTGAAAGGACATCTTGTGTTCTTGGACCCTTTAAATAAAATTGCATAATTAGAAATGTTGTATTAAAAAATACAAATTAAAAAAATAAACTAGAAAATAATTGAAATGAAACTTCTTCGTTGTTAATACATTTTACAAAATCATTAACATTTACAAAATCTCTCTAGTATAAAAGTAAAGAGTGTGAAAAAGTTTCACTTCAATAAATATTAAATATTAAATAAAAAAAAAAGGAAATATATATAATAAAATACCGTTTGAAAATCTTGAATTCCTCCAAACACATACATTTGTCCAGCAGGCGTAAGCGCCGCTGAATGAAAAAATAATGGTCGCGGTAATTTGGTCCCTAATGGTTCAAGACACGTCCATTGAAGTCGTCGTAAATTTAATCGCCAAACGTCATTATATACTTGATCGCTACGATAACCACCAGATAACACAACATTAACATCACCAGTAATTGGATCTGTATATTGAACTAATCCGTGGCAACGTCTTGGACCTGGTACCCATGGATTATTACCAACATCACCATGAGTTTTAAGCAGAGACCATCTATTACTTTCTAAATCGAATGCCGGAATTTCCTATAAATATAAATTAAAACATATTACTATTAATTACTAATTTTTCCTCAATAAATCAACTACAAAGGATGTATTGATACATAAATTTTGTATACAATTCTACACTAAATTATTACTTGATATTTCAATTTTCCTCAAACAAATAATTTATAATAGTCAATATGGTAGGTCGAAAATATCGACTATTTTTTTTCCACTTCCCACAATGAAAAATTGGTTTCAAGACACCTTGGAAAAATACTCTCCAAAATGAGCTCTTAATTTTATTAAGAAGGTCCTCCTTATCTCAATTTTCTATTTTTTCTTCAGTCTCATACGGCGAAATTCATATCTCGCCATTACTTGATCGTACAGAAAAGATCTATTTACATTTTTTGTAGGGAATTAAACACTCTACAAAAAAGGTATCTTAGAATTGTTTCATAACTCTCACCGTTTAGAAGAAATCGAAGGTCAAAGTTTGAAGAATTTAACAAAGATTTCGTTGTTACTTCTGAATTCTATAACTCGTTAATAAATAAATATTATAAAATGCGCAACATATATTTTTGAAGGTAATTAAACGCTCTACAAAAAAGATCTCTTGTGTTTAATCGATTATTCTAACCATTTAGAAGATACTCGCATTCGAATCCCAATGCGGAATGATTTTAATAGGTTTTCAATAAATATTTTAAATTAATCCATTCAAGTTATGAATGCGAATATCTTCTGGTCAGAGTAATCGATTAACCACATGAATCCTTTTTCGTAGAATGTTAAATTTCCTACAAAAAATGTACATAGAACTTTTCTGTATGATCAAGTAATGGCGAGATATGGATTTCTCCATATGAGACTAAAGAAAAAATAGAAAAGTGAAATGAGAACGACTATTATATGTGAAAAAATTCTATTGATTCCAATGAATCTTCATTAATTTATATATGAAATTTTGACTAGATTCCATATAATTATAATATTATTTCTGTGTAGAATCAAATTATTTTTTAACACAGTGATTTCAACAAAAATCTTGTGATTTACCGTAAATCCGAATGAATGATGTGATGTACCACCACCAAGTATATAAATCATTTTTCCATCGTATGCTACTTCATGACGATAACGTCCTGGTGGTTCATTGAGATCATGACCAGAGCAAACATAAACACTCTCCCATAATCCAGTTATTAAATCAATTCTATATATATCACAACTATAATCAAATCCAGTTGTACCGCCAATTGTATAAAGATAAGAGCCATGGCAAATTATAGCTTGGCCATATTGAGGATCTGGTAATGAACCTCTGGCATTTAATGCAACAGTATTTCCATTCTCCAAATCACAAACATACAAACGATTATTACATTGTTCACCAAATGGTGTTGCAGTACCACCATAAATAATTAATTTACCAGCACGTAATATAACTGCTGGTGATGCCAATTCATTTGGTAAATTCTTTCGTCCTGGTAATATTTTCCATTGGCGTGTTGTTAAATTAAAACGCCATAATTCTTTAAATAATGTACTACGCTCCTCTTCTGAATCATCAGGTTCATATTCCAACGAAGGATTATAACCACCATATGAATAAAGATTACTTGAATCACAAACAATTCGATGGCCACTTCTTGCTTTTGGTTTTAATTCACTCGTTGATTCGATACGAGTCAACACAAATGGTTTGAATGCATACATTTCTCAATGATAAATATTATTATTTCTTGTTATCTATATATTCTTAGTAACTAGATTAACAAATTAAAATATGTATTGAGATTTTTGTGTATATTTATTGCAAAAAGTGAGGTTAGAATTTTGCTCCCTCGTTTCTTCTTATTGTTTCTTCCAATGAGCCACAATTTTCATAAATTATTAATTCACTTTGATTCATTTATTCAATGATATTGTAGGGTCGATACATATTTATGATGTTTATTTTATTTTTATATAAATACTGATAATATACTTTTTTAACAAAATGTTATGATAACTCGCGAAAAATATGGAGAACGCCGCCGCAACATTTTTCTGAATATTAATTGGTTCATTCAACTCCATCTGTATAATATGTATTATACATATTATTATGTATATGATGTATATCAGCTGGTTTACATACAAATATATATGCAATAGTATATAATTCTCTGTCGGTATTGGTAACGCAATAACCCCAACCCCACCCCATTAGCCAAGTGCGCGCACCGATCGTGCACCGTGCGAGCACCTAGTGCATTTGGTGCACTCACGGTGCACCTTAGGTGCTCGTCTACTGTGGCAGCACAGTGGACCATTAAGTAGAATTCAAATGTTCCCCATTATCCGAATAGCCACGTAACGTACAATATGATAATATACCCCATTACCCCAATAGCCTTTGGTGCTTTCCACGAAATTCCACTCCGTGCTGTCACAAGTTATAACTATCGTGAGGCCACAGTATTTCACGTTATGTAATAAGCCAAAATTATGTGAATTTCCCCAATATTTGACGCCGTATCACAGCATCACAACCAACCGACATGACTGCAACACGCCAAACCATGTTCTCGTTTCATTTTTTTCTGTATCTTAATTGGTGAATTCAGCAATTAATACTAATGAATATTGAAGATAATTATGAAATGTCTTAAGATGGAATAAATAATCATATGTGACAGTGAATGATTATTCCATCATTATTTATTCCATCGAAATCAATCCCCCGATCCCCCCGATCCTTCCCCTGATCCCCCCGATCTTCCCCCGATCCCCCCCGATCCTTCCCCCGATCCCCCCGATCCTTCCCCTGATCCCCCCGATCCTTCCCCCGATCCCCCCGATCCTTCCCCCGATCCCCCCGATCTTCCCCCGATCCCCCCGATCCTTCCCCTGATCCCCCCGATCCTCCCCCGATCCCCCCGATCCTCCCCCGATCCCCCCGATCCTCCCCCGATCCCCCCGATCCCCCCGATCTTGGAAGGATTGGGGGGATTGGGGGAAGATCGGGGGGATCGGGGAAAGATCGGGGGGATCGGGGGAGGATCGGGGGGAGGATCGGGGGGATCAGGGGAAGGATCGGGGGGATCGGGGGAAGGATCGGGGGGATCGGGGGAAGATCGGGGGGATCAGGGGAAGGATCGGGGGGATCGGGGGAAGGATCGGGGGGATCGGGGGAAGGATCGGGGGGATCGGGGGAAGGATCGGGGGGATCGGGGGAAGATCGGGGGGATCGGGGGAAGGATCGGGGGGATCAGGGGAAGGATCGGGGGGATCGGGGGAAGGATCGGGGGGATCGGGGGGATCAGGGGAAGGATCGGGGGGATCGGGGGAAGGATCGGGGGGATCGGGGGAAGGATCGGGGGGATCGGGGGAAGATCGGGGGGATCAGGGGAAGGATCGGGGGGATCGGGGGAGGATCGGGGGAGGATCGGGGGGATCAGGGGAAGGATCGGGGGGATCGGGGGAAGGATCGGGGGGATCGGGGGAAGATCGGGGGGATCAGGGGAAGGATCGGGGGGATCGGGGGAGGATCGGGGGGATTGATTTCGATGGAATAAATAATGATGGAATAATCATTCACTGTCACATATGATTATTTATTCCATCTTAAGACATTTCATAATTATCTTCAATATTCATTCGTATTAATTGCTGAATTCACCAATTAAGATACAGAAAAAAATGAAACGAGAACATGGTTTGGCGTGTTGCAGTCATGTCGGTTGGTTGTGATGCTGTGATACGGCGTCAAATATTGGGGAAATTCACATAATTTTGGCTTATTACATAACGTGAAATACTGTGGCCTCACGATAGTTATAACTTGTGACAGCACGGAGTGGAATTTCGTGGAAAGCACCAAAGGCTATTGGGGTAACTATTGTGAGACCACAGTATTTCACGTTATGTAATAAGCCAAAATCATGTGAATTTCCCCAATATTGGACGCCATATCACAGCATCACAACCAACCGACATGACTGCAACACGCCAAACCATGTTCTCGTTTCATTCTTTTCTGTATCTTAATTGGTGAATACAGCAATTGATACTGATGAATATTAAATATAATTATGCAATGTCTTGAGATGGAATAAATAATCATATGCGACAATGAATGATTATTTGTTTATATATTTGATTATTCGTTCCATCATTATTTATTCCATCGGGATCAATCCCCCCGCAACCCCCCGTAACAACCCTTCGGTTCCGGGGGGTTCCGGGGAGTTTCGGGGGGTTGCGGGGGGTTCCGGGGAGTTTCGGGGAGTTTCGGGGGGTTCCGGGGAGTTGCGGGGGGTTTCGGGGAGTTTCGGGGGGTTCCGGGGAGTTTCGGGGGGTTCCGGGGGGTTCCGGGGAGTTCCGGGGAGTTGCGGGGGGTTTCGGGGAGTTTCGGGGGGTTGCGGGGAGTTACGGGGGGTTGCGGGGGGTTCCGGGGGGTTCCGGGGGGTTCCGGGGGGTTCCGGGGAGTTCCGGGGAGTTGCGGGGGGTTTCGGGGAGTTTCGGGGGGTTGCGGGGAGTTACGGGGGGTTCCGGGGAGTTACGGGGAGTTTCGGGGGGTTCCGGGGAGTTTCGGGGGGTTTCGGGGGGATTGATTTCGATGGAATAAATAATGATGGAACGAATAATCAAATATATAAACAAATAATCATTCATTGTCGCATATGATCATTTATTCCATCTCAAGACATTGCATAATTATATTTAATATTCATCAGTATCAATTGCTGAATTCACCAATTAGGATACAGAAAAAAATGAAACGAGAACATGGTTTGGCGTGTTGCAGTCATGTCGGTTGGTTGTGATGCTGTGATACGGCGTCAAATATTGGGGAAATTCACATAATTTTGGCTTATTACATAACGTGAAATACTGTGGCCTCACGATAGTTATAACTTGTGACAGCACGGAGTGGAATTTCGTGGAAAGCACCAAAGGCTATTGGGGTAACTATTGTGAGACCACAGTATTTCACGTTATGTAATAAGCCAAAATCATGTGAATTTCCCCAATATTGGACGCCATATCACAGCATCACAACCAACCGACATGACTGCAACACGCCAAACCATGTTCTCGTTTCATTCTTTTCTGTATCTTAATTGGTGAATACAGCAATTGATACTGATGAATATTAAATATAATTATGCAATGTCTTGAGATGGAATAAATAATCATATGCGACAATGAATGATTATTTGTTTATATATTTGATTATTCGTTCCATCATTATTTATTCCATCGGGATCAATCCCCCCGCAACCCCCCGTAACAACCCTTCGGTTCCGGGGGGGTTCCGGGGAGTTTCGGGGGGTTGCGGGGGGTTCCGGGGAGTTTCGGGGAGTTTCGGGGGGTTCCGGGGAGTTGCGGGGGGTTTCGGGGAGTTTCGGGGGGTTCCGGGGAGTTTCGGGGGGTTCCGGGGGGGTTCCGGGGAGTTCCGGGGAGTTGCGGGGGGTTTCGGGGAGTTTCGGGGGGTTGCGGGGAGTTACGGGGGGTTGCGGGGGGTTCCGGGGGGTTCCGGGGGGTTCCGGGGGGTTCCGGGGAGTTCCGGGGAGTTGCGGGGGGTTTCGGGGAGTTTCGGGGGGTTGCGGGGAGTTACGGGGGGTTCCGGGGAGTTACGGGGAGTTTCGGGGGGTTCCGGGGAGTTTCGGGGGGTTTCGGGGGGATTGATTTCGATGGAATAAATAATGATGGAACGAATAATCAAATATATAAACAAATAATCATTCATTGTCGCATATGATCATTTATTCCATCTCAAGACATTGCATAATTATATTTAATATTCATCAGTATCAATTGCTGAATTCACCAATTAGGATACAGAAAAAAATGAAACGAGAACATGGTTTGGCGTGTTGCAGTCATGTCGGTTGGTTGTGATGCTGTGATACGGCGTCAAATATTGGGGAAATTCACATAATTTTGGCTTATTACATAACGTGAAATACTGTGGCCTCACGATAGTTATAACTTGTGACAGCACGGAGTGGAATTTCGTGGAAAGCACCAAAGGCTATTGGGGTAACTATTGTGAGACCACAGTATTTCACGTTATGTAATAAGCCAAAATCATGTGAATTTCCCCAATATTGGACGCCATATCACAGCATCACAACCAACCGACATGACTGCAACACGCCAAACCATGTTCTCGTTTCATTCTTTTCTGTATCTTAATTGGTGAATACAGCAATTGATACTGATGAATATTAAATATAATTATGCAATGTCTTGAGATGGAATAAATAATCATATGCGACAATGAATGATTATTTGTTTATATATTTGATTATTCGTTCCATCATTATTTATTCCATCGGGATCAATCCCCCCGCAACCCCCCGTAACAACCCTTCGGTTCCGGGGGGGTTCCGGGGAGTTTCGGGGGGTTGCGGGGGGTTCCGGGGAGTTTCGGGGAGTTTCGGGGGGTTCCGGGGAGTTGCGGGGGGTTTCGGGGGGTTCCGGGGAGTTTCGGGGGGTTCCGGGGGGTTCCGGGGAGTTCCGGGGAGTTGCGGGGGGTTTCGGGGAGTTTCGGGGGGTTGCGGGGAGTTACGGGGGGTTGCGGGGGGTTCCGGGGGGTTCCGGGGGGTTCCGGGGGGTTCCGGGGAGTTGCGGGGGGTTTCGGGGAGTTTCGGGGGGTTGCGGGGAGTTACGGGGGGTTCCGGGGAGTTACGGGGAGTTTCGGGGGGTTCCGGGGAGTTTCGGGGGGTTTCGGGGGGATTGATTTCGATGGAATAAATAATGATGGAACGAATAATCAAATATATAAACAAATAATCATTCATTGTCGCATATGATCATTTATTCCATCTCAAGACATTGCATAATTATATTTAATATTCATCAGTATCAATTGCTGAATTCACCAATTAGGATACAGAAAAGAATGAAACGAGAACATGGTTTGGCGTGTTGCAGTCATGTCGGTTGGTTATGATGCTGTGATATGGCGTCTAATATTGGGGAAATTCACATGATTTTGGCTTATTACATAACGTGAAATACTGTGGTTTCACAATAGTTATAACTTGTGACAGCATGGAGTGGAATTTCGTGAAGTGCACCAAAGGCTACTGGGGCAATAGCCAAGTGCACCGATCGTGCACCGTGCATGCACCATGGCTAACGGGGTCGGTAGTCGGTACACTCCACGAAATGCAACTCCGTGCTGTAACAAGCTATAACTATTGTGAGGCCACAGTATTTCACGTTATGTAATAAGCCAAAATCATGTGAACTTCCCCGATGGGGGTGATTGGAGGAAGGATTCAAGATCATTTGGGTCCTTGGATCTTTTCCATGAACATTATTCACATGCTTAACGAATGATTTTGACATGTTCCACGACGTGGAATACTGTGACCCCATAATAGTTATAACGTGTGATGTCATTACAAAGTGGAATTTCGCGGAGTGATCCATGGGCTATTAAGGTAACTTCCCATACTATAATGTATATTTGGTCCGGACCCCATTAGCTGAGTGCGCGAACCGATCGTGCACCTAGTGCACTAGTAATGCTAGTGGTAGTGGTGGTGGAAGTGGTAGTGGCGGTAGTAGTAGTGGCGATAGTGGCGCTGGTAGTAGTGGTGGTAGTGGCGGTGGATGTGGATCCAAGAGGATCCAGAAGGATCCAGGAGGATCCAGGAGAGACCAAAAAAAAAGATCCCTTGGATTCTTGGAACTTGTCCTTGAATATTAATGAAATTCACATGATTTTGACATATTACACAACGTAACATACTGTGGCCACATAATATTTATAACTTGTAAAAAAACGGAGTGGAATTTCGTGGAACGCACCAAAGGCTATTCGAGTATAATGGGGAACATGTGAATTCCACTTAATGGTCCACTGTGCCGCCACAGTAGACGAGCACCTAAGGAACACTGTTAGTGGTGGTGGTAGTGGTGGTAGCGTCGGTAGTGGTAGTAGTGGTGGTGTTGGATCCTTCTGAATCCTTTTGGATCCTCTTGGATCCTCTTGGATCCTTTTGGATCCTTTTGGATCCTCTTGGATCCTTTTGGATCCTCTTGGATCCTTTTGGATCCTCTTGGATCCTCTTGGATCCTTTTGGATCCTCTTGGATCCTTTTGGATCCTCTTGGATCCTTTTGGATCCTCTTGGATCCTTTTGGATCCTCTTGGATCCTTTTGGATCCTCTTGGATCCTTTTGGATCCTCTTGGATCCTTTTGGATTTTCTTGGATCCTTTTGGATTTTCTTGGATCCTTTTGGATTTTCTTGGATCCTTTTGGATCCTCTTGGATCCTTTTGGATCCTCTTGGATCCTTTTGGATCCTCTTGGATCCTTTTGGATCCTCTTGGATCCTTTTGGATCCTCTTGGATCCTTTTGGATCCTCTTGTATCCTTTTGGATCCTCTTGGATCCTTTTGGATCCTCTTGGATCCTTTTGGATCCTCTTGGATCCTTTTGGATCCTCTTGGATCCTTTTGGATCCTCTTGGATCCTTTTGGATCCTCTTGGATCCTTTTGGATCCTCTTGGATCCTTTTGGATCCTCTTGGATCCTTTTGGATCCTCTTGGATCCTTTTGGATCCTCTTGGATCCTTTTGGATCCTCTTGGATCCTTTTGGATCCTCTTGGATCCTTTTGGATCCTCTTGGATCCTTTTGGATCCTCTTGGATCCTTTTGGATCCTCTTGGATCCTTTTGGATCCTCTTGGATCCTTTTGGATCCTCTTGGATCCTTTTGGATCCTCTTGGATCCTTTTGGATCCTCTTGGATCCTTTTGGATCCTCTTGGATCCTTTTGGATCCTCTTGGATCCTTTTGGATTTTCTTGGATCCTTTTGGATCCTCTTGGATCCTTTTGGATCCTTTTGGATCCTCTTGGATCCTTTTGGATCCTTTTGGATCCTCTTGGATCCTTTTGGATCCTCTTGGATCCTCTTGGATCCTTTTGGATCCTCTTGGATCTTTTTGGATCCTCTTGGATCCTTTTGGATCCTCTTGGATCCTTTTGGATCCTCTTGGATCCTTTTGGATCCTCTTGGATCCTTTTGGATCCTCTTGGATCCTTTTGGATCCTCTTGGATCCTTTTGGATCCTCTTGGATCCTTTTGGATCCTTTTGGATCTCCTTGGATCCTCTTGGATCCTTTTGGATCCTTTTGGATCTCCTTGGATCCTTTTGGATCCTTTTGGATCCTTTTGGATCCTCTTGGATCCTTTTGGATCCTCTTGGATCCTTTTGGATCCTTTTGGATCCTCTTGGATCCTTTTGGATCCTCTTGGATCCTTTTGGATCTCCTTGGATCCTTTTGGATCCTTTTGGATCCTTTTGGATCCTTTTGGATCCTCTTGGATCCTTTTGGATCCTCTTGGATCCTTTTGGATCCTCTTGGATCCTTTTGGATCCTCTTGGATCCTTTTGGATCCTCTTGGATCCTTTTGGATCCTCTTGGATCCTCTTGGATCCTTTTGGATCCTCTTGGATCCTTTTGGATCCTCTTGGATCCTTTTGGATCCTCTTGGATCCTTTTGGATCCTCTTGGATCCTTTTGGATCCTCTTGGATCCTTTTGGATCCTCTTGGATCCTTTTGGATCCTCTTGGATCCTTTTGGATCCTCTTGGATCCTTTTGGATCCTCTTGGATCCTTTTGGATCCTCTTGGATCCTTTTGGATCCTCTTGGATCCTTTTGGATCCTCTTGGATCCTTTTGGATTTTCTTGGATCCTTTTGGATCCTCTTGGATCCTTTTGGATCCTTTTGGATCCTTTTGGATCCTCTTGGATCTCCTTGGATCCTTTTGGATCCTTTTGGATCCTTTTGGATCCTCTTGGATCCTTTTGGATCCTCTTGGATCCTTTTGGATCTCCTTGGATCCTTTTGGATCCTTTTGGATCCTTTTGGATCCTTTTGGATCCTCTTGGATCCTTTTGGATCCTCTTGGATCCTTTTGGATCCTCTTGGATCCTTTTGGATCCTCTTGGATCCTTTTGGATCCTCTTGGATCCTTTTGGATCCTCTTGGATCCTTTTGGATCCTCTTGGATCCTTTTGGATCCTCTTGGATCCTTTTGGATCCTTTTGGATCCTCTTGGATCCTTTTGGATCCTCTTGGATCCTTTTGGATCCTCTTGGATCCTTTTGGATCCTCTTGGATCCTTTTGGATCCTCTTGGATCCTTTTGGATCCTCTTGGATCCTCTTGGATCCTTTTGGATCCTCTTGGATCCTTTTGGATCCTCTTGGATCCTTTTGGATCCTCTTGGATCTTTTTGGATCCTCTTGGATCCTTTTGGATCTCCTTGGATCCTTTTGGATCCTTTTGGATCCTTTTGGATCCTTTTGGATCCTCTTGGATCCTTTTGGATCCTCTTGGATCCTTTTGGATCCTTTTGGATCTCCTTGGATCCTCTTGGATCCTTTTGGATCCTTTTGGATCTCCTTGGATCCTTTTGGATCCTTTTGGATCCTTTTGGATCCTCTTGGATCCTTTTGGATCCTCTTGGATCCTTTTGGATCCTTTTGGATCCTCTTGGATCCTTTTGGATCCTCTTGGATCCTTTTGGATCCTTTTGGATCTCCTTGGATCCTCTTGGATCCTTTTGGATCCTTTTGGATTTTTTTGGATCTCCTTGGATCCTTTTGGATCCTTTTGGATCCTTTTGGATCCTCTTGGATCCTTTTGGATCCTCTTGGATCCTCTTGGATCCTTGGATCTTATTTTTTTCTGTCACTACCACCACTACCACTACCGGTAGTCACCTCAATAGCCTTCGGTTCACTCCATGAAATTCCACTTCGTATTGTAACACGTCATGACCATTATGAGGCTACAGTATTTCACGTTGTGTAATATGTTAAAATCATTTGTTAATCATTTTAATAATATTCTAGGAATGGATTTAATGATCCAAGGGATCTCGGATCCTTGCCCAGATTCCTCTGATCGGGGAAATTCACATGATTTCGGTATATTACATAACGTGAAATACTGTGGCCTCACAATAGTTACAACTTGTGACAGCACGGAGTGGCATTTCGTGGAGTGCACCGAAGGCTATCGGGGTAAAGCAGCGAATAATATAATACAAAATACAAATTTAATTACAATACGATTGACCCGATATCCATACTTATAAAATTAAAATTTCACAAATAAAATAAAAATTAAACATCATACATAACCTAAAAAATATTTCAGTCAAAAAATTTGCATTAGAATTTTCCTAATGAAAAATAAAATTACAAATTCATACTTCATTATGTGATCTCAATTCAAATTACTAACATATTATTATCTTAATCGTATAAAATAATTGAGACATGAAAATAAATCACAATATTAACATTTAAACAATATACTATTTGTAAGATACCTACACCAATCAATCAGTACGTTAAAAAAAAAAATTAGAAAAATTAAATTATACTGAGAGGTATATTAGTATATAGTGCATTAGATAAAGTTGAAATCATTTACAATTACTCTCCCCTCTCTAGCAAAAAAAAAATTTTTTTTTGTATAAATCGCTACCACTGTTGGACACATCATATCAATTGATGCAGCGATCAAAATAACTTTTTAGTGGTTACACTGTGCCTATCAGTATAATCACTGTTATCATAGCCTATTTATATGCTTGACGGTGGTGGGAACTTGCATTGCTCGATGATGATTGCACGACAGCATCAGCATGGGGGCATCATCATTATTAAAGCTGCTCAAGTCCCTATGTACTATTCAAGACAAATGTTACACAGTTAGAGATCACACTGTGACTTGTTCAGTTCTTTATTTTCCTTTCGTTGATATTGACACTGGTCATCATTAATCTAAATGGCGATCAAATTATTTAGCGTCACTTGACATTGTCTATAAATTTTATTTTATATTTTTAGTTCATTTTTCCCGATTTATAAATTCATATTCATCATCAAAAAATATTTTATCATTATGCTAAATAATTTCTATATGTTGTAAATACATATTATTCATAAAGTAAATTTTTGTTTGATTGTTTTAATTGATATTAATAATAATACAAGTGATTTTTTTAGTTTGCTTGATAAGTAAAGTAAAGTGCTTTTAAATTCTATTGATAGACAAATTTTACGTAGATAAATATATTTAAAATGGCAATGACAAAATGTGATGATGAAAATGTTGAAAAGATCACAACACCTGATCGTGGAGCTTGGGGAAGTAAAGCTGAATTTTTGCTATCATGTGCTGGTTATGCAATTGGTATTGGAAATGTTTGGAGGTTTCCATATTTATGTTATCGTAATGGTGGTGGTGAGTATATATATTTAGCAAACATTTTTAGTACATACATAATTGACACAGTTGAATTTAAATTTATTTCCTACTTGTTACTATTCAAAAATCATTAAATTAATTTTATCAAAGAGGAATTGGGAAATTATTCAACCCACTCAAATGTCTCGAGTCTAATATTATCCATTAACTATACATTGTTCTATATACATATACACTTTCAACGCAATTTGGACATTAACATTCATTAATAAATATACACGGCCACGAAAGAAATAGAAAAATAAAGAAAATTTTTTTTCTAGTAATAAATTTCAGTGGATTTTATAGAGTTATTTAATAATTATTATTCATTTTCATTTATAATTGAAATGTTTTTAATGCTTTTAATTACACGCAGTGAAATCTGTGCACAATTTTTTCTTCACGAAAATAAATTTATATATTTTTATATTTATATATTTATATATTTAAGCTTGAACAATTGATAATATCCTAACTCGTTTACGTAATTTATTTTTGGTGTCGAAATAATTTCCGGTTGAGGGAGCAACACAATTGAACAATAGCCTTCATTAGATAATTTTATTTAAAGTGTACACAGTAAATTACCTATTCGAAATACTTCAAATATTTTATTTTCATTTTTTATTCTATTAATTTTTTGATTGACATATTTATTTGTTTTTGTGCACCGACGATTTATTTTGAGGATCAGAAAATAAAAATAAATATTTATGAACACGTGATTAATTAAAAAATAAGTTATTTTAATATTATTTTTGATTATTTGTTTATTTCTTTTTTTACAGGTGCATTTCTTGTGCCATATTTATTGATGCTTTTTATTTGCGGTGTACCTTTGTTCTTTATGGAATCGTGCATGGGACAATTTGGTGGGACAGGATGCATCACAATGTTTCGAATGAGTCCATTATTTAAAGGTAAAAAAAGAAATTATAATATTATTAACAAGGAATTAATTAATTATTAATTTAATTCAGGATTAATTTATCTTACTTTTATTTTTATTTTTAGGCGCTGGTTTTGCTATTGTTATTGTTAATATTATATGCACTATGTACTACAATGTCATTATATCGTATCCGATTATATTTATAATCGAGTCAATGAGAAGTAAATTACCTTGGGAAGATTGTGACAATCCTTGGAATACCCCAAATTGCATTAAGGTAATACTACAATTTTTTTCCTCTGTTTTGATTGGAAACTAATTTATTTCGATAGATGAATAATTTTAATAAATATAGTGTGAATAATTACAGATTAATGATGTTGAAGTTAGGAATAATTCTGATATTAATGGATTATTAGAAAAAGTAAGCACCCCAGCTGAAGAATTTTTTAGGTAATAATTTAATTAATAATTTAGTAAATTATAAGAATATATTTCTTAATATTTTGAGACAATTTTTTTTTCATTTTTCAGCCGACATATATTGCAAATATCACCAGGTGTTCATGAAATCGGTGGAATTGTTTGGCCATTATTTACTTGTAATCTCGTTTCATGGATTGTTGTTTTTTTGTGCATTTGTAACGGTGTAAAAAGCGTTGGAAAGGTAAACCTTATTTTGTTTATCAATATTTATCCAATTAATTAAGTAATAAGAGATATTTTGCGTATAAATAATTCGGAAGATTTAATTAATAAATATGATTAATTTGTATATAATTTTTTCCAGGTCGTTTATTTTACTGCAACATTTCCATTTTTAATTTTGCTTGTATTATTTATTAGAGGTGTCACACTTCCGGGTGCAATTGACGGTATCATGTTTTATATAACACCAAAGTGGTCTGAGTTAACGAATTTACGAGTAAAATTACAATTAAAATATCAATATTATTTTAATTTCACAATTGATTTGAAAATAAAACAAAAATTAATCAGTGATTTTATATTTTTTATTAAATTAGGTTTGGGCAGATGCAGCAATACAAATTTTTTTTTCTCTTGGTCCTGGATGGGGTGGAATAGTCAACATGGCCAGCTATAATAATTTCAAAAATGACAATCGATGGTATATTATTATTTAAAACAATAAAAACTCGAGGATTTTTTTTTTCATAAATTATTTGGTTTGATTTTAATTTTCAGGGACTCGATATGGATACCAATTTTAAATTGTGGCACAAGTATATTCGCAGGCTTTGTTGTGTTTTCTGTGCTTGGATTTATGTCATATAAAACAGGAATACCTGTGGCAGCTGTCGCTACCGGTGGTCCATCACTTGCATTTGAAACTTATCCAGAAGCATTGACAATGTTGCCATTTCCACAATTGTGGTCAATTTTATTTTTTTCAATGCTTTACTTCCTTGGAATGGACAGTTGTGTAAGTAAATCAACAATGAACTCTATTATATTTCATCTTACTTTGAAGTCATGAATAATAATAAACATTTTAAAAGATAATCAGAAAATGAAAATATCATTTTTAATTTCAGTTTGTACAAATTGAAGCAATTATATCAAGTGTCACAGATGCTTATCCCACTTTAAGGAACCACAAACGATTAGTGGCGATGATATCTCTATTTATTCTCTTCCTTGGCTCAATATTATTCGTCACAAATGTAAATAAATTAATTTGTTACACTCAATTAAACATATAATTAATTTAAAAAAAATATTCATTTAATATTTTCTTTTTTAACAAGGGTGGAATGTATCTTTTACAACTTTTCGACTGGTATGCTGCTTCCGTTTCTGTTATATCTATTTGTTTATCTGAAGTTATTGTCGTCGGATGGATTTATGGTATGAAAAAATGAGGAAAAAATAAATCCTATTAATTAATTCAACCACATACAAACAAATAATTAATTGGAAAACTTATAAGAAATTTTTTTTTCTCTCTCACAGGTTGTGAAAACTTTGTTCGTGACATTGAATTTATGATTGGTGCTAAATTAAATCCATGGTGGCCATTTTGTTGGAAATATGCTACACCAATTGTTCTCACTGTAAGCAAAATTTTCATTATATTATTATATTAGTCAATAGTTTATAGAAAAATTAGAGTTCAACGACGCTCTTTTTGTCTGATCATTCAGTCACGTGCGTAGTTCATTCTCTCTTCGTGTCTAAATCATATTTATCTTCAGAAGCCTAGCCACAAACAATATATAAATATGTATATACATTGTCAAAAAGAGAAAGTTTTTCTCTCAGCACTGCAATATTATTTTTAAACATTCAGTAAACATTATTTCACATGCAGAATAAATAAATCTAAAATACACTTGTTTTAATAATAGAAAATTCATTAACCAAATAAAAATTAATAAAAAAAAATACCAAAACTAATTTAAAAAAAATAAATATTCTAAATTTTTGCATTATAATTATAAAATGAATAATTTATTCGAAACTAATAATAATATCAATACAAAATACGATAATGAAGATAATAAACAAACAAATTGATTCATCTTTTGTTGGAAATTTATTTTTTAAAATTTTTTCTACTTGATGAAAATATTTCAAAAATATTTTCCATATTGATTTTCATTTATATTACAATTATAACATTTATAATAAAATAAAAAATATTATTTTTGAACATTCACTAAACAAAATTTTACACATATAATATTTGAATTTTTATATTTATTTATATTTTCTATTAATACAATTCGTGGGTTTTATCATCTGTTAAATTTTTTTTTTCCACCC
Source organism: Microctonus brassicae (assembly GCA_918226075.1). NCBI lineage: Eukaryota > Metazoa > Arthropoda > Insecta > Hymenoptera > Braconidae > Microctonus > Microctonus brassicae. The sequence continues at coordinate 6,019,243 of OW445485.1, read as the reverse complement.
CATTGGCGGTGACATTTCTAAAGGTGAATGACTTTATACAATAAATATACGTTTACGACATTTATCGAACGATACAGACATAAGTCTCCCTGTATTTCAGTGAAAAATATCATGGCATTGTCACCAACACATTAATCATTTGGTTTTATTTTTCTTCTCAGTTCATTTTTGGCACCACGATACTTTTTAACACGCGAGTGACATATAGTGGAAGGAGTTATCCAGAATGGGCAGTATTACTTGGTTGGGGTTCATGTATTACGAGTATGTTGTGTATTCCTGGTTATATGATTTATCATTTTATTTCAACGAAGGTAAAAAATAATTTTTTATATATATTAATTAATCAATCAATCAATCAATCAATCAATTAATTCATCCAGTGGTTTATAAATGAAGGAAATAAATTTTATTGACAATATAGTTTTGACCAAATTACAAATTTTAATAATCACAAAAAAAAAATTATTTTTACTGAGAAAAAAAATTTATTGAAGCAATTTAATTTATTACTTTGAATTAGATATTCGTTAAGGGGTAGTTAATATTTACTTTCGAGAGTTCATATATAATTTAAACAATTAATATATAATTTAGTGTAATAAAATTAGTTTTGGTGAGGAAAAAAAAATTTTTATCAGTATATTTTATTAATTATTTTTAATTGATAATATATCAGCAATTAATTTTTTTATTGGGATTGTTATTTGTCTTTAGTTGAATTAATTTTTATTGATGTAATAAAATATTTGTATAATTAATTTAGCAAGTATTTAATTGATATACGATCGATCAAAATTTATTACGATAATTTTATAAATGCTAAAAGTGGTGATGGACTATTTAACAATTTCCTGTTATTAAAGGGAACCTTCAAGGAAAGATTGGAGGTTGGAATCAGAGCAACGTCAGAATGGGGGCCACAGAAATTTGAAGATCGTGAGAGGTGGAATAAATTTTTACACGGTGCCACACCATCAAATGGAGAATTTAATTCTCTAAATGTTGTTAAAGTTACAAATCTTTAAGCTATTAATAAAGAGACAAAATAAATAATTGTATTATTTAAGAATTATAGATGAAATAAATTTAGAAATAAAATAAAAGTCTTCAGAGAAATAAAAAAAGACGAAAAAAAAAAAAAAATCGTTAAACTAGATAAATAAAACACAATCGTTCTCTTTTTATTTATTGATGTGAATAAAAATAATTGCCAGGGTATTTAGTAATTATCTTTTTTTTTTATATTAATTTCGAGAAAGTGTAATGGAAAAAATTTTTTTTTTTTTATATTTATTACTGTCACGTGACAATTAATAATTAAAATTTGTATAGTATAATTATTGTGAGGTTTTGTGTATTTCAAGTTGAAAAATTGTAAAAAAATAAATATCATAATGTCGTTGCATACATTAGCAGAATATTCGGAATTCAAGGTTATAAATGAAATTGAAAAAATGCATAAATTAGAAAAAAAAACTATTAAACGTGCAAAATCAATATTACTTACATCAACAGTTGATCCATATGATACTTCCTTAAAATGGTGGGATAAAAAACCAATAAAATACGCGTAAGTCAAATAAAAATTAATTATTTTATATAAAATTTTTATTTCTACTTAAAAAAAATGAAATAAAATATTTTTTGGCGATATCACGGAACTTTCTCGTGTTTATTTCACACAACTATAATTGAACATACATTACGAAACATTTTCATGAGTGAAGGGAGTATAGACATGGCAAAAAAAAAAATAAAAATAACGTTTACTCGAGTACTGCCAACTTTGGCACGTTATACACATTATTATCAAACACACATGTACACACACGTTCATACAATACGTCAGCAAATCGATGGTGGAGCATTTCCGGTGCTCGTTTCAAGTAGTTAAAAGTATGCAAAAGTTTCACAGCTTCTTAATGTGAATCACGCGACGGTTTCTTCTTCAACAAATAAAACAGAAAAATTTTTATAACACATTAAAAGTGTGTGGTTTGGCAGTTACTTAATAGAAATTATTTATCTTGTCATTATAAATATATATACATGAACCACTTAGCAATTTCTCCTTTCCATTAACAAAAAAAAAAAATGGGAAAAAAAATTTTAAAAAAATAAATAAAAATCCTAAATTTTTTCATCACAATTATAAAATCAATAATTCAATTAAAGCAGATAAGAATATCAATACAAAATACAATAATATAGGTTATGGATAAACAAATTAATTTATCTTTTGTTGAACATTTATTTTTTTTAATTTTTTTCTCTTTGATAAAAATATTTCAAAAATTTTTCAAATTGATTTTCATTTATATATTATAATTATAATATTCGTAATTGAATTAAAAATAATATAAATTAGTACTTCAACATTATTATTCAACATGCAGGATAAATAAATCTATAATACAATTGTTTTAATAATAAAAATTCATCAAGTAAATAAAAATTAATAAAAAAAAATATCAAAACTAATTTAAAAAAAATAAATATTTTAAATTTTTGCATTATAATTATAAAATAAATAATTTATTCGAAACTAATAATAATATCAATACAAAATACGATAATGAAGATAATAAACAAACAAATTAATTTATCTTTTGTTGGAAATTTATTTTTTTAAATTTTTTCTACTTGATGAAAATATTTCAAAAATTTTCCATTTTGATTTTCATTTATATTACAATTATAATATTTATAGTAAAATAAAAGATAATATAAATAGATATTTTGACATCATTATTTTACATACAGGATAAATAAATTAACAATACACTTGTTTAAATAATGAAAATTGATCAACCAAAAAAAATAAATAAATAAAAAAAATACCAAAACTAATTAAAATAAAAAAAAATATTTTAAATTTTCGCATCATAATTATAAAACAAATAATTCAATAAAAACTAACAATAATATCAATACAAAATACAATAATAAAAATTATAAACAAACAAATTAATTTTTCTCTCGTTAGAAATTTTTTTATAATTTTTTTTCTTTGATAAAAATATTTAAAAAATTTTCTATAATAATTGTTATTTATATTATAATTATAATATTCATAATTAAATGAAAAATCATATAAATTAACATTTCTACATCATTATTTTACATGCAGAATAAATAAATCTATAACACACTTAATAATAAAACATATAAAATTGTGTGAAATACAATATAACGAGGATATAAATCGCGTGTCTATGACGTGGGGATGTCATGTCGTCAAAAGGTTGGCATGGTTAATACTCTGATACCCTTAAAATACACCCACAACATTGAAATAATATAACGTGAATACAAATGTGATGCTCATCTATTCCACAATCACTAAACCAGTTTTTGTTGTTGTGAATTGCTTGCCTTGTCGTGAGTAAAATTATACCTGTGTGTATCACTAAAATTCTCGCATGATATCGTTTCCACTACCTTTCATGTTATATAGAAACATTTATACATATGTGCGAGATGTGTGATAGAACACAAGTCAGTTGTGCGCTAAAATTTTTGAAGCTTAACTTGTCTTGAAACAAACCAATCAGTAATAAAAAAAAAAATACTCTCATCATTTATTGAATAAAATTAATTGCAATTTATAATTAATATATGTATTAATATAATTAAATATTACATTTAATTTAATTCAAATAAATAATAAATTGATAATTGAAAATAAAATGCAGAGTGAATAATTAAAAATTAATGTGAGGTGTTTTAATTTGAGTAGATTTATTTATTTTAAATAAATATGATTCAACCATCGGATGATGGATTTTGGGCAACTGTAGAGCTTCTTGTTAATGGTGTTCGTGATGTCACATGTAATATTAATTCATTTAATGACGATATTGAAGATTGGCTGGATACAGTGGCGACGAAAATAAAAGTGCAATGCGAGAGAGTAAAGAGGAAAGTAAAAGGAGATATTTATTTGAATGATAATAATTACGATGATGAAGAATGGTGTTCTCGCAATTCTATTACTTTGATTGATTACAGGTATCTAATTAATTATTTAATCAATTGAATGAATTTAATTTGATATTTGATTAATATTTAATTTAATTAATTAATCAATTAAATCACAATATTTTATTAGGCATTGTGGTAAATATTGACGAATAGTTAACAATGAATGCAATGATTTGTATATTGAGAAATTGGCAGAAATGATTAATAAAATTATTCTGATATTAATTAATGATTGAAAAATACTTTATTTATTTTTATTAATTATTTAAAGAAAAAATTTAATTGAGTGTGAAATTAATTTGGCTTTTTTAATGTTTTTGCGTATAGTTCAGAAATTTGATTTCAAGTTTTAAAATTTTAAATTTGCTTGGAGAATTTTTTTTTCTTTGTGTATGAAGTAGAAATATCCGCATTTAGTCAGACTGCTACGCCCTCACAATAATTATCTGGCTCACCGTGTACGCTATTGAATATGAAATCGTTTTTATCTTCCATAATATAAAATATGAATTATTTTATCTGCCCCATTAGCCAAGTGCGCGCACCGATCGTGCACCTAGTATACTAGGATCCCCAATAGCCTTTGGTGCACTCTACGAAAATCCACTCCATGCTGTCACAAGTTATAACTATTGTGAGACCACAGTATTTCACGTTATTTTTTAAAGAAAAAAGAAAAAAAGGCGCCAAGTTCATGTGTGGCAAAAAAATTGAATTGCAAAAATTACTTTGGAAAATTTATTTTCATTAATTATTGTACTTGTAGTGAAAAAAGAAGTGATACTCTGCAGTGAACTTGGCGCGAGACACTACCGTGTCTCTTGATGTAATAAGCCAAAATCATGTGAATTTTCCCAATATTTGACGCCATATCACAGCATTACAACCAACCGACATGACTGCAACACGCCAAACCATGTTCTCGTTTCATTTTTTTCTGTATCTTAATTGGTGAATTCAGCAATTGATACTGATGAATATTAAATATAATTATGCAATGTCTTGAGATGGAATAAATAATCATATGCGACAATGAATGATTATTTGTTTATATATTTGATTATTCGTTCCATCATTATTTATTCCATCGGGATCAATTCCCCCGCGACCCCCTGAAGCCCCCCGCAAACCCCCGTAACTCCCCGAAACCCCCCGCAACTCCCCGGAACCCCCCGTAACTCCCCGGAACCCCCCGAAACCCCCCGCAACTCCCCGGAACCCCCCGTAACTCCCCGGAACCCCCCGAAACCCCCCGCAACTCCCCGGAACCCCCCGTAACTCCCCGGAACCCCCCGAAACTCCCCGGAACCCCCCGTAACTCCCCGGAACCCCCCGAAACCCCCCGCAACTCCCCGGAACCCCCCGTAACTCCCCGGAACCCCCCGAAACTCCCCGGAACCCCCCGTAACCCCCCGTAACCCCCCGCAACTCCCCGGAACCCCCCGGAACCGAAGGGTTGTTACGGGGGGTTGCGGGGGGTTTCGGGGAGTTACGGGGGGTTGCGGGGGGATTGATCCCGATGGAATAAATAATGATGGAACGAATAATCAAATATATAAACAAATAATCATTCATTGTCGCATATGATTATTTATTCCATCTCAAGACATTGCATAATTATATTTAATATTCATCAGTATCAATTGCTGAATTCACCAATTAGGATACAGAAAAGAATGAAACGAGAACATGGTTTGGTGTGTTGCAGTCATGTCGGTTGGTTGTGATGCTGTGATATTGGGGGAAATTCACACGATTTTAACTCATTACACGTCGTGAAATACTCTGGTCTCACAGTGATAATAGCTCTGGATATCATGGACTGGAATTTCGTGGCGTGCACCAAAGGCTATTGGGGTGGCTAATGGGGAATTTGGCTTCCCCATTAGCCAAGTGCACGCACCGACCGTGCACCGTGCATGCACCTAGTGCACTAGGATCACGCACAGTGCACCTTAGGTGCATGCCTCGTGTGGTAGCACAGTAGGCCACTAAGTGGAATGCGATCTTTACGATAATGTAGACATGAGTCGCAAAATTTGAGAAATATATAAAAAATTGATTTATAATAAAAAAGAAAATTATTTTGAAATTTTATTCTTCGAGTGTTTGAGAAATTTCATCGATTGGTGGTACACGCATTTAATTTGTTTGATGCTGATCCGGAGGAATTCGGGGGGATCCAAAAGGATCCAGGAGGATCCAGAAGGATCCAGGAGGATCCAGAAGGATCCAGGAGGATCCAGAAGGATCCAGAAGGATCCAGGAGGATCCAGAAGGATCCAGGAGGATCCAGAAGGATCCAGGAGGATCCAGAAGGATCCAGGAGGATCCAGAAGGATCCAGGAGGATCCAGAAGGATCCAGGAGGATCCAGAAGGATCCAGGAGGATCCAGAAGGATCCAGGAGGATCCAGAAGGATCCAGGAGGATCCAGAAGGATCCAGGAGGATCCAGAAGGATCCAGGAGGATCCAGAAGGATCCAGGAGGATCCAGAAGGATCCAGGAGGATCCAGAAGGATCCAGGAGGATCCAGAAGGATCCAGGAGGATCCAGAAGGATCCAGGAGGATCCAGAAGGATCCAGGAGGATCCAGAAGGATCCAGGAGGATCCAGAAGGATCCAGGAGGATCCAGAAGGATCCAGGAGGATCCAGAAGGATCCAGGAGGATCCAGAAGGATCCAGGAGGATCCAGAAGGATCCAGGAGGATCCAGAAGGATCCAGGAGGATCCAGAAGGATCCAGGAGGATCCAGAAGGATCCAGGAGGATCCAGAAGGATCCAGGAGGATCCAGAAGGATCCAGGAGGATCCAGAAGGATCCAGGAGGATCCAGAAGGATCCAGGAGGATCCAGAAGGATCCAGGAGGATCCAGAAGGATCCAGGAGGATCCAGAAGGATCCAGGAGGATCCAGAAGGATCCAGGAGGATCCAGAAGGATCCAGGAGGATCCAGAAGGATCCAGGAGGATCCAGAAGGATCCAGGAGGATCCAGAAGGATCCAGGAGGATCCAGAAGGATCCAGGAGGATCCAGAAGGATCCAGGAGGATCCAGAAGGATCCAGGAGGATCCAGAAGGATCCAGGAGGATCCAGAAGGATCCAGGAGGATCCAGAAGGATCCAGGAGGATCCAGAAGGATCCAGGAGGATCCAGAAGGATCCAGGAGGATCCAGAAGGATCCAGGAGGATCCAGAAGGATCCAGGAGGATCCAGAAGGATCCAGGAGGATCCAGAAGGATCCAGGAGGATCCAGAAGGATCCAGGAGGATCCAGAAGGATCCAGGAGGATCCAGAAGGATCCAGGAGGATCCAGAAGGATCCAGGAGGATCCAGAAGGATCCAGGAGGATCCAGAAGGATCCAGGAGGATCCAGAAGGATCCAGGAGGATCCAGAAGGATCCAGGAGGATCCAGAAGGATCCAGGAGGATCCAGAAGGATCCAGGAGGATCCAGAAGGATCCAGGAGGATCCAGAAGGATCCAGAAGGATCCAGGAGGATCCAGAAGGATCCAGGAGGATCCAGAAGGATCCAGGAGGATCCAGAAGGATCCAGGAGGATCCAGAAGGATCCAGGAGGATCCAGAAGGATCCAGGAGGATCCAGGAGGATCCAGAAGGATCCAGGAGGATCCAGGTAGTGACTACCACTACGGCACTACCGCTACTACTACCACTACCGCCACTACCACTACTATCACTAGCACTACTAGTGCACGATTAGTGCGCGCACCGATAGCTTAGCTAATGGGGTTTGGACCAAATACACCTTATAGAATGAGAAGTTACCTCAATAGCCTTTGGTTCACTCCACGAAATTCCACTTTGTATTGTAACACGTCATGACTGTTATGAGGCTTCAGTATTTCACGTTGTATAATATGGTATAATCACTCGTTAATTATTTCAATAATATTCTAGGAATGGATCCAATGATCCAAGGGATCTCGAATCCTTGCCCAGATCCCTCCGATCGGGGAAATTCACATGCTTTCGGTTTATTACATAACGTGAAATACTGTGGCCTCACAATAGTTACAACTTGTGACAGCACGGAGTGGCAGTTCGTGGAGTGCACCGAAGGCTATCGGGGTTATTTCATAACGTGAAATACTGTGGCTTCACAATAGTTATAACTTGTGACAGCACGGAATGGAATTTCGTGGATCGCACTGAAGCTTATGGGGGTATGATAAATAATTTGTTTGTTACCGACTTATGAAAATTCAGTTTGATAATATTTTATTATATTTGTTTTCACTTATTTCAAGAAACTTATTTAATCTCACAGGAAAACTTCGTCACTTAGGAATGGTTTGATATGGTTTTCATTAAGGAGATGGATAATATTGCGTATTTGAACTTCTCCATTAATTTATCACAAAGTATATAAGGAAAAAAAGAAAGTTTTTTTCGGTGTGACAAAGTAATTTGACACGAATCGGAAATAACTTGTTGATAGTATTTTTTTTCTTACATTTGGGAGTATATTTATATATGTATAACAAGGGAAGTAATATAAAATAATCCAAGGGATAGAATATATAAGACCGAAATGTCTTGATAATTGACAGAACGAAAACTCTCTCGGAAACAAATAACATAATTAATTAATCTGCTTACAAGACTACTAAATCTTCACGTGTTCATTTATTGATTTATTTATTAATAGTAAAGTTATTTGTTGGCACTTTGAAGAGAAAATAAATTTGAAATATTAAATTTATCATAACACTGCAATGTTGCGTAGTATTTTTTTTATTAATTATAATTTCTACTATTCAGTTGTAAATCAAATTCAATTTATCAATGCCATAGTTATTTTCAATTTCATTTTATTATCCCTATATAATTTATAACAACTGTGTGGAATATAATTCTCTCAAGTTCACCGTTCTGTAGATCATTAATTTTTTATTTCACCAGTAATAAAATAAACCAAAAAAAAAACTTTTCTCTTACCAGACGTTCAATGACTTCGGAACGAATATTTTGTACCCACTGTCGACAATTAAATTTCATTGACTTTTCAGTCTCACAAATATTTTTCTCTTTCCCCTTTGACGCATATCCAACGCACGATGTGACGTCGCGTGGGAAGAGAAAATAATATATAATGTTTTACAGCAGAGAAAATAAATATTTTTTATAATATTTAACTAAGTAATTACTGTCAGAATTAAAGTTATTAACGACATTTTGAATATAATCAACAAGAAAATATTTATAACTTCCGATTTATTTTTATTCATCTCACACTTTTGTGAATGAATTCATGAACACAAATGTCCAAATATTATTAGATAAATAATTATATGTATGATCAAGAGTGCTTTGTGAATATTTGAAAGTACAGTAAAATATTTATTTATTGAAGATATAAATTCATCAACTAATATTTCGTTCGCTTCATGTTTAGGCACTTAATTCTCAAGGGCTAAAAGTTCTCATACGTCATATCGATATTAAATTCCCAATGGTACACATTAATGTATATATATTCACTATTTCTCCAGAATTATATCGTATGCTCATTTATTTATTAATTACAATCTCAAGGGCATTGATATTATTGACATCAAACATATTTATTAAATGTTATAATATTGTTTTTTATTTGATTAATTATTTTTATTGTTTCGCGTTATATTACTAGTGTTGTTTAATTAATTCTATTATATAATATATCGATTGTTGGATAATGAAAATGCTGAATTAATAATGAGAAACCAAAAAAAAAAAATTTAATATTACAATTTTAATTAATGGAAAATTATTTTATAAAATTAATTTTTATATTTATAAATAAAATGGATATATTTCAAACACATAACTAATAAAATAAAATTTTCTTGCATCATTCCATCAAGATTGTTAATAAAAAAATTTCATTTCCTCAATAATATTTATAAAAATATTTTTTCTAAGAAATAAAAATTTTTTTATTTTTGTTTTCTCTTTTTTCCATCATTATTTTTCCATTTTCTTCTCCGTAATATTTTTCATACTTGCCATGTACTCCATATAGAATGTTCTCCCTGAAGTCTTCGACGTATTTTGTCCTGTCTTCATTTCCATCACATAAAAATTTCAATCTACAACAAAAATAAAATCTAAATCTACATATTTATAAACAACATTTCAGCATTACGATACAAAAAAAAAAATTGCGCAGAGGGACAAGCGGTCCTCTATATCGTTTACCAATCTATAGTTGATATATACAACAAGTATTATCGATTTGTCGAGTGTTTTTTTATTTTCTACACACATAGGTACAGTCAGATGATCGATAGTCGATCGTTGTCATTATGCAACCATGTCCCATATTCGTTGCACCTGTCCTACTAGCATGCATTCACCGATTACTTCTGTGTATGAATACTTTTTTTTTTATTCACTGTGTCACACTCGCAGTTCTACAAGAGAGACACCGTGCCTCTCTTCACTTGGCTCCAACCAACCCTCCTCACCACCACTAGCACTATATATAAATATATTTTTTGATATATTTATTGCACTATTTTTTTTGTTACACAACAAAATTATTTTTTTTCTTCCTTAACTGTGACGCCACCGTCGATCGCTCAGTCTTTTTCATTTTATATTTTGTTTCCTTTTATTTTTGCTTAAACAAATCATTTCCCCTGATTCGCTTCTTTTGCCTATGATGCGCATATATTTATTTAAGCAGCTCAAATATTTCCGAGGCAAATGTAAATAAAAAAAAATTCTCAGTTGTATTACGTTCACATCATCGTACACAGCATGGTTGACCTTCATGAATTTATACTTCTTACATTTTGGTAATATTTATTTATTCATTCATCAGAATATAAATTGTTTAAATTTTTATTTTAATAATATTAATAATTTATAATAATTTTATTGCTTATTCATTTATTGATTTGTTAAACGATAAAAATAATGTAAATAATAATGTAAATAATAATAATAATAATAATAATAATAATAATAATAATAATAATAATAATAATAATAATAATAATAATAATAATAATAATAATAATAATAATAATAATAATAATAATAATAATAATAATAATAATAATAATAATAATAATAATAATAATAATAATAATAATAATAATAATAATAATAGTTATTTTCATTTTTTTTAAAAGAATTAGTTTTGATATTTTTCAATTAAATGTAGGATATAAAATATATTTGTTGAATAATTTAATAGATAATTGCAGAAAGAAAAAAATTATGATTGTATTTATTTTTATTTATTTATTTTGGTATTTTGTATATAAATAAAAATAGTGATTGTTTACCTGGCAGATTGAGCGAAAGGATAAAAAAGAAAAATTCCAAGTCTGACCGTGAAAATAAATTATCGGTTTTTCCACTCTAATAACATCCAGTCAGTGACAAGAAAAATTAATATTAATTATATATTCATATAATAATATATGAAAACTTTTAGTTTAATTTAATTCCTGTTTATTCGAGATCAATAACAAAAAAAAAAAAGAGAACTTTTTTTTTTTTAAATCAATAATTTGAAAGGAAAGAAAAAAATATTAATTTAATTATTATTATATATAAATAAATTCTGTAATTATTATTTATTTTTAATTTAATAATTGATATAGTGCCTCTGTGAGTATTTATTTATTAGGTACAATATGTTTAGTAATTTTAATTTTAGCAATACGTAATTTTGAAGCATGAAGAGAAAACACTTTTTGTAATTCTTGAATTTAATCGTTAATATTCATTAAATTCCTCAAACCAATACTGTCATCCTCGTATTCTCACTCTCATCAATACTATTTTCGTATACATTCTATTTTCCTTTAGTTTCTCGAGGTTACTTCCTGAGAAACAACTTTAGATGCCCGTCTGGGCTGTGCCATTAGTCACGAAACGTTATTTCGCTTGAATTTATATATCGTTGCATGATGTTCAGTCGAGTTTTGAAATTCATCCGATGTAGACTCCAACACATAAATATAATATTCATAATAAAATTTCCCCCATAGATAATAATCCATTAAAAAAAAAAATAAATAAATAAATAAATAAAATTGATCAAATGAATAAAAAGAAAATAGAAAAAAATAATAATTAAATAATGTAAGTTGAATTAAAATATAACAGTGATTATAAACATTAAAATCAACAAAATAATATCAATGATAATGTCAAGAACAATAAGTAATTAAATAAGTAATCATGATGGTAATAATAATTTAAATTTATAATTTATTGTGAATTAAAATTATTGGAAATATTATTTTTTTTTTTTTTTTTCAATTTTAATTTTTATTTGTTTCAGTTTCAGCAATCCACCGGTGAGATCACGGTTGGAAATGCTGATGGGCAGTAATGTTGTGCGTTTAACAGATCGGAAATATATGTTACGTTTGGTGGCAAAGATACGACAAGATTATGAGAATCATCAACAAAAACGTATTGAAGAAAGAAAGGTAAAATAAAAAAAGAAAAAATGAATAAAATAAAGTAGTTAAAGTCGTTTTATGTCAGCCCAAGTACTTTAACTCAACTGAAGATAATAATTCAAGATAAATTTCTTTTTTTTTACCTTCATTTATTTATTTAAAAGTAGGTTACTACGATAGAATAGTACAATAAACATTCATATTTATCATAAATACTATTTTATTGCATATTATTTTTTATATTAATATTTTTTATTTCAAATCGTATTCAATAAATATAAAAATGGCTTTCAGATTATTCATTACATCTAAAATCAATAAAGTTATAACAAATAAATCGTCAATGTCAAGAAAAAAAATAAAAAAATAGTAATAATAAATGAAATAGTTTACAAATATTCAAATTAATTTAAAAATTATTATTAAATAACATAAAATAAATATGATAAATATTTATAAAATATTCCATGCATATTTCTGAAATAAATAGATGAAATAATAAACATAAATATAAATATTCCGATCATTGCATGAGTTGAGATCGTTTTGATTTGCTCACAGAGGTATTTTTCAGTGACTACTATAAAGCAATGGCGAGCCTTGACTACTTACTAGTCATTTTGTTGTACCGGGCAATCTCAATGTAACGTATGGCTAAGTGAAACAGTGCTTTAAAGTGCTTTATGACTACTAGAAAAAACATATCTCCCTTCATACACCCCCAGATCGCGTGTTACTATCGACACGAATAGAAAATTGCGTCAATCGAACGCGTGATTTCACAATTGGCATTTTACAATCTCTATCTATACACCTACGACGAAAATAAAATAAAAAATATTATAACAATCAAACACAATTTTACATATTACATAAAATCATATAAGATAAATGAACATTGAAATTATCATCACGTTTTACATTTGTAATTTGAAACATGACATGAATATTATATTGCATTAATTCACACGAATATAATTTTTAATATAATATTATATTACATTGTGATAATGTAATGATTATTATTGATACTAAAATATCACGTAATGTTGGTGGATTATTTATTGTGAGAAAAATAATTGTATTTTATGAAGAAAAAAATTGGAAGGGAAAATAAAATTTATTTTCATTTTTTATTTTTAGTTATTATTTCATTGGTAAATTTTTATTGATATTGTTTATTTATTGTTGATCAATTTACGATTGATTAATTTGTTTATAAGCTTAATAGTAATTTAGTAATTGTGTGAAAGATGCGGGTACAATAATTCCTGATTAAATGACATTTAATTTCATTTATTATTTCATTTCTTATCATTCATTATGATTGACTATTTATTGCATGTACTGCAGTAATTGAGTCGTCGGTCTGGCGTCCAGAATATATAACAATATCACAATAATAGATACGGATATAGAGGTAGTTATTTTCAGAACATAACTGTTGAAGTTAATTAAATTAATTAATATATAAATAAGAATAATCAGAAATCGAAGAGAAAAAAAAAATACTTTCTTATTTTTATCAATGAATTATTAATATTTTTTAATTTATTCCAATAGATTTTTACGTCATTTTATTTATTTATAAATTTTTATATGTATACAATGTATGTGAATGTGTGATAAATATTTTATTATTGTCAAAGGAAATTGAATATGCTTTCAGAAAAATGAATTGATGCGAACGAAATCGATGATATTAAATCGTCTGATTTCAATTCATGATGCACCAATTGAAATCCGTCAATATCCACTCTTTCAACTTTATCTTTATTGTGACGCAATAGTCGCGGAAAAGCACAAAAAGGTGAGTAAAATAATAAAAAAATTACAAATACAAATAAAAATAAAATAAAATAAAATAAAATGTCACAAATAATTTCATCGCACATATAAAATTAATATCACATATAATTAATTTTTAAATAAAAATAATAATTTCAGTATTCACATAAACAAAAAAAAGCTGCAGCATCTCTCTATCGTATTTTATATCCAATAGAAAAAGTTGAGGAAAAATCAGATATAGATGAAAAAGAAATTTATATGAAAAGAATTTACGTCGATGGTGTACCAGAATTGGTAATAAAATTAATTTTAATTTTAATAACATAATATAATTTATTAATATGATGACAAATTTTCACGTATTCATCACTACACCTTTATTTTTATTATTCATCATTAGATTCCAATGACGTCAGAAGAAACAATTATTGCAAAACGTGGATTGGAAGCTGCGAAAGATATTGAGGATGGTTATATGTTAACGCAAAGAGAATTCGATCGACTTCATTACGAAACCGATGCGATTAAAGATCTTCGCGAAACACAGGTATTTAATACGTAATTAAAATATATGTAGTTAAGTAATCACAAGAATATTTCGTTATTAAGAAACGTTAATTGATCGATAGAAAACAATTATATACAAATGGTTTTTGCATTCAGAGAAAATTCCGGTAGTAGAAATTGTTAAATAAATCGTATAAATGTATTGTAAATTTTATATTTTTAATTAATAAATAATAATAATAATAATAATAAAAACAGTAATAGTAATAGCAATGGTAGTAGCAATAATAGTAATAATAGTAGTAATAGTGATAGTATTAGTAATAGTAATAGTAATAGCAATAGTAATAGTAATAGCAATAAAAGTAGTAATACTGATAGTAATTGTATTAGTTATAGTAATGGTAATAGCAATAGTAATAGTAATAGTGATAGTTATAATAGTAGTTATAGTGATAGTAATAGTAATAGTAATGGTAAAAGTAATAGTAATAGTAATGGTAATAGTAATAGCAATAATAGTAGTAATAGTGATAGTAATAGTATTAGTAATAGTAATAGTAATAGCAATAGTAATAGTAATAGTGATAGTTATAATAGTAGTTATAGTGATAGTAATAGTAATGGTAAAAGTAATAGTAACAGTAATGGTAATAGTAATAGCAATAATAATTGTAATAGTGATAGTAATAGTAATAGTAATAGTAATAGTTATAATAGTAGTAATAGTGATAGTAATAGTAATAGCAATAGTAATGGTAAAGGTAATAGTAACAGTAATAGTAATAGTAATAGCAATAATAGTAATAATAGTGATAGTAATAAAATAATAAAAACAATAATAATAATAATAATAATAATAATGATAATAATAGGAATAACAATAATGATAAAATAATAATTAAATAAAAGAGGGCATTAATTTTTTTACAACTTGGAATTTATTTTAAAAATTTATTCAATATTTATCATTTATAGTTTCATAATTATATATTTATTTCTCTGATTGTATAATTATGTTTTTGTTTGGTTTTGAATTTGCAATTATATAATTTAGTAAATATGAATTTTATTTATTTTTTTATTTTATAATAACAGCGAGTGGAGGAAATGTATTCGAAAGCTCATGAAATATTGGGAATACTTTATTCACATGTGGATGATGGTCGATATAAAAAACGATCGAGTGTAGAAAAAAAAGCCAGTGTGGATCCAGTGCAACCACAACAAGATCAACCACAGAGTGAAGAGTCACATTTAAATTCTGGTGGTTAATTATATTTAAGAAAAAAAAAAAAAAGCAATATGATGTGGGGAAAAAAATAAAATACTGGAGGAAATAAATCAAATGAAATTGTCATTAAATTATTCCATGCGATAGAAATTGTAATAATGATCAAGTAGAAAAATAAAAAAATATTTTTTACATCTTGTTTACTGTAAAATATTCAACATGCGTCATATTATTTTTATTTATAAAATTTATGTGCGTTAAAAAAAAAAAAGCTTCGAAGGCTTCGGAGGGTTTCTAAAAAGAGATGCGGAATTTTTTTTTTTTTTTGTGTGGTTTTTTTTCTTGCGTTCCAGGGACGACAATTTAATTATCGGTGAAACAACCCTCGGATATTTTTTTGACTTACAGGTCGATGTACTGCGCTGTATGTTCCACAGCACTGACAAAATTTTAATAAATATCTAAGAAGAAAAAAAAATTAGACATGAGAAAGAAAAAAATAATGATTCATTGACATTTTGAGGTGGAAAAAAAATTTTAATTTCTTTTTGACATGTTGATTTAATATTAAAAAAAAAAAAAAATTACCTATTGTCATAAATTATACAATAATTGTAATTATAATACATAGGTGCAGTGAATGGGTGTAATTTTATGAGAACATACTGCGGTAAAACCGCATTCGACCGTAGGCGGTTAATTAATATACGATTCATTCATGTAAATTATTTTTATTTATTCTACTGTCAATTACTAACATTTAAATTTGTATTATAATTTCTAAACAAATTACAATACACCACCGTGCCATATTTATTCATCATTACATGAAAAAAAAAAAAAAAAAAGAAAGAAAGGAAAGAGAAATAGAAAAAAGAAATATATTAAAAATTAAAAAGTAATAAATTTATCAAATATAAAAAATAATTATCAGTTGATTGTAAATATTCATAAAATTAATTCACGATAATTTTCGAGTTATTATTCAATTAATTTAACGTCATGTTAATTGTTTCAAACAGACATAATAGACATACTTTTGCACACCTGTTGAAATTAAACATTTCAGCTGTGTAAATATTAAATATCACTAACAAATAGAAATAATAAAGTGCCAGGTTGTCTTAAAAGCTTGTGTATATGATTAAATATATATTACTTCACTTAAACTTCATATAGATTTCATTTTACTACCAAATATTTCTCACAATAAACTAAATTATTAATCAACAATAAACAACTTCTCTATAACATACAGAAATAGAGTTTGTCAATGATTTACAACAAAATTAATTCCCATTTATTATATCATATCATGACGTAGTTGTATATGATTTAGTGTACTGTCAAAACCATGGAAAATTAACCAAATATACACACAAAGTTAAACACCATAGAAAATGTGGGCTCAATTCCAATGACAATTATTTCACTATAAATTTACAATAAATTTTTGTCCACGAATTAAATTCACAAATTAAAAATAAAAATATTATTTAAAAGATTAAATTAAATTCATTACAAAAAACAGAATATATATCCCAACATATTAATATTTATTTCAAACAATAAATATTTATTTGAAATAAATATTATTAATTATTTGGTCTATGAAAAAAAAAATTTTTTTTAAAGCATTTTTGTCTGGGAAAAAAATTTAATGCATTAGTAAAATTAATTATAACAATTTTGCAACTAAAATAATATAAATAATATATGTACATATGTATAGATATTATTTATAAATAAAAAAAAAGTGATGGAAATGCTATTAATGTTGATGATGTCATCGGTCATTCATTTTTTTCTTTTACACACACGAAAATATATTTTCTGAATGAAAGTTATATCAATGGCTTTTGTTCCTCCCTTTCCCTCTATACGTGAGTTTGTCTACATAGCTGTCGTCAACTCACCCCCTCCCACTCTTGTTCACCCCATACAGAATTGTTCTAGAGTGGTGACACACTATATAAAGCGTCTCGACGCTCGTTGGAACGTCAGAACTTGAACACATTTCAACCAAAACGTATCGATCTTTTATTTAAAAAAATAATTATCTTCATCATTCTGTGAATATATAATAATTTATTATTATTTATCAGTTAACCGCGTAAAATAAACTAATTTATAAACTTGACATAATCAAAGTGTTGTTTATAAAATATTCAATTGTTTATCAATCGGTGAAGTTTTATATTAAAAAATAATTCAATCATTTTATTTAACGTAATAATAAATCAAAAAAAAAAAATTTTATTTCTAGTTTCAGTCAACATATAAAGAAAAGTGAGTAGTATTTTTATTTTTAATAAATATTTATTATTTAATATCGATATTAAAATAATTTTTTTTAATTTGCTTCATTTATTAAATTAATTATTTAATATTGTTAAGAGAATTTTTTTTTTTTCTTTTGATCTTGATAATTATTAATATTAATTTAACTTTCCATTGCTGAGAGTAAATATTTATATTTTATTTTATAAATAATATAATTCCATAAATTTATATTAATTTTAAAAATGAACGAAAAATAAATAAATAAACGACATTTTAATAGTAAAAATAAACGTTTGGTATATATATATTTGCTACGAGCAACAAGTTTCCGTCGGTTGTGTGGCTGATAGCAACTTTGCAAGCTCTTGAAGCTCAATATACATCTATGTGAAAACATTTTCTGATTAAAATAAAATGTCAGATATCAGTTAAAAGTTTTTTTATTTCGATTCTTATTCATCTTAAATGTAATTTTACTTTATAATATTATTCATTTATTTATTTATTCATAAATTTGTTTATTTATTTATATGTTCTTTGAATTAATGAGAAAGAATTTTTGTCAGTAATATTTATTATTTATTTAAATGCTACAAAACAAAACAAAATAAAAATAATAATAAACAATTTGCTTTGTGATAGACTTGCATCTGTTCAATCAACTTCATTGATTGACACTCTATGGAGATGCTAATTAATTGCGTTGGCGTGTTCCGATTATTGAGAAAGGAAAGCTCAGACTTTAGAGTGTATCAATTAACAATTATAATTTCGTATACTCAAGTTATTTATTTTTTTATTTGAAATTAAAATAAATAATATGAAATATAATTTTATTTATGTTTACATTTGAATTACAGAGTTGAAAATATATTTTACTTTTTTGTTATTTTTAAAGAGAGTAATTTTTATTTTAATATATTTATTAAATTAGAAATGTGTCAAATTAATAAATTTTACAGATGTGGTCACTTATTGCTGTGATTATAATATTATTAAATACAGCAGCATCAAGAACTGAACCAATTGATATTTTACAACGTGATCATCACAATGAAATGTTATTATCACCAGAAAGTCTTAGTCAATCTCGTGATTTTGCTGATTTAAAAGAATTAACAGCCCATTTAAAACAAATGGAATTGGATAATTTTAAAGACCAACGTCAAGAGTGGAGTAAAAATGAGGATAAATATGATATAAATTCACGAAAATTTATTCCAATAGAAGATGAAAATATATACGACGATTTTAGTACGTAAATTTTAATAATAAAAATTTTTAATTTTATTAAAAGATAATATTACAAATTCACCGAATAAATTTTTAATAAATTTTCAATTTGAATAAATCATTTAGTTGAAATTATACTGTTAAATTAATAAATCAAATTATTTTTTTTTTGTTATTTAATCAGTTGAATTTAATATATTTACTTTTAATCTTTATCAATTTAATTAAATATTTTTCTCAGTGTAACAATAAATAATTCACGTCACATCATCAAGTGACATTATACCACTACGTGTGTTGAAGATCATGTTAAATAATTACCAGAGTGAATAATTATTTAATTTGATATCATTTGTTTACACGTGATATCATTAATTAATTAAATATTTTAACGATCATAATGATTGATCAAGAAATATAAAGCAGTGTCCAATCAATTAAATTATATCAGAAATTAACACTTATTAATTATTTAAAATAAAAATTCACCATTATTATTAACAACAAATAAATTTAAATTTCATTTACTAACTAATCAAAAAATAATTTCTAATAATTCTAATGCATTAAAATCATTCACATAATTTCATTTACATTTTCGTGTTGTTAGAAAATTAAACAAAAAATATATACTTTCATAATTAAATTAAACAAACCCCTTTTTACAATTAATAACACCTGTTAAATTAATGATTTTTATAAAGTAATAAGGGTGAAAAATAATATAATCTCAATATTAAAAAATAATATTCAACATTTTCATACATATTATTTTTATTAAATATAAATTCATTAATTATTACAAAATATCTGTTTGTAAATAGACAATTAATTTTCTCCCAATTATGACAGTGTATATATATACTACACTAATTAACAATATTAAATAAATGTTAACTGAATTATAAACCTCGTTAAATTTACACTTTGACATATAAACAATTTCTATCATTAAAAATTGTTCTACACAAATGAAAAAAAATTTAATCAACGCAAATAAATTTATTTATATTCAACTAAATATTTATTTCAAACTATCAATAGTTATTTAATTTATTTCATTCATTTTAAACCGAATATTATTTGTTTAATGTTTAGAAATAATTTTTTTTTAATGCATAAATTAATAATTCTCTTCATTTATTTTTACTTTATTAATTTATCTAGACGATGGACAGATAGATGAACCAGACGAATTTGAATTAAATCAATTAACAAATTTTTTATCAACATTATTAAAACAACCAGTGTGGATGACGCCATTAGCAGTTATTGATGAGCCAATTGATGATACTGAAGATGACATTATAAATGAAATAGACAATAGAAAATTATTCAAACGATCAAGATATTATCGTCGTTATCCGTGGAAACGTCAGAATAACAGGTAAAATTTATTGAAAAAATTAAAAATAATTTATTTCCTTAAAATACAATTTTAATTTATGAAATGAAAACAAAATTTTTGTATTAATGTTTTTTTATTATTATTATTATAGATCACGAAAGGGATTGGAATATGAATCAATATATTTGTGTAAACCATCACGAGAAGATGTATTTAAATTATTGGTTGCACTTCATGATGTACGTCAAGGTAATAAGACACGAACGGTGAAGTTTTGCAAGCGTGAACGACCAATAAACACTGTCTTCACTAATATTCGCTTCCTTGGGCGTCGAAAGTAGTTTGATTTAATTAATAAACTTGTAGCAAACTCCATCGATAGCTCAATACAAAATCATACATAAATATATTAATATTAATATATTAATTGGCAATTGTGAATGCAGGAGATGAATCAGATGTTCTCTCACCTATCACCTACGCTCGTGTATCATCTTGCATTAATTATGCGATTTAATTATAATTAAATAGTCTTTAAAGTGCCATATAAACAAATGTATATTTTTCTAGTGCCTCTGATTCATATCTTGCGTTCATTAATATTCAATGGATTCTGCATATCTCGTATTTCAAAATATTAATTAATACATTTATCATTTTGAATTAATTATTTTGATTTTTTATTTGTTACTTAATTTGATTTTTACAATTGTTGAGGATTAAAATTTATTTAAATTATTTATTTATGATTGAAGACATGGGATTCAGTGACATTTATAAAATATTTTTAATAACTAATAGATTTTTATTTATTATAAATTTATTTTGATGGAAATTAATTTATACATTCTATATAAATAAATATGAATAATTAAATAATTTTGTTATGAAAAATTTTCTTTTTATAAGTTGGTAAATGTGTCAATTGTAAGACGGTGTTCTGAGTCTGATTCGCTATAAATAATTACAAATTAAAAATAAACAAACAGAAAATCTCTAAATAAATATTTAAATTATGTTAATAAAATTATATTCTTAAGTATACGCCAATGATTTTGTCAGTATATAATAATAAATTATAATGCATTGAATATAAATAGAAAGGTAAAACGATAAAATTATCAAACTATTTCATTCAACATATTTGAATTTGAATTTAAAATAAAAAAAAAATGAGTACATTTTTTTTTTAAAATTATTCTTAAGGAATTAAAATTAATTAAACTCTACATGGAACTTGTACAAAACCAATATTAAATCCTCGTCCTATCCCAAAAGAATCCGTAACAAATCGTACGTTAATTATATTATTCCTTGGAAATTCTAAAATGGCTGAAAAAAAAAATAAATCAATGATAAAATAAAATAAATACAAAATAAAATTTAATTAATATCATCATTAATAATATATTCTTACTTTTAGTTCCAGTTAATGATCGTCCGCAGTATCGACTATTTTGATTGCTAAATAGCAAAAAGTCCTTGACACATCCCGAACTATTTTCCAAATCAAAATCTAATATAGCCATATTTAATTTGCAGCCATTTGGAATTTTTAAAAATCGATAACACACATTTACATTATTTGGATAGTAATTAGGATATCCTGGCGATGATATTATTCCTTCAGCTACTGATATCAACTGACAATTGCCCAATGAAGACAATGAGTTACGTGAGCCTTGATATTTTGGTGATTTTAATGTAGTAGAACCATAAAAAATGATATCTGGATTGCTATTAGGCGGTGAATAATTAGGAAATCCAAGCGGAATATTTCCTGGTGGTCTAAAACTTGGTAAACCAGAAATTAATCCGCCATTATTATCATTCGTTAAACATCTTATATTACGAAAATGAATTTCTTTAGCAGCCAGTGTCCAATCCACAAGATTAAATGTTTCACATCGCAACTGCGCTGCATTATCAATTGGAATAATTCTTCCAGAATTAAAAATTTGCCCATCTGAATTAAAAGGAATGGTTGGTTTTGGATATGAATATCCTAATTGACGTCTCGTTCGATTTGTCAATGAGACTTGAATTATTTTTGAACTATTTTCAATAAGTTTATCATCAATGGCTTTTTTATTCCGTGATAAATTTGGATAATTATCATTCGGACATAATTCCTGTATCACTTCAATTAAAAATCCATTAAATTTCGTGCGTGGATAACCCGAATAATTAACGCCAATTATTTTTGGATTTAAATTATTGATATTAGTGACAATTGTCAAGCCAGTTTTACATCCACAATAACGATTTCCATCAATTTCTATATAACCATTAGTACAATATTCATCATTATATCCATGATTAAAATATTTCAAGTTGAAACGAATTCGGCAAATATTTATTGATGAAGGAATTATCGTATAAAAGCACTCGTACGAATTTGAAGAATAAAATAACGATGGGAATCTTGGACTAGTTAATAAAAATCGTTGACCAGCATAATTATTATTGCAACATTGACGATTTGTTGGGTTATAATTTGGATTTATATAAGGAAAAATATTTCCGATATTTCGAGTGGGAATAAATTTATTGGGATTGATCTGATCAATTGTATTTGGATGAATAAATTTTGAATCAATAATTATACTGGGATCAACTGGAATATTTGAATTTGATTGAATAGCGGGTGGATAATGGACATCAGGAGTTCCATAAATAGTTGCTGGAAATATATTGGGCCTGGGTACAAAAACACTTGGGAGATAATTGTTTTCTGGTATTAGACCGTCACGAGTGTTACTGGATACTTGAGATATTGGGACAATGTTTGGTTTTCCATTGCAATCATTGTTGTCCAATACTTCACCGGTTTTAATTTGTGTTACAAAGCCAGGTAATGGCGCATAAGGAATGCCAGGTGGAATATTATTTGGTCGTGGTGGAAGCAATAATTTTTCATTATTGCGACTGATATTATTTATAATTTTTGATTCATTTGAATTATTATTGTTAAATTGTGCATGATGATAAGTTGGAAGTGATAATTTTATTGAAGGCTCTGTCGTTGTTATTTCAGTATAATTTTTATTATTTTTTATCGAATAATTTTCACTGTCTGGTGAGGCAAAAAAATATGTTGAAATTTTAGACTCTGTTGTTTTATTACGAAATAATTTTGCGTCATTAATTGGAAGTTGATACTGATGATTTGATAATAATTTAGTGTCATTTGTTGGTTTATTGTTTTTATTTTTATTATTTGGATGATAAACAGGATAAATATTTTTAAAGCTGATGTTTTCAGAATTTTTATTGATGATTGGTTTGGATAATTTTGGAATTGTTTCTTTTTGATAATTGTGATTATTTGCATGCCAATTATTTTTATTAATTTCACTGGTTATTTTATTCACATTGGGACATGGTAATGTTGTCACTAATATTTTAAATCCTTTATCACTTTTATTATTATCGCTGTGAAAATGTAATTTTAATGTATTATTTTTACTTGGATATGTTCTTATTCCTACAACATTGCCACAAAATACACTTCTGTCACCAATTTCTAAAAAGTCATTCAGACATTCGTTTGAATAACGTAAAGTGAAATTTAAAAATGTTAAATGAAATGTTTGATTGCATTTATCATGTGAATTACCACGAAGAGTATAAAAACAATCTTCATTGTTGTTATAATTATTTGGATAATTAGGACTGGAAATTGTATATTGATAACCAGAATATTCACCACCGCAATTGTCTAATGATTCAATTCTAGATGATATTTCAACAGCTTTCAATGGACAATTTAATATTATTATAAAAATAAATATAAAATTAATTCGCCAATTAAATAGTAACATTTTTTTTCTTCTTCTTCAATACTTTGGAATAAATATTTAAACACAAACTGACACGATAAATTATCACGAAGAGTGAAGAAACGTGACTGACTCTTGATATTCATGCGTCAATGGTATTTATAACATTTAAATTATTTGTCACAGACAAATATATTTCCGAGTCTTTTTATTTATTTATTTTTTTCCACTTTTTTTTTTTTTTCTTTTTACTTAGGGCGCCAACATTATTTGAGGAGTGACGCACAGCGTCATCGTGATGAGGCCAGTCTCGGGTGTGGCCAAAAAGGATGTGTGTAGAAATCGAACGTTCAAAAACAAAAATAAAAATCTATGGGAAAACCGGGCCATAGTAATAAAGTACAGTGTACAGATGTGTTTGTAACAGTTGGGCACGACTTGAAGTGACAAATATTCATGTTCCATTTCTTTTCTCTACCACACTTCTTTTATCTATGTCTATATAAAAGATATAAAGTGAAAAAAAAAATATATATAAATAAATAACAAAGAAATAAAAAAAAAAAAAGGAAACATACTTTTACTTCTATTATCAGATAAATTTATTGAATTGTTTATATTCCCCAATTTTTTTAAACAAAGGATATTTTTACTAATCTAAATACTTATTATTAATAAATATCATCAATTTTTCATTTTTAAAAATTCATTTAAATCATTCAAAATTAAAATAAATAAAAAAAGAAACTTAAATAAAATTTTTTCAACTGTTTATAATTTTAAATTCTATCACATTATTCAATATACAAATTATTATTAATAATAATGATAATAATATTAATAATAAACGTAAATAATATTTTAATTATTGATGATAGCATAATATTATTTTATCAATTTTTTATATTCTTCAATTTCCTTATAATAAATAATTTAATAAAATTTCCTCAATTTTTCATATTCAAAAAATCATTTAAATCATTTAAAAGTCAAATTAATAATAAAAATAAATAATTGAAAAAATCAAATAAAAATTTTTCAACCGTTCATAATTTCGAATTCATCCAATTAATTAATATACAAATTACTATTAATAATAATTATGATAATAATAATAAACAGAAAATTTTTTATAATTATTGATGATAGCATAATATTTTTTTATTAATTTTTTATATTCTTCAATTTCCTTATAATATCCTAAATATTTATTATTAATAAATTTCCTCAATTTTTCATGTTCAAAAATTCATTTAAATCATTCACAATTCAAATTAATAATAAAAATAAATAAAAAAAAAAAAATTTTTTTTTAATTTTTTCAACTGTTTATAACTCCAAATTCTTTTACATTAATTAATACACAAATTAATAATAATAATAATAATAATAATAATAATAATAATAATAATAATAAAC
This sequence comes from Microctonus brassicae, assembly GCA_918226075.1. Classification (NCBI taxonomy): domain Eukaryota; kingdom Metazoa; phylum Arthropoda; class Insecta; order Hymenoptera; family Braconidae; genus Microctonus; species Microctonus brassicae. The sequence goes on along the minus strand of OW445485.1, from coordinate 5,993,228 downwards.
GTAAAAAATATTTTAATTATTGATAAAAGCATATTATTTAATGAATTTATGACGAATACTGTACATAAAATTTAGATAACGTGACTTATATAGTAATATTTTTTTTTTCCTCTTCTTTTACATATGTATACAACATAAATAAAATATTGCAACATATACAGCACTATTGAAATAAAAGTTATGAATACAATTAACCACATTGTGTATAAAAAGATATCCGGTTAGTGAACAACTGTGTTCACCTTTTTGTGAAAACTATTTTATTTACATTTAGATGCATATTAAAATATATTTGTGTGTGGTATATAAATAAAATATGTTTTTTTTTTTTGCTGTTACTATAACGTGACAATTAATGTTTGTTCATTCACGTGTGTCACAATGTTATGTGACATGAATTCAATTATCTTTAATAAACTTTAAAATGAATTTTATATTATATTTTATTAATTATAACTTTGATGTTATATCTTTTCTATTTAATTGTGCATAAATAATTCCTGATGGTTTATCAACTGGTAAATAAACTTCTTTATTTTCGCCTTCGACTAATTTTGGAAATTTACTTAAATCCAAATTTAAATAATGTTTATTTGGCATACGCATTTCAATGCTGTAAATCTGAAAATAGAAAAAAAAAAAATGTTATTTATTTTTATTTAATGTGTTTGAATTTTCTTTATGTTTATTAGGATTATTATTACCTGATCTATTTTATCCAAAACACATTTCTCCGCGAGATAAAGTGTATTTTGTACACTCGGTGATGCAATACCCATTGTCGGTGGTCCAGCAAATCTTTGTAAAATACAATCACGTACAGTGTGCCATACTTTATCAAAATCAACATCTTTAGCAGTTGAAAAATCCCATGATGCAGTAACAACTGTACTAAAAATTCGATCATTTGCATCGGGCAACGATCTATATTCATCTTGAATAAAATCCATAAATGAACTTTGTGTTGTTTTCAATACCCGTAAATCTTTCAAACCACTACGAATTCTCGGCGATTCTAAAAAAACAAATAAATAAAAATAATTATTACTACAAGGAGAAAATTAATTAAAAATTTCAGCTAAAAAAATTACAAATATATATTTTTTTTCTTTTATCATTTATAAATTTATATTATTTTTATTTTTATCATTGAATAAATAATTCACGTACCATTTCTCAATTGCGTCACTTGGCAATAACGTGTCGTTGATGGATTAAAAATAAAAGCATGATTATGTGGTACACCAGCAACTTGATGACGCATCCATGGATATTCCTCAACATTAACGTGCACTTCCTCAACGTGTTTATACGTATAAAGAAAGTGTGCACACAAGAGAATACCAAATTCCTCTGGTGATTTAATGCCGTATTTTTTAGCTAATAGATAAACTGTATTTTTTTGACTGTCTGTTGCAATAATGTCACTATTATCACCCATAAGATAATCTTTTTGCGTTCCAAGACGTAAATGTGTGTCAACTTCATATTCACGTATTTCATGACGATATGCATCCTCACGTTTAACATAAAGTAATTTAACATTATTTTTACCATATCCATACGAGCCAATTTCATATTTTTCACTGAAATTTTATAAATTAAATTTTTCATTAAATTATTTTTTTTTTTCTTCATTTTTTTTATTTTATTATATTTATTATAATTATTATACTTACGTTTCATCGTCATGACTGGCGCTAAGATTTGGATGGACGTCATTCCAATGAATTAAATTTCCGGAATTGTTTGTATTATTTTTATTAATAATAGAAAAATTTTCACGATTATTTTTTTGATGTTTTAAATTATTATACATTATTTTTGATGAAACTCGATTTAAACACACTGTATCTTTGCCCATTATTGACAGGGAATCATCAGCCAATGCTCCAAGTCGACTCATTTTCTATGAAAATTTTAACAAAAAAATTATTTGTAGAAATTTATTTATATATATTAATTAATAATTGTTGTGTCGCGAGTGATTTCACTTGTTGTTATGAATTCATCATCGATTCCTGCTTGTCCTTATAATGCAACTGTTCCATCCTCCCTTCTCAAATAAATTCTCTGACCCCTCATAATTATGATAACATATAATTTCCAGTATAAGTCTTGACCGCGGAACACTACGCAGTCAAATTTTTTAATTAAAATCTCTCGGAATAACTGACTACATTATTATATTATTTATTTATTTTCTCCCACTTTATATTATTCACGAGTGTAAGGAGAATTGTGCGCGTGGACAAAAGCGATAGGCACATGCTGTTAAATATTTACAAGATATTTAAATTTGCTCTTTTTGCCCTTTGATATAATTTTCACATTTTTTTTTTGTAATTAATAAAGTCTGACAATTTTTTTTTCTATCAAGTAATTATTAATAAACATATATCTCTGTATATTGATATTGTTTATCCTCCTCGTGTTGATATTCAAGTGGTGGTAAATAAATAAATAAATAAATTAATAGTAAATCAAACTATAAATATTTATTTATACCTTTTAATATCTGTAATTTTAATTTTATTATTAGTTTAACTAGGAAGAAAATTGTGGTAAATAAATGTCGATAAATAGGCTGCATAAATAAATAAATAAATAAATAAATAAATAAATAAATGAATGAATAAAAATATAAAAAACAAATAAATATAGACGGAAATTAACTGTTTCAACTCGATTGTGTATAAAAAAATTGGAATTATCTCACTTGGCTTTAATTACTTTGTAATAATACTACATATATAACATTAATAAATTTATTGATAAGAAAAACGAGCAAAGTTCACACGCGCGTGCCATAGTGTACATAAATTGATTAATATTGTCTTCACACGTCAAAAATTAGAGGAGAACTAACCAGTTTAATCCTGATTTAACAATGCAGAGTTTATAAAATTTATGCAAATGACTGAAAAAAAAAATAAACAAAAAAGATTTTATTATTTATTTACAATACAGAAAATTATCTGTCCACGCGTCTGAACATTTGTTATCGATCATCGACACTTGTAAATATTGGTTTGTTTATTTATGTAAGAATATATAAATAATAAAAAATATATGCCAGACAGAAAAATTATTATTATTAATAATGATTTAGATTTATATGTGTGAATATAATTTAATATTTAATATTTATTATAATGGAAGAATGAAATTTTAGTAGAATAAATTTTTTGTTTACAAAACAATTTTTTTTTTCATTTGTTAAATGTTGAATATAAATTTCTCAGTAAATATAAATATATATATTTACATTACGTAAATTATAATTCTTATGAATTATTGATTATATGTTTTTCTGACGTATATTTGAATGTTTGTTAATGTTATAATAAATGCAAAACAATTAATAGGAAATTTCTCAATTTATAAAGAAATTTATAAATGCAATAAATCGTTTTTTTTTTTTTTTTTTTTTGTTATTTAGAATTATATATTAAATGATGAAATATAAATTTGTTTAAATAACATATGAAATAACAACAAAGTGTTTATATTTTTCTCGTTAAATTTATCTTTACAGCATAAATATAAATAAAAAGGTGGAAGAAAAAAAATATTATTCGCAATTTATCTAAATAATTATTTATAAAAAAAAGATTTATTAAATAAATTCATAATTAAATACAAATATTTAATGTATTATCCATCACATATTGTTAAAATTATGTCGATAATGGGATAAATAAAATTATTATTCAGTATTTTATTTTTTATTCTCAAACAAATATAAAATGACTTTTTGAATTTTCATCACTTTCGCGCGCAAGTATAATTCATGGTGTATACACTATGAAGTTAGGTTGAGTCGACTATTGATAATACATTCGATAGATCGAACTACTGCGAGATTTCTCAACAAATAAATTATATATTTATTAATACATACACACATAAATCACAAAGGCGAACGTCGTTATATACACAGAAAATAGCATATGTATAATTTTTTTGCATCAAAAACGAAATGGCCAGTTCATCGAGGTAAATAATAATTTATTGTACTTAATAATTAAATCTATTTCACAAACAAATAAACATTAGAATAAACAAATAATATATTTAATTATTATTAATATTCAAACAATTAAAAATATAATTACACTCGTTGATAATTGGTGTCGAAATCCCCCACGAATTTATAGGTTATGTTTGATATCATTTGACCTACCTTTAATATTTATTCTTTTAATTTAAGAAAAAAAACAAAATATAATTCCTTCTCATTCGTCATATTCACTAACAATTGTATTCTATAATGCATACAATAATTGATTATTATACACTAAATATATTTCATAATAAAATTTGTTAATTAATAATTGATTTTTATGTAACAACATTTCAATGTTTCATTCACGTAATCAATATAATGTTTATATAGATATTGAAATTAAATGTTGATAATTTTGAATATTCTTTTTGTTTTATAATATATTATTTATCTATTTATTTATTTGGATTTCAGAAATGATACAAATGTTGTGTGTTGCTATGCGCATCCTGATGCTCCTCTTGTAGAAGATTACAGAGCTGGTGATCAAATTTGTTCAGAGTGTGGATTAGTTGTGGGAGATAGGTAAAATAAATTTCACTTTCATTTATCTAATATGAATGTATTTATAATTTGAAAATTAATGATATAAATATTTATTTTAAACGTATTTAAGAAATATTCATGTATGATTTTTTGTTTTATTAGAGTTATTGATGTTGGATCAGAATGGCGAACATTTAGTAATGAAAAAGGTGGTGTTGATCCTTCACGTGTTGGTGGACCAGAAAATCCATTGCTCGGTGGCTCAGATTTATCAACAATTATTGGTCCAGGCACTGGAGCTGCGTCATTCGATGCATTTGGTACACCAAAATATCAAAATCGTCGCACAGTAAGTGAATTAATTTTTCAAATTCAAACACAATTTATATTTTAATCGTATCTACATTTTATTTCATTTATTCGAATTGAAAAAAAAAAATTCACAGTACAATTAATATCGAATATAATTAAAACAAATTAATAATTCAGTTGTATAAATTTTTTTATGATAAAATTAATTTATATGTAACATAATTATTATTCTGGCTCAATTATTTTATTTAAATTACATCATTCAATTTAAAAATCTCGAGTTTCTTACCGGTATTTAACATATTCAAATAAGATAAAATATCAACTTAATTTAATATTAAATAAATTAATTTATTATCATCAATAAAAATTTCATAGATTCAATAATATCAAAAATAATTTTCCATAAATTTTATATTTTATTTACAGACAAATAATTCTGACCGCACATTGAGAAATGCTCTCCGAGAAATAAGTGCAATGGCAGATCGTATAAATCTTCCAGCGACAATTATCGATCGTACAAATATTTTATTTAAACAAGTTCACGATGGAAAAAATTTAAAGGGTCGTGCAAACGATGCAATTGCATCAGCATGCTTATATATTGCGTGTCGACAAGAAGGTGTACCACGTACATTCAAAGAAATTTGTGCTGTTAGTAAAATAAGTAAAAAAGAAATTGGCCGGTGTTTCAAATTAATATTGAAGGCATTAGAAACAAGCGTTGATTTAATAACAACCGGCGATTTTATGTCACGATTTTGTGCAACATTGGGATTACCAAATATGGTACAACGTGCAGCAACAGTTATTGCTAAAAAAGCTGGTGAAATTGATATTGTACCAGGTAGATCACCAATATCAATTGCTGCCGCTGCAATTTATATGGCATCACAGGCTTCCGATCAGAAAAAATCACAAAAAGAAATTGGTGATATTGCCGGTGTTGCTGATGTTACAATTAGGCAATCATATAAATTAATGTATCCACATGCAGCTAAATTATTTCCGACAGATTTTAAATTTACAACGCCCATTGATCAATTACCACAACTTTAGAACTTTATTGCCATCAAAAAAAAAAAAACCTGTCATGTGAGTATTTATTTATTAGATCATGAAAATTTCATTAAAGAATAAATATTCATTTATTTAAATAATATTTTATTATGAATTGGATTTTTAATTATTTTTTTTTTTATATTTTTAGGTTACATTCCCGATCAATCAGGAATATATTGAATATGTTTTGTCTTCTTTAGTCGATTAAGTTTCATTGTTGTTTGATAACAACAGAATGAGTAAATAAATGAATAAATAAATAAATAAATAAAACGATATATCAGACTGATTGACAATTTTTGTCAATAATTGAACTACAGCTATTGGTATTTATATTTTGAAGAACAAACATTATAAATAATCTATCACAAAAAAATGTTTGAACATATTAATTTTTATTATTTTCATTATCTCTATAATTCTTATTATTATTAATATTATTATTATCTGTTGAAGGAAATTATATACAGAGAATTCTTCCCATATTATTTGAAACATAAAATTTTATAAAATATAAGTATTCGATTGCGAATGACGATTGGCTTATTTAATATTAAAAAAATTTTATATTTACTAAATACTTTTTGTGTTTTTCATTCAATTACGTAGAGGATAAAAATAATTTAGTTTATCATATTAAGTGGGTTTAATTTAAGGTTAATTTTTTATTAATATTATTACACTTGTATTCCACGAAAAATCTAGTTTGATACTCCCATATTATTATTTTTTTTTTTAGTAAGAACCAAATTGAAAACATCTTTTCGTTAGTATTTTATTATTTTCATTTTCAAGAAATAATTTTTTTTTTTTTGTTATAGTAAAAAATAATGAGCTTTTGTCATGTTCAAAATTGAACATTAAATGATTGAGTGAAATAAATTTTTATCATTTATAAATATCCGATGAATATTTACCCTATATTGTTGCTCTGCTTTTGTTACTATTATTTATCAAGTTAATTTTTTGAAGTTTTACACCAATTAAATGGGTAAAATAAAATGTGTTAGAAGTAATTAAAATCAAAAAAATTTTACATACTTGAAATTAATGTCTAAAAAAGAAAAGGCACAGCAACATATTTTTCATCGACCTCAATCGATATCGCAAAATAAAAAATTGCGCACATATCGCGTCATTTAAAAATATTTTCTCAATTCAAAATAAATAAATGAACAAATGAATAATTATATTATCATGTTAAATATGTACAAAAAATAAATAAATCTGGCTGACTAAAGCCAACAAAATAGAACAATTAATAACACATATTTTTTAAATAATATTAATAATTTTATCGAACTGCACAGTTATCAATAAAAATTAAAATAATTCGTAATTTTACTTCTCAATAATAAATTTCTATCGCCAAATACATATTCAAATACTTTCATTCAATAATAAAAAATATATTCTATAAATAAACGATGAAAAAAAAAAATGAAAATTCTTTTTTTAACTTCCTGATAATTATGCAACTGATATTGTATTTGTGATACCCAAGTGTATTGTCATATCATCAAGATCAATCGGATACTATTCTAATACATATGCATATCCCTCTCGTCACATAAAAAATAAATTACAATATGTTGAAACGTAATTCGAATCTGAACAATTGCACAATGCAACTCAATTAAAAAAAAATATAACAAATCTACAAAATAATCTAAAAACATAATAAAAATATAAAACAACTAAAAAACAAACAATTAATTATATACAAAATTTATACAAAATACATATTTTTATTTAGAAAAAAAAAAGCAAATTGTCATTTACTTATTAATTAATTAATGAATTAATTAATTTATTTATTTATTTATACATATAAAAATATATAGTTATGACTCATTTACATTTAACGATAATGTGTCCTTCAATATTAATTGTTTTGCAAAGTTAAATAATTATTTATGTACATGGAATAAACTATATAAACGTAAAACTATTCTGGCCAGTTGTGCGTTGCATTATTACTATCCATTTGTGGATCTGGCAATGGGCGGTTGCACACAGCTGTCACTTGTGTATATACATATAATAAACATATAGACGTACATGTATATATTTAAATACAGTCGTGAAACTGGATAAAATTTTTCATGTAACTGAGTGTATTCAAGCCAAGAGAAATATATCATCATGACGTTGTAAATCTTTTACAACTTACAATTGATGGAATAAATAACTAATAATAATTTTTGTTATATTTTATTTTACGTTAATTTTATTTATTAATTTATTTGTTTAACTGCACAACTATTTTCATTTATAATTATAAAATTAATGGACTATCTGAACGTAGTAATTCATAAATAATAAATTCATTACACGATGTTTATTAATATGACTATAAATATTTTATTTATGCTATAAAATAATTATTAATCTTTGTGTTTAATTTAAATATATGATCACTGATGTATATTTATATTAATTAACACATCACATTTAATATAAACAAATAATTCAATTGAGATATTTCAGATAAAAAATTATTAAACATGAAAAAAAAAAGAAATTTTTTTTCTTTTTATTTTTTAACAATGGTTTATAATATTGAATAATTTATTATTTCATTATTGTATAAATCTTCACTTAATCTTTTAATCATGAAACAAAAATTGAAATATAACATTAAAATCGATGAGTATTAATTATCATTAATAAATTGAATACTAAAAATAATTAAATTGATGATTTAAATTTACTATACAATTGTAAATATATTTTTTGTATTAATTAAATAATCTTTTATATTAATTGTATAATAATTATTGATGTATGCACATTTATAGACAATATGTAATTAAATATTACGAATTTAGAGAGCTCTGGGTTGTAAAGTAAAAGAAAATCTGATGAATGAAAAAAAAAAAAATAACGACCTCGAGGCTCTATAATTTTTTTCATCATCGTTATGCTTACATGTATGTATATATACAATATTTATTATATCGCTAGCGGACAAAAAAAAGATTTACTCACTACATACTAGTGAAAGTATGTATATAATATAACTATTCGAAGCAGCCCCACTATCATTCATCGTTCAAGTTTTCGTACACGACGATCCAACCTCGTGCACAAACAATTTTCTCGTGTGATGTATTTTATTATTCAAATTATTTAATTATTATCGCAGTTTTTTTTATAGATCCAAATAATTATTTGAAATATTTATTGATTAGAGATATCAATAACATCACATTATTTATTATTTTTTATCTCTATTTAAAAAGAAAAAAAAAATAGAGTTCGACATTTGATTTAAAAAATTTATTTTATTTATATTCTCATTTCATTTATTTTCTATTATTATTATTAATTATTAATTTTGACTGTGAATTTAAAGTGCATTCAGTATGTGTGTGTGTGTGTTTTTATAAAATTAATTTTGCAGTTAGAATTATTGTGATAATAAATTGATAAAAAAGGAATAAAAATTAATTAAAAATTTTTAAATTTCATTTTAAAGTGGAAATAAAATTTTTTTAAATATTTATTAATAAAATATATAAATTTATAAATAATAAAATTAACGACAATGAAATTGTTGCAACGATTAATTTTAATGGTAAGATAATTTTATAATTTTATTATCGTGCCAAATAATTTGTGGAATAATTTTGAATTAATAAATTGAAATGTGATGGACAATTGTGATGTACATAGGAAAATTATTTATTCATATGTGATGTATATTCTATAGGTATATTACCTGTCTGCATCCATGGCAACACGTACGAAGTAATACAATTTCAAATGAATGCGCATATATGTATTAAAGTTAATATAATTGCTTGATTAAATGGTTTTAGTTTATGCGTCGTGCAGTGTTGACTTGTGTTAGTCACCAGATTTTATTATATATATATATATATATACATGTATTTGACAGTGGGTTCTATAGACATTTAATCGATTGAATGAAAATACCTTGACGCGTCTGCGGTCAGCGTTAAATAAATTAATTCATCAAAGCAACACAAGAAATTTAAAAGCTAAATAAAAAAAAAAAATAAAATAAAATAAAAGAGAAATATTCTTCAAATTCATTTCAAAATTTTAATACTTCTTTACTCATTACAATTCACTCATACCTACAATAAATGTCCACTTTCATAAATATTAAATAAAAATTTGAAACTAAATAAATTCACTAGAAAATAATAAAAAAAAAAAAAAATAATAGAAAAATTTTATTTCTAATTTTCCAAGCTCTAAATAAATTAATTCTATTATTATAAATAAATATATTCCTCTAAATAACATATCCTCATTAACAAAATATACTAATTATTCGCATAAATAATACATATTAAAATGTTAGCTCAGACACAACGATCGTTGATTAAATCGCGAAAATTTTCTATATAATTTTGTAATCAACGCAACATGATATATATTAAACGCCCCTTTATCCCCCCAATTAATAGATGTAATTCTTAGCAATACTACATATGTACTATTACATTATTCTCTGAACATACCTAACAAGATCAAATGAAAGTTGAAACGCGCGTTTGATCGATGGTAATTAATTGAACAATCACATTGAACACATTGGACTTTAATAACCATAATTAACGTTGCTAATCATTGGCACGAAAGTCTTTAATCTTAAATAATTATATACATTATATACAAACATACAAATATACACACATACATATATGTAGAATATATTCAAAGAATTAATTTGACAAAGTAATTTAATGAATTTACTTAGAATTTTGTTCAACAGTTTTATGAAAAAATTTCTACTCAACCGAGCGAATCATATATGAATCTTTTATTTTTACAGGTATTAGTAATGGATGTAACAAGGGGTAGTTTGCGACAACCCTGTGGCACTTATGGATGCCCACATCAGCCTCATTACGAGCCCTTCATCCCTGCACCCCCTGGCCACACGCCTCGATGCGCCAAGCCTGGACAAACCTTTTGCGAAACTCCTGATCATTATCCACAGTAAATTCACATACACATTTTTGTATATATATATTTTTATTCTTCCCCTATTTTCGTTCTAATTTTTTATTCGTTTGGCGAACAATGTAGGTTAATATGTCGTGAATAATAATAATTTATTTTAACATTTATTCTATTTTATTTATTTATTTATTTCTTTTTTTGATTATGATAAAATGTAATTTTTAAACGTGTGGTGGATGAGAATTTATTTATTTAGAGAGAATAAAATTTATAATGGGTATTAAAATTCGGAGGATGTCGTGAACATGACTGGGTTATATACAAATATATTTGAACAATTTAAAAATGACATGTGAATACGTAAAAAGAAAGGTGAAACTTTTTTTTTTTTTTTTTGGTTGTGATTGCGAGTCGAATAAAATATTTGGAGAAAAAAAATTATTAATAATTATTTTAGGGTTGATTAATAGTTGGGGTATTGAGATACACTGGAAAAAAAATATTGGGTTGGATTTAGAGTTTTAATAATATTATTGGAGGATTGAAAATTAAAATTAAAATGAGGAAAAAAATAAATGAAATAAATTTTGGATATAATTTTTAAATGTGTTGTTTAAATTTTTATGATAATTAAAATGTTGTGATGGAATATTGACGTGTGTTTTTTATTGTTGAAATAAAAAAATATAGAATAAAGAAGATGAAGATGACGGAGAAAAAATAAAATAAAAATAAAGTATCTAAAGCCATTAGAGTGTCAGGAGATATATACGAACGCTTCTGAATAACGGTTGCGCGAATTAGAAAACCAGGCGTGGATCATGAATTAAACATGTATGGACACCTTTTGACAGCGTTTTTTCTGTGTGCATGGAGAAAGTTTAAAGACTCAGCGCGTGCGATGGAAAGAGACAACTGCAAATGACAACGCAATATTTTTTTTTTCTTTTCTTCTTTATTTCTTTTATCTTTTGTACTTCAGAATCAATCGCTGTAGGACTTAATAATGTACACATGAACATGTCAGCATCATCTCAAGCCACCTGATGAATTTTTTGAAATATTTTTATGGATATAAAAAAAAAAAAAAATTTTTTTTTTTTCATTTTTATTTATTTAATATTTTTTTTTTTTTTCATTAAAGCTAATGTTTTCATAAAATATTTATCTATTGGTATATACTTTCACGAAATTTTACAGCATAACTGTCTATTTATTTATTTCTGCACAACTTTTTATTTATGTAGTCATTTTTTTTTTTTTTTTAATTTAATTATACATTCAAAGGTGTTATTATATTTTGTAATTAACTATAAAAGGCGTAGTGAATTGGCAAAATGTTAATTGGGATAGTTGGAATATATAAATACCTAAATACATATTTACTATTGCAACAAAAATTAAAATGAAAATTCCAAGCAGAAATTTAATTAAAAATATTAAGTAATATTTTTTTTAATTATTTAAATATGATTGAAATAAATTTGTTTTCTATTATTTATATATATTTTTTTTTTTCAGGAAATTAATTAAATTCTTAGTGGAAAAATGCAGCTATGATTATTCTACAATATTGAGAGACGAATCGGATTATAATTTTAATGTTTACACTTTGAAACCTGAAACAAATCCTGGTTACACTTATTCAAAACCGGAAGTGCCACAATTTTATCAGCAATCATTGGCATTACTTCAACAACAGTATCATCATATCACCGGTCAATCATCCGTCATTTATACTCCATCATCTTCAGGCAACAACAGCAGTCAAGAAGGGTAAAAAAAAATTTTTTTTTCGTCTATTTGTAATAAAATTTTTTCTTGTTTTTATTATTATTTTTTTTTATATAGGTACATGTACTCTCCACCAAGTGTATCATTGGGCAGTCAATTTCTACAAATTGTACCGCAGAAATATTTGCCAGTAGTCGATGCATTAAATCAAAATCCAACATTGTGGATAAATCCGTAAATATTTATTTCAATACATCATTAGATTAAATTAATTTAAAATATTTAAAATAAATTTATAATTTTATTGACTCACATTTTATTCACAATGATATTAGACAAGTTCATCGTAGACAATCACTTGACAGATCATCACGAACTAAACGAGAAAATCCTTTATTAAATTACGCCAATATAAAATTAAAAAAACGTCAATCAACTCCTGACGTTATTTCAGTTTGCCCAACAAAATCGCAATTTATAATGCCAAAAGCTGCATTAAATAATCGTGGCAATTGGATGTATGTAGTTAATGTTGCTGAATCTTCAGATAATTATTCACAATTAATAAAAAGTGAAATATGCGAGTGAGTTTTTGAATTAAAAATAATATATTATTTATAAATTTAATTTATTTTTCAATATATTCCAATAAAAAAATATAATTTATTAATGAGACAAAAATATATTTAGAAGCACAACTTGCAGTGGATTATGTGAGCTTCCAAGTGGATATACAAGTCGTTGTGAGCAACAATATGTTCAAAAACGTTTAGTTGCTTTAGAGGGTAGTGGTAATAATCTTTATACAGATGTTTTTTGGTTTCCTCATGGATGCACATGTCAAATTCAACCTGCATTTTAAAATTTATTATTTTTAATCTATTGGAAATTAAATATCACAATAATAAAAAAATATCACTGATATTTAATATAATTTATTCTCATTTATTGTAATTATTTAAAATTCAAATAATCAGCAATAATTTATTCCTGTTTATTTTACATGTACAATTTTTTTATTGATGAGAAAAAAAAAAATAATCGAGTGTTAATTTGACTAATGGGATGATGACTCATTGATATATTGAAGTTAAACGCGCAGTTTGGGATAAAAATAGAGACATAAAAAAAAAAATCGAGAGGTATCATGAATAATAATAATAAAAAATAAATAATACATGAATAATGATACGGAATCGGTTGTTTTTTTACTCTCTATATCTCCCGGAAATGTTTCGTCATTGTTCCATGATCTATTTTTTATTGTTTCTAATTTTTATCATTACATTTTTATCATTTACTTACATGATATTTTTTTTTTTTTGTATTTTGCTTGAATAAATATAAAACAAATTACCAATAAAATCCTCTTGGATCTTTTCGTTTTAATAATATATCAATGGATTATCTAATTTTTATGTACAATAAAAATTCCAATCTATAATATTTAAATTTATTTTTATTTTTAATTTAATACAAATAATTGATTATTGATAAATAAAAATATTCAGCATTGTGAAATTGTATTTTTTAATTAGAATATATTTCAATTGATTATTCTTTGCACTTTATTGAAAATGATAAATTTTACGATATAAATTCAGATACAAAAAAAAAATATATATTAATAAATGATACAATTTTTTTTATTCTTTTATATTTTAAATATTTTTTTTAATTTTCCCTCGAATTAAAATTTCTTCTCTTTTAATTATATATATATACTCCCCATTAGCTATATTGCATAACGTTAAATACTGTGGTCTCACAATAGTTATAACTTGTGACAGCACGGAGTGGAATTACAATTGATATAATTCTCCTTGCTCCTCAGTCGGCACAACAAACAAAAAAAAAAAAAAGAAACAAATAAAAAAAAATTTTCTAATAGAAAAATTGAACAACAGATGTCGCCATTGCCATCAAGTTTAACCTTCAAACGATTTTTCCATTTCCACTCTGAAATTCTCCTCATAAACAACCACAAGAAAAAAAAAACAAATAAAAAATAAATTTCCTTTCAAAATTTAAAAAAAATTTCTGTAAAATTAAAATCAAAAAATTCTTTCACATAGAAAAACTCAATGAACAACAAATAATTTTATAAATTCAAACCATCTCAACATATCAATAAATAAACCATCACAATATAAATATAATATATAATAATAAAATAATAATATAAATAAAATAAATAATAAAATTAATAAAAATAAAAAATAAAGTATATTTGTTTTTTTTTTAATTTTTTTTAAATATTTATTACGCATCGGTCATTTATAAAATCGTGGAGCATTTTTCCGCGAGGCACTTTGGACCCTCATCATACTTATTCGCTTCATATACACTATATACATATTTATATACATCTATGTACAGTACATATGTATATTGAGTGCCAACCCTTCTATCACTAACAAGAACTTACTGCGCGCTACCACATCGAATGCAGTGGCACTTCACCTCGTGCAGATTTTTTATTTTTTATTTCCTCCCTAACGTCAGGAAACCAACTCGACTATACTGTATGCAGTATACTAATAGTATATATACCAACAACGACGACGACGATGAAGACAACGAGGATGCAGAGGACAACGACACAACGTGGTGGGTGCACACATGCAAAGTAAAGAGAGTGAATTTATTCACAAAGAATTAGCAAAGGAGCAGAACGAGGTGAATAAACCAATGAGCATCATCATCAAGGGGTTAAAAAAATATAGGACGATAATAATACTTGAAGAGAGAAGAAAAGAAATGAGAGTTGAAATTAAAAATAAAAAATAATGTGAATGGTTGTTCATTTATATTTATTTATTTATTTTTCTTTTCATTTTTTATTTTTATTCTAATTTAAATTCACTGAAGATAACTTACGAACAAAGAAAGGATACGTCAACAATAATGCTTGAAAAATGAAAAACTTGTGTGCTTGAAAATACTTTACCAGGGGATTTTAAGAGCATATATAAAAAAAAAAAAAAATAAAAACAACTGGAAGATAGAATAAAAAGTAATAATAATATCTATGTGTACTTGGTATAATCATTTATAAAGAAACGCTCATAGATATATATCTTTATTACAATTACATAAACCTGTACATTATACATGAGAACACGTATGAACTTGTCGCATTTGTGTACAATTATAAAATATAAAAGAATGAAAAAAAAAAAAAAAAAAATATTGTACGTATTAAAGATGAGAAAAAAAAATGCTATAAGTTCACTATGAGCATTGGTTTGTGCTTATGTGCATGATGACGATGGATAGAAAGAAAAAAAAAAAAAAAAAAGAGAAGAAGAAAGAATTGAAGAAAGGAGAGTAAAAGAAGAAAAGGGTTGCTTGAAGGGTTTCCATTATATGCGTACGCGCACCCCACGCAACTCGAGTCCTGGGATATATTTTGCGCTCTACTCGTGTTAATATGGCTATGTACTATTGTATACATATGTGTATATATGTATATAGTTTAATTATGCAGGATTGAGCTTGCAGAGATGCAGAATTTCTTTTTCAAATTGTGCGTGTATTTTTATCATGAAAAATAAGAAGCGAAAAATATAAATATCAGATTTATATTTTTGGGTTCTCTCTTGGGATCGTTTGTGAGGGCAATTTTCAAAGACTATTTTGTCATCAAAGGCAAATTATAGATGAGAATTTGGCGCACAAAAAACGACCGTATATATATATATTCAACATAACCATTAAGGAATTATCCGCATTTTAATTTCATTAAAAATTTGCAAATTAATTCAGTTCAAAGTCACAAATAAAAATATTAAAAAATCAATTATTTGAATAGATTTATGAAAATATAATAATTTATATTACATACAGATAGATAATATCTGTGAATACATATATGTATATGTAAAAGGTTGTACTGTGACCTTTTAACGCGATAAAAATGGCGGGATTTTTAAATCAAATTAAAAAAAAATATCTTAAATTTCTTTCAATATAGAAATAAAAATTTCTCTCCAAGTCTATCACATAAAATTAATAAAAAAATCATAAAAATTCTATTATTATCATGTTATAGAACATCATATTTTCTATTATATATAATGAAAAAATGTCATCAATATCAATTAACAATATCAAGGAAGAAACATTCAACAATAACAAACTTGCAATTGATTAATTAATATAAATTGTGAGATACTATTAATAATAATAATTAGAAATAAAAATAGTTCAATATATCACTTTCTTTATAAATATAAACCTATTTACGTCTTACATAAAATACATATACACAGAGAAGATCAGTAATATACCTCAGCTGTGATAAAGTCACAAGCAATAATTATGAATGAAATATAGGTAAATACACATATGTATAACATCCATATACAAACATTATAACATCTATTTCATACATAATATACATATATAGAGATATATTGTTGTGTTAGGGTGGGGAATAGAGAGGATATATAATAGTGATTGATGGTCGGAGAAACGGAAGAGAGGAGAGACGCAAGAGGAACATGACTTCCTTTTAATCTTGGGGACGTAGTAACCCTTTTGCTTGGCTCTCGCATCCATCGACACGTCGACGATGCTTTCGTTACGACGCTTATTGGACGTGCAATTTTATTACAACATTATACATTAACACATCTATATGTATGAATTTTTTATATAAATAACTAGAGAAAATAACTGGAGTTGAAGTCAAAAAAAAAAAATTTTTTTTTTTTTGACTTCAACTCTATTTTTCGGTAATCAAAATTTCTTTTTCGATGCTATTTTTAATTAACTATAAGCCTTTAATTAAGTCAGAATATTTTTTTAAATGATAACACATACATTTATAAATATATATAAAATACTTTTATATATATATAAAATGTAATTGAGATTTTTTTATTTATATCTGAATTTAATAAGAAATTTTCAGTTTTAAAAGTAGATTTAACTTTTAAACAATTTTATTTAACGACAAATGACAAAAAATAATATTACAATTTTATTATTGTTGTTATTGTTGTAGTTATCATAAGATATTTTTGTTTAAAGTAAAATTTATATACATTGTATATATCACAGTGAAAGAAAAAATGAAAAAGTAAAAATAAAATGTATAGAAAATGACATTTCATAAAGAATTCATACGCTCAATATTTTTTTTTTTTTTTTTTGTATGTTACGTTTCCTACCCTTCGGTATATAGAGGGTATACGAGGGTAATATTCCCTCATTTCTGTGCATGTATATATAGCAATACAAATATCCTCCTCTCGTCCTCTCTTTTGTCCTTGAGTCAGGATTTACATTAGTTCGACTGTCATTCACAGCTTAACCTAAATATTTCGTTTCTGACCCAATCCGGAAATTTTTCCACTTATTTTTTGCATTCTCTACAAAAATATGTAAATAAAAAAAAAATATTCAAATTAAATTAATATAAAAACAAATCATTTCAAATCTGAAAATTATTTTCTTCATCAATTATTCGCTATTAAAAATTCCCTGTAAAGTTATCAATAAATAAATATACGTATACAATTATTTAATAAATTATTCATTGGTTTGTTTTATTTATTTTTTATCTAGTGTTCTCTATCGTGAAATTTTCTTCAACATTAATATTACGATTATTTTCTGGGCGTGGATTGTTATTGGAATGTCAAATATTTCCGCGTCATTTTTCTTGCGTATTGTATTGTAACATTATGAGTAAAGAGGGAAAATAATGATGGGGAAAATGAATAAAAAAAAAAATGAATAAATGAAAACAGAAAGAGGAACAAAAATACAAGAACAACATACTATACACATACGTTTTTCCACGTGGTCCTTTTTATCGTACGCGGAATATATTTTCAGGGCATCGATCGATTCACTACTGCTGCCCACGCACTGTGTCGCCCATGGCATTCGTTCTTGATACAAACACATATATGTATATACTATATATATACTTTATATACATCAAGGACACCTGAGTGTACTACGCAACAAACATGCGTATCCACCCTGCAATACGTTCATTAATACTGTCACGAAAAAGAAGAGAAAATAATGTAATCGCTTGGAATATTTTAATATAAATTTTTTCGACAGTAAAATTAATTAATAAATAATAATAAATAATAATTCTGTTGAAATGACGTAATGTAAACAAGTTATTTCCGGAACAGTATAGAATACTGCGTATATATATTCTGTAACAGTTGACCTTGCACGTGGAAATTGACCGGGAAAAAGATCGATAGGTAACCCACGCGCAGCACGCATCGTGCAAAGTTGCCAACTTGTACTCGGGGAAGAAAGTCATTTGGACGATATATATGAAGCACAGAGGGGTAGTTTATACCTATATATACATGATAAGAATACTGTATATACTAAAATGAGGGCCGTTGATATATACTTTCATGGTTAGGTGAGTAGAAATTTGTATATAGGACAAGAGAGTTGCTCTAAATGGACCTTTGGGTTTGTACATTACTTTTTATATACATTATAACATTTAAACTATTTATCATACATACCAACATATATATACTAAATTATAAATGAGAATTTGGCGCACAAAAAACGACCATATATTTATATATTCAACATAATCAATAAGGAATTAACCGCATTTTAATTTCATTAAAAATCAGTAAATTAATCCAGTTCAAAGTTACGAATTAAAATATTAAAAAATCAATCATTTGAATAGATTTATGAAAATATCATATATATATACTTAATTATAGATGAGAATTTGACGCACAAAAAACGACCATATACATATATATTTAACATAACCAATAAGGAATTACCTACATTTCAATTTCATCAAAAATCAGTAAATTAATTCAGTTCAAATTTACGAATTAAAATATTAAAAAATGAATTATTTAAATAGATTTATAAAAATATTATCATAATATATATATTACATACAGATAGATAAGAGATCTTAATATGTTAATATATTTGCACACACACACACACACAAGTAATTGTACATATACATAAACAAAGCTTTGGTTGCTGCTGTTGCTTTCATGTTCTAACGCGTTACGTAGATACATATCAGGCGCTTTTCTCGTCGTCTCTCTATGTACATAAATATATTTATATATATATAATACTCGGCGCACGACTGTGCGTGTTACGCGCACCGTGTGTTGTCATGACAACCGTTGGCAATGCCACGCATTGATCGCAGAATCCCACAGTGCGTTGCGTCAAGCGTATACAACGACAAGTAGAGAGAGTACGGTATGCTGAAACTGACGACGACAACGACGACATCGAAAGGAACGTAACTCTACTAAGAGGGGGTGGAAGCGAGTGATAGGGGTAGGAAGTGTAGTAGTTCACGCACACGCGTAAAAGAATAAGGGCAAAAGAGCACGCACACTAAAGTCAATAGATGTATTTTATTCTTTTTTTTTTTCATTTATACATACATAACAGACGACGCATCACGCACAACAAAATGGCGCGCATTCATCCACATGTATATGTATGATGTATATGCGTTCAATGTGGTTACAACGAGAGAGATGAAGTGGAAGAATGAAAGAAAATTATTTGAAAAAAAGGAAGAGAAGAAAAAAAAAATGCGCGTTGAATGTAATTTTTCCTTTTTTTTTTTTTTTTCTATCCTGGATCACGTTCGTCTCCACCTTGCTCTATGTTGCTGCGTTCTGAAACTCGACTCGATGTTATATATTACGAAGGGAGGAAATATGGGTATCTATATATATATATATATATATATATGTATGTATGTGTGTATATAGGAAGCGTAGGCGTATGTAGTGCGTGAGCTTCCATGAAGAAAAAAAAAAATCATTATGAGTGACGTAAAACTGGTTGATTTATCACGTCAGTTGTGCGTCGCAGTAGTTTTCAATGTAGATATAAAATTTTATTTATTATTTATTATTTTTTTATTTCTTTTTAATACAAATGATTTTATTATTAATTTATTATGTGAGTAAATGCTGTTGTTTATTAAATCATTTGAATTATTTTTTTTAGAAAGGATTTTTTTCTAAATTTATTATTTGATTTTTGTCAAGTTTTCTTTTTTATTTATTTGAAAATGTCTGGTGTTTCCTGTGGATATATTATGTGAGTGTAGAGTATAAGTATTGAGGATATTATTTTGAAAAATAATTCGTCATGTGGAGTTCACTGGAATTCAATTAAACAATTATAAATAATAAATAAATTCATTGCGCTCGTGTGGGATAAGAATTATTGGAATGATTGTAGAGCAATGATACAGAGAAAGTATAAACAAAATTAATGAAATAAAAATTAAGATAAAATAAAGTTTATTGATATGGATGAGAATTTATGATTAATTATATAATAATTTTTATTTGTTTTTCAATATAATTGTCAGCGGTTTTATTCCATTTGTTGAGGAATGAAATTAAATATGAAGAGATGTAAGATTGAATTAAATGTTGTGATCCTGCTGCTATGCACGTAGTACATGCTTATAATATATAGAAGTTCTCTTGATAGTGCGAGCCTAAAAAGGGAGAGAAAACAACGGATCGATAAATACACAAAACTCTTGCGCGTCACTAGCATTCGATCGATCTCTTACACGCCTGGCATTTTTATTTTCCATGAGAGAAAGAAAGAAGAATTATATACATATATGCGCAGCAACGAGTGCACATATACTATTACACCATAAGCACACACACAGGAGCGTCATCATAAATTGTTTGGACCCGGGTCAATCATCCTTTATCATGAATTGAAACGAACGCGCGAACGTCAAGAAATATCGACACTTGTAAACGAAAAAAAAAAAATGTAGTAATAATATTAATAAAATTACAGGTAAACAATTAAAATTTCAATCGTTTTTTCATCAGTAATAAATCAAAGATACAAAATGAGTCATTGAAAAATTTTTTACTAAACAAAATTAATTAAATCCTGTGATAAATAAAAAAATACATTTCTGATCCTCGAAATTTATCAATAAAAAATATTAAATAAATTCAAAGTGAAATATTTTTTTTAATGGTCAATTTTCATTTCTTTAATTTCGTCATTCAAGTTTAATATTTATAACATTGTAAAAAAAATAATAAAAAAAAATTTACAGAATTTTTAATGTCAATATTACAAATTTTTTTTTGTTTTTTTTTTTTTTTTCAGTAATTCATTGCTGGATAAATATATATACATCCGCACACAGAGAATCAAATATATTTGTTGAAAAAAAAAAGAAAAATCTACAGGTATATATACATGAACTGACCTCTCACTTGGACATTTGTGTTCATCTTCAAACATCCGGATATTGAAGAATTGAAGCAATATAAGTAAAACGAAATAATCTAAAAATACTTCAAAAAATTTTCCCAAGGTAAAAATATCTATATGACATATAAGAAAATTTTTTTTTTCACAACTTCTTTTGTCAATTTTACCTGCACATCATGACTGTAAATTCATTGAATTCATTCACAATAATCCATTGAAATAAAATTCCATTAATCATTCATTTGTTCCAATCGACGAATATATAAAAGAGAAAAAAAAGTAAAAATGAAAAACTGTTTAGAATAAAGTCTAAAATAAAGTGTGTATGTGAAGCATTTATAATACATACATCTCAAAAATTATCATCATATACAGATAGAAATGATATTTTTTTTTTTTATTTCTCTTTCTACTATGTCTATTTTTTTCTTTTTATTTGGATCTGAAATAAGTTTTTCATATCATCAACTGCCAACTGGCTTCAACAAATCGTTTGAGGCCCATGGCGCGTGCTCTTAAAACTCACGTTCACATCGTATATGTATATGTATATATGTATGTATATATTTGCCAATCGATTTACATTGGGTTGACGTGGAAAAATCATGAGAGACACCAGTGAGTGGATTGGGGAAAAATATATAGTGACGCTTGATATTTGGGGCAGCTGCCTTGGAATGAGAACGAACACACATATATTTTTATATGTATTTTCCCGAGTGTATGTTTATATGTGTGTGTATTTACTATATGCCTGGGTATTCTATTAAGGGCGAAATAAAGAAAAACGTGACGATGAAGTAAGTGTATATCAGACTTGGCGCGGAAAAATACCTGGCACGTGGCACGAAATATCAGATAATTTTTCTCATTTTTAAGCAATGAAAATTATTTCTTTTTTTTTTTTTTATTTACTGTTGGATATCTTATTGCTGAATATAATTCATGAGAAGATTATGCGATCAATTTGATTTCACTTTTTAGTTTCTAACGAAATCATTTTACTTTGAGACATTATAATAAATCAGTTTGTGATTATATTTTATTTTTTTTCTTTTTTTTTTTTTTCAAGTTGGATAAATTATTTGATGGGAGAAAATTTTATTTAAAATATATATCTGACTTGGTATTATTAGATTAAAATGTGATTTTCTTTGTAGTATTTCACAAGTCAAGTGAATTTAAAAATCTAAATAGATTAGATAAAAATTTTCAATATTTAGATTGGAAAAAATATAAATAAAAAATTGTAACTATGAAATTTTAATATTCATGTCTTTTAGAAATTTATTTCAAACTCTGAGGAAAATTACAAGCCAAATTATATTCCCTTTATCATAATCCATTTGTTTAATATGAAAAATGAATTTTCTGACCTTCAAAATTTACCAATAAAAATAATTAAATAAATTCAAAGTGAAAAATTTTATAATGCTCAATTTTAATTTCTTTAATTTCATCATTCAAGTACAATATTAAACATTGTAAAAAAAATAAAAAACACATACCTATCAAAATACATTTGGCTAACATAAAAAAAAAATTTCTAATCTTCAAAATTTAAAAATAAAAAAAATTAAATAAATTCAAAGTGAAAAATTTTATAATGCTCAATATTTTTAATTCAAGTATAATATTGAACATTTAAAAAAGAAATTAATAAAAAAAATACCATGATACATTTGGATAACATAAAAAAAAAAATTTCTAATTTTCAAAATTTACAAATAAAAAAAATTAAATAAATTCAAAGTGAAACATTTTATAATGTTCAATTTTAATTTATGAGGAAGATAGATAAATAGTTCACCTGGATAATGTCCCTGAGAATCGTTTGCGATCTGTTCATGTTACACGCCGATCATCCCCCATAATACCGTCCATCCGCCCTTGGCCTTTCCCTCGCATCAACACCCTCGGCAAAGAGAGACTGGCGCGCGTTGCGGCAATGTAATACACTATACACCATTGACTCATTTGCCAAGAATTATCGCCTCGGTGTATATGCATATATGTACATATGTACATACATATATACTAGTCGCTTCTGCTTGAGAACTTTAACTTGCTTTTTGCCCTCTTACTACACATTGTTGCGGTTACCCCATTACATTGTCATACGATGATTGTTAACCTTTTGTCACACCAGTAAATAAAGTCCGAATGAATATAAAAATATCAGTAAAAATAAAATTGCCATAAATATTTGAATAAATAAATGTTTCAAGAATATTTAAAAAAAAATTTTTTTTGATCTAGAAAATTTTTTAATTATTTATTATATTATTTTTCATTATAGTGTAGTGCATTTTGTTCTTGTTCATTATCCTATCGCAATAATGAAATGATTATTTGAAAAAATATTCATATATATTTGTTATAGTTTAAAAATTAAATTAATATTTCTGAATAATTTTTTAAATTGACAATTAAATATTTTACATACACAGAAAATAATATTTATAAAAATTCTAATTGAATATTAAGTAACTAATATTGAAGAAAAAAAATAGAAATAATTATAAACTTATATAGAAATATTAATATTTGATAGTTTAAATAAAATAAAAATAAAATATCGTCACCTGGAACTTTTGAAGATTAAAAAAAAAAATACAATATATCTCTGACGATAAGATAAATACGTAACGTATGTGTGATATAATGTGTGCTCTTTGTGAACCTTTGTCTACATTCACGCATTGACACGCCGAAAAAAAAAAAAAAAACAAAAAAAAAAAATAGAAGAAAAAAAAATAATAAAAAATAAAAAATGACATGGTGGCCTTATCCAATCGTATGATCGTCGCAAATGTATGACGCCAAACGAAAGGATACTGACAGTCATGTATATATATTTATATACATTTCTATACATATGTATATATACATAGAGTTGATATAAACCAATGACAAAATGACAATGCGAGAGTGTAAGACTAGAAGCCACGCGCCAGTAAAATTCTACCCCAGAGACGTACACGGCAGATGTTTCCAACGATTTATATAACATATATACACATTCACCTTTGGGATTCAACGTGTTGGATATCGATCGCGATAAGTCGATCTTTTCAGGATCGTTAGAGTGAGTACCGTGGGTAAGAAAAAAAAAAAAAAAGAGATGAATTGTTAGGGATCAAAAACTCTCTTACTTTCTATATCTTATTTTCATTCAACTCTCAACGACTTTTCGCATTTTCTGTGACATAATTCAACCATTTATTTATTTTTTTTCTCATTCATACATACTCTGATGTCTAAAACAATTTCTCATACCTATATGTATAAAATAATTTTCATATCATCTTACGCGAGCTGATTTGAAAATTAATCATAAAGATAAAAAAATTTTACAATAAAATTCCATCGCAAATGAAGAATGAAAACAATTATTGTTTCAACTTTTTAATATATATCTATCATCGATCAACTATTGTATATACATATAATAATGTAGATGAATAATATATAGGTAGGGAGATAGGATAGGGAGGTATAAAATTATGTACGTAGATGCACGAAACATTTAGTTGTTGAAAAGAAAGAAAGAAAAAAAAAGAAAAATTAAAAAGGGTGAAGCAGACAAGTCCACCTTGCATCTAACCACATATGCGTGAATGTGAATGCATTTATATATTCAATGACGCACGACACACACACACACATACACACATAGCACAGTGTGTTGATAGTCTTGATGGGTTATGTGTTTATATAGTGTAGGTTTTGCAGGCCAAGAGGGAGGGTGCGAGATTTGGGTTCTCCGAGAAGTCAGTGGAACCCTGCTAAGGACCCCATGGGCGAGGGTGCGATGCCCTGGGATTGCTCTAGAGTCTAGGTGTTCGCTTAAATCGGGGGATTCGTTTAAAGCGGCCGTGGGCCCCCCCTCGCCCCCCTCCCAAAAGAATTTTCTTTTTTTTTTTTCTTTAATTCAGCGCGTGCCCTCTTCAATGGCAGGTCCAAAGACCCTATGTATAAATATATATGTGTATATATGTATGTATATATTTGTTGTTGGAGGGGTTGATGCTCTTTTTTTACTCTCTGTCATGTGGTATCATCGATGACTTGCACCCACATATATTTATTTTTGTTTATGTACTTTGGTTTAATTTTTTAAAAATTTTTTTTTGTTTCGAAAAATATTTTTTCATGGGTTTTTTTAAATTCTCAAATAAATATTGGGATTGTTGATGATATTTTTTTATATTATGTAGCAGAATAAAATTGTAGATTGAGAATTTTTTTTTAGAGATGAAAAAAAATTTTTACTTATATTTTTTTTTTTTTTTTTTTATTAACAAAATTTTGAACTATTTTAATTTTATTTTCATGATTCTCATGATTTTCACTTCCTGAAAATATTAATAATAATAAAAAAATAAAATATATTCACTGCAAACAATTAATAAATATAATAATATATAAAGAGGAAACGAAAAATTACTATATCCAATTCAACTTCCGCTTCAATAATTGTCATTCATAAATATATACATACATCTAAATATATACTTAAACATCCCCAACTAAATATTCAATCAACTCTACCATGAAAAATAAATTGTCTACTCAACAAACAAATGTTTCTCATACAAGAAATAATTTTTTATTCATCACAAACTCTAAAAGTTTCAAATTTAAATTCATTACACATTAATAAACCGACAAAAGATATCCCAAAATCAATAATACCATACACACACACACACACACACAGATACATAAATTTACGTGTATATTAATCTATATAATAAATATAAATTGCAGAATCTCCCAAGCATAATCGTCATCGTTTTATATAAATTGATCCTCAACGTCCCAGGTGAAACCAACGCCAAACAATTTTTCATTTATTTTATTTCATTATTCTTTTTTTTTTTCTTTCTCATTGCCACGAAACCTCTCTTCCTCAACAATGGACGCGTGTCACAAGCCAGTAGCAGTAGTACTTTGACGATATATAACAGCAACAGCAACAGCAGCAGCAGCAGCAGGAGTAAGCAGCAATGTAGCAGTAGCAGCTGCTTGCCACTACTGTTTTGTCGTTCACACATGGCGACGCGATCGAAACGCATCCATACACATATAATATACACATACACATATACACACATATGTATATATATATATACATTACAAACACATTGTCATAGTACGTGTGTTGTTGTTCATGTGATGTATGCAAGATCTTGTCGCGAGATCAAAGCTTCGAGCTTTGCTGCTTACCTATATAATATAAAAAATTAATGCCATTGCATTTACTTGCATTTATTTATTACTCACATGAAATATAAGTACACACACACATATATATATATATGTGTGTGTGTGTATTTATGTATATAATTTATATAAGAGTAAAGATGTGAGAGAAGAAAAATGAAAAAAAAAAAAATGAAGGAAAGTATATAGTGATGAAACGTTTGTGAACGATGGAACAGGTGATGACACACAGTACACCGGGTACTTCTTCATATATCCAACTGTATAATAATTATTTCCTATCTTTATATTATCAATAATGATAATAAAAATGCAATGTTCGTATAAAATTTTTTTATTATATTTAATTTCATATATTTTTATCTTGTTTCTTTTTTCATTCTTCTATTATATATTTTATATATTTAATTCATATATCTATAATTTTATTTGTATCATTCTTACCGAAATCTTCTTGTTCTAAATATCAATAAATATATATTTACAATAATTCATAAAGGATATATATATATGTATATATATTTATAATAATATAAAAAATGGGTGAAGATATACCGATTTGAATTCGTTATAATTCTTCGTCTCGTTGCACGCCCGTCAATAAATTAGAATGTCAACAGTTTTTTTCTATACAAACACATACACACAATCTTATATATATATATATACATACCAATATGTATACATGTATATAATTTTTTTTCGTTTGTCATTTTTGCCTCTTTTTATCTCAACTTGATCCACCGTTGTTCTTCCTCATTTTGCCCTCGCGAACAACTCGCAGCTGCATATATTCTTTTTGCGTCTTCCTCTCCATTCTCCATTCGTACATAAATATATATACATACATATGTACATATATATATATATATATATATATATTTATTTATTTATATACGTATGCATACGTATATACCAACCCACTGTGTGCATGACATCGCGATTTCGAGAGAATCTTGCGTTAGGACCGATAAAAATCTTCTGATGCTGATTCAACGAATAAGGACAAAATATATATTGGCACACTAGTATATAGAGTATATGTATATATGTAAAGAGCCAAAATTTTAGGTATATATACATATATATATATGTATCGAAGACGCAGAAATGTCGTCGAAGGTCAGTCGATTATTCGCGCAGGGTTTCTCAGGATCACAATTTTATTTGTGCGCCATTTACAATTTATTTAAAATTGTAAAAAAAAAAAAAAAAAAGTAAATAATATAAGATAAAATAGAGAACGAGAGTAAAAGATTTTTTCAAATAGAAATACATATGTATATATATATATATATATTTGTATGTAAAGATAGAGGAAGAAAATAAAATTGAGAAAGAGAGGGAGGATTGTGGGGGTGGAGTCACGCACGTTTACACGCAGGATCGATCGACCTTTTTATATATAATAAATTTGGACCCGTGGAGAGAACGCATTTCAATTTGACTCGCTAGGAATAATCGTTGTGTATTCGTTTAGTGAAAAAATAAAAAAAGAAATTGAGGAAAGGAAAAAAAAAAATTTTTTTTTCTTATTTTTTAAGCTACTGATTGTTTATGGTTTATTTATTTATTTATTTATTTATTATTTTCGTTTTTTTTTTTTTTTTTCACGATGGTGATTATGAAATGAACTTTTTTTTCATTTTTTTTTTTTTTTATTTGGTTTTGGGTAATGGAATATAATACGTGTTGGGAACCTCTGGTTGCGCGAGCACGCGGTACACAATGGCATCGGGGACACTATACATATATGTATGTATATAGTGTCTTATATATTATATTATTCGTGGATTTGTGTGTGTACTGTGTGGACATAGGTTTCCTTTTGCTTATATACCTGGTCGTTTCTCTCTCCTCGATAAACTGATTTATTTCGGCATCATTGTATCCCTCACATCTGTCCGGATTTCGCAGCGAATTTCTATAGCGAGACACTACTAACGACAACGTATTTTCTTTCGCGTCACTAAAAATTCTCTCTTTATCTTTTATGTTTATATATGTATTTATGTGTATGAGGATGTATTTGGTAAATGAAATAAGCATTTGAGTCTATGTGTAGATGGTGGATATGGAGGTATAAATGATATAAATTTAATGAAAGTTGGAAATAGCACAATTTTATTTTCAATTCGCAGCACATTTAATGATGAGGAAATTATTTCGGATATAATTATTCTACTGTCTCGTTTATTATTATTGGTTCATGGAATACATTTTGTTTATTACAGATGAATTTATCGGTAGATATAAATATTAAAAAATGTTTTGATTGTGAGATAGAAAATTTTTAATTATTTTTTAAGAGTAAATTTTAATTTATAATTTTTATATTATTTTTTTCCAGTAGAAAAAATCATTTATTTTTATTTATATATAGGTATTATTGTTGAGTGAATTATGAAATAAATTTTCTGTATTAATTTTGGTTATTTGTAGATGAAAGAAAATTTTTTTTTAATATTTTTCAAAAGTAATTTTATTTCATAATTTTTACTTTATTTTTTTTCAGTAGAAAAAATCATTTATTTTTATTAATATATAGGTTTTATTGTTAACTGAATTATGAAATGAATTTTCTGTATGAATTTTGGATATTTGTGAATGAAAAAAAAATTTTTTTTCATTATTTTTCAAAAATAATTTTAATTCATAATTTTGACATTTTTTTTTTCAGTAAAAAAAATTATTTATTCCCATTTGCACTAATATCATTGTTAACTGACTCATGAAATGAATTTATTGTAATAATTTAAAATATTTATAGATGAAAAAAAAAAAAAAAAAAAATTCATTCACGAAAAAATTTTTTTTATTCATTTTTTAAACATATTTTTGGCAATTAAATTCACCATTTGTTTTTATCTATTCCAATAAAAATTTAGATCTTCTTCCATTTTTTATCATCACGAAATTAATTTATCCATGTTAGTTATTTTATAAATTGATGTAAATTATGAAATGAAGATAAAATATAATATTTCTTTATGACTTAAAAAGAAAAAATAATTTATATACATACATCAACAACACGCGAGACTCATCAGGTTTTTTTGATTTGTGTCGCGGTGTAGAATCTATCATAGTATATATGTATAAACTAAACGAGTCGGATTGAAAGACACCCCTTGACCTTATCGGATAGGAACAGACATAAATTGGAAAGTGGAGACGCGTGCGGACCTCGATAAGCTTCGCTCTTCATACATATATAAATATACATGTATATATATTTGTCCCACTGATCGTCGAGTCAGGAAATTAAAGGGGAGAAATAAAAAAATATAAATAAATGTTCAAACTACATTAACGCATTGCATATACACTATTAGCATTCAATTATTTATAAAGATAAGAAGAAAAAAAAAATTTTTTTTTATTCAATCCAAAATTATTTATTCTCATATTATTATTCATTTATCCATTTACAATGATAATAACAACAACAATAGACACTATTATTATCAGATTATTATAAAAAAAAAAATAAATAAATAAATAAATATATTTTTATTTATTATTCATTTCAGAAAAAATTTTTTCGTTAAATTTATTGAAAGAAAAGATTTTTATTTTGTATAAAAAATATAAATAAATATATTATTTATTTATTATTCATTTCAGAAAAATTTTTTTCGTTAAATTTATTGAGAGAAAAAATTTTTATTTTGTATAAAAAATATAAATAAATATATTTTTATTTATTATTCATTTCAGAAAAATTTTTTTCGTTGAATTTATTGAGAGAAAAGATTTTTATTTTGTATAAAAAATATAAATAAATATATTTTTATTTATTATGCATTTCAGAAAAATTTTTTTCGTTAAATTTATTGAAAGAAAAAATTTTTATTTTGTATAAAAAAGATAAATAAATATATTTTTATTTATTATGCATTTCAGAAAAATTTTTTTCGTTAAATTTATTGAAAGAAAAAATTTTTATTTTGTATAAAAAATATAAATAAATATATTATTTATTTATTATTCATTTCAGAAAAATTTTTTTCGTTGAATTTATTGAGAGAAAAGATTTTTATTTTGTATAAAAAATATAAATAAATATATTTTTATTTATTATTCATTTCAGAAAATATTTTTTCGTTAAATTTATTGAAAGAAAAGATTTTTATTTTGTATAAAAAATATAAATAAATGTATTTTTATTTATTATTCATTTCAAAAGATTTTTTTCGTTGACTTTATTTAAAGAAAAGATTTTTATTTTGCATATGAAAAATATTTTAATAATTCATATTATATCTATATATATTAATTTTTATCATAATTATTTAAATATAAAAAAATATTATAAATCCACATATATATTTATACATATATCTAAAGATAAATATAAACAATAAATTGTGTAGCCCTGGACAATTGTAAAATGGCGAATTATCGTACATCATCATTATCAATTTAATAGCACGAATTAATTTATCTATATACAATTACATGTGCACCCCCCATATATAAATTTTTATTTATACTCACACATAGACAATCAACAATAATATAATATTTACATCACATTATTGATTACTATCTCAATAAAAATATATAAATAAATTAAAAATTATACACATTCACCGCAAATTTTCATCATTATAAAAATATGTAGATATTATTAAAATAAATAAATACCCAAATGAAATATTAAATATCCAACAATGAATTATTTAAATATTCATCAACAAATAAATTATTTAAAAAATTAATTTATCTCTATATAATAATATTCAATAATATTATTTGTATATGATCCTAAATCAAATGGCTTAATTCATAACACAAATTACATTGGACAGAGTACTAGAACTTACAGAGATTATGCTATTAATGCTTTCACGTGTACATAGAAGAGCATTGAGTAGACGGGTCTTATTAGCGTCCGCCGTCACCAATATTGGCTTGGGATCACAATTGACGGCTCTCTACAAGATATATATACATACGTATGATGTATATGTATGTAGGAGCTATATACCGAGGCATTTCAATTTACTGTGTAGATAGGTGTAAACACATATAGCATCTTTCAGTGTATGTATAAATATGATATACATCAATGAATGTGTGTGTGTATGTATATATATTTAGAGCATCGTTACACTGCGTGTACGCGCATGATGAAGGGATTATAACGGATGGATATATGACGATAGTGATATTAATTCTCCTTCGTGTGCTTTATCATTATTGCAACTGAACAAATTTTGATTTAACCGCACACATGAGAGAATTTTCTTTTATTTAAATATATCATCGTTGCTTTGATTTATTATAATAAAATGGAGAAAAAGAATTGGAATTGTAAATTAAATTTTGAATTTTGAATTTTATTTATATTCAATATGGAAAATTAATATTAAGAACGGTTTGTCTATGATGTGTATTAAATAAATATTACATACTTCGATGAATTATAAATAAATTAAAATGAAAAGATGGAGAAAAAGAATTGGAATTGTAAATTAAATTTTGAATTTTGAATTTTATTTATATTCAATATGGAAAATTAATATTAAGAACGGTTTATTTATGATGTATATTAGAGAAATATTACATACTTCGATGAATTATTATAAATAAATAAAAAGATGAAGACAAAAAAAAAAAAAATTGAAATTGTAAATTAAATTTTGAATTCTTAATTTTATTTATATTCAATATGGAAAATTAATATTAAGAACGGTTTATTTATGATGTGTATTAGAGAAATATAACATACTTCGATGAATTATTATAAATAAATAAAAAGATGAAGACAAAAAAAAAAAAATTGAAATTGTAAATTAAATTTTGAATTCTTAATTTTATTTATATTCAATATGGAAAATTAATATTAAGAACGGTTTATTTATGATGTATATTAGAGAAATATTACATACTTCGATGAATTATTATAAATAAATAAAAAGATGAAGACAAAAAAAAAAAAATTGAAATTGTAAATTAAATTTTGAATTCTTAATTTTATTTATATTCAATATGGAAAATTAATATTAAGAACGGTTTATTTATGATGTGTATTAGAGAAATATAACATACTTCGATGAATTATTATAAATAAATAAAAAGATGAAGACAAAAAAAAAAAAATTGAAATTGTAAATTAAATTTTGAATTCTTAATTTTATTTATATTCAATATGGAAAATTAATATTAAGAACGATTTATCTATGATGTGTATTAAATAAATAATACATACCATGATGAATAATATAATAAATAAATTAAAAAAATGGAGAAAAAAAATTAGAACTAAATTAAATATAAAATACAAAATTTAATTTAAATTCAATTTAGAAAATTAATATCAAAAACATTTTATGAATGTTTATTAAAATAAAAAAATTTCATGAATACAAAACATTAATGTGTATAATGACAATTGTATTTTCAATGTGTATATATTATTTATGTATACGTGTGAATATAGGATAACGTCCTGAAATATTAGGCGACTTAGTGAGAGAAAAAATGAAAGAAAAAAAAATAAATATTTTTTTCAGAGGTTTTATATTATGGGAGAATATAAAGGACAAGAGAAAACAGGATCAAGGCCATAGACACATGATGCTGATGCATCTTCTGTGTTATTCGATGGCACAGAAGCTCTGTTATATATATACATATACAAACATACTGTAGATATATATATTTATATACGAATCCCCCAATGGAAGAATACGCATTAATTTATATCTGCATACTACGTCTATTGTTATGATAATCATCAGGGTGTCCAACGATGGTGGACCAAATATACAAATTTTTTTTTTCTCATATATATTTATTCCTCTTATATATACACGTATGCATATATTTAACCATACATACATGCTTCATATTTATAATAAAATTCAAAGTAATAATATAAACTGAAAAAGAATTAAAAAAAAATTTGTGAGCTTTTTTTCAATATTTCTATTTAATAAAACTTTAAATTGTTTTTATATAAAAATATGTAATTTAAAAATTTTTTATAGCTTGAAAGATTCATAGAAATGTAATGTGATAATATATTGGATCATTACGATAATATTTTTCCGATCGCAGAGAGTTTGTTTAAAGAAAAAAGAAAAAAAAAAATTGATGCAACAAGACAGAGTCTGCGTGTGTAAATAATCCATGTATACATAAAATATATTTATATACATAAGTTTATAACACACATTGACATTGTGTGCGTGTTCCTGCGTATGTAGCGTGCATGCGTGACCGGGTGGCAGCCGTTAAAAATATGCGGCTGGGGAAAATCTACCTGGGAAAATCGGCCGGCGCTTCATGCCGAGGCGACCGAGCGCGCGTACACACTGCATCGTGTATGTGCACTCGATTAACCGAGTATCCTCATCACCATCTTGGATAAAATATATACATATACATATGTATGCGTATATAAAAAGTATATATACATATGTATGTAATATATAAAATGTTGACGAGGTCGTCAAATAAAATCTAATTTATATCTTGTCCTCTTTTCCTTTTTGTTTTATATTATTTTTTTTTATTTATTGTAGGTATTGTATATTATAATTGTCTATGTAGCTAACTACGGATGTACATATGTACATATATATCTCAATGTGTAAATGATTCCTTCCTTTATGTATATAAAATAGTGCATTGCTGTTAATTGTTAACTGGTTACTTGTACTTTCCATAATTTTTTTCTTTTCGTTTGTGTTTCTTGATTTATTTATTTATTTATTTTTTTTTTTCATTGCACATAGTATATGTCTACGTTATTATGCACACATGAGAGATGTTTAATGGCTTAATTATAATGTGTCCGTTGGTATTAATGTAAAGAGAAAAAGAATAAGAAATAAAAATTTATTTAATTTTTAGTCAGATTAATTCTCAATTAAATAAATTGATTTAAATATTCTTCATTATTATTTATTACATAAAATCGAATTTTATATTAAGGAAAAGGAGTTTGTGCTCACCAAATAAATAACAATATAGTTATTAATAAATATTCTTTAAGAAACAAAATATTTAATTATGTAAAATAAATTGAATTAATAATTCAAATAATTTTTTTCCTCGATTTTTAATACTAAAAATGTATTCATAAAATAAATTTTCATTTTTTTATGCATCTATACACACATGTACATGTGTATAATGCTTTTGCATCCCCTATGTATATAAAAATTGAAAGAAAAAAATTAATTTAAAATTTGTGAATTAAAAACTTAAACGAATTGATGAATTAGAAAAATAAAAATTAATGAACAATTGTGTATTTTAATAATATATCTGATGTGACTGTCATAAGCACATGGTATTTTTTTTTTCAATTCATTTACTGAATGTACCCGTACTTAATATATATAATAACTTTTCTATATACCTACACATTGGCTGACAACACATGGGGGCATTTACTTGACAGGAAAAAAAAAAGCGTCAAATCTCCGCACAAGTATAAAGATATAGTATACGTCGTAGAGCATTGGCACCTTTGATAAACATCTATAAACCCTCATAATGGCTACCAAAAAGTAGTGATGTACCAAACCATCTCGATATCTCCAATCTCAATCCAACTCACTCGAATAATATCTTTTATACACTCCATATCTTTTTTTTCTTACTTTCTCCTCTAACTTTTTCTTCTTTATTTTATTTTTTTTTTTATCCTATCGACATTTGAGCTTTTGCCACTTTTATTATGGCTTTTCGATCGTCCATTTACAGTATACTAACTCTCCATTTTGCAATTTTTATTTATTTTTTTCCACCATCGTTTGGTGAAGACAAAAAAAAAAAAAAATAATTGAGTAAAATCATTTTTAATATTTTTTTTTTTTCACATTGATAAAATTACCAACATTATAATAAATTTTCCGTTTATATTTATAATTCGGTGATGTCAACTCATGTGAATTTATGCTGAGGCCAAATATAAAAATATAATACATATATATAAAATAGTTATTGGACATTTATAAATTATTCTGTTTCTTGCGTTGTTAGAAACTTTATTGATATCACGTCGTGTTTATGTCTGCGTTCAACTAGATATCTCATATTATTCACGATGTGATAACATATTGGTCAATATATATACATACAGTATATACATTATACATATAAACTTTGTATATACTATATCGTTGAGCAATTATTAACACTCCATACATATACAATACATTTTTATAATAATCCACAATTTAAATGCTCTTACATTCATTATATTAAAAAATTATTTTGTCACGACAGAGAAAAATTAAGAGAAATAAAAAAATAATAATATTCTTATAATTTCAAACTTCCTCAGCGTTATAAATATACAGAAAAAAAAATATCATTACTGAATAAAATAATAAAAAAAAAAAACTAAAATTGTAAAAAAAAAAAAATATTTCTAGAATTATAATGGACAAAAAATATTCTAAAAATCGCTAGAAAAAAAAAAAAGAAACAGAAAAATTCGAATTTTATATTTGTAGCTCAAAATATACAGTACAATTAAAAAAATAAACAAATGAATAAATGAATGAATAAATAAATAAATAAATAAATAAACGAAAAATATTCAAGAAATCGCCAGAAAAAAAAAGAAACAGAAAAATTCGAATTTTATATTTGTAGCTGAGAATATACAGTACAATTTAAAAAATAAATAAATAAATAAATAAATAAATAGATAAATAAATAAGTAAATGAACAAATGAACAAAAAAATATTCCAGAAATCGCCAGAAAAAAAAAAAACAAACCAAAAAATTCGAATTTTATATTTGTAGCTCAGAATATACAATACAATTTAAAAAATAAATAAATAAATAAATAAATAAACAAATGAACCTATATATTCTCTCAAGCATCAGAGATTGAGTAACAAACAAACACACAAATTATAATACATATATTCAAGCCCCTCATAAAATTTTCCCTCCATCTCGTTCCAACATATCCATTTTTTATTTTTCCTTTCTCTTAAAAAGAAAAAAAAAAAAAAAAATTATTCTCTCCACACACATCCACCCTTAAACCACTTGATAGGCCCACGGGGGTTGCAACACAAGATGGCGCAATGATCTCGTGTACTCGCAAGTGAGTTGTGCGCTTTGCGCACGCACTTTCAACTTAACAAAACTCTCCCTCTTTCTCATTTCACTCTATCCCTTTTTCCCCACTCAAACATATATAAGCACACCACATATACACATATATAACACACTACATGGACAAATCTTACTTTTGCCTCATTCCCTCTATATACTATAGCTTCAGGCTTTCCCTTTCCATATCACCACCACCACCACCACCACCATCACCATCGCCACCTTACCACCACTACCACCATCATTATTATACGCACCCGGCACCACTGTACGCGATCCTAGGTATATCCTGGGTTCCCGCCACACGGGAGCAAGCGGGATGACACCCGAGGATTGTCGAGAATAACCGACAATAAACGAAAAACGAAACGCGGGCAGCTGCGACTCGTTGGACAAAGAATACTCTTCGAAGCTCGTACAGTCAACGCGCGGCAAGCACACTCACCACGGGACAGCCCGCAACCAAAGGTATATACATACACATACATATTTATACATATATATATATATATATATATGTGTGTATATATAATAACAACTATCAGTGTTGTCGGATTAGTTAAATTAAAGAAAAAAGTAAAAAAAAATTATGATTGATAATTGAAGAAGAAAATAATTAAGAAAAATATATTTTGTTATGTTGAATTTTTTATTGAAATTTGAACAGTTGTAATAATATTTTTCGGGTGTAGTGTTTGGCGTTTTCGCGGGGCGAAGAGCGAGTGAGAGAGGGTGAATGTATATAAGGATTTTCGTGTGTGTGTGTGTTCGTAAGGGAGAGGGAGATATAATAAGAGTGAGAGTGGGAATGAATAAACGGATGAAGTAAACGCGCGCGCACGCACGCCAACGAGAGTGAAACGACGAGTAGTAGTGACTCTTTAGCATACATGAACGTTTCGCCGCGATTGTTACACGCGAGAGGAGCGAAAAAAACACGACGTTCCTACGACGGCGGCGACAACAACGAGTAATAAATACGCTTTATATAGAGCGGCGTGTGCGGTGATAATTTCGGTGAATTATGTGTAAAAATAAAAAAATTATAAAATAATTTAATGAGTAATGTTGGAAATAAAGTAAAAACAAGTTCAAAGAGAGTAAATTTAAAAATTTTAATTTAAAGATATTTAGAGATAAATTTAAGAGAAGAAAAAGAAAAAATTAATAAATAATTATATCACGTAATGCAATCATGCGTAAATAACGGTGTTGTTATTTGTGTAAGAGAAAATGTGTGACGTACACAATTTGATGGAAGAAATGGAATGAAAAAAAAAGAAGAAAGAAATTATGAATATAATTCAAAAAAAAAAAAAAAATACAAGTACGGATTTTAAATATAATATGTATTTATATTATTTATTCGTTTGTTAAATATGAATAGTGAAATGCAAGAAAAGAAAAAAAATTTGTTTTAGTGTGTTTGTGATTATTATTTTATTGTTTAATTTGGTTTATTAATGCTTGTTTATTATTTTTTATTTATTTGTGATGAAATTGGAACGAGTTTATGGTATCGTTAATTTTCTTTTACTTTTAATATTATGTGGAAATTTTCAGTGATTATTGAAGTATTATTTTCAATTGATTCATAAATTCTTTATTTTTTAATTTCATTTTATTTTTTGATGCTTCGATTTAATCTGAACGGTGCTTTGTTTATTTTACGATAGTTATTTCTTTCTATATTGCCCTTGACAGTAGATATAAATACGTACGACTATACGTATATACTATTTGTTTATATTTTGTATTTATATAGTGTGGTGAGATGTATAAAAAAATAATGAATTGAAAGAATGAAAAAAAAAAAAAAAAAATTACGGAAGCCGCGATCTCGCGTGTGTGTACACATTCCTGAATTTTTTTTATTTTATTTTTCGCTTGTATGTATACACTTAATTTATATAGTGTTTCATTTCGTTTTTGTAAAAGCTCGCGTGGCTATTTCAACGAAATACATTACACACAAGCACACAACACGCACGTAAATACAAATATAATAGTGATGTAGAGAATGAAAGTGGAAATTGAGAGATGAGAAAAAAAAAAAAACCAAAGGAATAAAAGCGCGTGTAAAATTCAACTTTATAATATATACTTTCATTTTCATTTCATATATAGCTTTATGTATGTATATATATATTTAATTCCAATGTGTTTTTTCGTTTTCATTTGAAATAAAACTGTAAACCAAAACAAAAAGTTAAAATAACTGAGGGAAAAAAAAAAATTCTAACAGTTTTCCCGAGACATTTATCACACTTTTTTTTTTTATCGAATGATCACTATCTATTCGTGTATAGTTGTTGTTGTCGTGGAAGATATGGGAAAGAAAAAAAGGAAAAAGAAAACGAAATAGAAATAAAAAAAAAAAAGAAATAAGTAAAAAGAATCCGTCGTTTGTGTATGTGAGCGTGCAAGGGGAAATATAAAACATTTTTCACATTTCACAGTGGCGTTATACATATTCAACGATCTTTTTTCGTTTACGAAACGTAAAAAATATTGACCTGTGACTCATAGGTGGATAAACCCATAAGTGCATGATGGAAGCTTGTGTGTGATATTTTCGAACGTGAAAAAAATTAACTAACAAAATTAAATTAAAATTTCCGAGCATTTAATACAAATAATTTTTTTTTTTATTTTAATTTTTTGTTTTCATGTAAAGCTTGAAGTAATAAAATAATATATATACACGCGGAAGTGTCGTGCGTTTCCGTTTTGTGGGTAAACCCTGGAAAAAGTTTTACGTCGCAATTTTAATTCAAAAAATAAAATGAAGTAAAATAAATAATTGAAAACTATTAAGAGTGCCATGTGAAGATAAATATTAAATATTAAAAAATATATTAAAGGAGTTTTAAATACTTGAGGTTATAAAATATAATATAGTCAACTCCAATTTCATAATTAAGTTGATTTAATTTATTTATTATTTTTTAAAATTTTTCTAAGAACACACATTGGGTTTGTTCGTGAAATAAATAAAGAGTTTGTGCCGACTCTCGGTCAGTTGCACATTTAAGTGGAACACTAAAAATTTGAGCAATGAAAGGTCTTGGGAGTATATATTACCCAGAGTTAGTTGGACTTTTTGGAGCGATAGTCTAGTGGATTTTTAGTTCAGTTATATGGGACACAAGTAGAGGAAACTGAGTATATTGGAGGGCAAACATACACAACACATAATACAGTGCGAGAACAACGGGCGCCAGTGAGAGAGATTTACGGGCGCGCACCGGTCGTTCTTGGGTTCCCTTTCGTATATTATATATACTTTGTTTTTTTTTTTCTCCTTTTTTTTTTATTGCAGTTATCGCCCGCCGCCCCGGAATCGGCACGCGGCGGCGGCCACGGCCTCTTGCGAGAGAGCCGCCCGTTTCGCAAAATCTCGTGAGAGCCCACCGTCGCCAGAGAGTTTAGTTTCGTTCGTGATCGGCGTTCATCGGCCACGGGTTGCATTTGTTCCATTTTTATTTTATTATTATCTTTCAAAAGTCAAGAAAAATTCTATATTTTCAACTTTAAATCCAATTATATACATACATATACACTTACAATTGACATTAATAAAAAAAAATAATTAATGAATAAAAGTACAAAGGTGTGGAAAATTATTTAATTTATCTTGATATTTAGTGGCTTTTTTTTTTTATTATTCAATGAATTAAAAAGTGAATGCAAATATTTTTGTATAATTTTAAAACAATTATATTATTCTCATGGAGTAATTATTGTAAATTATTGTGGAGTTTGTTAATTAATTCATTTACATTTGAATATTAAATTTGAATTTAGGATAAAATATAAAAAAAATTTTTTTCTATTTTTTAAATGAAACGGAAAGAATAAAAAAAAAATGTGTAAGAGTTTTTTTTTTATCGAGTGAATGTTATATAGCCTGGTGTGTATACCGGATGTGTGTTTTGAGGCAACGAGGTATAGCGACCCTGGATTAACGTCAAGCTGTTGAGCGCGCGTCACTCTCTACATAAAAAAAAATATATATATATATATATTTATTTATTTATGTAGATATTCCTCCTGTTTCTCATCTTGTCCTCATAATTTTTAGTTGTTGTTTTCGTCATTATTAATATTTGCCAAACGTATTCATCATCAAATTGAAAATATTCACATTTTTAATTACATAAAAATTTCAATTTAAAAAATTTATCCCAACACTTTCTTTCATTTATTTATTTATTTATTTATTTATTTATTTTCTCCATTATCCTACTATTCATGGATTGTATCCGGTTGCATTATTAAATTTCCAATTGCCAGTTTAAAAATACAAGTCAATGTACTATTTATGAACAAAACAATTCGATTACTT
The DNA here is from genome assembly GCA_918226075.1 of Microctonus brassicae. Taxonomy (NCBI): domain Eukaryota; kingdom Metazoa; phylum Arthropoda; class Insecta; order Hymenoptera; family Braconidae; genus Microctonus; species Microctonus brassicae. The sequence continues at coordinate 5,951,687 of OW445485.1, read as the reverse complement.
GCATTCATTCATTTTCATGTTGAATTAATTCAACTGCGATTGCATACATACATACACACACTGATAATTTCAATATAAATTATCATAATGCAAACAATTTTAATCCAAACGATAAAAATATTATTTCAGTTTATTAATAAATACAACATTGAATATCACAAAGTGAAGTAAATTAAAAAAAAAAAAAAAGAAAATAAATAACAAAGATACATATATCAATAAAATAATAAAATGAATAAAAAAAACTGTTCTTCGAATAGATTAGCGCAAATTTATTCACATTGCAATGAGCTCTCGTGGGTCAGAGATTTTGTCGTTCAGATCGCATTAATCTGTGGTTTAGCGAACCAATTTAAATATCAGCAACGCAATTTTATATCATTTCCGATATCTCGAAGGTGTATTGGTGAGAGTTAAGGGTCCCATGGACAAGCACTGAGTTCGAAACTCTTGTCCACGTATGTACAAAAGTTTATATACATATTTATATATTATATACGTACGTGTGTGCAGCAAATGCGCGTGTACTACAGCGATGTCACGATGACATACACACGTGAGTGTATAATATAAATATATGTATGTATGTATTTATGTATATATGTGCGCGAGTTTGTTGTTAAACGCATGCGCAACGGCGAAATGTTGTAGTCGCCAAGGGACACAAAATGAGAAAGAGACGAAACAGGCTTCTGTTCGCCGGTTACGGGGCGCGCATGTGCCCAAGCGTCGCATCAATTTTCCAATCAATTCAAACATTTTTTTTTTTTAAGAGGATAATCATTTTGTTTATTATCAAGCGGGAGAGCGAGACACAAAGAAGAAGAAGAAGAAAAAAAAAATTATGAAACAAATATAAAGCAGGAACAATAAATTAAAAAGTCCTTTAAATTTTACATTTTTAATTTCAAATTTAAATAATTAAAATAGGGAGGAAAATTATTAAAAAGGCAAGAGTATATTGAGAAAATTTTCAAATAAATATTACCGAGTAATATATAAGTATAAACCGGGGATACAATAATATTTAATGGAAAATTTTCTACATTTTAAATTATTTTTTGATATTAATTGAAATAAATATTACGCGAATTAAAAATATATTTTATTCCGCTGCAGGGTAATTTTTCTATCAAATCTTTTTGTGTCCCAGGCTTACATGGATTATTACACGGTAATATATATTTACTCGAAAATTTTCTCAGTGTATCAAAGAAGAATTAAAAAATTAAATAAAATGATGAATAAATAAGAAAAATGTACTGTTGAAAATGAATTTTATCCGCAAATTTACGAATGCATTTACGAATATATAAATGTATGTATGTATATTCATGCAATTTAACGAGTATATAGATGTAGAGAGGGAGACTGACTACCAAAATGTGGATAGATATGTGTGTATATATATATGAAAGGAACATGCGCGATATAGTAGCAGCAGCAGCAGTAGTATTAGTAGATATATAAACGTTATTTGAGCGAGCGAATGCGCGGGCGCGCATGTGTGTATGCGCGCGCGTTTGTGAGACCTTGAATCAAGCAGCCTTTGTCGCGAGACTCCACCGCGGCACCACGAGGTCGGCGAAAGTGTACATCCGAGAGCTTTTTTGCTCTATTCGGTGGAGCTCGACGTCGCACTTTTTACTTTTTCACTGTTTGGCCCGCCGCAACGCCAATGCCTATGTATATATTATTATATATACATATATATATATATATACACATTATTACATACATTTTTATACATATGTATGTATCGTCTACATATATATTGATATACATAGAAGAGAATAAAGAGTGCAGTTGAGAATTTGCGCACGTTTTCGTTATTTTTCTGTCGTCGGTTAACAGATATTTTTTTTTGCAATGACAAAATTAGCGCCATATGAAAAAAATAAAATAAAAAACAACCTCTATATGTATGTGCATGTATATATATTCATTAGAATATATACGTTCTTTTTTTCGATTTTTTTATTTATTTATTTAATTATATACAAATGTGTATTAAAATGATGGCAATTTTTAGTTGAAAAAAAATGAATAAAAAAAAAAAGAAAATGAGCAGTTACGAAATAAGAGAGCGAGAAAATTATTGGTCATTTGTGGAAGAACCGGAAGTATGAAATTTTTTTGTTTGCTTGATGAAAGAGGAGGAAAAAAAAAATTTTTTTTTTTTTAAATTGAAATAAAAAAAATTTTTTTTCTTTTTTTTTTTTCCTTTCATTTTTGCAAATGCATTGCGTGGATTATAATGCTTCCAAGAAATTTTTGCCCCACATATTATATTTGCCCACTGTCTTTCTTTATCTTTCTCGAATTTTTTTCCCTCTCATTCTCATTTTCTTTATGTGAAAACATATGCAGTTCTCGTGTGTGCGCGCAAGGAAAAAAAAAAAAATGAAATAAAACGAATGAACTCTTGATATATAACGCAAAGAATTCTGGCTCTTTTGGAGCACACAGCACAACGTTTTTCGTCGCACTGTGTATGTAGCGCGACGGAGCGTGCACTATGGGCCGTGGTTCAATTTTATTCTCTCTTTCTCTCTTATTATTTAACTATATCTTTCTTACTCTCACTCTCACTTTGTCCCTTTTTCTCTGTCTCGCAACGCGCTCGCGAGAGAGGCGGGTATTGAATTTTTGTGCGTTCGCTACGGTCGATTCAGCGAAAGTGCATGCCCCGACCAGCTGCTCTGCCGCGCCAGACCAAACGCCCCGAATCGTCCCGCTTTTTTTTTTTTTTTTTTTCTTATTTTTTTATTACTCATTCGCCATTCGATTCACTGAGGTTCGTTAAATAAAAATATATTTTTCTCCGTTAAAAACACCGAAAAATAAATAAAAATAAATATCTTACAATTATTCGTCGCAAAAATATTCGGATAGAAAAAAAATAAATAAAATTACTAAAATAGATAAAAAAAAATTTATCATAAAAATGTAGTCAATATATTTATATCATCGGGAAGATCTTTGAATAATAAAGTTCTCAAATGCATGATAAAAGCGACCGCTTTCAACGGCCATAAACATAAATGAAATAAAAAATATCGAGCAGTTTTTTTTTTTTATTTTTATATATATATTTTTGAATCCAGGTCGAACATAGACTCTCTCTTGAAGCGATAGTAAAATTTTACAGTCTCTTATACCCGAAAGTGAAGAAATAAAATGATATATATGCTTGAATACACATATATATATATATAAAGAAAAAAAAATTTCTCATAACAGAGAAAAATATATCGATAAAATATTGGAATAAAAATTTTTCCTCGAATAACAATAAATGCGCGCGAGTTATTGAGTCAATGATCGGCTGCAATGTTTTTTTCCAACGTAGTGAATTATATTCAATGCAAAAGAGAAATAAAGACATAAGGTGACGCACATTATCACAAACGCGGGCCACCGACACTATCATCTGTCATGCGAGTGGATATAAATCGTTGTCGCGCCAATAAAGTTTACTTACGCGACCTTTCAAGACTAAAGTTCGTGATATTAAGTCAAAACCGATTTATTATATACCATTCATACAAGAAAGTTCAATTCAACTGTTTACAACAAGTTCACACTCATTATCTCGAATTATAAATACATATTTATATGGAGTATCTATTTAATAAAAGAAAAGAAGAAAAAAAAAAAATTAATCCACAAATAATGTAAATTATTTGTTCATTCAATGTCAATTTTATATCTCAAGTACTTTAACCGTTGTGAAGATTATTTGTATTTGTTATTTTATTTATTAATATGTGAAACAATATTTTATTGTAATATTTAGTATTATAAATTTATTATTATTTTTATGGAGAATTTATGAAACTAACAAGTTTTTATATTGAATGAGAAAATAAAATATAAGAACATGAATAGAAATTTTCTTATACTGCGAAATAAAAAGGAAAATTATGTTGTTAATAAATATTATTTACTCGAAATAAATATTCGATTAATTATATTGAATTTAAATAATTTTGTCTACTTTTAAAAATTAATTAAAATTAATTCAAAATTTTTTTTTAAAAAACTCGGGTAGTTTTGCCTAATTTACTAATTCAAAAAATTAACAATAATATCATCACAAATTGTTCTCCGTATAAAAATAAAAAATATCATCGAAAATAATAAAAAATTTTTCACTCCCAAAAATTCATAAAATAATTAAAATAATTCTGTCTATTTTTAAAAATAAATTAAACTAAACAAAAAAATTTTTTTGAAAAACTCAGATACTTATTTGCTTAATTTATTAAATTAAAAATCAATAATAATTTCATCACAAACTTTTCCCCCTAAAAAAAACAAATAAAAAAAATCATCTAAAATAATTAAAAATTTTTCACTTCTAAAATTCATAAAATTAATATCAATTTTTTTTTTTTCCCACCATATATAATACCATAAATCAATCGCAATAATACATAAAACTTTATTCCCGTATTAAACATTGTACTATACACATTACAATAAATTGAAAGTGCATGACTCAATGACAGTGAAAGGTTCGTTATAATATATGAAATACCGAACCAAAAGCGAAAGCACAAGTATATATTCCACCAGCTCGTAATTAAATATTTGATGTGTATAGGTTATACATTGCACACTATCCTTAAAACGCCCACACATATAAATTACTAAACTAAGACAAAAATATTCACCGGTCTTTATCCACCAAAGTAACAACACATAAATTTGTATATTATGTAGTAGTACCAGCCAGTGTAAGCCCTTCGTGTTAACGATGTCAAATCAACCTACACCTGTACATAGACAACAAATTGAATTATATACATATATTTGTTTAACGTATGTGCATGTGTATGTGTATGTTTATGTTAAATATGTATCGCCACGATTAATGGCGTAGCATTAATGCATGTAGACGACGCATGGAAGCCAACATATTCACATATACACACACACACACACACACGGACGTTTACATGTATGTTTGGGGTGAAACTTAGACATGTATACATATACTAACTAATATAATCATGTATATATACATTGGACTGAAACAGTGGATCGATATTTTGTCCTGGTAATGCATTGTACAATGGTTTACAATTTAAATACTGATGTATAAAATTCATTTTTAATATTTGATAATAATATTGTATGGAAGGTATTTATTTATTAATTTTTTTCGTGGAGTTATTTTTAATATTGTATGGATGATATATTCATTGGATTATTTTTTTTTTAAGTGGTGATTTCTGATTATTTTTTTAGTTAAAATTTATGGTGGATTTTTCATTTTGATGTTGATTAGTGTTGACTGATTTTTGGAATTGAGTTGTATTACTGGGGAGGGTTGTGATTAATTTTATGTTGTTTTGATTGATTTGAAGAACAAAAATATCTGTGTGGAAATACATTTAATTTGGGTGTGTAAATGTGAATTTATTTTGAGTATGTGTAGGGAGTAATAAAGTTGGGGAAAAATAATATTTTGTATGAAAATATTAGTGGAATGAAAATTATAATATCGTAATTTTAGAATAATATTATCAAATTTTCTAGAATAAAAAAAAAAAAAAACATTTTCATCCAACTATACAGCTACTAAAATTTTTTAATATTCTTCGAAAAATAATTTTATCAAATCAATTAAAAATAAATTAAAATCCACATTGATTTAAATTTAATAATAAATATAATCACATTTATAATCTAGTAATAAATATAATAAATACAATAATTAGCCTTCGAGATGAAAAATAAAAAAATTTCAATCATTTAAACAAATAATTCAATCATGCTACAAAAAATTAATATTAATCCAACCGATATCAAACATGAAAAAAAAAAAAAAATAAAAAAGAGCTTTTAATAAATTTCCCTCAATTATTTCCAACCTAAAAATATTAAAAAACAATCAACAAACACATTTAACCATCTAAAGACACATAATCTCCATCAAAAAAAAAAAAAAAATCGAAAAAAATTTGATAATATTTATCGCGATTGAGCAAGAAGCACAATTGTAAAATGTGTTATTGGGTTTTCTATATATAATCGTGAACGATTGTGAATGACTACACACGAGTACATAAGTATATACATATACATAAATATATATATACACATGTATTTATATATAAAACACGATTGTAGGTGTGGATGAACGGTGGCCTAGCGCGCGTCGTTTATATACGAATACTAATGCGTGGGAATAGAGGTGGATGCGCGAGGGTGGAACGGAGGGAAATGCTCGTAATAGTAACCTTGGCAAGAGGAGAAACGAGAAGTGTACACAGAGTATAAGTACATATGTATATACATAAACATACATATGTAATAAATACGCGCGTGGTCACCGCGTCAGACCGACCACTATACAGAGTTCTCTCTATCGTTATATTGTGCTCCGTTTCTCTTTCAACTCTCTATGTATATCACATCTATACATGTGCATTTATATACGTATATATACATATACACAACTGTATGTTGTATTAGTCGCGTGTTCAACTGACATTTTCACTGTTAACGCGAGCGAATGAGCGACGACGTAGTAATATACGGTAGATAGAAATAAATAGAAATACACGTGGGTATTTGTGTGTGTTTATAGAGACCACTTTATAGTTGTCAGGAGAATTTCAAAATGATTTACTTACAATAATTATATCATTAAATAAATTTATAATATAGGCGGTGTATTTTGTGCTGTTAAATTTTATGTATGCATGAGATATTTGATGAATAATGGACGTTGTTTATTATTAGAATTAAAAAATATATTCAAGGTAAAATTGATAATGTAAATTTATGGTTTTATTTAGTGTGTTGTTGTTTTTTTTTTTTTTTTTTATTTGTCTTCTTATTTTATTTATTTATTTATTTTTTTTGGTTCTTTTTTTTTTTGTTACAGATCGTACAAATCAACCGCCTTCTAACAAGCCACATTAACCTCAAGTGATTTATATTTTCTTACGAAGCGCCAATGACGTAATTAGTGTCTATATTGTCGTAATAAAGAGCTTACGTCCGGAAGTAGAGTGCGAAGAACGAAGTTGAAGGATAAACAGACGAACAAGAGGATAGTGGAGAGGAGAAAATAATTGAAAAAAAAAAAAAGCAGGTGTAAGGAGACAAAAATTAAGGATTAGGAGTTGTAGTATCTATTTAGTGTGTACAAAAATTTTATCTCATACGAAAGATAAGAGAAAAAAAAAATTAAATAAAGAAAATTAATTAAAAAAAAAAAAAGTCCGTCAGTGCCAAATCGAGAGGATTAATAATAAAAAAAAAATAAGCTGGAACAAAATAAAGTGAAATAATTATTGTTAAATTAAAATACAAACGCGAGAATAAAATTTAAATGAATTAAATCAGTTAAAAATTAATTAAAGGAAAAAAAAAAAAAACGGATTGTGTGACAGTGTGACATAAAAAAAGCTAAACCATAAACCAAAGAATCTACCATTTTTTTTACTAATCATTCAATGTGAATATTTCTTACAAGCGGAATAACAAAGTAAATTAAACGCCGAGAGTTAATAAAGGAAAAATAAAAATAAAAAAGATTAATAATAAATTTAATAACCAGTGATCAAGCACCGAGTTTTCCGCGCACCGTTATTGAACAAAATAAAAAAATCAAATTTAATAAAAAGCCAGATACAGAGTCTAAAAAATAAAAAAAAAAAACGCATAGGAATTTATAGTTAACCTTGTAAGTATTTTACATTTTTTAATGAGCACCGACGAGAAAATTTTTATCGAAGTTTAAACAAAGAAAAAAAAAATAATTAAAATAAATAAAACGACAATTTAAGGAATTTCGCTCAGGAAATTGAAAATAAATAAACAAATCTAACAAAAAAAAAAAAAAATTTTTTTAAATACGTACGAAAACTAATCTACTTCAAGTTCGTAGCCTAAACCTGTCGAGTACAAAAAAAAAAAAAAAGGAATAATAAATTTAAAAGCCAACGTGAAGCTCAATGAGTCTCAAAATCGCAGTAAAAATCATTGAATAAAAAAAAAAATAAAGTCATTATTAAAATCGAATAAAAATAAAATAAAAATCTCCAAGAGAAAAAAATATTCGTCTTGATCTCCAGATTGTAATCAATCGTAAATCACAATCACACTGTGTTATCTAAACTTTTTTTCTTGTCTTTCGATTATTTCATATAATTAATATTATACATATAAATATAAATAAAACAAATGAAAATTAAAAGGGACGAAAATTAATGAAATAAATTTTTGGAATAAATTGTGAATGTACTGAAAATATAGATATTTAATAACGATATATCTAAATAAACAAATAAATAATTAAATAAATAAATAATAAATTAAAAAGCACAAGATATAAGTACACGTATACGTAACACACACGTAAGGGTGATGAACTTGAAGATGCGTCGGAGAAGATGAGCGCAGAGGTAAAGAAGGAGGGCATCGCCCCAGAGAGGGTGAGCCCCCCGGTGGGTTTAATTGTATCACCGGGAAACCTTGGACCCGGTGATCCAAATCGTCATTTACCACCATTCAGCAGTTTTTCCGGTGACATAACAATGGATAGTGGAACAACATTAACAACATTGCACAGCCATGATTTACCAATGGGTTTTACATCATCATGGGAATACTGTGAGGGATTGAGTGGTCGTTTAATAGACAGTAGAGGTGAAGTGGTATTAGCTAATCAATATCGTCCATGGGAATCTAAACATGGTATTGGCCCAAATAATGAGGGTTTACCAAGTTTTGCAAGTCAATTTGCGCCACCAAGTGAATCCGAGCCACAATTAACGGCTTTAACACCCCTATCACCTGCGAGTATTTCGCATTCGCCGCCGGTTACTTCAGCCGTTGGTTTACCAAGTTTTCATACATTAGGTACACCATTACCACCGCCACCACATTCACATCGTGGTCCAGTTGGTTATCCGCTTGTACCAGCGCCAGTTCAAGCACGTGAAGTGCCAGCACTTCAACAGCAACTTCTTGATGAAAGACATATTCAATTGCTTGGATCAACTCCAGTTCAAGGCTTTGCACCGCCACCGGGTCATCCTCATCATACTGTATTAACAGTTGTTAAACAGGAATATCCCCAATTACATCATACTAATTTTCAAAATCCCATGTCAACGGTGCTTGATTCATCGCCAACATCGCGCGCGGTTGGTATTGATGGACGTAAAAAAGAACGTAGAAAAATACGCGCCGGTTCAATGGAATCGGAGGACGGTAGTGGTAATGTTGAGAGTTCGGGACAAGTTGCAGCTGTATCGTCAACGGGTAATCGTGGCGGTAATGGTCCGCATGGTCATTTAGGTGGTGGGATGGGGGATGTTGATGGTGATGGTGGTATTGGGGATAAACCGGCAAAGAAAAAACGTAAACGTTGTGGCGAGTGTATTGGATGTCAACGTAAAGACAATTGTGGCGATTGTGCACCATGCAGAAACGACAAGAGTCATCAAATTTGTAAAATGCGACGGTGTGAAAAACTTACGGAGAAAAAGGTCAGTCATTTTTATTATTACAAGTATATATATTTATTAAATATTATTCATTTGTCAATCTGTGAAATCTAAAAGATTTCATATCCATTTAGGAAAATATTCGGTTCAAATATGATAGAATATATAAAAAATAATATACAAAACTAATTTAAATTATACAAAATCATTTTGATTTATTATTCTTACACATATTTTTCCTCAAGAAAATTTATTCTCACTTCGCCCTTGATGTATGTATTCATGAAAGTGGATATTATTAAATCCATGCGCGTGGAAAATACACTATGTATGATAGGGGAAAAAAAAAAATTATGCATATATATACAATTACATAGACATCACAGACCGAGTAACCTATAGAAGAGGAAAAGTTTTTCCTGCCGCTCCCACGGATTCTATATATTCTATATATACATATACCCAATTCTATTTTATATATAGAAAAACATGCGTGGTATCTCATCAATGTAAATGAAGAAAATGTGCGTATGGCTTAAACTACCGAGGGCTCACGCGCAATTTCCACATTTATATACATATACATGTACACCTTTATAAAAACAGTATTTCACTATTGGGGAAGTCAAGAAGACGGATGTGTATGAGCGTGTGAACGAGATTGTTTCACGCAAGGAATTAAATGTTGAACATGCTTCATGCGTCCATCAGGAATAAGTGAAATAAATAAAAATTATCCGAGTATTATTAAGAACGAGCTCTTTAATTTTGGCCTTTTTCAAGGCCTTAGAAGTGGCAGATATTTCCATTTATTCCACTTTAAGGTATAAAAAAGGAACAAGTTAGGAAAACTAAGAAGTTATTAAGGTTCAAATGAATATAAAGGGTGTGAAAGGTATTGGGAAGTCACTATTTAGGACTCACGATGTACAATTGAGATACAGTAAAGAGAACAAAGGTCTAATGTAGGAATTGAAGGTATTATTAAGGACGAGCTATTTAATTTTAGTCCTTTTTAAACCTTAGAAGTGGCAGATATTTCCATTTCTTCCACTTTGAGGTATAAAAAAGGAACAAGTTAGGAAAACTAAAAAGTTATTAAGGTTCAAATGAATATACAGGATATGAAAGGTATTGGGAAGTCACTATTGATAACTCACGAGGTACAATTATCGAGACACAGTAGTAAGGAAATTAAAGGTCTAATGTAGGAACAAAATTTGAATTCGAGTGAAGAAAAAAATAAGAAATAAAGGAGAATAAAAAAATCTGAATGTTGCTGGTGACTTAGTTTCGTGTTTATTTTAGTATAGTAGAGCAATCAGTGAAGTAAAATAGTAGCAAAAGCAGGGAGGACATATGGGGTACGTTGGCGTGTAGTAAACGCCAACTGTGGGTGGCCCTGCCACCAGGATTTCATGGTAAATAGAGTTTGTGTGTGAGCTGGTATTCGTTGTACATTGGTATATATAACTAGAATACGTTTCTATATATAAAGCCTGAACTTGGCCTCGATGTTGGCTGAATGTGCTTTGCCCGGGTGTAGGCAAAGAGAGGAGGAATAGAAGGGAGAAATGGAAGAGTGGATAGAGGAAGAGCTGGAGTAGTAGTAGTAGTAGTAGTATTAGTAGTATGATAATAGTAGTAGGGAGGTCACGAGCAACCAGAGTCAGAGTTAAAGCGAGAGAGGATCCCGGAGGGAAATACACAGAACACACAGATAAATTCCTGTGTGGTGGTTTATTATTACTGGTGGCATTGAATAGGGAGGGTATAGGTTGGTAGGTTGATTTGGTCTTCGACCACGTTTTGTTCTACTTCTAGTCTAAATACAATTGACATTATGTCATGTTTAATTAATTATTAATATTATATTTCTTTACTTTAATATTTTATTTATTTTATAATTATATTTTTAATTTTTATAATAAATTATATTTGTGAATTATTTTTTATTTGTTCAATTGAGTGAGAGAATATTTTGTTGTATGTTGTATATTAAATTTAATTCTTTAATTTAATATTATTATTCAATGGTGTAAATAGATTTTACACGAATTATTTAGGGGAATTTGCTTATCAATATAATTTTGTGTGCACGAATGTGTTTATGTGTATTACATACGATAACGTTTGTCTTTATTGTCGGTAAAATATATGTTTAAATATATACTTACATTTATATACATATATATATATTCACGGTTATCGTTGGAGCAAGTTCAAGGCTCGCACCCGGGTCATAATAATCATTGATATTTCGTTTCAGTGGCAACAAAACGTGTTGTTTTGCCATTAACACTACTCACATTACCCATTTTTTTTTTCTCTTCATTCATCAAATACATTGTATATACTTTGTCTACAAATTTTGATTGTGTATATAAATTCCAAGTAGAAAAAAATATACATACAATTTTTGTTTTGTTTTTAAAGCCAAAGAACTTTTTGTAATAAATAAAAATGAATTCAATTTATATGAGAGAATGAATTTCTTCATCCGTAAAATTAATTCCCAAGACAATGGGAATTTGGATTAAATAATTACAAATTAATTTATGTATCTGACAAATTTATACACATGCATATCTATGCTTACACACTAACATACATTTATGTTAAATATATATTTAGAATTGTTATATTTATATACATATAAAAGCGAAAAATACAGAAGCATAATTTGCACCGATCGCGTGAGATTTTTCGCAAGCAAACAAATCAATTATCCCCCTGACGTGCCACGATGTTTGACCTTATGAGTCACGGGCATTGAACGTTGATATATACGCTACATATAGTCAATCATATACATATGTATATACCATATATACATGTACATATATCATCAAATAATCAATCATAGTAATAATATCAACAATTTTCTTTGTTTTCCATTTATGTGTATATATTATCTATACCAAACTGACTATATTTCTTCGGGGAATATATATTTCTTTCTCTTCTTTAATCTTCTTCGTTTTTCTTACGCTTTAATCCGAAGTGCAAAATAAAAAAAATAAAAAAAAAAATGAAAAAGAAATATCAAAAAAATAAATTTATTATTCTTGGTTATTTGATTTATAACTTTGAAAATATAATACTGTATGATGTATTTATATTATTGTATATATAAAATGTCGGTGTGGTTTTACATACTAGTGAATATGGAGTGTGTATACGATGGTTATGATATGGGTATCAAGTGCGGTGGTATATAATATGGAAGAGATGGAAAGGGCTGAGTGAATAAAAGAAAAGGGAAAAAGCACATCAGTGCAACGCAACATCGTCAAACAATAACGGTGGAAAAAGAGGGATGAGATGTCATCATCTCAGATTGCCAATAATCAATAACTCCCACTGGAGATAAAAAAACAATTTATGTGTTATAAACACGGAGAATAAACAGGAGAAAAAAAAAATTAATAAATTGAAATGTGGAAGAAAAAAATTTTTTTCTTTTAGAAAGACGTCAAAACAATTATTTGTTATAAATTGTGAATTAAATTTTATAACAATACTATGAAAAAAAGAGGGTATTTTTCATGAGCTAAAATGTAAGAAAAAAAAAGAAATTTTGGTCATAATTTAGTAATAATAAAAAATAATCGAAGTAAATTAATTTTTAATTCAATGAAATAAATAAAATTAAAAATAATAAAATCTAGATTTTTTATACAACTATTTATTTTTTATTATTTAGTCGGATATTTTATTCTAACAAAATAAACAAATTTCGTACATTGTGTACATAAACAATTGCAAAAAATAATTTAGTTTTATACACACAAGTGAACAAATGGTACAAATAATATAAAATTCAAAAAAACGGTTTATAAATACATATAAATAAATAAAAAAAAAATACAAACATACATACATATATATGTACAATCTCGCCGTCACAACAACTCATCCCACTGACCCTAAACGCCCTCTTTATCCCGGGGGAAAGCAGTCCACCCCCTATACATACCTAAAAATATTAGTGAGTATTTTTTTTTTTTTTTTTTCATATTGCGATAAATGTGGATTTTTCACCGATTTATTCCGACTCTTCATTAATATTCACATTCATTAATAATATATTCAACAATACACTCAATAATTATTTTCCAACATAAAATAATTCAATAACTATATTTATTAATTCACAAATAATAATTTCCAAATAAAAGATCCCAAAAAATTATTTATCTATCATATAAAAATAAATTAAATTACTATTTTTCTGCTCCATTAGAATTTATTGATTAAAATAATAAATTCCCCTTAAATAATAATATTATATAATATATAGATTATCCAATGTGACGTCTCTCTTGGGTATCTTCGATAATTCTGTATAAACTTGATAATAATCACCAGAGTTAAGATGTACGTATGTATATTTTCATATATAAAATACATATATACATAATAATTATATCTGTATGTTTAACTATAGAATTTTGTCTTACAATATATATTCTATTTATATATGTATATACATAATATACATCATGCATCTATATGTATATGATAAAGTGTTTCTCTTGAGTTTCATAGCGATAAGGAAAATATATATTGGTAATCCACTTGGAGGGCTTTTAAGTGTGTATGAAGGAGAATTGTTTATCAGTAAACTGCGACGTTATTGGGCAAGCAGTGATAAAATATTTAATTCTGACTTTAACAATAATATTTTTCCCATTGTGACAAAAATTTATTGAAATTAAATGAATTTATTTAATTAAATTTCTTTGGATCATGAAAAAAATTTATTGAAATGATTTGTGTGTTTGGAATTATTGAATTATAAAATTAATTATATCCTCTGGATGTTGTTTTTTAGTTTATGGTGAATGTTAATACTGTATTTTTTTTTAATTTATACAACAATGTGGGTGAATAATTCTGTCGTAAATCATTTTAATTGTTTTTTTTGTTTATATTATTTTCAATGGAATTGGGAAAAAAGTTTTATTTGTAAAAAATTATATAATTAGATAATTTTGATTAAAAAATACTTTTCATTGTGTTGTTATGAATTAATATTTATATACAGTGTGAAAAAAATTGGAATTAAATAAATAAATAATAAGTTTAAATATTATTTTTATTTATTTTTTATATTTTCTTATTCTATTTCATTTGTTTATTATTATTAAACAAATTAATAATAAAATGTGATTGCAGCAAGTAAAAGTTGATATATAACTATATATTTTTTTAAATAATTTAATATAAACAATTGTAATTTTTTTTTTTTACAAGAAATTTAATTAAATAATTGAAAAATAAAAATCCACAATATCAATTTAACAAAATTTAAATAATTTAATAAAAAATTCTAATGGAACATTATAAGTTAATATTTATATACAGTGTGAAAAAAATTGGAATTAAATAAATAAATAATAAGTTTAAATATTATTTTTATTTATTTTTTATATTTTTTTATTCTATTTCATTTGTTTATTTATTATTAAACAAATTAATAATAAAATGTGATTGCAGCAAGTAAAAGTTGATATATAACTATATATTTTTTTAAATAATTTAATATAAACAATTGTAATTTTTTTTTTACAAGAAATTTAATTAAATAATTGAAAAATAAAAATCCACAATATCAATTTAACAAAATTTAAATAATTTAATAAAAAATTCTAATGGAACATTATAAATTAATATTTATATACAGTGTGAAAAAAAATTAAAATTAAATAAATAAATAATAAGTTTAAATATTATTTTTATTTATTTTTTATATTTTCTTATTCTATTTCATTTGTTTATTTATTATTAAACAAATTAATAATAAAATGTGATTGCAGCAAGTAAAAGTTGATATATAACTATATATTTTTTTAAATAATTTAATATAAACAATTGTAATTTTTTTTTTTTACAAGAAATTTAATTAAATAATTGAAAAATAAAAATCCACAATATCAATTTAACAAAATTTAAATAATTTAATAAAAAATTCTAATGGAACATTATAAGTTAATATTTATATACAGTGTGAAAAAAAATTAAAATTAAATAAATAAATAATAAGTTTAAATATTATTTTTATTTATTTTTTATATTTTCTTATTCTATTTCATTTGTTTATTTATTATTAAACAAATTAATAATAAAATGTGATCGCAGCAAGTAAAAGTTGATATATAACTATATATTTTTTTAAATAATTTAATATAAACAATTGTAATTTTTTTTTTACAAGAAATTTAATTAAATAATTGAAAAATAAAAATCCACAATATCAATTTAACAAAATTTAAATAATTTAATAAAAAATTCTAATGGAACATTATAAATTAATATTTATATACAGTGTGAAAAAAAATTAAAATTAAATAAATATGAATAGTAACTTTGTGAGTTAAATGATAAATTAAAATTTAAACCGAAGCCAAATAATTTTCACCCTAAATATTGTGGCATTTCCCAATTGCCAGATACCCTGCAAATAATTTGCCTCAGAGGCGAGACTCAATTGATGTAGATAGGTATAGGAACTAGGTGGTAGTATGGCAAAAGAGGGTTGTATAGTAACTCGAAATGCAAAAGGTCGACTAATATAAGGTATCAAGTGGAGTTTCTGCTTGATTTTCAACTTGTACCTCACTTCTCAAAATGTATATATACGTATGTATAAAGTATACATGTATATATTTTGAATTTTGTTATAAGTACACGATGTATATGTGTTCATTGCGGCCCTACGTTTCGTCGTTGGTTATATATATACACAATCCCGCCCCTTGGCAATGGTTGTACGAACTATATAGGGCCAACATCTAACCAATCGCAATCGTTGAATTCGCGCAGGAATATACATGCTCGAGCGCACATATTAGGACACGTGCGCATAAATTGGAATCTTCCATTTCGTGGCTTAGGGTTGGGTGATGATGGTGGGTTAAATTTGAGAGGAGGACCATTTTATATTTTGCCTACGGCCAATCAAATTGGGAAAATATTAAATCGATTTCATATTTTTTTTCTGGTAATATTATTTTCTTCCCCATCGTGTAAAAATTAAATTATTGAATATTTTACGGTGGTTGGAAATTTTTTCACGATTACAGTATTATATATATATATATATATATATATATATATATATATATATATATATTTATATATATTTAATCATTAATCAAATATAATTATCATGTACACAAGTCTTTGAAATGAGAAAAAAAAATTTTTTTTTTTCTCTGAAAAATTTTAATATTAATTGTTCAATTTATTATTAGAATTTTTTATTGTATTATTTAAAAAAATATATAGTTTCATTAACTTTTACTTGTTGCAATCATATTTTATTATTAATTTGTTTAATAATGATAGATATAAATATAAAATGAAATAATAAAATAGAAAAAAATAAATAAAAATGAAAAAAATGATAAATAATAAAAAATATATTAATTACAGTAATATATTAATATTACTGTAATTAATTGATAAAAAAAAAAAAAATATAGTATCATATTAATTTGTTTAATAATGATAAATAAATGAAATATAAAATAAAAAAAATAAAATAAATAAATAAAAATAAAATTAATAAAATTATACAAAAAGCATATTAAATATAATAATATATTAATTACACTTATATATCAATATAATAGTATTATATTAATTTGTTTAACAATAATAAATGAATAAAATAAAATAAAATATCCATAAATAAAAATAAAAATAATAAAAATTGCTAAAAATATATTAATTATAAAAATCAAATTCTGCCCCGTTGAGATATTCAATAATCCGCTTGGATTATTTATCACAATCTATTATTTATATTTATTTTATTTTCTAAAACAAAAAAAAAAAAAAAAATTATTACGTCAAATAATCCTGAAAAAAATAACATTGATTGCAACTTCCATGTGCATATGAATTATTGTCTTCAATTTTTTTATTTTATATTTATTCACATTTATATATAAATAAATGTCAAGTATATTTATTTATATGTAATACATACATACATACATAATATACCTGTGTATATGTGTGTGAGTATGAACATAAATACATACCAATATATACTTGAGAAGTAAAGTATATATGACTGTTAGTGAGTTTGTTGCCCTGACGCAACGATAACCCTGAGGAACTCGGCAATACAAACTCCTGCTTATCGAACAGTTATCGCCTTTACGGCATATAATGTTGTAGTTGTTTTTGTTGTACATATATATATGTATACAGATATATAGATATACATTATATATATGCATATATATATTTTTACAAACTGGTTCATGTCTTGTCTCTTTCAGACAGTATGAAGACACACAATCGCGATTAATATACTTTCTTTTTTAATATTATAAAGGTTTATAATTGTGTACTTGAATTAATGCACAATTTATGTTGATATATATTTATTTAAATTGAATGAATATAACGTATACAATAAATACTTTAGATATGTTATAGTCAGATTTAATGATAATATTCAAGACTTAATTTTTATGTATGTGAATTTATGAAATAATTTTTTTGTAATGTTTTACAAATATTTTATAGGTGAATTTATTTTTTTTTTTTTCATTATGATTGATGTTATAGTTGATTTGTACGATAATTTTATTAATGATTTCAACGGAATTTATTAATATTTACTAACAGATTTATTAACAATGTGTGAATTAAAATTGATAATTTATTTTGGGAGTAAAAATAATTTTTTTATGTATAAATCGAGAGAAATATTTAAATATTTTTGTTTTATTTCGTTTGATTAAATTATTTATAAATAATGAACCTACTGTTGAGGTTTTTTTATGAATTTATAAATAATTGAGAGTACGAATTTTTTTAAGATTATTTAAAAATTAATTCAATTGAAGAATATTTGATTTTTTTTTTTTTTTTTTTGAGGACATTTATTGTATAACTGATAATAAATAAATATTTTTATGATCAATTGAAACATCAGTGTCAGACAATGAGAGAGTTAGGTCGTGTCCTATATGTATATATACATATATATATATATATAATATATGGTAACTAAATACGTCGTCGCCCATAGCAGCAGATCTCTCTTTCCCTTCTTCCCTTTGGCTTTCTCCGTGCCCTTACTCGACAGACGAGCGGGATATCCTCTTTCTCGTTTTACTTTCATGGGCTTCACCAGTTTCGATTTATTGAAGAAACCGAAACCGCGCTATCAATGCGTAACAATAATTTACAAAAAGTATTAATGTACCGATATTTTTTACCTTGAAAATTCAATATAAATTCAGAAAATTTTAATATTTATTTTCCACCTG
This sequence comes from Microctonus brassicae, assembly GCA_918226075.1. NCBI lineage: Eukaryota > Metazoa > Arthropoda > Insecta > Hymenoptera > Braconidae > Microctonus > Microctonus brassicae. The sequence continues at coordinate 5,932,918 of OW445485.1, read as the reverse complement.
TGAAAATAAATATAAATTACAATTTTAATTATATATACATACATCAACAAGTAATAAACAAAATTAAAAAACAAAAAATATAAATTAAAACACAATTTATTTACTGAGAGAAATATATAAAAAATATTTTTTAAATATACACTTTTGTATGAAAACTCAGTAAAAAACTTTTTTATTTCCAAAGTCAACAACAAAAACGATCGTATATATATACATACATATGTATATATAATATATATGTATAATAATGATGAGAAAAAAAAAAAGTTATTCGCAAAAGCGAAAGAAAATACGGTGGAAATTGTTGGATAAAAGAACTCGAGCACACGATTTGTTTCACTTTCTTAGCTATATTATACTACTACTACTACTATTATTCGTTCTTATACATATAAATATATAAATCCACGTGTGAGGGAAAAAAAAAAAAAACTTTACCAATGAAACAAACATCTCTATCGACATAAGAGCAAATTTATTTCCCATTTTTTTTTTCTTCTTTTCCATCTAAAGAAAAATTGAACAATTTAGAAATAAGAAAAAAAAAAAAAAACTTGCGAGATTTTCTATACATACACACTTTTACATTTTCATTTGTCTCATGTTTCAACAAATACAATACTAAAAACACATATACAGATCATTTGTTTATTTATTTTTTACATTTTTTGAAAATGCACTTTTGTCGTGGTGAAATTCAACACCTTCAAGTATAACTAAAAGGGCTTGGGAAGTCATACAAATTCGATCGCACGTTAGTCCCTATATGTATCAGGATTAACTCACCCCTTTTTTTATGGGAGGGGGGGGGGGTGGTGGTGGTGTTCATGCGTGCATATGGGGGTGGAGAATAAGAGAATAGTTGATTTGAAAATGTGAATAACACGCGAAGGGTTCAATCGATTGGGAATTATCGGCTTCGACAAATAAAATTATATTTTTCTTTTTAATTTATACTCAACTAAGTACTTTTATATTATTATTTATATCACACTGGATATATGTATATGATTGTTGTGTGTATGTATAGAATATTTTCTTTATTGTGTGTGACAGATGGGGAATTAACATACGTATATTGAATACATAGTATCAATCATCAGATATAATATTTTATTCGTGACAATTCTCAATGTAGAGTAATTTGAACTGCCAATCTGTTTTGTCTTCATAATACATACGTGACTTGAATTTATTTACATGTGTGTGTGTGTGTGTATGTACAATCGACCAAATGTTCATAATCAATTGCATGTGTCATACACTTATTTTTATTTCTTTACAAAAATTTTTAGACAAATTAGAAAAAAAATTCTATGCAAGTAAAATAAAAATTTTTTGATCATGAAATATTTTATTTATTTTATTATTTTTCTTATCATCTACGTGATTTTTTATTGATCAGATAAAATACACAAGTATCCTTCATGTTCGAATAAATAAATAATACAATTATTTTCTATTTTACTCTCTGAAAAATTAATTTTATAATAAAAAATTTGTAAAAAATTTTTTTTCAACTCTCATAATAAATTAAATAAATAAAAAAAACAATAAAAAATATACAATAACAATGAAGATAATAAATTATCTCAGTAGTTTGATTAAAAATATTTTTTTTATTACAGTAAAAATTTTCTATAAACAAATAACATAATAATTTTATATTTTACTCCCCGAAAAAATTAATTCTACAATAAAAAAATTCGTAAAAGGCCATCAAAAAATTTTTTTCCAACTCTAATAATAATTTAAATAAATAAAAGAACAATACCAATACATCCAATAACAACTAAAATAATTAAAAAGTTCAATAATTTGATGAAAAATATTTTTTTCATAGCAGTAAAAATTTTCTAAACATTTAAAATTCATAATATAAAAAAAAAAAAATTACAGCACGCGTATGGTATATAGAATTTATGCTGTGAGTGATAAAAAGAGAAAGGAGCAAAAGCAGAAGTGTTTCCTCCTCTTGAGTCGATATATCGATCCTCACCCCTACTTTTACTCGTCGCTTCCTGCCACAGGAACGGGACTTGCTCTAACGCTCGCGTTTCATCCACTCCGCTCTTATAGTACAGGATGACTCACGCAGCTTCCCCCGGCAATGCGTTTGCGTTTGCCTAAACTACCCCACCACATTTTCCTTCTATATCTCTCTCTCTCTCTCTCTATATATATATTTCTCGGGGTACGAAAGGCAAAACTTACACACTCAACGCGCTTATACGAGTGTTGTACGCATCCGATCGACCCGTTGGTATATAAAAAAAAATACATACATATACTCTGTATATATTAAAAAAAAAAAAAAGAAAGAAAGAAATAGTGAGAGGATTTTTCATTTACTCTCTCGCTTATATTTTTCTCCCTTCTTTTATATTTTTCTCACTCATAATTGCCACCTCTTTCTTCAGTTCCTTCATCTTTTTCACGCTATTTTTTCTCGTTTTCCTTCAGGCATTTTTTTTTTTTTTATTTTTCCTTCTTGTTTATTTATCTTGTGCATATTTTATTTGTCATGTAGGAGATAAATATATATATTTTATGCGTCTATTTGTATTTATATGCATATTGAAAGTATATGTGTATTTATGTTTATATGATTGTGAGTTTGTGATGTCGAGTGAGAAGGTGGAAGAAACGCCGCGCAGGATGAAATTGTAAAGGCAGTTTTACATTATTCAGCGCGTGCCACGCGTGTGTGTGATATAATGCCGCGTACGCGTGTTCTCGGAAGCGAGGAAATGCCGCGCGGGTATCAACTCTCGTGTGTGTCTCATCTCGTTGAATTTCAGAATTTCCTTTCATGTCAAGGGATATTTCAACGGGAATTTTTTTTTTTTTTTTTTTTCGTTTGTCTCTCAATTTTATTTATTTATTTTTTTCTTTTTATCCGTATGTGTGCGGAGTATATGTGACATTCGCATTATCGCTTTGGTTTTTTTCCTCGTTTGGATTCTTTGTTTTTGACGATGTTTTTGTTAAAAAAAAAAATACAAAAGTATTGACAGATATAAAATGGCGATTTTCATATTTAGAATATATAAACAGTTTTTTTGTCTACTGATAAAAATACTCATCATTTTTATTTCATTATTAAAATGATAATGATAAAAATAAATTTTAATCTTAAAAATAATTATTTGAAAAATTTATTTAATTCTCATGATATTGAATGAATGTCGTGGCGGATTTTTTCTTGACTCTTTTGTTTTTATTCTCTTATTCTCAAAGGACTTGTGTGCTGAACTCTGTGAGAAAACAAAAAAAAAAAAAAGGAATAAAATATAATTGCAACATGATGACAACGATTAACTCCAGCTCGTTCGTTTTTGTTGCTGTTTTTTTTTTTTTTCACTCTCGCAACTTCTCCATCGACATTGCAAGTTTCAGCCTCACTCTCCACCCTATCAGCCCTCAAATTAGCTATCAGGGAGGGGGTGCAGCTGTTTCGTAGCCATTGTCGGCTGTGATAAAACGCTTTGCAGAATTGTGAAAAGGCAAAAAGATTTTTAATGTATTTTTTCATTAAACTTCTTTTCTATTTTTGTTTTTATTTCACCTGAATACATATTAATATATATCTGTACTGCATGTATATACATAGACCAATGCATAAAGTACATTACATACATACATACATACATATAAATATATGTGTTTTAATGTCGTTGCATTTTTATTTTAAAATTGTCATATACTTGAAAAGTTTTCCAAGCTCACTGCGCACATTGTACACACATATATTTATACGCGCACGTGGGTATTTGTTCACGTGCGCGTAATGACAAGGTACTTACACATATATGACCCTTTTCAACGTGCAATTACTGCTGAAAAATGTAAAATGCATTATCCTGATAATACAAATACATACGCAATATAATTCGTTGTCACGAGTAAATATATATTTGAGTTAAATAAATATTTTCAATTCACGTTGCGATATATAACTCACGGACTTAATGTCTACTCATATTTTCCATTAGTTTTTAATATGCACTTTGTTATTCTTCTGTGGGTTTTTTTGTATGTACATATTCCCATGTATAATCAACGGAGAAAAAAAAAGGGTTGAATAAATATACAGTTTATAGTGAATTTTATATAAAGATTTGGAGTAAAAAAAAAAAAATTGGGGAAAATAAAAAATAAACTTGTAATTGTTATTTGGAAATAATTTTTTTTTTAGACATATATAACTATAGTTAATCATATATAGTATATAGTAGACCAATTGCTTGTGTGTATAAAATTTACTCTGTAATTTGAGGAAATTATTTTTGTACATATATAAAAATTAAATTATATCATCATAAGCAGCTGACATTTTCACCAGCTAATGAAAACGTTCATCACGGATATATATATATATATGTATACACTATATATACATACACATTTAAAAATGAATACATAAACTATATTTATATACATATATATAAAAAAAAAAGAGAGAAAAAGGGGCGAAGTGGAAATCCAGATTTGCGTATATTTTTTGATATATCCCTTATAATACTCCAAACGCTCTCATGACTATATACTACATCGTATCTATAAACATATATATACAAATTTCTTCTCCAGATTTTGGCGCACAAAATGACAATAATATATCCTATATTTCTCATACTCCACATCGAATTATTCATATTTTAAAACTGATGAAAATTTTATCGACGATAAATAAAATAACCAAACGAAATAAACAGAACAATGGTTCCATTTTTTTTCTTCCAACGTTCCCAATACACATATATATATATATATATATATTCATATATTCCACAGTTAAACACATATAAATACATACATCCATACATATACTTTTCATTCTTCAAGGCATTTGAACACGTCGATCGCGCGTCGTGTACCTTCAAACATAAAAATCGATTTTACAAAACGCACTAAAAAATATCGACTATATACACAAAGTTCATAACTACATCAGGGTGTGCTTTATACATAAAATACATAGCTACATATATACACCCAACACACACACACACACACATAAACATACATATATATATAATATACATAGAACATACCAAGTCATTGGTATGTTCTTGGCGTGTGCGCGCGAGTATTACAGCGTTGGGCTGTGGTGTTCATGGACTTGAATAAGGAAGGGATGACGGTAAAAGTACCGGGGACAAGGGACGAACAGGAAAAGAGAAGGAGAGACTTTAAGAGAGGTGGTAGAGGGGGGGAGAGGGAGAGGGTGGTGAAGTAAAGAGAGGGGTTGGAAGTCGCGCGGGGATCATGGCAGGGGTATTGCCAAGCATCGCGGGAAGCCTCGTAAGGATATAATCCGGCTAGATTCGCCGGTATCGATTTTCGAGGTGCAGCAAGCATGACTGGGACGTATATATGTATATATATATACATCTTTATATATGTATACATAGATATATGTACGCGCCCGCGCGTTTATGTGCGTGCGTGTGCGATACTTGAGATATATATCGCTCCGGTGCGCGCACGAGGCTCTATGACTCACTCATAATGTACAGTGTGTGGTACAGTGCGTATGAGGATAAATGAGAGAAAATAATTATTAGATGTATATTATATTTTTAATTTTATTTATATTATATTGAATAATATTTATTTATTTATGTTTTTTTTTATATGAATATATATTAAAAATAAAAATGTAATTTAAATATATTTTTATTTATATAATTGTAATGTTTTTTTATTTTTATTTTTATTTATATTGTAATGAATAATATTTAATTGATTAATTAATTTTTTTGCATAATTCAAATGTATGATAAAAATAAAAATATAATTTAAATATATTTTTATTTTATATTGTAATGTTTTTTTATTTTTATTTTTATTTATATTATAATGAATAATGTTGTTTATTTATGTTTTTTTATAATTTAAATATATATAATAAAAATAAAAATATAATTTAAATATATTTTTATTTATATAATTGTAATGTTTTTTTATTTTTATTTTTATTTATATTGTAATGAATAATATTTAATTGATTAATTAATTTTTTTGCATAATTCAAATGTATGATAAAAATAAAAATATAATTTAAATATATTTTTATTTTATATTGTAATGTTTTTTTATTTTTATTTTTATTTATATTATAATGAATAATGTTGTTTGTTTATATTTTTTTATAATTTAAATATATAATAAAAATAAAAATATAATTTAAATATATTTTTATTTATATTGTAGTGTTTTTTTATTTTTATTATTATTTATATTTAATAATGAATAATATTAATTTATTTATATTTTTTTATAATATAAATATATAATAAAAATAAAAATATAATTTAAATATATTATTATTTATATATTGTAATGTATTTTTTTTTTATTTTCATTTTTATTTATATTATAATGAATAATATTAATTTATTTATATGTTTTTACAATATAATTATATATAATAAAAATAAAAATATAATTTAAATATATTTTTAATTATATTGTAATGAATAATATAATTTATTGAATAGAATAAATTATTTATTTCATTCATGAGAAAGAAGTATAAATGATTAATAATATTGATGAATTTATTTTGTGACATTTTAGTTAATCATTAGTATTTATTTATTTATTTATTTATTTATTTATTTCTTTTTTTGTTGATTTTTATTTTGATTTAGCTGATCTTTTAGTTTTTGCGGAAAAATCAGTTAATGATAAATTGGATAATCGGGATATATGGGTAGAAAAAAAATAAATATTAAGCAATGTGAGGGGAAAAAAAAAAAAATGTTGGATACACAGTGAAGAAGAGAGAACTCGATAACGAGCCCCTCCCAAACTACAGCTCCCAACAAAGTTTTCCTACGAGAAATAAGGCCTTCGTGTATACATACATACCAACGATGTTGCTTAAGAGTATATGTGTACATATATAGACGTATTTTGAGTTTGATCGTGAGAGAGGGGTGGAAAAGTGAGAAGAAAAGCCATGCTGTAATATTCTCTCTTCCCCGACTCGGTTCGTTTCCCAACGAGAAATTAGACGAAAATTTTGTGCTCTTAAATTAATGAAGCTGTGTGTGTGTGTATGTGTGTGTATATATATATATATATATACATTATATGCGCGCGCATGCATCCACTGTTTTCATATTCCCTCTTTCTTTCTCTTTATTTTCATTGCGTAAATTGTGAGAGACCTATAAACTCGAAACGAGAATTATACGAATATCCATGTAGAAATAATACAAGTTTATACATACATATATATATGTATATAAATTTCTGAAATTTCCATTTTGCCATGGTAGCGTAATCTCAATTTTATCCAAGAGACCCACTAACCCGCAATGATAAAATAAAAAAAAAAACGACTATAAAAATAAAAATGAAGAATAAATTCTGATAGACTAAAAATAAAATGAAATAAAAGAAGAAAAAAAAAATGATAAATATATATTCCAGTATATTATTGGTGTGAGTGAGTGTATACGTCACCACATTAGGACAAGTTGAAGCGCGTGAATGAAGCTGCACACGCATGGGAATCACCATCGATAAAATAAAATAAAAAAGAAAAAAAAGAATTGAATTTAAAAAAAAAAAAATTATTCAAGTTGTGAAGTACACGTTGATGAAGAAGCACGTGCTTCGCGTATGCTCCAACAGTCTGGCCGTTTATTCTTTCACTCTCTTCACTTCAACATCTCTCATTCTTACCAAGCATACATGTACATATATATACATATATATATAAATAAACGTGTACATATATATACGTGCGCGCGACTACATCATAACTGGACTCGTCGCTGCACACGGTGGACGAAGCAGGTAAAAAGGGCTCTCTATACAGCTGTCCGACAGCTGCTCCCCTCTGTCCTACATACATCATCGATGAAGCTGAGCATATACATACATACATACATGTATATACACACACATATATATACATATATAGTAGGACATGTAAAAGAGAGTGTTATAACCATTTATACACATTGCACATTTATACACAATCATTTGCGTATGTACATATGTATTCATATTTTATTTTATATATATATTCATGTATATGTGTAGATAAATTATGGCTGATGTGAGCTAAATGAGAGTATATTATAAAAATAAAGAAGAAACGCACGTGGAAAATGATGATAATTTTTTTTTTCTCTCTGTAAAACGCACGTGCACATCAAGTACTTTTATATATTTGTTTTATTTTTTCCTTTCAATAAAACGTTAATAAATAATTTGTATTACTACTTGTGTATGTATATATGTGTGTGTTATAGAGAAAAAAAATAATTATATGAATGTATATATGTATTTTTTAAATGCAATAATGAATTGAAATGCTGTGACGAAAATTACTGGCACTACGTTATTTCATCCCTTTGTGCTTTCTTTTTTATTTTATTTTTTGTTGCGCTTGTTTGGCAGCTATTCGCGTGTGTAGGTATATTGTATATGTATATGTACCTGTGTGTATATATGGACACGTTGTTAATGTGTAGAATATTATACAATGGTTTAGTAAAGACGATATCTGGGAGCGACTCATCAACATTATGTGCGTTGAATTGAGGGATGTCAATGAGCCAACTCGACCGTGAAGATTTCACAGTTATAAAGTTCTTGCGTGTCACATTTGTCAATGTTCAAAATGATCATCGCACGCGAGCAAACCAGTAGTTTCCATTGCGCGCGATTAATTTTTATTACAATTTATCATTTTTTTTTTTTCTTTTTTTTCGTTTTCATTTTATTGAATTTTATGTAGACTTTTTATTTTTATTATTTATTTGAAATCATGATTTGTTTTTTTTTCTTTTATTATTTTTCTTCAATTCAGGATACTATAGAATTGTGAATTTTTTATATTCAATTGTTTATTTGATAATGGAGGATGATTGGTAATAGGAAGGAAAATTGATTGGGAGAAAAGGAAAAAAATAAATTTAATTTGTTGGGGTTTTTTTTTTTCTGATGATTTGGCGTTTACGGGGATTTTATTTATTTATTTTTTTTTTTTTTTTTCGTGTTGAGAAGATAGGGGGAAAATAGTGGAAAGACTATTAGAAGTTAAATGGTGAATTGGTTCGAGTCGTGATGAATACAATGGAAAAGAGACGTTATACTGTATTTTATTTTCTATGGATTGATGAGTGAGGCGACGACTCGTGAATTATACTTGACAATGCTGCTGATTGGTGGTTCATTATGACGTCATATAAATGTGAATCTAGTTCGGAGTATAACATGTATGCCAGTAGAGAATAGAAGGAAGAAAAACGTTTGATTATGAGACACGAAGTGAAAATGGGACAAAAAAAAATCAGGAAAGAACGATAAACGTTAAAGACTTTTTTTTTAATAGAAAATTTACTTCTCTCGTCACTCTTTTTATCATAAGATTGATATAAAACGATTAAACTTATTACAAATGATCTGTATTCAATTCGAATGAATGATACTAAACATTATTTTCATTTTTTAGTATTATTTATAAATTTATACAGAGAAAATTAATTTTATATTATGAAATAAATTTTTATTAAATTTTCTAGTGAATTTGATAAAACAATTTTAAAATATTGATTATCAATAATTATGAATGATAAAAAATACGATGTAAAATGTGGTAAAATTAATTAATTTAAATAATTTATTTATTCATTTTTTTTAATTAGAAAAAAATAATTTTTTATTATGAAATAAATTTTTATTAAATTTTCTAGTGAATTTGATAAAACAATTTTAAAATATTGATTATCAATAATTATGAATGATAAAAAATACCGTGTAAAATGTAGTAAAATTAATTACTTTTAATAATTTATTTATTTATTTTTTATTAATCAAAGAAAAATAATTTTTTTTTATGAAATAAATTTTTATTAAATTTTCTAGTGAATTTGATAAAACAATTTTAAAATATTGATTTTTAATAATTATGAATGATAAAAAATACCGTGTAAAATGTAGTAAAATTAATTCATTTTAATAATTTATTTATTTAGTTTTTATTAATCAAAGAAAAATAATTTTTTATTATGAAATAAATTTTTATTAAATTTTCTAGTGAATTTGATAAAACAATTTTAAAATATTGATTATTAATAATTATGAATGATAAAAAATACCGTGTAAAATGTAGTAAAATTAATTCATTTTAATAATTTATTTATTTATTTTTTATTAACCAAAGAAAAATAATTTTTTTTTATGAAATAAATTTTTATTAAATTTTCTAGTGAATTTGATAAAACAATTTTAAAATATTGATTATTAATAATTATGAATGATAAAAAATACCGTGTAAAATGTAGTAAAATTAATTACTTTTAATAATTTATTTATTTATTTTTTATTAATCAAAGAAAAATAATTTTATTTTATGAAATAAATTTTTATTAAATTTTCTAGTGAATTTGATAAAACAATTTTAAAATATTGATTATCAATAATTATGAATGATAAAAAATACGATGTAAAATGTGGTAAAATTAATTAATTTAAATAATTTATTTATTCATTTTTTTTAATTAGAAAAAAATAATTTTTTAATATGAAATAAATTTTTATTAAATTTTCTAGTGAATTTGATAAAACAATTTTAAAATATTGATTATCAATAATTATAAATGATAAAAAATACCGTGTAAAATCCACTAAAATTAATTTACATAACTAATAATTCATTTATTTATTTATTTTTTAATTTTATATTTCAACTGTTTGAAAGTGATGAAATAAAATAAATAATAATTCATACTGCAAGACGAAAGGAAAGATATGACAGTTGAAGTAAATTTTATTTATTCATTTTCGCCATTTATTGAAAAAAAAAAAAAAAAAAAAAAAAAAAAGAAAGGAAATAAAATATAAAATGAAAAGAATGGTCAAGGGAGATGTCGAATTATTGACTATATACGGAGAATAGTTTATCCACAAGCTAGAAAAAAAAAAAGGAGGAAAAGGGAGAGCAATATATAAAATATAAGAGCCACGTGTGCGTTTGTAATATGGTGTACATACGTATATATGTGTGTAAATGTATGCGTATATATATATATATATACCAGCGTGAAGGCGAAAAGGGCGAATGAGATGTGAGCCTCACAGCGAACTAGAGAGACCATGATTTATTTGCGCCATGGGGCACCACCGTGGCGCGTCATATTTCTTTTCGGTTGTGCACAACGCGCGACTTTGAAGTTTAATCGATGGTGTACAATATGGCCGAATTTATTATACAACTATATATACAGCCGAGACGAGAAATTCGAAGCGTAACGAAGAAAAAAAAATAAAATAAAAATTATACATTAAAATAATAAAAATTAAAATAGAAGAATGAAAGAAATTATGTCTGAATATAAACAATAGTACGATTATATTACCCATTTATTACATATATACACTAGGTCCAGGTATATATACATATACTACTCAGTGACATAAAGAATAAAAAATGAATTTACATATGAAAAAAAATATTTAATATAAATTTAGAATAAACAAATTTTTATATATAAAGTATTTTTAATTTTTGGGTTTTTTTTTTTAATTATCAATTGGCTTTAAATCGTATATATTATCACTTGTACATACACAAGCATGAGTGAATATATATACTTATGTGTACAAATAATAGTTAATTTTAATCTTTACAGTCGACACATATTAAACCACCCTTTGCTTGGATGGCTAATCCCAATTACGAATGCCCATTAGTTTTATTCGTCAGAAAAACCTTTACCTATGTACGTTTCACACTTATTTACTTTATATACATATGTGTATTAACATATAGTAGGTATATGTGTATGTATGTATGTATGTATACAAATGTGTATGTGTGTATAATGTATAAATTATGACGCACATTCGTTCGTTGACCGGATTGTAACACCACCCTAAACTTTTTTCTTTTTTTTTTTTTTTTTTTATCGTTTCTTTTTTATATTGATCGATCGTGGCTTGCTACCTTGATTTATGTTCCACGCTAATTACGTTCATTTACATGAAGATAGATCAAGTCTCTCGAACCGATTAAATTCAAAGACACCCTTTACCATTTTCTTCTTACTCATTTTTTTCTCATTTTCATTTTCATCATCATGAATCACTACAGGACGAAACTGTCTAAAATATTTTGGAAATTATTTGGATATGTAGATATATATATTTTTGTCTGTAAAGCTAGTTTTTTTTTTTTTTTTTTTTTTTTTTTTATAGAAAAATTATCAAACTTTTTTGTGCAAATCTGTCAGAATATTTTTATTTTGTTCTGCAAGAAATCAGGGAGCTTGAATTAAAAGTTTTTTTTTTTTTTTTGTTATTAGGTTTCAGGGAAAATATTATCGAGTTTAATGTTGGAATGTAATATTTTCATTTTTTAGTATTATTTATAAATTTATAGAGGAGAATAATTTTATATTGTTAAATAAATTTTTATTGAATATTTATACTTGTGAACTTAATAAAACAATTTTGAAATATTAATTATTAATAATTATAAATGATGAAAAATACGGTGTAAAATGTAGTGGAATTAATTAGTTTTAATAATTTATTTATTTTATTTTAATTAGAGAAAAATAATTTTTTATTATGAAATAAATTTTTATTAAATTTACTAGTGAACTTAATAAAACAATTTTGAAATATTAATTATCAATAATTATAAATGATAAAAAATACGATGTAAAATGTGGTAAAATTAATTAATTAAAATAATTTATTTATTCATTTTTTTTTAATTAGAAAAAAATAATTTTCTAATTATGAAATAAATTTTTATTAAATTTACTAGTGAACTTAATAAAACAATTTTGAAATATTAATTATCAATAATTATAAATGATAAAAAATACGATGTAAAATGTGGTAAAATTAATTAATTTAAATAATTTATTTATTCATTTTTTTTTTAATTAGAAAAAAATAATTTTCTAATTATGAAATAAATTTTTATTAAATTTACTAGTGAACTTAATAAAACAATTTTGAAATATTAATTATCAATAATTATAAATGATAAAAAATACGATGTAAAATGTGGTAAAATTAATTAATTAAAATAATTTATTTATTCATTTTTTTTTAATTAGAAAAAAATAATTTTCTAATTATGAAATAAATTTTTATTAAATTTACTAGTGAACTTAATAAAGCAATTGTGAAATATTAATCATTAATAATTATAAATGATAAAAAATCCGGTGTAAAATGTAGTGAAATTAATTAGTTTTAATAATTATATTCCAACAATAAAGAATCTACAATTTCGCGAACTAATTTTCATAATTGTAATAAAAAATTAATAGTTTACGTTTCCTTAGCTCACAATAAAAAATTAATACTTGACAATAAAAATTAATTCCCGAAACTGTGAATTCTTCATAAATATTCCACAGTATAATTTTTACAACAATAATAATAAAAAATTTAATAATACAAAGAAAAATGCAGCCGACTTAAATTTACTGAATTTTTTTTTATTAATTCTCAATAATATCTATAACTTTCTACTAATTAAAAACTACTTTAAATCCACATTGAAAATGTTTCCATTAGTTCTATACATTTTACGTTGAGCCAACATCATCGTCATTATAATTATCGTCATCATTATTTATATATAATAAATATAAGATGTCTAGAAACTAGATCCGCGCAGCTGCTGACCCAAAAACCGGAAGCTGTCAGCCATTTTGTTTGCACAGTTGCCATCGTTACTATATATGGAAGATTTCTTTTACAAAACCATTACAATAATACAACCATATACCACCATTACCATACATAAAAATCCATTAATTACAAAACATTATACATATAAAAATATAATGAAAATAATTTTTTTATATCCTCCAAATATTATAAAATCATTTTTATTATTTATTTATATTTTCTCTCATTTATTCACGACAATTTTCCAATTTTATTTATATATAAAATACTTATATGGATATAAATGCACATATATTGAAGAAAAAGTTTGCAGTAGTGATGCAATAACACCCCTTATATATACACAAATAATTCGGGGGTTTCTGTAGCTAATGCGCTTTATTGTACGAAACTTTCTCTTGAACTTTTCGATTCACCATGGGTTTCTGATTTTAGATTTCTGGAATTTATTGCCTTATATACATTTGCTACCCCTATTTTACTCGCACAAATACATATATACATGTATATATATATATAAATATACGATGAGCCCAACAGATGGCGTTTTTTGATTGCGATTAATCCGATTATTTCTCCCTGATGGTAGACATGTATATAAATTTATCAACGTATATATATGTTCGTATTTATGTCTATAAACGAATAATGAGATTTTATATTTCTTTATCTTACCCTCTGAAACTATTATCCATTGGTCAAGTAAAAGTCATATAATTTATTATCATTGTTATGTATAAATCAATGTGAATCGAAATATAAGTTTATATTTTTCCTATTTTATCGAGGAATTTTTCTTTTTTTTTTTTTATATTATTTTTTTTAGGGGTTCCACTTTACTAGTTTTATGATCGATTAAATTTCGGATGTAGATCTTGTATTGTAGATTTACATTCATCAATCAATCTTAAATTATGCGGTATATTTCAAACGATAGTATATAGATTATTATCTATTTTTTATGTTTACAATTTTACTGATGCAAGTTAAAGACAATTGGGGTGAAACATCTGCCTTTTGGTTAATGGCGTAGGCTATTGTTAATCTTAAAAATGCATCTTCATTAGAGGCCAAATGAATAATAATTATAATAAGAATAAAGGAAGGTGAAAATGAGATTAAAAAAAAAAAATAATTAATGTTTTTTTCTTTTTATTCAAGTGACATTTTTAACTTGACGTTGTTTCTGTTGAATATTTGTTATGACAAATTCGTAAAATATGTTTTTTTTTGTGAATTGTCGAGCGGTGACATTGAGAAAAATAATTATTCTTTATTATTTATAGAGAGAATTTTTTTCTTATAAACAAAATTTTCATTATTTAATTGTGTATAATTTGAAAGAAAAAATAATTGTAAATTAAAATGATTTGAAGAGTAAATTATTTTATATTTATATTTGTATCAATAATAAAATTTTTTTTCTTCTTGAATATATTCAAGGATATATAAACAATAAATAAAAAATTTTTCTAAAAATATTTTTAGATAAAAAAATATATATTTATGTAGATAATATATTTCAATTTTTTTTTTTTTTTTTAAATATTTTTTCTTTTCGTGTAAGAAACAACGAATGAGTTTCAAATCGGGCAGATGTTTCGTTGGGAATTTTTGGTTTCTCTAGACGTCAACGACGCGACGACGACGACGACGACGACGACGACGTCAACGACAATGTAACGAAGAAAGAAAGATATATATATATAAATATATATATTGTGTACATGTTGTTGATGCTCTTCTCACTCACTGTTTAACCAAACGAGGACCACGTGTGGAGGAAATCCATTTCCTTTTACGACATCTCTCTTCTATAGTATATAACTTGAATAAAAAAAAAATAAAATAAAATAAAATAAAGTAAAATGAAATGAAATAAAAGTTGGAAATCAGAGAAGAGAGAAAGAAGTTAGTACAGAAATAAAAGAAAAAGAAATTATGTGTCAGCTGCCACTGGTTTTAGTATTATCATTATTATGATTATTCCCTTTTTTTTTATTCTGATGTAATTTTATTTTATTTTTATAATATCTTTTTTTTTTTTTTTGTTATTTTTTTAACAGTATTATTATCATCATAATGATTATTATAAATTATTATACAGCTGTATATCTGTTTATTCAAGATGAATTGTCAATTGTTACTTAGTGGAGTGCCGTAAGGTTTATACCTCGGAACCCAGGGCCTGTAAATGGATTTGAATGAAACCTTTTGCAATGTGTTTCTGATACCTCATATAAAAAAGTTAAAAAATTAATTTTGGGCGCTTTCAATTTTTTAATTATTAAAATTAATAATTAATATTTTTTGGAGTTCTCATTCATTTTCTATGGAAAAATTGAATTTATTTCTGTTCAAATTTCGGTTTTGGCAATGAGAATTATTACACACCTGTCCTTGGGCATTCAAGGGACCGTAGGTATAAAGATACGAGAGGGGAGGAGGGCTTATAGAAGAGACAACCGCTGCTGAGCGTCCTTGGCGTAGTCTCCAACAGTACACGTTGCAACTAGCTAGGCTGAACACGTGGCTATTTTTGTGCGTTCCAAATAAAATATTTTATTGTGAATCTGATTATTTGCAGTTCATTTATTTATTCATTATTGTGCAATTAGTGCGACAAAAGCTATTTACTGAAAATTATTGTGTTTAACAAACTTTGAAGATAGTGGCATAGATAGTAAGTATTTGTTTTTTATTCGTATTATACTCTTATACACACGTTGTGAATACTCGATTGTACATTTTATAATTAATCGATACTGAAAATTATGTTATAATACAATTAAATAATATTAATCATTAATCATGATGTAAACGTTAGTTATTAATATTACAAATATTTGTTGTTACAGGCTCGTATCAAAATGAGTGAACCGTCGAATAATGATAATAATGGAAATGATAATTGCTTAATTTGTGAAAAAATCGGATCAAGTTCACAATCAAATTCCGATCTAGGAGAAATAATAAAAGTAACAAGAGGGATATCAACGTTGAAAACTGCTTCTGCTGAAAGAGCAGATGGGCTTATTCAATATTTAAATACTCGTGAATTTGTCTACGTGCATGCAATATGCAGACAAAAATATATTAACAAAGGATGTATTCAAGCATATTTAAAGAGAGAGGACACCACATTATCATGCTCACCACCTAAGAAGAAGCTCCGTACTGCTACGTCAATTGATTTTGATTGGAAAAGTAGGTGTTTTTTATGCGGAAAAGAGGCGGATGAGATGAAGGAAAGAAAGAAAACAAAAGCTAAGAGACAAAAAATTAGTTATGTAACTAATTCTTCTTTCAAGAAAACCATCCAAGATTTAATAAGTAATGATCAAAGTGAATATTGTCGTAATATTAATAAGAAAATTGTAGGCGTGTTGGATTTAGTGGCTCAGGAAGCAAGATATCATATGGATTGTTACACATCATTAAAAAGCATTATAAAAACAACCCAGAGGGATAAAAAAATTCATCCCCAAATTGCACAAGTAGACGCAGCAATGGAGCAGATTTTTAAATACATAGAAGAAAACGATGACTGCCAATTTTCACTGACAGAATTAAAAAGCATAATAACTACTGACCATATTCCAGATGATAAAACAATAAAAACGAGACTTATTATGCACTATGACGATAATATTGTATTTTCAAGTAAATTCGGTTCAAATACGATTATATGCTTCAAAAATAAGCATTACGAAATATTGTGCGATAAGTGGTACAATGAGAGGTCGAAAGATGAAGAAAAAGAAGAATATCGCATTTTGAAGGCTGCTGCTGAAATCTTACGACGACATATACGGACACAGGTTTATGATAATAATATTTATCCGGCTAGTGATAAAATGTTCGACAACGTTCAGGAATCAATACCGAAGTCCCTGAATTTTTTTTTATCAGAAATCATTCTGAATGATAAAAGAGGTAAACCTGAGTGTATTAGTTATTATGAAACTAAATGCACCTCTATCGCTCATGCGATAATATCTGCCACCTACTGCAGATGCCGCACTTGGACATTTCAAAAGAGTACATCTGCAAATTCAAGCATGGCTAGGAATAGAAATGCCACCAGAAGAATGGGGTTGGAAGTATGAATGTGGAATATTGACCCCAGAAACAATGACGCAGCTACCAGCTCCACAATCATTATTGAAAATGATTTTTTGCGCCTGCAAAACAGGGTGTGGAGTTTCTTGTGGGTGCAGGAAAAGTGGATTAAATTGCACTCTAGCTTGTTTAGAGTGTAATGGCAACAGCTGTACTAATCCTTCGCCTATTATTCGAATAAATGAAATCGACGACGACAACAATAATATTGATATTTGATACAAATTTTGTCATTTTTTATGTATGACCATTGATATATTATCATTTATTTATATATATTCAATAAACAAATAATAAATGTTCATTTCTTTTAATCTCGTCATATTTCTTTTCATTCCGTGTATTTTACCAATTTATTTGTGTCTATGCTCCGAAATATATATGATTTTGATTAATTTGCCATATTAAACAACTTTTTTTTAACTTGTTATTTTTTCATAAATAATAATAAATTAACATAAAAGTTACTATGCACATATTATTTATTGTGTATAAAACTTAAATCTGAACTGCAAACATTTTTTTTTTCATATCTCCTTTATTTTTCAATAAATTGTTGTTATTCATTGTTGCAATCAAAAGCGGCAATTTTTTTTTTTTTAACTTTTCTATTTAGGCTCTTCAAAATGCTATCCAAAAGGATTCATTCAAATCCATTTACAGGCCCTGGGTTCCGAGGTTTTACGACTTTTATGTCTTACGGCACTCCACTAACTGTCAAAGTGACAGAATTATTTTTATATTTTTAGTTTTATTTTGAAAATATTTAGTAACGAGTTATTAATTAATTTTATTATTATGAAGAAGCATGGAAAGTGAATTTTAATTGTGGTTATGAATATGAAGGATAAAATAGAGAATAAAAAATAAATAAAATAAAGAAAAAAAAATATTTTTACTACTAAAACTTTTTTTTTATTTTTTTTTTTTTTTTTTTTTTTTTTTTTGATAATTTTATTATCATCATAACGATTATTATAAATTATTATACAGCTGTATATCTGTTTATTCAAGATGAATTGTCAATTGTTACTGTCAAAGTGACAGAATTATTTTTATATTTTTAGTTTTATTTTGAAAATATTTAGTAACGAGTTATTAATTAATTTTATTATTTTCATAATAATGAAGAAGCATGGAAAGTGAATTTTAATTGTGGTTATGAAAATGATGGATAAAATAGAGAATAAAAAATAAATAAAATAAAGAAAAAAAAATATTTTTACTACTAAAACTTTTTTTTTTTTTCTTTTTTTGGTAGGTCGAAAAATGATATAGGAATTTTAGGGGTGTGTTGAGGTATATTTTGATGAAAAGAAATGGGGAAAAAAAAAATATAATTAATTATCTCAATTCACACGTGATGGTTAAAATTCGATTTAATGTTTATAGTTTTACCTATGTGGATATAATTTTTTTTTTTTTTTGTTGGATGTCTAGATGTATTGATGGGTGTTGGGCAAAAAGCATTATGAATTATCCTTCGGTATTATATACATGGTACACAGCTGTTTTCAATTATTATCTTTCCAACATGGGATCAGGCATCATTCATCTGGGTTTATATATATATTATACATATGCATATACATGTATTATATATACCTGCATTTTTTTTCTCCTTTTTTTATTTTTTTTTATATTTTTTTTTTCTTCATAAAAATATATATCTTTCAAATTTCCACTCCCCTTGATGTTGCACACACGAGTACATGGTCTGGGAATTGATGACGCGAGTCAGCTCACCGGTCTTTTGTTATGTTAAATATATTAAATTCAAGTGTGATTTTTAACCAAAGTAAAAAAAAAAAAATTATTTTATTTTTATTAAAAAGAAAAAAAATAATATAACATTAAAATTCACACATGTTCCTTTAATTCTGATGAAATATTATTCTAACACTACAACATAAACTAAATAAACAATAATATAAAATTAATTAATTATATTTATTTAACTAAAAAATTTGATTAAAAAAATTACTCGATTCAAAATTAATTTTTATTCATCGATAATTTGTAAGAAAAAATATAAAATATTTTCTTTTTTTACCAATTGATAAACAAATTAAATTTACATTAATAATAATAAACATTTGTTTATAATTATTATTTACTCCCGAGTATTTTTAATATTATGTATACGAATAGATAAACGCTTTAAAGTTCATCTGAAATGATATAATCGTCCGTTGTAGATTTAATTCTATTAAATATATATAACCGTTACATTCATAGTCTCCACACACGCACATAGATATTCACTGTCTTTCTCTCATTGGTCCATGACAATAGTAGAATATTTTTATAGCGATTTGCAACGGCAGCTACATCAACACACCGACCGGTTTTTCAACATGCATTGGGTAGCAGCACATCTGCCGCTCTTTATTTCTCCAACATATTATATATCTCTCACTAAATTTTATATACAAATATATTATACATACATGTGCGGCTATATATGTGTGAATAAGTACTCTACAAGGTTACTAAAATATATATTTCATTGTCAAGATGAGTACACATAGCCAATAAAATAAATTACAAACAGACTTTTATTATAATATCTAGAAAATCATAAAATGAATTATTTTATAATGAATTCATTGTGACTATATTTATTTGACATTTTTCTCAAATAAAAATTGACGCAATTCACATTATATTAATACGAATAATCCTATATACATGCACACGTATATATAAATATATAAAATAAATTTATAAAGAGAAATAAACGTGCGAGTTACATCTGCAAATTAGGTAATCAATCAATTTCACGATGTACAATTCTCGCAATGAGATCTGAGTGAATTGCATTAACCTACAGACATATATTACGCGTCTGTACATGACCACGTAATGTTACAGTCGCGTAATATAACCGCAATAATTCTTTTGTGCACATATAATAAAATAATACCAATAAAATATTTATTATTACAATAAAATTTTTTCTTCAGATTAAAAATTCTTCAACAATTATTATCAGCGTTTTTATTTTTTTATCATTAATTAATTATTATGGTAATTAATTATCTGTTAATTTCATCGGATGTTCTTTGTCTTGCAAGTAATTTGTATATAAATATTTATTTATTTATTTATTTATTTATTTTATTTTTGATTTTACGCACGACTTCCGGCGATTGAACGAGGCACAGCTTCTTGTACACTCTGTCACATACCGATCATTTGCGATATTCATTTATATATATATAGTAGCTGTATGGGAGTTGGATGTAGTTGTAGTTGATCGTGTCAGTGAACAAAGTTGACAAACGTGTGCGTGCTCTCAGGGCACTCAACATATCAGCGTGCATTATGCATCAGCATGAATAACATCCGCGTCACGCATACGCTCAGCAGATCACGCGCGCGATGAGAGTTCAAATCTCAACGCATTGTAACGAAATAATATCTATGTATAACCATATGTACATACATATATATATAAAAATGCTATAATGAATTAAATAAATAATACTTTTGAATTTTATTATTTGTATACTTTTGAAATAGATTTTTTTGTTTTGTTTTGTTGAATTCGCGATGGATTTTTATATAAATTTATCTTTAATTTTAGATTAAAAATTCATATTTTGGTTTATGTTTGTAATGAATAATTGAATTTAATATTGAAATAAATTTTAGGAATATTTTTTGTTCCTTTATGAAAGTTGAAGGATTTTTAAATTGAGAAAAAATATATTTGAATTAAGTAAATATTTTATTTAATGTTAATTATTTAATTTAACTATTTGGAAATTATTATCTTATGAAAATACGTAAATACATTGATAATTTTTTTAATTATATTAATTATTAATCTGAAATATTTTAATTATTAAGAAAAAAATAAATAAATAAATTATTTTTTCATTTGAGCTACAAAAAATAAATATTTAAAGCAGAATTAATTTTTTTTAATTCTACACACATGATTTATCTGTACAATGAATTATATTTTCTCAGCATGGATAACAATTTAATCAACAAATGCGGGCGATCTGCAGCAAGAAAATCGTGGGAAGTTTGCGTAATGTAGAGAGAATTCCAATATTTTTTTTTTTTTCTAACACTATATACCCTTATATATATACATAAGAAAGTAACAAACAGTATTTTCTCTACCCCCATGCACCCATACGTATATATATAATACACACATACACACAGAGTTCGTTGAAACGCTTGGTCGCATTTGCTCAACGCGATAAAGAAAGATTTAAGATTATCTTCTTATCCTGCACGTTGTTTCTCACATTTTTTTTTGTGTATCCCTTGAGCTTCACGATAATTTTCAAACACCAATAAAAAAAAATATCTCATATATACACACACAACTACCTACAACACATTACAACCAGTTAATTTATAAATATCTAAACAATCTCCCAGAAAATTAAAAAATTTTCATTTATTTTTTCTTGTCAGAAACTCGAGATAAATTCCAAACTCTTACAAACATTTTCTTCTCATTTTTAATAAAAATTCAACAGCTCTATATGAACATATGAAGTTTAGACCCCTGTCAAGCGTATCACGAACTTATTTCCATAGTTAAAATTGCATGATAAATACTAGGGGAAGTAAATTTAATTAAAATAGTTAAAATTCTTATAGAAATATAAATACGTGCATTGTGCATCGGAAAGGAATTTTTTATTTATTTTTTTTTTCCTTTCACACAATATACAATACAAATGTCCGATGAATAAAATGAATACCCTCAAAACACATACACACAAACTCAAATAATACCAAATCGATAATAAATTCAAACTCAAAAATAATAAAAAAAAATCCTCTGAATGAAAAATTTTCCATAAAAATTTTGGCTTCATTTTAAAATTAAAAATACCTTTCACATCAATATCATCTTAAATATAATTATCCTCCATCTATATATCACTCCATTCACTCAATCAAGATGTATATACCAATAATAAAAATTATACAACACTAAAAAATAAATAATTAACCATCTGCAATTCTGTTTTGAATTATTTTAATAATAATATTGCTTTTGCGCGCAAGAACATGGTGCATAATAATGAGTTAACAGGTTTTATGAACCTGTAACGGTACGAAGAACGGAAGCCGCACTCAAGCTATATATATATATACACGATATAATCCATTGTCGCCGGACCAATTTGCTATAGTTTGTGCTTATATGCGTTCACGACGTTGACAATCACTCTCGCTCACTCTCTCTTTATCAATTTTGTGTGTCATCATTTATCGTATATGAGAGAGATTGTGCATGATGTATACATACATATATGTACGTCAACGACGATAAATTGATTACAGTTAGTTGGTGTACATATATATATATATTTTATATGGTATAACATATAAATATGTGTATTATATATATTTGTATGTATGGATGGTTGTAAATTGTATGCGCGTTTGAGCGTCAAGTGTGGTACATATGTATATATATGGACGCAATCTCTTGTGATGGATAGAAAAATCCTGGGAACGAGACCCCGACAAATAGGTACCGTGCGCACAGAGAGCTGCCAATGAAAATAAAAAAGGATGTCAGATTGTCGCGGCGTCGGAAGTTACGGATTAAGTTAGGAAGTAGACTGTTAGCTGTTGGGTCGCAGAGTTGAAGAGAGAGTGAATGAAATGACCCGAAAGAGTGAGAAACGAAAAAAAAAAAAAAATTATGTATGTATTATATGGATGGATAAATAAATAAATGAATGAATTAATTAATGTGTGTGTTTGATTTATGAAATTGTTTTTGTCGTTGATTTTTTTTATTGTTTTTGAGTTGTTGGTTTATTTTGTAGTTGAAATGAGGATTTTTATGTGGTGTGAGATTTTATTTGTTTTATGACATTTATTTCGGATTTTTTTTGTTATAAAGTTGTATTCGAAGATTTAATATTTTTATATTATTCTAAAGGTTCGAAATAATTTTTTTTTTTTTTTTTTTTTTTCATGGGAAAATGTTTATTTATAATTTTTTTAATAATAATTTACATCGTGGGTCGGAAGTTGAAATAAGGAATTTTTATTTTTGCTCTATTTCAAATGACAATATTTATTATTAATTTGAGATTAAAAAAAAATTTATGAAGTTGAAATAAAATTTATTAAATTACATATTAAAATTTTTTTTTTTTTTTTAGTGCAATATAATAATTTCAGTCTTTGATTTTTTATTGTTAGAGTTGTTGACTTATATTTTGTAGATTGTGAGATTTGTTCCGGATTTTTTTGTTATAAAATTGTATTGAAATATTTAATATTTGAATCTTATTCTAAATTTTTTTTTTTTTCATAGGAAAATGTTTATTTATAATTTTTTTAATTATATTGGATATCGTGGGTTATCATAATTGAAACGAAGAAATTCTTATTCATGCTCCATTTCAAATAGCAATTAATATTCATCATAAATTTTGAAGAAAAAAAAAAATAAATAAATAAAGAAATCAAATAAAATTTATTAAATTATACATATTAAATTTTTTTTCAGTGCAATATAATAATTTCAATGTCTTATTAAAAGCTTAAAATTAATTCAAACATTCTCGTGATATATTTCTATTCATAAAATTCACAAATGACCGTGACAATAAATCGATAAATAATTCGCATAACACAAGAAACTATTTCATAATAACGTGTATATAACAACAACAACAACAACAACAACAACAATAATAATAATACGAGAATCGCGTGTGTTACATTTACGTTTTTGTTAACCGTGGTCATCGTACGCGAATCGTGCGGGTTATAACATGTGTATGAATACATATATATATACCTTTTATGTAATCTCACTATAGCGGGGCAAAATGTCTCTAGGGGATGGTATTATTCTATATGTATGTATTGTATATATGTATATAAATATATATACATATAGTGTGTATTTATGTGAGAATGGGCAAAGTGGGTGGGTTTCAGGATGGTTGGATGAGACGGCAGTCCCGTCGACTCGGACTCAAAGGGGGTTGAAACCTTGACCCGAACCTCGAGGTTTGTTTGGGTTCGTATATCGTTTCGTTGACGTCACAATCTGCCAACTAAATATATATAAAATTACATAGACGTATAATAATGTAGAATATATATATAAATAATGTATTGTCAATGAGGAAACTTTGCACGCGACGTTTTATCAAATATGTAAACGTGATCAAAGCGCATATTTATTATTTATAATTTCAATTATTCACGTATGTATAATATTAGGGTGTTTCATTTTTAGGCGATATTTTTTGTTTGTTTGTGAAGACTGAAAATCTGATAATTATTATATTAAAAAAAATAATATTCCTGTTTGAAAAAAAATTCAGAGTTAATTAGAGGCTTAGTGAATTCAAAAATTCGATTTTTTGTATAAATAACACGAGAAAATTTTTTTTTTCGACTTCAACTCGATTTTTTGGTAATCAAAAATTTTTTTTAATGCTATTACATTGTTGATTCAGCATTATAGCGTTTATTGTAAGATAATAATTAATGTCAAATCAATAAATTCCAGTTTAAAGAAAATTTTTTGTCAATTTTAATCAACTTTCACCTTTCCAGCTCTACGTACAACTCGAAAACTGCTGGTCGGAGAGCGTTTGCGGTGAACAACTTTTTTGTAGCAAATTTAATGCCCTACCAAAGCTGTATATTAATTTTTTTCAAAAAAAATTTTTGATTACCGAAAAATCGAGTTGAAGTCAAAAAAAAAAAAATTTTCTCGTGTTATTTATATAAAAAATCGAATTTTTGAATTCGCTAAGCCTCTAATTAACTCTAAATTTTTTTTTGAAACGGCAATATTTTTTTTTGTATAAATTATCAGATTTTCACGAACAAAAAAAAAATATCGCCTAAAAATAAAACACCTTAATGTAATACATACACTCGAAATATCTCAAATGATATAAATATATATGTGCGACATATGTATAAAAATATATATATATATGTACATGTATATATAGATGTATATAAAGATATATATATGTACATGGATATGGATGTATATAATATATATACATAGGGGAGTTTGATGAATGATTGATCGAATGGAACGAAATTGCATTTAGCGGTGTATATTATATATTATCGCGTTACGTATATTTATGTATATATATATGTATATATATATATATATGAATTGGTATTACTATGTATACCTAAACGAATTGAGTTTTAATGGTTAATTAAAGCAAAATGTGAAATTACATGTTGGATAAGAGAGCGCGGTTACAATATGGACGTGCCATCTGTCAAAAAAAGTTTTTTGTTCTTTATAATAAAATTCGTTTTGCGTCACACACATGGATATATATGTATGTAGATGGATGCCTATATGTTTTATAAAATAATATTGATATCTGAGGAAAATTATAAATAATAATTGGATGTAGATGAATAGAAAAATTTTTTATTGCAATTATTTTTATTATTGAGGATAATAAAAATGATAATGAATTAATATTGGATAAATTTTTAGAAGATTCAAAGTAGAAGTAATATATTGTAGGAATTAATAATTGTAAATGTTTATTTTAAAATTTTTGAAAGTCAATTTGAATTGTTTAAATAAAATAAATTCAATATTAATAAATTTCAATAAATTATTCAAATTTAATTCAATATGTTTTTTTTTTTGTATATTATATATTAACTTTGAACAATATTTATTTATATTTATTGTACACAAATCTGTGTGTTTTAAAGAATATCCCAAATGAAATAATTCATGAAAATTTATTTTTTTATCACTCTTAAAAATTGGACAAATTTAGTTAATTATATTTTTGGCAGAGTATATGGATATGTGATGGAAGGAAGATAGGTCCTGGACGCGAAATACCCTCAAAAGAGGGTTTCGGGGGTGTTTTCCCTTGTGTTGCATGCAAGGGCAAATATCGCCCCAGTCAAGATGACAAGAGAAGCTCAGTCCCCTTTTGGATAAAATGTAAACCGCATAGTATAGAAGAGCCAAACCCTCCTCGTTCACCCTGTGTATATGTTATAGCAATCGTCGAAAGACCCTCCCGCGTGAGTAGTCATGTTGGATCCAAAAAGCTGAGGTGCACAAGGGCGTTGACACTGTGACTATGTTATCAGGGTCAGGGTTATATTTGACGCATACAAGGGTTAGCGAAAAATCCAACTGGTGGTTTTCCAGAACGTTTAATACTTTACACACATCATATGATTTAAATTTCGTAATAGAATTAACAAATGCCAATAAAAAAAATATTTTTTCATAGCAGTGTTGAAATTTACATCATCTATGAACAAACCATAACTTCAATTTAAGGGTTAAAATATATTTTACAATATACAATATCATAATAAAAAAAATTTTCGAGTGTAAAAATTAATATTTATTTTTTTTTCTTTATTTTTTACCTGCTGCATTAGAGAATTTGCTAATGATGAAGGATTGAAACTTTAAACGTTGAAGAAAGACGATAGAATTGGCCTTGAAATTCTTCTATATAGATATATAAAGGTATATAGAGGTGTATATATATATATACATATTGTATATAAGAGTGGAGACAAACGTGCCGACAATGGGCGGCGCCTCCTTTTTCGTGGCTCGTGCCACACGAATTGGTTCCCCCCTGAATATATGTATATATATGGGGGAGTATTTGTGAGAGGGATATCCCCGATGACTTTGAGGGGTCTTTGGCATATGGAAGAGGAGAAAAGGAAAAGGAAGGACATGGGGAATTAGGAGAACGTGCGAGGGAGCGAGAAAAATATCTAAAGAGCATGGCAGAAGAAAGAAAAAAAAATATATATAATGAAAGAAAGAAATAGAAAGAGGAAAAGAAATGAGGGGGTCTTATATGTTTTAGGGGGGCTTTCACCCTGCTTAATTATCTATAAGTGTGTGCGCCACACCCTCGCACCCATAGAGAAACCCCCAGACATGACACCTGGCACGTCTAGACTTTGCTTTTCTTGTAAGAACGGGTGCACTCGCTCTTTATGCATCGATATTTTTCGTCTCCCTTTCTATTTTTCATTTCTCCCTTTTATTTATTTTTTTTTAAACACCCCGGATTTTTAATCTTGGCTGAGTGTCCTTTTAAATCTACTACTACTTTCGTTTTTGGTGTGTATATTGTGTGCTCGTGAGGTGGATGAAATTCAGGTGAAGGGAGAAATATTTATTTGTGAAAATAATTTCGCAAATAAATTTTTCTTTCTTATTTATTAATTAAAAAATTCTTTTTTTTTTTTATTTGTTTTACTCAGTGATATTCAAGATTATATAGCAAAATTTTCGAAACTGTGAGAATTTATATATTTTTTTAATGATTTAATTTAGAAAATTAATTTAAGAATTATTACAAAAGTTTTGTATGAATTTTTATTAATTTATTTTTTTTTTATATAAATATTTAATTTTCATATAAAGTGTATATAAAAAAAATTATCAAACACAAAGAATTAACATAATATTAAATAATATTTCATAATAAATTCTCTAAAAAACTATCATTATCATCATCCTGAATACATCAAACAAAATGATAAATTTATTTATTGAAAATACTGACCTAGTGAATATCATTCTGATTTTCGTATATACCCAAGGCGTTAAATAAAAATGTGAGGGTATGTTTCTTCTTCCTATATATCCCTATTCGTATTAAGATATCAAATGGCCAAATCCCAAAGTCCCCTTTTCCGAGACGTCATGTGCTTTGACACAGAGTCGAGAAGGCGCCCACCATCATCACCACCACCACCACCACCCTTTTTCTCGGTGGTAATGTATCGTTTGCCCTTGCCCGAGGAGGATCAGTCGACGAGTTGGATGAAAACGGGGCGAGAGTGGGCCGCATATCGTGTAGCAATACTGTCATGAATGAAATCCCTCCTGTGGAGGGTTCGGGGCTCAGGGGTGTCTGACCCTCTTTATACCCATCCTTCGCGCCTCGTGGCCCACAAGAATGCCCTTATATATGTATGTACCTCAAAACAATAACACATCCACGTGGACAATTCAAGTATATATTTATATTATTCATTTCCATTTTCATAACTGTATTAAATAATGGACACCAGTTGCGCTTTTATTGCTTTACGAATTTCTTTTTTTTTTCATCTCTCATCCATTTATATTTATTCATTTTTATATTCCTCATGTGTGTGTCTTTCCCATTTTGAATAAATATTTTCTTGGAAATGTATATACATACACGATCGTTTATATACTGACTTAGGTATTTTACATTGCCACATTGCCGGAGCATTTTAGATATTTTTTATGTACATTATATTTATTTGAAAGGGTTCAAGTGTCCGGTTACATGTGTTTGTGTGTGTATATGTATAGTGTATGAGTGTAAGGGATTTTTAAGAGAAACATCAGACCATTGATGGCCATGTGTGCATATACATATAATTATATTTTGTTTCTATATACATTTTTCTGGTGAATGTTCAACGTTTATGCTCAACACTCAGGGGATGTTGAATTCTGTCATCGCAGCCATCTTTGACATATTCCTGTGACAGTATATAACTATATTGCTACTAGTGATACTACCATGGTGGTCTAGTTTGTTTCTATCCATATGGCATGGAATAAAATTATTTAAAATAAAAAAGAAAAAAATAATTTTTTTTTTTTATTTATTTTGTATAATTATTTGATTAATAAGTTTTGTTTTTAATAAATATTTATTGTGTATTTTATATTTATATAAACAAATTAATATTCAGAGCAATAGAAAATAATTTTTTGTTGCTTTAAATAATTTATTTTTTTATTTATTTTGTATAATTATTTGATTAAGTTTTATTTTAAATAAATATTTATTTTAGAAATAAATATCAATTGTGTATTTTATATTTATATAAACAAATTAATATTCAGAGCAATATATAATAATTTTCTGTTGCTTTAAATAATTTTTTTTTTATTTATTTTGTATAATTATTTGATAAATAAATTTTATTTTAAATAAATATTTATTTTAGAAATAAATATTAATTGTGTATTTTATATTTATATAAACAAATTAATCTTCAGAGCAATATATAACAATTTTTTGTTGCTTTAAATAATTTATTTTTTTATTTATTTTGTATAATTATTTGATTAAGTTTTATTTTAAATAAATATTTATTTTAGAAATAAATATTAATTGTGTATTTTATATTTATATAAACAAATTAATATTCAGAGCAATATAAAATAAATTTTTGTTGCTTTAATTAATTTATTTTGTATAATTATTTAATTAATAAGTTTTATTTTAACTAAATATTTATTTCAGAAATAAATATTAATTGTGTATTTTATATTTATGTAAACAAATTAATATTCAGAGCAACATAAAATAATTTTTCATTGCTTTAAATAATTTATTTAATTTGGTTAATGTTATTCGATAAAATATTAAATTGCTATAAATGTTTCAATTATTTTTATTTTATATTATCAAAATAATTAATGATTAATATCTAGATTATATTCATTATTATTAACTAGTTAATAATCCACATGAATATTAATTAATAATTGTTATTGATAGATAATTAATTTTTTTTTATGTATGAAAAAAAAAAAATTAAAATTGTTTGAAAAATTATTTGGCAGAGAAAAAAAAATATAAATGACAGTGGTTGTTATGTACGAATAATGTTTAACCTTCGTCAGAGAATCGATACAGTGTCCTTGAAATATATGTATGTATATTTATATGGTATATATGTGAAAAAAACAAATGTATATACTACAGTGAAGAATGATGTAGAAATAGGGGAGAAATTCAGCGAGAATGAAGGTCGAAACGCTTTATTTTACCCATGCCATATCTATTTTTGGTGGCGAAACGCGGAAGGATGTCCACAGAGGGTTGTTTTACTGCTGACGTTGCTCGAATGTTGTTTGTGTCGCGTGTATACACAACATCAAGTTGTGATACGAAATAAAATATACTCTCTCATATTACCCTCAACATTTTTATATTTATACATATTAAACTTGCGGAAGAAATGAAATTTTTTCGATTAAATACTCAACATAATTCTTGAATAAATAAAAGAAAAAAATTTTTTTTTTACCCTCGCTACAATTTATTAGTAAAAAAAAAATATTAAATATTTTTTAACAGCTAATATAAACAAATGAAAATCAAATAATTGTACAAAATAAATAAAGAAATAAATTATTTAAAGCAACAAACAAATTTTTATATATTGCTCTGAATATTCATTTGTTTATATAAATATAAAATACACAATTAATATTTATTTCTGAAATAAATATTTATTTAAAATAAAACTTAATCAAATAATTATCCAAAATAAATAAAAAAATAAATTATTTAAAGCAACAAAAAATTTTTATATATTGCTCTGAATATTCATTTGTTTATATAAATATAAAATACACAATTAATATTTATTTCTGAAATAATTATTTATTTAAAATAAAATTTATTTATCAAATAATTATACAAAATAAATAAAAAAATAAATTATTTAAAGCAACAAAAAATTTTTATATATTGCTCTGAATATTCATTTGTTTATATAAATATAAAATACACAATTAATATTTATTTCTAAAATAAATATTGATTCAAAATGAAATTTATTTATCAAATAATCATCCAAAATAAATAAAAAAATAAAATATCTAAATAGCAACAAAAAATTGTTATATATTGCTCTGAATATTTATTTGTTTACATAAATATAAAATACACAATTAATATTTATTTCTGAAATAAATATTTATTTAAAATAAAACTCAATCAAATAATTATCCAAAATAAATAAAAAAATAAATTATTTAAAGCAACAAAAAATTGTTATATATTGCTCTGAATATTAATTTATTTACATAAATATAAAATACACAATTAATATTCATTACTAAAATAAATATTGATTCAAAATAAAATTTATTTATCAAATAATCATCCAAAATAAATAAAAAAATAAAATATCTAAATAGCAACAAAAAATTGTTATATATTGCTCTGAATATTTATTTGTTTACATAAATATAAAATACACAATTAATATTTATTTCTGAAATAAATATTAATTTAAAATAAAACTCAATCGAATAATTATCCAAAATAAATTAAGAAATAAATTATTTAAAGCAACAAAAAATTTTTATATATTGCTCTGAATATTTATTTGTTTATATAAATATAAAATACACAATTAATATTTATTTCTAAAATAAATATTTATTTAAAATAAAATTTATTTATCAAATAATCATCCAAAATAAATAAAAAAATAAAATATCTAAATAGCAACAAAAAATTGTTATATATTGCTCTGAATATTCATTTGTTTACATAAATATAAAATACACAATTAATATTTATTTCTAAAATAAATATTGATTCAAAATAAAATTTATTTATCAAATAATCATCCAAAATAAAATATCTAAATAGCAACAAAAAATTGTTATATATTGCTCTGAATATTAATTCATTTACATAAATATAAAATACATAATTGCATTATTTATTTAAAAATAAAACTCATTCATAATTAAAAAAAAAAAAAATTCTTTTTTTTTCATCAATCATTTTATTTAATTCTATTTATAATATTTCCATTTTATTATCATTTTTATTTTTTATTTTTTTCCCACCTCTCCCACACATATATATACATATATCCATGCATGTATGTATATAAAACTTCCCATACATACACATTAGCGATACATACAACGATATAGACTTTAGATGAACGTATATACGTGTGTGGTGGCGGTTTGTCGGGCAGTTTGACGGGAAAAAGGCGTGCATCCTGGCGTTTGTTGCCTAAGGGCGTAGCCGCGACGACGCTCGCATGCGGGGACGCCCTTACTCGACGCTGGTACGCGAGTACATGAGTTTGAGGGCCAGCTGCAAAGCGCCCGAGCGAAACGACAACGAGAATTGCTTATATAAATATATATGTATACATAAATATACTTGGAAACGTTGTAAAAATAATTATTAAAGCCGTTACCATCACTATATATATACACATTTATATACATATATAATAGTTAAATATATGTACATATGTGTATATATATTTTAATTTTTTAATTTTTTTATGTATAAGTTTTTATTTAAGGTAAAAAATATTGTGTATTTATTTTGTTTATTATTATTGTTTGAAATAATTGCAATATTATTAAATATAATATACTTTGTAATGTGTATATATAGGCTGTTGATATGTTTATTTATAATGATAATTGAACGTTGTGCTATTGTTTGAATTGTACGCAATTGTTTAAATTGCTATATGAGAAAAAGTGTGAGGAATGAGAGAAAAAATAATAAAAAAATAAAAAGAAATATATTTATAACTGTTAGTTTATAATAACTTGTGGTGAATATTTAATTGGCGAAAATAATTATTATTGTAATAAATAATTGAATGTTAAATTAGGAGGAATTGATTTGATTTTATTTTATTTTATTTTTGTATTTTATAATTGTGTGAATTTTAGGGAGACGCCGAGTATTGATCGAAATATAATAAAAATTTATATATATATATATAAATGTCAAGGGGGCGGGGGAAATTTTGAGGGTCATAAAAGGACACATACCCTCTTGTGTGTGTTTATATGTAGATATTTGTGTTCGTGGAAAATCAATTTTTATTTCAGGAATAAATATTATTTAAAATTAATATATTAATTTTGAATTTTATAAAATGAATGTATTTTATTTATTTATTTTTTCTTGTGTTTGATTATTCAGTTAAATAAATAATGGTATTTAATCATGAGAGGTTTATATTAAATTCATTTTATAAACAATGACATATCAAACTTTTTATGAATATAAATTATAATTTAAAATAATTACATTGATTTAAAATTCCAAACGAATAAATATATATTTCACTCATCATTTCGATGTTTAATTATTCATTAAAGTAAATTAAATTATTTATATATTGACAAGAAATAAATTTTACCAATTGAATTAATTCACAGACAATGACATGAATTTATTTGAGTCATAAAAAAAAATTTTCGTTCACTGACTTTTGATCTGATAAATAAATTTAAAAAGAAAAAAGAAGAAAATAAATAATTATATAAACCCTTTGCTTTCTCTCTTGCTGTCGTTTTGGCTCATTCTCTCTTCCGGCATTGCAGCTATCATCGAAAGCATTTGGGCCCTATATAACAACCTGTTCTAACCGTTCAAAGTTCTAATGATAGCAACGGCTCTTTCGTTGGGCCGCCGGCCATCTGTCGTATTAAATGTATATGTATAAAATAAAATGGTTCTGTTGGAATTAAAGTCAGCTGAGAGGCACACACAATCGTACACGTATATACTCGGCTTCAACTTTTGCGAGACGTACTGCACGTAGTATATCTATACAAATACATGGAGGTACATAAAATATATTTTATATATATATGTATGTATTCGAAACCATTGGAGAAAGAGATATATCTAACATTATTTTGGCTTAATTCTCATCAGCAGCTGCAAAATAAATACACATATATTTATTTATCTTTTTATTTTTACCTGATGTATTTATTTACTTATTGTCCATCTTTTAATTGTCCTTAAAATGGTACTGGATTAAAAGAAAAAAAAAAACAATTGTTGAATAGAATTTATTGGAATATTTAAAAAATGACTTTGATTTCAAATATTTTATACAAAATTATGTTTTCTAATAGAATAAATTTGAAAAAAAAATACATTAGGATGTTTTATTTTTAGGCGATATTTCTTTTTTGTTTGTGAACACTGAAAATCTGATATTTATATAGTTAATTAGAGGCTTAGCGAATTCAAAAATTCGATTTTTCATATAAATAACACGAGAAAATTTTTTTTTTTTTGACTTCAACTCGATTTTTCGGTAATCAAAAATTTTTTTTGAAAAAAATTAATATACAGCTTTGGTAGGGCATTAAATTTGCTACAAAAAAGTTGTTCACCGCAAACGCTCTCCGACCAGCAGTTTTCGAGTTGTACGTAGAGCTGCAAAGGTGAAAGTTGATTAAAATTGACAAAAAATTTTCTTTAAACTGGAATTTATTGATTTGACATTAATTATTATCTTACAATAAACACTATAATGCTGAATCAACAATGTAATAGCATAAAAAAAAAATTTAGATTACCAAAAAATCGAGTTGAAGTCGAAAAAAAAAAATTTTCTCGTGTTATTTATACAAAAAATCGAATTTTTTAAATATCATTTTTTTTTGTATAAATTATCAGATTTTCAGTGTTCACAAACAAAAAAAAATATCGCCTAAAAATAAAACACCCTAAAATACATATGTACATACCCATGTTTTACGTATAAATATTTATTTATTTTTCCCAATGTGAGTATCACTCATTCTTAAATAATATTCGGAAATTTTTATTTCTCAAAATAATAAATATATATCGCACATTTTACATCACTTTGGATAGAGCGCAGCAGCTGCACATATATATTAAGACAAATTTCTATTAGGTACCTACTTCCGTATAATATATACCCATAAATATATACATATACATAGGTTTTATATATTAAAACTACACAGGGTATGTGATGCAAGTGATCGATCGATTATTCTTGTATGAGTCATCTAACAAATGACATTCTATATTAAAATTTTATGTCCACTATATAATAATCCTCAATCTGTGGGTTTGTCACGGTGTGTTATACATATATGTACATTCTTTTCATGAACAATACACATATATACATACATACATACATACATATATATTTTATATATCGTACAACAATATAAACGTGTACATATCCGTTACGCTAAAATGAATATGGAGCTTATAAAAGTAGGTTTTTATTTTCTTTTTTATCGTACCTTATTGCTACCACGTTTGGCTACAATTATATTCCAAACAGTCGGAACAAATGTTTGATGTCATCCATATACACACATAATATCTTATGTATACATGGATATATTGTATTATATATATACTAATACAAATAAAGAAAAGAACTTCTTCCAACTGCTGCTAAATTATTTTCCATTCTTTTCTCCTTTTACGTAAAATAAGAATTAAATTAATTTTATATATTTCATATATTTACATTAATTCATACCTGAATTTATAATTATCTTTGTATTAATTATTTTATATACTAAATAAAAGATAAAACATAATATTAGATAACTTGAATGGAAATATATAATTTTTTTTTTCTCATTGAATAAATTTAATTATAGATAAATTAATTTTTTTCTCATTATTTATTTTAATATATTTATATTATTACTATTATTTTTTTTTTTTTTTTTTCGTTTTGATTATTTATCTACTAGTGATTTAATCTATTTATTATTATTTAAAAAATGAATATTGAAACGCGCATTGCGAATTTATAAAATATTTAATTGGAAATAGTTCATGTCACGAATTATCATTTAGTCGGCATCAGTAAATATATTATAATATACATAGATATGTATATATATACACGTTTATATATATATATATATATATATGTGCTTTGTGTCTTTGACTTTTGTATATATTTTACGAAATATTTTAATTAACTTATCGGGCCCAATCGTTGACAGCTGTCGCTGCTGCATATGCGCGCGTGTTTCTAATTGGCTCTTTCTCGCTTACTCAATTTTCATTCTCTTAATCATATATATCACATGTATATTTATTTATTATATACATATACCTATATTGACATTATAAAAAACATACATGCATATACATATATGCGTATATGAAGGTATAAATTTGTTTTAATAAAACGAAATTTATCAATACGTATTGCGTAAAATTATTTTGAATTTTATATAATTATGATTAAAATCATCGGATAAAATAATTAAGGGTTTCATATAACGAGTGCGTGTCCTTGCCTGTTGGATAATGTTGGGTTTAAAGTGACGGATAAAAATGAAAAATAAAAATAATTTAATAAAGCAAAATTATTGTCGTACGAAACGTGTAATGGTGACCTCAACGACACGATAGAACATGTCGAGTTGTCGGTATATTTTATATATCAACAACATTAATCATTTACTATTTATTTAATTATTTACCTATACTTTGACAATTAATATTTATTATTAATGTCTTTGTGTGTAGTAGGTATTTTAAATAATTAATTAAATTAATTACTACAAATATACATGAAAAAAAAAAAATAAAAAATATGAATAACTCAGTGGATTATCGTAAAGTTCATTAGTCAAAGTAAATTATTTTTATTCATTTTCTTTTTCAATTTAAAAAACAAAAGGAAGATAGATGAGAGGGCCATCATGATGATCATGTGGAGGGCAATTTTTACCCATTGAATCCTTTAAGGAACCCCGATGATGTTGCGTAGTGTTCATTGAAATGAGAAAAATAAATTTTCTTTTTCTTCAAATTAATAACGCCCTGATTAGCGCCCCAACTGCAAGGGACATTTTTTTTTTTTTTTCTCTTCTTTCATACTAATGCATCGTCATTATATGTATACCTATACATATTGACATTTGTCGTGTACTTATGCGTATTCACTCAGTCAAGTTGGGGTTGAATGTAGAGTTCCTAACTTTAACTTGATACATTGGGGTCCATTGCTGAAGAGAAAAGTAAAATAAAGGTAGAGGGTGATATTATGCAAGTGAGGATGAATATATAAGGGGGTTATATGTGTGTAAACTTGGTGAGGTTGAGGTAAAAAATAAAAAAAAGAAAGATACTGTGATGAAGTAAAATATATACAGACATATACACGCCATTTACTATATTACTTACCCCTATCTTTCAAGCGTGGATTTATATTTTACCGTGCGACACGGATACTTTTGTTAGTGTAATAATATATAGGTGCGAAGAAGAAGGTGCATCAGGTTCGTCCGAGTGTGGGGACTGGGTTAGTTATGTACTTATACATACGTGGATTATATAAATACATAAATGTGTGTATGTATTATTGTATATATTGTTGGATGTGAAAAGAGAAAAGAAAAATGGAGATGTGTTGGGGTTTACGCGTAGGTAAATTTATTAGTTGGATTTTTTGTTTATGTAGAGAAGAATATTTTAATGGGTATATATATATTGAAGAGAATTAGACCATGTGATTGTTTATATTTTTTTATTTATTTATTTATTTTGTTTGGGAATTATGTTGGTTTTGTACACGTACGAAAAAGATTTGAAAAGTTTAAATATTTTTGGTGTTAATTGTTAGATAATTATTTGGGCAGTTGTATTTATGAATTGTTAGTTAATGAATTATTAATTTTGTTTTGTTTTGTATTTTATTTTATTTATTAGAATGATTGGTTATATTTATTTATTTTTATTAAATTTATTGTTTCATTTTTTTTTTTTTCTTATTTTATTTATTTATTTTTTTTTATTTGGTTCTGTAGGTGTATTATTTATGTTTTTTGGGGTGGGTATTATTTTTTAGATGATGTATTTTGTGAGGATAATGATTGAAGGATTATATATATATTTTTTTTTTTTTTATTTCGTTGTGTAGAAATGTGTAATTGAATTTGATGCGCGTCGAGCGCGTAAAAAAAAATCAATTCAATTTCGTCCTAGCGCACGCATGCGCAGAATCGTTCGTTTTCATATTTAGGTTATGTCAGGGATGTGTATGCATTGAGAGATGGTGGTTTGAAAAATATTGTGACAGTACCTGCTGTTGATTTATAGTAAAAAAAAAAATGATAGAATTAAAATGAAATGAGTTACACTCGTCGTCGATAAAAAATCTTCAGTCGGTAAATGTAATATGAACAAATAAAAATGTTTTCATCTGTCGGTACAGAGGATTTCTTTCGTTTTTAATTCTCTTCGAGTTGTAAATATATATTTTAAGATCGCAACATTACCGATATGTTTCAACTGCGGGTTCTGTTGAGGAAATTTGTCGAATTGACGATAAAAATACTTCAAAATAAATATTTTATATAATTTCAAGTTTTATTTTTATTATTTATTTCATCTAATGTTTTATATATTTATTCATTGTTGGATTTTTTTATTCTGTTACAGCATTTGTATCACTTGCAAACTGGTGATGGTACTTTTAGAGAACGAGGTCGAGGTCGAGGAAAAGGTGCAACAAGAGTAAGTAATTTTAATTTATTTTCTTTTTAAATTAAAAAAATTACTAGATGAATATTTTCATTATTCAATATTAAGTATATAATATGTTACAAATTTTATTGACTTTAATTTCGTCACGAAACAATTCAATGTTTTATAGATGAAAGTATAACAAAAAAAAAAAAAAGAGTAATTGAATGAGTTTAAGTATTATTGATATGAAATTGTTCTGAAGTAATATCAAACACTTTGAGTGTACTGATCAATACAAGTACGATCAACTGCTTCTCCCTCGCCATATTTAAAATTTTCCCCTTTCATATCATGACAATCAGCATCTAATATCGTTTCATATCCACCCTACAATATTACCCTTACAATTAAAATTTTTTTTTCTTCTTCACCACCAAAAATATTTTTGCAGAATTAAATTCAAAATAAATAATTTAATTCAAAAAATTATCGATGATTTCGTTCAATTAATTATAAATCAATATTTTTATTTTATTACACACATCAAATAATATTTGACAATGTGAAATTAATTATAAAATTTCCCCGCATTATATATTCTCGAATTTTATTTTTATTCAGTCAACAACAAACCAATTTTACGTCTCATTAATAATCTCATTAGTTTAAATTATATACATTGTACAAAGCAACAGCAGCAGCGCAAAATGAAAGACAATAAATATACATATACAATATATATTCATCAGGGTGAGTGTAATTTAATTTTGTTGTACAAAAAAAAAAAATGTGCGCGAGAGAAATGAAATGGGGTTATTTTATTTTATATTCGTCCGTAAATCGTGCGTATACGAGCTTTCAGAGTTTTATTTTTTATTTTTAATACATGTGAAACTATATACCCTCGCATATATACATACATACATACATACATATACCCCAACCTTTCGCTTATAACAAAATGAATTTCATTTCGTGGTTTGCAACGTATATTAAATTTCACCGCATAAAAAAAATAAAATAAAACAAAATATTTTTATTTCAACAATTTTTTTTTCCATCATAACTTTTTTTTTTATTCTCCCCCTATTTTTTTTTCAAACATTAAAATTATACACGAACACGTAAAACATCATTAATAATTATTACACATGAGTGATAAGAAGATTTGAAACTGTGAAATTGTATGACTACTTGAAATAAGGATTTAATTCTATGTCATTCATCTAAAGCCCTTGATTTTCAACCCAAAACAAACAGGAATGACACGCCATTGTCAAGTGTGTAAAGACATATAACCGCATATAACTGTACTGACGATAAGCGACACACATATGTGGTTATATAAACGCAATTGGCTGGGGTTGTTGCGGATATGTATATACTTAAACCCATATATGTTTCCCAAAGAGCAATGCCAGAGGGTGATGTGATATGTTGAGTTCTATATCACTAATACAACCCTCTATCTCACTTATTCGCCACAACTTGTTGCCTCACTATTAATAAATGAAATATACACACATACATACAGTATATATATTTTATATGTCTATTGTTAGCTGGATATAGTATTTAGCTTGTTGCAATAATCAAGCTGACAATTGTGTATGAATTATTTATCCGTTGATGCCTCTATACTCCCACATAGTTTATCAATTATTCACTAACAATATGAAACTTTGTAGAGTATTATTTACTGAATAATATTCAGAATTATATAATTACTTGAAAAAAAAAAAAAAAATTTTTTTTTCGTATATTAAATCATCACTTGGTAAGGAAGGAATTTTTTTTATCAGAGTTTCGGGGATTCCCTGGGCTATACGCAAGGCGCCAAATGCTAATCAATTTAAATTATTCGATAAAATAATAATTTATTAGAGTGAAATGTAATAAACAAAATTAATTTATTATACAGGATTATAATGGCAAATAAGGAATTGTATATTTATGTATATATGAATGTAGAAAAAAAATGTAAAAGTGTGATAAAAATAAGACAAAGTTTTTCCGAATGTATGGTGACTACGTAAAATGGTTGTTTTTATATCTTTGATCGTGTCGTTTCATCAAGCGAAATAATAGAACGCGGTGTACAATTGACGAGCGACGACTTTCGTATACGGCGTCGATGGCGCTATATCAGCAATGTTATTCGAGAGAGGGTGGCGACGGGTGGAAAAGGAGGCAGGGGAGTAAAAGACGAGGCGGGTTGGTTGTCGACCAACCGGTGCCTCGTCGGGTTAGACAAAGATATTGAAGAGTGTGAGTGAGGAGGTTCAGTAGAGGGAGCAATCCCGTCTATGTGTTCATGTATGTACAGGGATGTTGTTGGTGGGAGGAATATTCCGGGAGGTGGTAGAGGGATATACAGGGCCGGTAGTCGGCGTGGAAAGAGATGGAATTATGATGAGAACGCGTGAATAGGAGATGCTATGAGAGAGAGTGAGACGGAAATAGATGATGCCGCGTATATGAGAGGGTAAAAGGGAATAAAAGAGTGATAAAGTTAAACAAGAGGTGGCACGCGCACAGAATAGTCGCGTTTTACACTGGCTCATGTACCAGACGCACTCTCTTGTGCGCCTTGACAAGTCGCGCGTTTAAATCGTGCGAATAAACAAACATTCTCACACATAATTCAACTCTTTGTACGTATTTTCATTCATGAGAAGGAAAAATAAATTAATAAAATAGTAAATAAATAAAAATAAAAATAAATAACGTTGAAAAAAAAATTTAGAGTTATAAAATTTCAATTTAAAATTAAAATTCAAAAGAACTTTCTTTTTGAAATTAAAATTACATAATTAATTTTATCGTGCATTTAAACTTGCAATTAAACTTTGTTTTCAATTTCATGGATAATATTTTATTATTATCCACTGTCGTAATAATTATCTATATAAATTAATAATATATAAATTAAACTTTGATGAAGAAAAATTGTTTTATACAGCAAATGTGAATGAAATAAATAAGGAATACAATTAATAATAATAGCGTGATAAAACATTTGATAGTTTGTGTATGTGTATAATATTAATTCTAAAATTTATCGTACTGAGGGGCAACGAGACATTGGCAAACTTATTATTTATATTATATCCATACATACATACATAAATAAATAAATAAATAAAATAAAAGAGGAGAAAGAAAATAAGAGGACGCGAGAAGGAAAAAGGCAAGAGGAGAGTGTATGGCGGTGGGCGATGTTAGCTCTTGGTAGTGGTGAGAAGAGAAGAAACATAAGAGAGGAAAAGGGAAGGGAGGAATTGTGAGGGAGATACGAGTTGTGAGAGCGCAGCAGCACACACGAGGAGCCATCGAACGTGAAAAGACTTGTCGTGTATCCGTTTGCCGGTGATGAACTCGTGAGGAACAATTTAAACGCTTCACATTTCTAAAATTCAACGCGCAAATTTCATTATTAAATTTTCATTCAGTGAATTAAACAACAACAAATCAAATAATAACAATAAAAATATATTTATTTAATTAATAATAAATATACAAATATATTTATTACATATAAATTTTGATTTTTTTTATTCAATATTTATAGATAATAGATGAATGTGCTTCCTATAAATTTTAATAATAAATTTAAATAACATTTTAATGTTGATTTAGTGTTTTGTGTATGGATTATATATATGTGCGTATATGTATTAACAATAATAATAATAATAATAATAATATTTAATCGCGAGTGTGCAAAAGCATCAAGAGAGAGAAGTTGTATAGCGTTGGCCCCGGGACGGGAATCGATTTTCCCGCGACGAGACTCAACAACGACGACGACGACGTCGACGTCGATGTGAGGAAAGGTGAGAGTGTACCTCCTCCACTTTGGTTTCCTCCCCACGCGCGCCATTGTGACTTTTCGCGTTTCCGTCCCGACGATAAATAATGCAACAACGTTAAGATGAGTTTTAGTTTTTTTTTTTTCTGGGGAGAAAAAAAAATTTGTTATTTTTTTTTTTTAGTTCCGGTTTTTGATGATGGGGTTTTTTTTTTTTTTTTTTTTTTTGGGATGTCTGATTGTTAATGTGTTTTGTGAGGAGTTTTATTTATTTATTTATTTATTTATTCATTAATTTATTTATTTATTTGTTTTATATTTGTAATTTACGATTCTATTTTTATCTGCCGACGACAGTGGGGAAGGGGAAAAAAAATAAAAGAGCGAGACGGTTCAGTGAACGGCGTCGAGGTCGAATTATCTCTTTTTATCCTTCTCACACTCGCGCGTTTGCGTTCGTGATTTTACGCGCGCGGGAAAGAGTGTATAAGAGTATATCGGATGAGCCTCGAGTTTTAATATATTTTTTTTTTTTTTTTTTTTTTATGTATCTACATGTATGTTCTTGTGAATAAAAAAAAAAAAAGTCCTGCATATACATACATGAATTCGAAATAACATTTGTTTTTATACTTGAATAAAAAGAAGAAAAAAATAATAAAATAAATAAAAATAAAAAAATACTGATGGGAAAAAATAATTCATTTGCAATACCAATTGATTTCACAGTATGCTCGATTGAAAATATTATATTTACCTTCAGTTAATGTAGAAAAAATAATGGCCGATATAAAAAAAAATAATAAAAAAAAAAGAAAAAAAAAAAAATAAATAACAAACTGAAAAAATAAATAATAAAATTCACTCGTATTTTATTATTTATATTTCACAATGTACAGTTAT
Source organism: Microctonus brassicae (assembly GCA_918226075.1). Classification (NCBI taxonomy): domain Eukaryota; kingdom Metazoa; phylum Arthropoda; class Insecta; order Hymenoptera; family Braconidae; genus Microctonus; species Microctonus brassicae. Next base: position 5,889,334 of record OW445485.1, on the reverse strand, counting down.
GTACACTTTGAGTGTACTTAGGTACCTCTTAGATGAAGCATTAAATGTTGAAAGACGTCGGGAAAAACGACTGGGTAAAGGCGTCGAGTCAATTGACACTTGACGCAGCTGAAAAGAAAAGAAAAAGTAAAAAAAAAAAAAAAACCAAATAAAATTAAAAAACAAAAAATCACAGAGAGACATTTAATACATATATACATCCATATTTACTATACAATATACCATTTAATTTATCGCCACATTCAATATGTCACCGTGCGATATATAAAAGATAAATAAAATAAAAAAAAAACAAAAAAATTCAATGATAAATTGAAAAGAATAAATAAAATATACAATATAAAAACTTAATCTACAGATATTACATTTAAATCCACGTGTTTGTTCACCACGTGGCAATGTAATTGTTGTCTGTAGAGTCGTTGGAAGGGCCAAAGGAAGCCGACAACGTTTCAAAGATAAGTAGCTGTGGGTTATAGCTCTCCTGGCGCGAGGCAAAGTGAATGTAGCCAAACACTTGAGCTCGTCGCGCACGTACATTCGCTATTTATACATATATGTATATATCTATGTATAATACATATGTATATATATGTATTACTCTCAACTCTATCCGTTATATTACGCTTTGAGAGGGAGAGCATCCGCACAACCGCCAGAGGGTGCATGCGCTCATGTAGTGCACCGCACCCTGGGTTTTGCTCTTTGAAAAATATTTGAGTGTATTCGTCCATCAATTTTATTTTTCTTTTTTATCTGTATATATGTATATATATATATATTGTATATATTTATATATTTTTATTATTTGATTTTTATTTCCTTTTTTATTTTTTAAATTATGATTGACAGGCGAAAGATGAGAGTTTATTTCCTATTTTTAGCGCGGCTTTTTCATCTATTTATGACAGAGGGAATTTCTTTTTTTTTTCTTTTTTTTTTTTTGATGAGCCAATTTTCTTTTGTTATTTCACCTGGGATTGATTATCCATGCGTTTATATTTGAAGCTGATGAAGAAAAAAAAATATAGAATATAAATTCTATTGAACAAAAGAAATATTTGAAGAGAAAAATTTTTTTTTTTTTAGTTGTTAAAAGTTTTTTCGCTTTTTTAATAATGGAATTATGGATCAAGTTGAATTTTTTCGTTTTCTTTTTGAGAGGGGATATTCAGTTTTAAATGATCCAACATTCAATTTTTTTTTATTAACAAATTAAATTGGAGGATGGTTTATTTGTTAATTTTACAGCTGGGATTGTTTGCCAAATATTTGAGGCAATTATTCAATATCTAAAATTTATTTACTTGTATTTATTTAAATGATTCATCAATAAATAATACTTATAATTTTTATTATTAAATAAATTTGAAAGTAAACCAAATTGGATTATTTAAATTAATGAAAAAATATTTTTATATATAAATTAAAAGCCTATATAATAATTATCGGATCACTTTTATACGTATAAATATTTTTGCTATTTGTATATAGATAATTAATTAATTAATCCGTAGACAAATATTTATTTACGTTATATTTATAATCGGATTCCAACGGAAGAGAAATTGATCTGATCGTTCGTTTCCGGCTTGGCAAACGAGATGAACCAAGAACCACACGACGTACCACAGAATGATCGTGTCTGTAAGCAATCCATGCGATTATAAACGAGATAAAAATAACTCAAATGCCTTTGCCATTTAATCGATAAACCGATCGGTATTGTTTATTACCAATTCAAACGGAAATTATTGAAAAAAATAAATACATTTTTCATCAGATATCAAATTTAAATTGTTCAATTGACCAAACAAAAAATAAAAATAATATATAATTATTTATTTATTTATTTATTTCAATTGTAATAAAATACATTCGAGCATATCGTCATCCGGACAATCACTCAATTCTCAAATTAATTGCAAACTTCCTCTCCATGACTCACATTAATCAATCATGATCGTCAATGGATCGTTAATGCATAAATATACACACTCAAATATTATTTAAACACATAAATATATTTATTTATTTCAATTTATTAATTAAATGAATGGAAAATAAATAAAATTTATTTTGTAAATTTTTATTTCAAATTATAAATATTTATTTTATAATAAATTCACATAAATTGCAACCACAATTTTCTTTACAGTATTTTTATTTATTTATTTGTTTTTTATTTTTATTTGTTATTATTTATATTCACTGATGGATATAATGATAAATAAAAATCATTGAATATTTATTTTATTCATCGCGAGAGAAATGAATAAGGAAATGTTATAGAAATGTAAAATAATGTAGATTTATTTTTGTGTAAATAAATAAATGCATTTGATAGAGCAATAATATTATATTGCGCTGGTTGTCTACATCGTGAAAAGACTTGAAGAAAATGTTAGGACATTTATTGTACTGTAAAATCCCTGAGAGATTTCCAAGAAATAAAAACGACTTGGTACGAATTTACTGATATAAATGAACAAACTTTAGTTTGAACAATTCTTTACTTACATGCACAAACATGACAGTAAATACAGAAATACTTTTATATTCAGTTAAAGCGTCAACTATGGAAACTATTTAAACTATCACGTTTCATTTGACACCAGAGTCGTATTATTTTTAGCATAATGATCACATTGTTAATTCAAAGATTCATTTCTATCTAAATTTACAAAATTTATATTAATTAAAATAAATTTCTAATTCACTAAATTTATATTAATTAAAATAAATTTATATCTAATATAAAAAAATACTGACCTTTCTAAAAAAGACTCTATGAAAAAAAAAAAAAAGTTTAATTCTATATAAAATACTTTTCATTTGTATAATTATTTTGATAATAATTTTTATTTCTTTATTTTAATTTCAGAGTTATCGAAAAATTGCACGACAAGTGAGCACACCAGACAGTGCACCAGCAGGTCTTGGTAGTCCTCAAGCTGGTATTGGTAGTCTACAACAGCATCAAACTCAACAGCAACAACAGCAGCAACAACAATCTCAGCAGAATTTACATTCTGATCAAATGCAGCAAACAAAGGATAATATTAATTCGTCAGGGAATCAGCAGTCGGGTGCATTGAGAAATGGAAATCCACCACCCCCCGTAGTATCAATGGTAAGTTATAATAAACAATACAATAATATAAATAATTAATATATTTTACCAAAGATAAAAAAAAAAAAATATACAAATAATAAAATATTTCACAAATTCGATATTTAATATTTCTATCCTAATTTTTATTTATTATATATTTCATTTGTTTATATAAATATACATATATCTAAACCTTGCATTATAATTTAACATGATGATATATAATGTCGTTTATTGCTGCATTGAAGCATTATATGCAAATTAAACTTACGCATATATAATAAATCTCGATACGACTTGGAAGAGGTTCTCAAAATGAAATTGAACAAGTTAATATATGAATGAGAGAGATTTATATTTAAATATATGAGTGCATAATAATTCAGATTAAATTGAGTTTCACTAGACGAAAAAAGAGACAAAAAAAAAAAATATAAAAACTATAATAATAAGAATATAAACAAAGAAATCTGAGAAAGAAAGAAAAAAAAAAATACATTTCATATCTTCTCTCACAATTTTCCTGTATAAAATTCACGAATACATCTACATATAATCGTGTTTAAACTTGTATACATAAATATATACATCTATACATATATACACATACATATAATATGAGAGACCTCGCCCCTTCTTTTCTACCATCTCTCTTTTTACCATAAGACTTTTTTATTTATTTATTTTTTTTTTTTTCACCATCTACCCCTGCATTCTCCCACTTCTTGATCGCATTTGGAATGCATGAACCTTCTCTCTACCACCAACACACACATTTACACACCCCCCTTTATCCAAACACACATACATATACATATATATATACATATAAATGTGTATTTATATATATATAGAATTTTCCCCCACTTGAAACGTATATAACTTCTCTCTATCCTCTCTATTTTCTCTTGCTCGTCGTCGTCGTCGTCGTCGTCGACGTCGTCGTCGCTTGGCGGTTCCTGTTTCTGCGGGTATTGATTCGCGTTGGCGGTCGGTCACCGCCCCCACTATTTTATACACATATATATACACTCGCGGTGTCTGCGAATGGTCTACACCCCTGTTCTTCTTTCTATATGTATATGGATAATATTTATGTATGTACAATTGTATGTGTATACATTTATGTGCTTTCTTGTGTGTTTGTATCTGTGATGATGATTATGTTGCTTCGAACTCTCACCCTTGATCTCCTGCCCCTTTGGGATTTTTTTTTTTTTTTAGTTTTTTTATTTTTATATATTTTTTTTTTTTTTGTTGTTTTTCTTGAACACTTTTATTTTTCCATCGCCATCAGTGGATCTGTCGGGGGTATTCAAGGACCATTTGCCCTGTGGGAATGTTAGGGGGAGAGAATGCTCTCTTGTCATGAAAAGCACCCTTCAAACTCTTGATCAGAGTTTGAGTGGGGTTGTATATTCGCACTTGTCTCAATGCAATGGTAATTTTCACTGGTTAAATGATGTTTTTATTTTTTATTTTTTATTTTTAATATTGAATGATTTTTTTATATGATAAACCATCTGAATTTATGAATATTAAAGATGGAGAAGGGGATTATTAGGATGAGGAAGATGAAGAAGAGGGAGAATTATTTTAATTGGTAGAAGTTTTAATTTAAATATTGAATTTAATGAATTATCTTGTTTTTTTCTTCTTCTTCTTTTTTTTTTTTCTTTTACTTTTATTTATTTATGGAGGGGTTTTGGCAATGGGTATTGGGATTGTTTTAATTTATATGGATTATGGTTATGCATTAGGGAATATTGTAGAATGGTATGATAATAATTGGCAATATTGGGGGGACAATAAAGGAATTGATGTTGTGAGTATCCATTGAAACGTGCAATTATGCAACAAACTGAAACTGCACAAAATTCCTCGGTAATAATTCGGTATAAACTTGTGCATACGTAAATTAATATTGTCCTAGCTGGCTACATTATCCATAGATAAATAAATGAATAAATAAATAAATAAATAAATAAATAAATAAATATATAAAATTTATATATTTTTCTACATGTGGATTTCAGTTGAATTTATGCTTTAATTATATAAATATTCATACAGATATACGCAAAACAAAAGCTGTTTTACTGTTGTTTTCTGTATAAAAAAAAAAACAATTAAAATTATTCTCATACAATGAAAAAAAAAAATATAAAAAAAAGAAGAAAAAAATTTTTTTTTTATACTTTAATATTATTCAAATAATTTTCCATGATTTAATGTCTAAAAATCCAATTTGAATTCCAACCAGAGAGCAATTTTACTAATTCCCATCAAAATGTGAATATAAATTTGAGAATAATAAATTTTTATTTATTAAATTAAACGTAAGAAATATTTTTTTTTTTCCTCTCGCAAACAAAATATTTTTCATTTTCTTCTATTATTAAAGTAAATTTTTAAATATATATTTTACTATAGCATAGCTAGTGATCACAATGGGGTTATAATTATTAGATCAGACCAGTAGAACACAATAGAACGCACAAAGGAAATTATTTATATTCCCAATTGAAATTTATAATAATTACTGAACATATTAAAATTTTTATCGACAATAATTTTTGCCCCTATTTATGTTTCTCTATATCAAATTACAATTGTATATACACACAGATTTTCTTTTATATGTATGTATATTGTATATATGTAATTGTTTATCAATTGGAAAATGGACGTGTTCAATATAGACAAACACGAGCGCGTTGACACGTACGTACATATTCGAGTTACTGCAGAAATTGTAACCACGAATTGGCTCTCTGCCGCTTTATACACCATTTGTCCACTCGCTTTGGTTCTATGTATATATAATACATATGTACAGCCATTTATATAGGTATAAATATTGCTGGCATTCAATCTTCATTTGTGGTTTGAATGACGTTGACAGAGTGCAATAAAATTACCGCGATTGATGTTATTTTAATACACGAAAATTAACGAATTTATTTTCATCATTTAATTGTATTAAAATATTTTGATGAAATTTGTGATTGAATTGAAAATTTAATTCAGAATGGTAATTATTTAATAGGAGGTTCGTGTTCATATTTAAATATTAATTGAATAATATTATAATATTGATTTAGTTGAAATGAATGAGTTGATATTATAAATTTAGTGAGTTTGATTATTTTTTTTTGTTAGAAAGTTTTTTTTTGTGTATGAAATAAATTCATGAAAAAAAAATCTTTTTATTTTAATTAAATAGTAAATCGGTAGATTAAAATATTCATCCAATCACAAACATAATATCAAGTATATATTAATTTAAAATTAAATTATTGAACAATATCAAATGAATTCATATAAAAAAATTTTTTTTTTTACATAAATTAATTTTATTAATTGTTCAATAATATAATTCAGAAACATAATTATTTAATACAATACATTTGCATACAAATATTAATTGGAATAATATCAATATTAATCCATTCGAAATAAATAAATGAATATTATAAATCAAGTATAAACTTTAATTATTTTTTTATTAAAAAATTTTGTTTTCTGTATAAAATAAATTCATGAAAAAAAAATCTTTTTATTTTAATTAAATAGTAAATCGGTAGATTAAAATATTCATCCAATCACAAACATAATATCAAGTATATATTAATTTAAAATTAAATTATTGAACAATATCAAATAAATTCATATAAAAAAATTTTTTTTTTTACATAAATTAATTTTATTAATTGTTCAATAATATAATTCAGAAACATAATTATTTAATACAATACATTTGCATACAAATATTAATTGGAATAATATCAATATTAATCCATTCGAAATAAATAAATGAATATTATAAATCAAGTATAAACTTTAATTATTTTTTTATTAAAAAATTTTGTTTTCTGTATAAAATAAATTCATGAAAAAAAAAAATCTTTCCATCTTAACTAAACAGTAAATCGATAAATAAAAATATTTATCCAATCACAAATATATAATATCAAGTAAATAAACATAAAAAAAATAATTAAAAATAAACAACAAATAAAATAAAAATAAATTCATATAAAAAAAAAATTTTTTTTTTCTCCTTCCACGTATATATATATATATATATAATATCCTGAATGGTCATTTGATCTTGACAACTGATGTTGTGACTGGTGAACGACCGTGTGTTCTAAGGGTGAACATAACATTTTATCACATGTAAAATTGTTCCTTTTACCGTTAACCCAGGTCATGATATTACACACAAACGGATTTCCCACGGATTTATATATTCTCTATACATATATGTATACATATCCATGTATTTATACCTACACATATATACTAATACTTGTGAGTTGTGGCGCTGTTTAAGAGGATGAAACGTGCGACGTGGGTTCGCGAAAGCTCCAAGTTCAATTGACGGCATTCAAGTTAAAGGGTGAGAGAAATGTTCGCGCTTACTTGGCTTATATACCCATGTATACATATATTCACTTATATATTATATTATATACAGTATATACGACATGAAGTGACTTTCGCTTTGCTCCTTTCTGATGCTATCAACCTCAAATAAGACCACAAATACCGATAGACAAGCGGTCGCAAAGCCACGCTTTTGCCCTTCGGGTTTCGTCTTCTCTTTTATTTCTTTTATTTATTTTTATATACACATAAACTTGTATACGTCATCCCTCTATTTGTAATCGTGTGGATATATACAATATCCGTGTCTTTTATATTCTCTCACAATACGCCCGGGACCTTGAGCTATTTGTCGTTAATATTTATTTTATTTTTATTTTTTATATTTTATGCTCGGAAATTTTTTCTATGTGTCATATTTTATTTTCTTTCATTTAAGGGATTGGTATTGATAGTAATTAATTTTTTCTATTGTTTTATTTAGTTTGGATATGATGTTAAGTGATATTAACTTGATGTATATATGGATTTGAAATCCAATAAAGAATATTGAGGAAGTTTTATAGATAGATAAACAAAATGACATTAATGGTATTGAAAATGAGTTGAACCGACTATAATGAAGCGCGTCGCACCTGTGAAAATAAACTCGTTTAATCACTAATTAAATCTATTCTCTTTGAAAAAAGATAAAACATGCTAATATATAAATACAAAAAATTGTTTATATTTATTTATAGATTTATCTGATGTTAAAAATTTAGAAAATATATATTAATTTATTTTCTTTTTTCTTTTTTATTTGTTTATCTGGAATTCATTTAATTATTCAATTAATTAAATCTGTTCTCTTTAAAAAAAGATAAAACATGCTAATATATAAATAAAAAAAAATTGTTTATATTTATTTATGGATTTATTTGATGTTAAAAATTTAGAAAATATATATTAATTTATTTTCTTTTTTCTTTTTTATTATTTATCTGGAATTCATTTAATTATTTAATTAATTATTTAATTAATCAAATCTGTTCTCTTTAAAAAAAGATAAAACATGCTAATATATAAATAAAAAAAATTGTTTATATTTATTTATGGATTTATTTGATGTTAAAAATTTCAAAAATATATATTATTTTATTTTCTTTTTTCTTTTGTTTATTATTTAACTAGAATTTATTTAATTATTTAATTAAATAAATCTCTTCTCTTCGAAGAAAGATAAAATATGTTAATATATAAATAAAAAAAAAATTATATACATTTATTTATAGATTTATTTGATGTTAAAAATTCAAAAAATATATATTAATTTATTTTCTTTTTTCTTTTTTATTATTTATCTGGAATTTATTTATTCATTTATTTTTTTCATCATTTCCAATGGTTGTTCAAGAATATTACCGTAAGTTATACAATGCCAACACTCCAAGTCATTTATTTTCCCTATGAGTGTCACTGAATGTTAATTACTATCGTAAATCATTGTTGACTAATTGTAGGGCTGTGACTTTATGACAATTATTTTACACGTAGACAGACGAGTCATGTGAAAAATATGGGAGGGTTACAATTCATATTTATTAATAAAGATAAAATTTAAATTTACAATATTAATCATTTTTATATATATATATTTTTTTTATCTTCACAAATTTTAATTCAAACGAGAAATGATGAAATTTTTTATTAAAAATACGTATGACACACGAGAACGTTTAACTATTTTCTTTTTTATTTTCGCTATTATTTTCTACACATATTTTATCTACTGCAAACATATAAAATAATGGCGAAGTAGTCAGAGGAGCAGGGGGGAAAAAAATATGGGTGGAAAACGAGTGAAGAAAAAAAAACCTTGTGTCTATAATGTATATCTCTATACACATTCACTTGTAAGCATTATGCTCCCACGTGAAAGCTGGTTCTCTCGTATGGTGTGGCTATAAATTTCCGCAATGCTTTTTACGGTATTTCTCTCGTGGACGAGAGAGAAATAGGAGATATAATGAATGATATAGGATGAAAACGAAAAGAGACTGAGAAAAGAAAAAAAGAAATTGAGACAAAAAGAATAAAAAGGAATGAGGAAAAAATAAAAAGAATAAAAAATAAAAAAAAAAAACGATTACTTGGATGAGACATCAAAGCCAGACAAAGTTTTAACAGCTTGAGCTTGTGTGTGTATGTCTGTTTTTTTTTTCCTGCTTTTCTTCTTTTTTCTTATTTTATATAATTCTTTTCTTTTTTTTTTTATCACTTCTTTATACTTTTTTCAATGTCAAGAGAAAAAGAAAAAACGAAAGTGAAACGTACACTCTTCAAGTGACTTTACGAGAGAAAATTGACAACTCTTATAACAGTTTTCAACAGTGAATGAAATATTTTTGTTAATTTGAAAATTTATCAAATGAAAAAATTAAAAAATACTAAAATAAAAATTCATTTATTTATTTCATAGAATACGTTTGCTTTTGTACATATATTAATTGAATAATATTAATATTAATTCATTTGGAATAAATAGTTGAATATTATAAATTTAGAGACTTTAATTATTTTTTTATTAAAAAATTTTGTTTTGTGTATAAAATAAATTCATGAAAAAAAAATCTTTCCATCTTAATTAAATAGTAAATCGATAAATCAAAATATTTATCCAATCACAAACATAATATCAAGTAAATATTAATTTAAAATTAAATTATTGAACAATATCAAATAAATTTATATAAAAAAAAATTTTTTTTTATATTAATTAATTTTATTAATTGTTCAATAATATAATTCAGAAACATAATTATTTAATAGAATATATTTGCTTTCATACAAATATTAATTGAATAATACTAACATTAATTCATTTGGAATAAATAGTTGAATATTATAAATTTAGAGACTTTAATTATTTTTTAATTAAAAAAATTTGCGTTGTGTATAAAATAAATTCATGAAAAAAAAAAAATCTTTCCATCTTAATTAAATAGTAAATCGATAAATCAAAATATTTATCCAATCATAAATATAATATCAAGTGAATAAACATAAAAAAATTAATTTATTAAATAATCAATAAAATAAATTTATAAAAAAAAAATCATTTTTTTTTTATTTATGTATATAAATATATATAAGGTTTTATTAATTATTTCTCAATTCATATAAAATAAATCTAGATAGAATATACGTATAAATAACTCTAATAAAAAAAAAATGGATACTTTTTCGTATTAAAAAAATATAATTAATATTTTTTATTTATTACAGTCACCAGGAGTGATGCCATTTTATGGCGATACTGGCTCTGGATTTCGGCCGGCTGCTGGCTTTAGCAATACCGTATGGCATCAAGGTGTAACTCCAGTGGGAGCTGTCACTGTTGAAGCATCGCCTACAACGTGGCCACCGCAACAATTTATTCAACAGTTACCTGCACCAAATCAATTGGACGATTTGAGGTATCACACTCAATACAGCGCAGCGACACCATACCATCCTCAGCCTGGTAAGTCTCCACCCAGCAATTTCATTTAAATATGAATAAATCTAGTGAACCAAATGAAAATAAAAAAATAAAAAAAACAAATAATAAATAACTGTCATACGAGTACATCAATAATTGTTTTGATTTTTTTTCTCAATTATTTTTCGTGCTATCAGTCGCATATCAACAGCAGGCATTTATTGCGACTGACCAATCGGCGTTTCAACGCGCCAGTACCACGGGACAATACGCAATCACTGGACAGCCATCCCCATTGGCGCCTGTAGCACCGCAAACTGGTGCACCACCGCCTCAACGTCCACTCAATGGTCAATTTATGGATCCCGCAGCGACTGCTGGACAATCAGTTGGCTATGAAACACGTCAAGAGTACGTCAATGGCTATCAGCAACAGGTAAAAAGCAACATGACAAAATGAATAATTTTTTGTGTATAAATATAAATATAAATATAATGATAATTGAGTTAAAAATAAATGAATAACAAATAGAATTTTTAATAAATCCGAATTCGTATTTAAATAGAAAAAAAAAAAAAAATATGAAAATAAATCTGAGGAGGATAAAAAAAAATCAAATAAATAATGGGTTAAATATATTGTAACAACAACAACTACTAGAAAAATTACAACAACATCCACGAGAGAAATAAAAAAAATTATAAAAAATAATCCGAAAAATCGCGCGGTGATAATCAATGCGAACGAACGATTTTAAGTTACAGATCGAATGATCCTCTTTTCAGGATGTGACGATGGCACCACCGCCCTCGACCACACCAACTAGTCGTAGTAGTTCAGTACACATGGACACCCAGCAGCAGCAGCAGCAGCAGCAAGCTTCTCAACAACAACAACAACAACAACAATCTCAACCATCATCAGACACTCAAGTAAAAGGATTTGCAACAATAGCACCGACAAATGTGTCGGGAAACGAGATGCCTGGGTATCCACTTCAACCGGGCCCACCGAGTTCACACAACTCTAACGGATATCCAGGCTACGTGGAAATGGGCCAACAGCAACAACAAAATCAGTGGCAAACGCACCAACAACATATGCCAAGACAACCAGCAGTGTCGGATGCAAGCCAAGCGCATTTGTGGTCTGATACAAATTCAAATGCTAAAATAAGTAATGTTAATAATGAAATGACTTGGTCTGATGAAAGAATACAACAGCAATCTCAACAACAACAACAACAACAACAACAGCAGCAGCAACATGTCCTTCAAAATAATATAAAGCAGAGTGAACAGCAACAGAATATATCGATGCAAGGACAAGAAATGTCGCGACCGCCAAGTCATATGACTTGGGATAATAATAGTGTGAAAGAACAACAACAACAACAGAATACAAAATCATGGACGGATAATAATGGTGGCGGCGATCAACAATCGCAATCCGATGGTAATTGGCGACAGAGTGATAAAATTCGGGATAATCAAAATTCGAGATTGACACCATCGTCTCAACAACAACAACAACAACAACAGCAGGGCTGGCCCCAGCATTCGCCAAAAATAATTGATCCGAATAATTCACAACAAGTAACTAATCCACGCATGACACCGTCCGGCCAACATAATTGGCAGCAAAATAGTCCGGAATTACAAAGCCAACAAAATAATGGCCATCAAAATTCACGGCTCACGCCGTCTGGACAACAGCCACAACAACAACAGCAATCACAGCAGCAACAGCAATGGCAAACACAGCAGACAAAAATTGAACAAAATCCACGTTTAACACCGTCAAATCATGTGTCATGGCCCGACACGCCAACTAGTCAACCGAATTGGTCGCCAAGCAGTATGAAAAGTGATGGAAGTCAACAACAACAACAACAACAACAGCAGCAGCATCAGCAACAACAACAACAATGGCCACCTGATTCACAACCTAGTCCACGTCGTACACCAAGTCATCAATCACCTGCCGGATGGCAAAATCAAACGAGTCAAGATAGTAATAAAATTGACAGCAATCAAATGAATTGGTCGCCAAATTCAGTTTCCGATAATTCAAATAATTGGGGACAGAATAATAGTAAACAGGATATACAAAATTCTGGTGAAAATATGTTGTGGCAACAAAATTCATCAGATAATAATAAAGTTAATAATTATCGAGATAATTCAGAACAAACAAATCGTTCGATAAATAATCGTTTGAAAGCAATGCTGTTAAATAAACAACAACATTTACAGCAACAACAGCAGCAACAACATCAAATGCAACATCAACAGATGCAGCAACATCAGATGAATCAAACAAATCCTAATGGTTCAAATGGTGATAATTATTCAACTGATGATAGAATACGAGATTCTCATGAAAATTCTGATAAAGCACAGGATAAACGCAATGAACAGTATATCAATCAATCAAATATGATGTCAATGACATCAACAAATGAATCTATGACCGGTAATTTTTTATTGCATAGCCACCACCCCCGGACCGATAGTTTGTCCGGCGGTGGTGGCTTATGGGAATGGACAGGTGGAGGAAATAATATGAATAATAATATTAACAGCAATGTTATTATTAATAATACAAATATTTTACCTGAAACTGGTATAACAGCTATACAAAATTTTATAAAATATACTGAAAATAAAATTGACGATGAATTAAATTCAAAAAATAATATATGGCAAACAATAACGTCAAATCACGAAGAAATTAATGAAATAAATAATGATGACAATAAATCATTTCATCATGATATTGGAATATTATCTAATGTACAGGAAAATATTGATGAAAAAATAATTGATAAAACTGTGCAAAATAATTCTGATAATATTGATAAAAATAACGATGATAAAATTAAAAATAATATTAATACGTCAATTATTAAATCAAATGATATATTTATCAGTGATATCAAACAAACAAATGATAATACAAATGATAATTGTATTAATTTTAATTCTAATCAATCAATTAAACAAGAAACAATAGAGTACAGTAATTCATTAAATGAACAAATGGAGGAAGAGTGTATTCAAAAGACAATAATTAAATGTGAACAATCTGATATTGAAGAATTGGAAATGGTTAATTATAAATTTCGTGGCGATGGTGGTCCAGCAAAATTAATTACTGACGGTGGTTCATGGTGTTGTCGACGTGGCGGTACTGAACATCCATCGGCTGAACATTTACGCGACGGTTGTTGTCAGGGATTACAAACAAAAGATGAAATAATTGCCGAGTCGCCGAAAAAATCTAATGATAATGATGATGATGGTGATATTAAAAATGAAAATAGCACAACTAATAATGACAATAACACCGTGAAAAATACTGACGATGAATCAACAGCCGCAGCCAACATCAAGCTCCAACAAGATCACGTTGATAAATTGAAGAATAATATCAGGACAGAAGTGCCGGACTGCGACTGCTTTCCCGCTGACAAATGTGAGTTGCCTCCTATGTGTATTACGCACGACACTAACATTGAGCGAACACACTAACCCAACAGCGCGTGTACACACGCGAATAATTTAAACAAAAAAAAAAACGAAACAAATATAGAAAACACAAAAAATAAAAAATTTACAAATAACCAATTGTGATTTTTCTTTGGGAGATATTTAATAATTAATCAATCAGATTATACAAAAAAAAAAAATAAAAAAGTTATAAAATAAATATCCAAATGAGATTTTTTTTATTTGAATTCAAATGCAAATAAAAAATAAAAACAAACAAAAGCAATCGATGTGTATAAGTAAAATGAGGTTCAACCACAAGGTCCACCGGAGCCTGGCTCGTACTACACTCATCTTGGTGCGGCCGCGAGTTTGCCTGAACTTCGTAATGATCTCGAGAGACGAACGGGTCTCAAAGGACATGCAATAAGATTCGAGAAGGTTGTTTACACTGGTAAAGAGGGTAAAACAACTCAGGGATGTCCGATGGCAAAGTGGGTAAGCATAAAAATAAATGTCTTTTACACAATTAATATCATCAATCCTCAAACAAAAATTATAAACATGAATAATATAAATATCCTTTCATTTGTGATAATAAAAATATGATTTATGATTGATAATAAATGTTTACCAGGTGCTGAGACGTTCGAGCATTGAAGAAAAAATTTTATCAATCGTAAAACATCGTCAGGGTCACAAATGTGCGACCGCTTGGATAGTCGTGGCAATGGTCGCATGGGAAGGTGTACCGACACATGAAGCCGATCGAATTTATTCGTTATTAACACACAAATTAAATAGATTTGGTCTTCCAACAACGCGTAGATGTGGCACAAATGAACCGAGAACTTGTGCGTGTCAGGGTCTTGATCCAGATACGTGCGGTGCCAGTTATTCATTTGGTTGTTCGTGGTCAATGTATTACAACGGATGTAAATATGCGAGAAGCAAGACTGTACGAAAATTCCGATTGTCAGTTAAAGCAGAGGTGGGAAAAATATTTAATTACATATTAATTTTATTTTAAAATACAAATTGAAATAAATTTATTGATTAATTTATTGTGATGATTTTTAATGGTTTTAAATAGGAGCAAGAGGTTGAGGAGAGGATGCATGTTCTAGCCACACTTTTGTCACCTCTGTATTTGAGCTTAGCGCCCGAGGCCTTCAATAACCAAACGCAATTTGAACGTGAAGCGAGCGAATGTCGATTAGGATTCAAGCCTGGAAGGCCATTTTCCGGTGTAACTGCTTGCATTGATTTTTGTGCACATTCACATCGTGATCTTCATAATATGAATAACGGTTGCACTGTGGTAATTATAAGATTTAATATTTATAAAGAGAAATATTTTATTTTATTTTATTTTGATGTATTTATTTTTTCCATTTTTCAATAGGTTGTGAGTCTTACAAAGCATCGAACGCTTTCGAAACCCGAAGACGAACAGTTACATATTCTTCCGCTTTATGTGATGGATGAAACGGATGAGTTTGGATCTAAAGACGGTCAACAGGAGAAAATAAAATCCGGCGCAGTTGAACAACTCACCAAGTAAGTATATTCATAAATAAAAAAAAAAAGTCAGTTGAATTTAATTTGAAATCATTTTTATAATTTATGTTTATTGATATATATTTTTTTTTCTCTTGTATAAATAGATATCCGTGCGAAGTGAGGGTACGTTCGGTGCCATTGCAGCCATGTCGACGCCATGGAAAGAAGCGAAAAGAAGACGAGCCCGATACAAATCCAAGTAAAAAAGAGCCAGCAAAA
Organism: Microctonus brassicae; assembly: GCA_918226075.1. Lineage (NCBI taxonomy): Eukaryota > Metazoa > Arthropoda > Insecta > Hymenoptera > Braconidae > Microctonus > Microctonus brassicae. The sequence continues at coordinate 5,873,090 of OW445485.1, read as the reverse complement.
ATGGAAAAAATTGATTGTCGAACGCCTGGAAATTTTCCTGATCCCACACGATTATCACAACGTGGCGATTCACAATTATCACACGAAGTTCCACCGATGTTTGACAGTATGGATGCACAATTACAAAGCTCCCAAGTATCATCAACTGTACGCGACAGTCCAGTGTCAATGTATCAAGGATGGGGTTATCAAAATGAACAACAATGGAATCGTAATAATTGTTGGTTAGAGCATCAACGAAAAAATAATTGGTTAAATCCATGGAATGAATATTCATTTGGTAATATTGAACGAAATGAAGTTAAAGTTGATCCTGACAGTACAAGCTTTGATGATACACGACCACGTAGCGCATTATCTCAAGATGATTATCGACCACGTTCAAGAAATCTACCAAATTCAACTGTTTTATCACCACGTGGACATCAAATGTCACCGCGAAGTTCTTTACCCTGCACACCGGGTGAGGCAAGTTACGCTGGAAGCAATGCAACATCATCACCAAGAGCTCTATCAACGCCTCATGATCCAAAAATGATATCACCACGAAGTTCTGGCTATCCATCGACACCAGGCGATTTAAATAACGTTAATTTACAATCACCTTCGTGCAGAAATTACACAAATGTAGAACGTCAATCACCACGTGCTGGCTATCCATCATTTTCACCGCATTTAGAACAAAGGAATATTAATACACCGCCAAGAATTGTGAATTATTCATCAGCAAATGTTTCAGCTAACGGACAAATACGTAATCAATCGCCGATTGATCAACATAAAATACAGTCACCTCGGATTATTGATCAGAGTCAACAGCCGAGATATCAATGCGCGAATAATATGGACGAAAATGCAACGCGATTACATGCTCAACAGCAATATAATGCAGCAACGCGTTTAACACAACATTCACAGCATATTGCACAGGATTCTGTTCATCATCATATACGACACAGTTCAATTCATCCAATGAATCAACACATAGAAGGAAATCACGGTGATTTATTTACTCCAGTCAATCCAACAAATTCAAATCATTTAATTCACGGTAATAATCCTCCTTCAATGATGAATTATCCTCAGCATTATCATCATCATCATCAGCATCAGTTGAATCCACATTTTGGTCATAATTCTAATGAACAACAGAGAAAATCCGAGATACCAATAATCTCAAGTAATAACGGAAATAATTGGAATAATTCAACAATGGATTCCACATCGTGGAATTTGAATATTCCAATGAAATCTGAGCATGAATCATCGTCGATAATTAATCATCATCAAGTGTCTCATAATGAACAAAAATCCATACCGTCCTGGCCTGATAGAACCATAAATCAGCAACAATTACCGCCACCATCGTCTCAAGCTGAGCATTTAAATAAAAATTTAAATTGGGAATTATCAAATAATGCTGCTTCACCATTTCGTGTGCCGAAAGGTCGTCCACCGTCCAGAACAACGCCAAATCAACACCCGTCCGACAACAATGTTTACAATAATTCATTTAATCGTACGACATTTTTGAAGCCACAAGAACCCAAACAAGAATCCATTTATTCCGATATGAATACTAATAATAATATTAATAATAATAATACAAATAGTATATCAATGCGAGGAAATTGTATGATAAATTCACCAAATGAACAGAGAAAAATGGAATGGCCTGAGGATAAATTGCGTGATGGTTTTCATGACAATCGTCATCAAAATATTCCAAATCAAAATAATCCATGGACAGAAGAGATGAAACAAGTACAAGACTTTCATGCAATATCAAGTCTTGGCCATCATCATCATCATCATCACACATTTCCTCATCAATATCACGGATATCATCCAACTTATCCAACATTTGATAAATCATATTCAAATACTTGGGATAATTTCAATTATCCACATCATCATCAGCCGTATCATCAAACAACGCCTGAATATCCACCACCAACACCACCACCATCAGCATCGCAATTATATCAACAAAAACGCGATCATTTTAATTCGCCTCAATATCCTTATCATCATCATCATCATCATCATCAAGGCGTAACGTCATATCAGGGTTTAAATACTCCTGGTTGGCCACGTTGGGATATTTATGGACCAACGCCATATTTTCCAGTTCTTCCTGAACCACCACCAAAAGCTGAGCCACTTGGCGAAGTCGCTGATTATTCTGATAATGAAGAGTGCTTTAAAGATCCACAAATGGGCGGTGTGGCAATTGCACTTGGTCATGGCAGTGTTCTATTTGAGTGTGCCAAACACGAAATGCATTCAACAACAGCATTAAAAAAGCCCAATCGATTAAATCCAACGCGTATTAGTTTGGTATTTTATCAGCATCGTAATTTAAATCGTGCACGACACGGTTGGAGCGAATGGGAGGAAAAAATGAGATTAAGAAAATTGGGCATTACGACAACCACAACAACAATAACAATAACAACAACAACAACATTATCATCAATAATGACAACGTCGACGATAACAACAGCTACAACATTATGTACAAGTACAACAGCAACAACAATATCTGCATCAACAATGTCAATGAGTTTGAGTATTTTAAATACATCGAGTCAAACTGCTGCAATAATTGAGGAAACTTCCACTGGTGATAATAATAAATTGCAGCCACTTCCGCACATACCCAATGTACCTAGCTCACAATTTATGATAAAATCACCGACTTATACAACAATGACTTGGACTACACTCTTTCCAATGCATCCCTGCATGATTACGGGTCCTTATCAAGAGGGTGGTGCTATTGGATAAGAAAATAATAATTCCATTTAGTGATATTAAATTCATGATTTTTTTACATTCTCTCTCTATTAATTTTATCACATTTTATACGTGAATTTATTTATTTATTTATTTTTTTTTTCTTTTTTCTTATTCGAATCATTACATGAACAAATTGAATATTTATAAATATTAATTGATAAAGGTAACAGATAATTGGACTGTGCCATAAAATATTCACATCATGAAGTTTTAGAAAAAATACAATCGGATAATTCCAATAATTTTATTTTCATCGTTGAGTGATGGAAAGTAACAAAATGCACTGCCATATTTTATCTATTTCACATTATTGTATTGTGAAAGTGGAGAAATAGGAAAAAATTCAATGAAAATAAATGGGAATTAAATAAATATCAAATATGGGAATTAAATCGATCTGAGATTTTTCGAAGTTGATTTTATTTTTTATTTTTTTGTGTCACGATTCTTTTTTTAATTGGGCAAAACGTTGAGTGGATATTTGATTGATATTGACAAACTAAGAGATAACTGACAAAATAAAATGAATAAATGAATAAATAAATAAATAATCGACTGCATGAAAATGCAATTTGAAAAAAAGCGATGGTACCAAGAAAGACGCGTACAATTACGCGTGATTAATTATTTTATTATTGCTATCAATGATATCTATTGATAATAATAATGTTTATTCCATATTTGTCCCTTTTTTTCCAGTGAGATTAATATGAACAAAGCGGGTGGCCATGTCTTATTGTGCAAAGACTTTGATACAAATAGTTATTAGACGATACAATTAAACATAAAAATGTGGAATGAGAACAAAAATAAAGTAAAATAAAATAAATAAATAATTAAATCATACGAAATAAAATAATGAATGAAAAACAAAAGGAAAAAAAGTAAAAAAAATAAAAATAAAAATAATGTTTGACTGTATAATTTAATTGATAAAATTTCGTGTTGATTAAGTGCTGTATCTCATAAGCTAGTCCATGCCAGAAGTGACAAGAAAAAATAATCGCACGAGGAGGACACATATCTCATTGTATATCTCCTTCAGATAAATATTAAAAATTAATAAGAAAAAAAAAAAAAAACAAACGAATGAACCACGTGTACAGATGACGCTTTTGCTCTTCCCCACGATAATAATTCTATCTGTTATGTATTGTGAATGTGATCTTATTTATGTTTCAAACACGTGAATGAAATGATAATGACAAAAAAAAAAAAATTTTTTTTTTTTTGATGAAATTAATTTATTATTAGCAAATGAAGTAAATTGATTGTTGATCAATTAATACGGTCAATGCACAATCAATAAAATGCACTTTGAAGTGAAAGAAATGTTTAATGAGACAAAAAAAAAACGTACGGATGAGAGTGAAAGATTAAACAAATAAATAAATAAAAAACAAATAATTGAAAGAACAAAAATGAAAAATACTAAGATGATCTCATGATTATTTATTATAATAACTAGCTGTACAATTATTGTTTAATTTTTTCCGCCTCTTTGTACATTCGCGCTACGTTATTTTATATTTATTATTTCAACGCGCACGAATTTATTTTCGCAATAGCCATTTTACGTAATATTAATTAATTATAAAAAAAAAAAAAAAAAAAAAAAAAATTATTAACTCGCATTTTAGAACAATGCATTTTTTTTTTTTTTTGTAATCTAATAATTATTACAAATACAGCGGCGAATTATTAGCGAAAAATTTAATTGTTGTAAAATTAATTTTATTTTGCTTTTTGGAAATAATTTCCCTTCTCATATTGTAAATTATTATACCATAAATTATAATCAATTAATATTGATAAAATTATCAATTTTATATATTTTCGGAGAGAATTGAATATAGGTCAAACCAATATTTTTTTTCTTTTATAAAATAATGACACGAAAAAAAAAAAAAAAAAAAAAAAATAACGAAAAACCTCCGAAGTAAACAATTATTTATATATTACTTGAATTTTTGTATATATTAGGTGATTTTTTTTTTTTTCTTATTTCTCTTTATACATATATATTCATAATGACCTCAATCTTTCCTCTTCGATTGTTTTCATATATATATAATATATATATACATATATATATATTCCTTTTTTTTTTTTAAATATTAAATATAAAATAAAACATTTTTTTTGTAGCATTTTTCACATTTAAATATTATCCAGTGAAGAGTGAGAGGATCGATTGCCAAAATATAAAAAATCGCATAGATGAAAAAAAAAAAAAATTCATTATTATCTATTTATTTATTATTATTATTACTTTTATTATTATTATATTATTATTATATTATTATTCATGACTGTTTTATTACTCTCAATAATATTGATGCATCGATCCGTGAAACAAATGAAATTTTAGCATAATTTTTAGAATGATTATACATAGTTGGATCATTTGTTTAATAATAAGTGGTAAAATGAACGTTAGCGATTTAGTAATTAAATGCGTTTGAAATTGAATGAATTACAAGATACCTTTTGTCTCTTCATTTGCGTGTTGATGTACGCAAAGGTCGTAATTAAAAAAGGAAAAAAAAAAAAAACGATTGCGATAAAAAGAAGAGAATAAATGAATAAAATAATTATAAATAATGTGGCAAAAATGAAAAATGAAAATAAAAATAAAAATTTTTGCCACATTTCCTATACCCACCCGGAGTATTATAAGAATCATTAATATATTATCATTCATTATTATCACAATATAATAAATTAGTAATGTAACTTAATTTAATTGATTATTTATTAAGTTTTGACAAGAAAAAAAAAATGTGTTATTGTGCTAGTACTATTACTCTCACCATTATTGTAATAATTTTTAGTGACGAGTCGAGGAGAAGGCGAGGATTAAATTGAGAGAATAAATTTCGATGCTAATAAAAAAATTCAGTGCAAAATAAATGAAAAAAAAAAAAAAAATTGATATAAAATAAATTAAAATGAAAAAAAATTTTTTTTTTTTTTTTTTTTTTTTAATCTACAATATATTATCTAATTGCACAATTAAACTCCAAAAGCATCGACGTTGTGTTCTCCCTCGTTAATCCTAATCTATTCCAAAATTTTCCTTTAAGCTTAATTTCATTCATTTTCTACTCTTTTTTTTTTTTTTCTTCATTATTTTCATCATTATAAAAATAAATCCGATTTTTAATAACGGACAAAGATATTCCAAGTAAAATACTCGAAACATTATTATTCTTGTTTTATTTTTTTTCTTTCCTCCCTTATTATTTTTTTTTTTTTTTTTAATTATTATTTTGTGTTAATAAAATATTTATATGAATGATTTTTCTTTATTAATAAATAAACCAACAGTCCATTTTTAATGAATAAATGAATGAATAAATAATTAAAAAATAGACTGAATTTATAAATAAATACACATGAAAAACAATTTTCATTTTGTATATCGAGTGATTGTGAATGCGTGTGTGTGTAAATAACGCACGTAAAAACAACAGTACAATCGTTATAAATAATTGACTGAAAAATATTCGTACTCCTTTTTTTTTTTTTGTTATTTATTCTGTTTATTTTTTTTTTTTTTTTATTACCCATTTTAGTCGTAAATAATTAAATAGTGCACATGAGTTTTTTGCTGTTAGTATTTATGCATAAACAAACATTATTACGGTATTATATTAATTTTTAATTAAAAATTTCATATGAATTTTTAAAGGGCGAAGATGCAGTGTGTCATTCGGTATAATGTTGAGCGTACATATTATATCGTGAATAACGCTAATAAACTTCCAAAAAATTGTAGAAGAATCTGAAGGGAGAAAACAAAAATAATAAAATAAGAATGAAATAAAAATTCCACAAAATAAAATGATTATCTCATAATCTTTTTATATAAAAAAATATTCTCGATAAAAATTGACGCGATGATGCCAAAATAATTTGTAAAGGTAATAATTAGAAAGTAAGTAATTATAATAAACAAATAATCATAATGAAGTTATCAAAATTTGAGAATATAAAAGTAAAATCATTGAGAAAAATAAAAAAGACATGAACGTAAATAAAACGATGATTTTACGAATTATTTAATAATAAATAAAAGACATACACTGGTAAAAAAAAAATTATTACAAATCAATGGGGGATAAATAAACAAAAGGGAAAAAGTGTATTTTTTCTTCCAATGCCAAAAAGATGCCGTTTTGTTTTTTACGAAAATGAATAAATGAAAATGAATAAAAAAAAAAAAATACTATGAAATAATAATTAAAAAGAGGTGGAAAAAAATTTTTAAAATACATAGTTTATAGAAAAACGTGTGTTAAATGTGAATAACATTGAACAAAAAATAAAAAAATAATGTTAATGTGTGTGTGTTTCAAGAAAATAAACTTGTCCGCCTTAAGATGGAGCAGATTAACAATAGAAAATAAATAATGGGGGAAAAATAATGGAACAATATTTGTAGTTTACAATAACAATGTTAAAAAAAAAAATAAACCGGTAAAAAATTGGTAATATACATTGAATAATGTTACAATGAAAATTAATGCGTGAGTACGAATATATTTTTTGACAGAGCACTCAAAATAAAAAGAATGAAAAAAAAAAATAAATAAATAAATAAAAATTTGCAAAATTATGATATAGTTAAAAATGTCTTTATATTCAATATTGAAGGTAAATAATGATAAGGGAAAATAAACAAAAAGTTCATCACCTGACTACCAATCAGGAAATATTTACAAATGTTGATTCGATTAAGAGAATTAAGGGTACAGCAAAATTTAATATATTTCATCGAGTTTTGACGAGTTGATAAAAAATAAATAAAGTCAAACGTAAAATAAAGAAATGAAAAAAATAAAAAAAGTAAATAAATAATTAAATAAAGAGAAAAAAAAAAATGTTTTTAAATGTATAAAATATTGGCTCGATTGTTTCGATCTATAAATATTTATATAAAGTTTTATTTAATGAGTCGAAACAAAAATAATTGGAATAAAAAAAAAAGCAATGCAAAATGCACGATTTTTAACGTAAATTTTAATGAAAAAAAAAAAAAAAATTATGCCAATTAATGATCACAAAAAAAAAAAAAAAAAAGAGTAAATATAAAATTAAAGAAAATTGAAATGTTGAAACTTTCATAAAAAAAAAAAACAGTATGTATAGTCGATAGAAAAAAAAAAAAAAAACATATTTCTGGTTGAAATGACAATTGTACGTTTGTAGGTGTGTTTGTGGAGTAAAATAAAACTAAAAAGAAATGAAAATAAAAATAAATAAATAAATAAATAAAGATGACAGAGCAAAAAAAAAAAAATTATGTACGATTTAATTGGATATAGATTGCGCTATTCATAATGATAAGTTAAATATGAGAGTGAATAATAATATATAAGTGAATAATTGATATAAATATATATATGAATTAATTGTAATTGATGTAAGAATAATTTCTCTTATGTTTAGATGCAAAACCCACAAATATGTCTGATGTAATTGTGAATATACCACTTGAGAGATAGAGCGATGAAAAAAAAATAATAAATAAATACATAAAATAACACTTTTATGAATAACTTGTGCTCAATATTTTTATTTATTTATTTTTTATCCTTACATAAAATATTTATTGTTTTTTCTAGTGAAAAATTTTTTTTTAATTCGTCTATTTCCACCAGGATACATATTACAACATAAAATATTTATTCACAATCTTTTATTATTTATTAAAAGCCCAAATGTAATTTAAATTAATTTAATATTTATTTTTGTTCTCTTGAATTTTATTTTTTGCGATGAGAAAAAAAAAATTTTTTTTTTTTTCATATATTTCTATTATTTATTTATTTATTTTTTTTTTGTTTTTTGAGTAGACTCATGTACCGTGTGTCCATGTAATCTGTAGAAATAACCATTGGCGCGCGTCGTCAGTATATATAATACTTTTATGACAAACCCATTAAACACCTGTTGCTCGTCGTGTACATGACTATAAACATCTGTGATTGTATCTACAGACTTTTGTAACAAAAAAAAAAAAAAAAAAATATCAGTGCGTAATTCTTGGGTGTGCATTAAAGCCCATTTCATTATATTTTTCCCTCCATCAAATCACAATAAAAGAATAAAAAAAAAAATGCACAAATTAATATTGAAAAAAATATTTTAATTGCATATTTTTGTCCATGTATTATTTAATATAAAAAAAATTCTCTCATCATTATCTTCATTAATTATATTTATTTATTATCTGTTATTTTAATTTATTGTAAAATCTCCAATTAATACAATTACTTTGGAATTATTGGAACTACGTTTTGGAAATTTCATCGCAATTTTATATCATTCGTTTGTGATTTGTGAATTCATGTCAGACGATAAACGAATTCGTTATAAATGTTTATGCAGTTACATTAGGCCATTGAATGACCAAGAACCAGAATTCTGGGTAAGTGATAAATAATGGATACTCCAAGACGATGGAGAGTGGAATCATTCGATTGTTTTTGCTCCCTATATTTCAACCTTTCATTTCCCCCCTGTATCTCATTCTCATTCTCTCTTGACATTCCCAATTTTATTTTTCATTTCAGCGAGAGTGTGCACACACTTGTATTCAATATATTTGTACTCTATATTGAAATAAAAAATATTTATTAATTATTAATATAATCTATCTTCTAGTGGAATTATTTTTCTTATTATTGAATTAATTGTAATTTCATTTAATCAATTATATAGAAATGAAATTATAGAAAGAAATAAATCCCAGAATTTGTATTATATTTTATTTTTAATTTGGTTTAATTATTTTTTATCATGAGGGGAAACAGGAACGAGTTTTACAAGGTTCGATGAGTTAGGTGATTGACCTCATTGCATTCAATGTCCGATTGATAAAATTCAACATTACTTTAAGACAGAAAATATATTTAATATTTATTTTATCATAGGTGACGCTGAATAAAAATTACGAAATGTATCAGGAGAGAATATGAATGACAGAAGTAATATGTCAATTGTTTCATCTGCGCTCGTCTGTTATCCTGATAACAGGACAAAATAGAAAACACAAAATTCATAAAAACAAAAAATAAAATAATCATGAACAAACGAAAAATAATAATAAAATACTAACAATAATAATAAAAAAAAAAAAAAATTTTCACATTGTTCTATCGCTTTTATGCAATATCCACAAATTTTTCGTATGAACATAAAAATAAAAAAATTAATTCTATTACATTAAAATAAATAAATATAAAATCAATAAATCTAATCAATTTATTTTACTAATTATTTTTTTTTTTTTTTTTTTTTAGTCTATAAAATAAATTATAATAAATTAGAAAATTGTGGAAGGTTATGATAAATAATTGCCTCTTAACATCAAGGATTCGTCCTTGATGAAGGTCATGAGGATGTCTCGCTGTATAAGAGTCGTTAGTGCAACTTGACATGAGAGATTGACGGAAAAGTAATTCGCCGTCGTAGTGCTGAGCAACTGCTGCTAGCTAATTGGCCAGCCACCGTCTACATCTACATATACATCAATAAATATATATACATACATACGTACATACCTGTACATATACATACATTAAAGAAGTAGCTTTCTTCGCATGGTACAGCACATGGTTTGTACGTCGTGTATACCGCAACGTTTTATCTTACTCTACGAATCTTCATTGTGCAACTTACAATTAAGTCTAATTAACAATTACATAAATCACCGCGTCACGATCAAAACCACAAATACATACCCATATATATGTATATACGTACATATACAATGTATATACTACATATATTTATTTATAATAACACATTAATATATATATTTTACATTGTTTCTTCTCTATTGCCGTTATATATTTTTTCCTGATCGTTAAGAAAAAAAAAAAAAAAAAAAAAAAAAAAATAAAGGCCCAGAAAAAAATTCCACTTTCACCATTAATAAAAAATAATGGTTAATTGAAAAGAAAATAAATATTTAATAATAATTTTTAATCATCTCCTATCATAGTTTATATATTATTAAAATGGTTTGCTGAAAAGTAGATAGTTATTTCTGAATTTTTATTAATAATTATTGCTACTATATACAATAGAGTGATAATACTAATAATAATAATAATAATAATAATTATTATTATAATAATAGTGATAATAGTAGTGGTAATAATATTAGTAATAATAGTGGTAATAATAATAGTAATAATAATGATAATAATAGTGATGATAGTTATAATAATAGTAATAGTAATAGTAATATTAATAATAGTAACAATGGCGATTGTAATAATAATAATAGTGAAAATAGAAACAATAGTAATAATAGTAGTAGTATTAATAATTGTAATAATAATAATAATTTTTATTATTATGATAATAGTGATAATAGTAGTGGTAATAATATTAGTAGTAATAATGGTAATAATAATAGTAATAATAATGATAATAATACTGATAATAGTTATAATAATAGTAATAATAATGATGATAATAATAGTGATAATAGTTATAATAATAGTAATAGTAATATTTATAATTGTAATAATAATAATAATAATTTTTATATTATTATAATAATAGTGATAATAGTTAAAATAATAGTAATAGTAATATTAATAATTGTAATAATAATAATGATAATTTTTATTATTATAATAATAGTGATAATAGTTATAATAATAGTAATGGTAATAGTGATATCAATAATAGTAACAATTGCAATTGTAATAATAATAATAGTGAAAATAGACACAATAGTATTAATAATTGTAATAATAATAATAATAATTTTTATTATAATAATAATATTGGTAATTAGTAATAATAGTGGTAATAATAATAGTAATGATAATGATAATAATAGTGATAATAGTTTTAATAGTAGTAATATTAATAATAGTAACAATGGTAATTGTAATAATAATAATAGTGAAAATAGAAACTATAATAATAATAGTAGTATTAATAATTGTAATAATGGTGATAATAGTAATCGTAATAATAGTAATAATAATAGTAACAATAGTAATAATAATAGTAATAATAATTATAATAATAGTGATAGTAGTAATAGTAATATTAATAATATCAATAATATTAATAATATTAAGTATAGTAATAATAATATTAATAATAATAAAAATAAATAGTATCCAGAAATAATTATTTAATATTATCGTATAATTATTTATTTTTAAAATGATATATATATGTACTGTTATATTTTAAGTAAAACATGAGATTACATTATATCGATAATTAATTAGTGATTTATCATATATAGCTCGACCTGTTTTGTAATAATTGTATATTTTATTTATTATATATATATATGTTAGATAAAATCGTTATCATTCAACAATTTCATATATTGATGATAAAGTATTTTTATTTTTATTTATGTTTATGTAGATGTATAAATAAATATGTATGTATGTAAGTAAGTAATGAGTGAGTATAGTCAAGTGGAAGGACGAGATGTGTTTCCATCCAAGCAATTTACGTGTCATAGTCCTTTAGGTAGTTGCATTTATATATAAATTTATATGTATGTATGTGGGGCTGTCGGGGAATGCAGTTTGCACCGGTTGGCTTTGTGGTTCCTATACGGGTCCAGTCTCGTTGTGGATGTGGAAGGAAATCGTTTGGTGGAACGGTCAGCAGTTGCTTTAGAGAAGGAAAGGAAGGAAAAAAAAAAAATGAAGAGGGAAAAAAATAAGCCGAGTGAGGCGGAGGAGAAGAGAAAGAGGAGAAGAATTATTGAAATGAAACAGTCTTTTTTGTTTTTTTTTATGCACTTCGATTTATCAGTTCTTCTCTCATTCCTTACTTTTTTTTTTATCACTTTAGTGTGGAAGAAATTAAAGTGTTGATAAATAAATTTTTGCAACTGCCAGAAAAAAAAAATAAATTAAAAAAAATTTACTTAAAATTTTATATAGAAATAAATTGAGTTATGATAATTATAATAATTATTAGAATGCTGAGAATTAAACTTTTGTATTATTGATTTTAATAATTGTAACAATTTAAAATTATATTTTGAATATTAAATAAATTAATTTGTTTTTTTTTTTCAGATTTTTTTTTTTTCTTTACAGACAAAATGTTTTTCTCTAATTTAACGTTTATAATTACAAAACTCTTAATTATTTAAACCACTGATTACTTTTTCACTTATACCATTGTCTACATTAAATGAACAATACATAAATGCAAATTAATTTTCATTCCACTCATGTGAAATTGTAATTTATAAAATAATTTCAAATGTAGCACTGAATAACCGATGAAAATATTTTAATTTACAATTTTCTGCACAAATTAAAGTGTAATTACAGGAATTACATCAAGCCCATCTCACACGAATTACTTTGGCGGTTATAAACATAATTTATATGCACTCATATACATACTTATTCACACACACACACATACACACACAAGTGTAGGCAATTAGTAACGCTGACCTCAAATAAAAAAAAAAAAAATATTCAAACACGTTCATATATAAATGCATTCATATTGAAGATGCGACGAGCTCTTATAGACTTTCATCTTTATTTTTTATTTCTTATATTCACACACACACACACATACACACACATACATACACATGTATATAACTCTATATTTTTTAATCCCTTTTTCCAAATGAACGAGATAATATACATTTATGAAATAAAATCATCGATCACTTGCAGTCTCTGCATCAGCCACATTAAAAAATCGTCTCGATGTCCTGGAAACAAACTTGACTCTCCATTCTCGCAATTATCTTTAAAACATATATACTATATAAAAATAAATACATATATAAATTTATATACAAACATATTTGGGTCGTAAACTCATTGCTGTTTTATATATTCCCATACAGTGAATCTGGCAAAATGTTTCTTTGACGTTTTATACCAAGTTATCTCACAGAGATCTTTTACCAGATCGTTGTTGGAACGCCCTTTTAAAATGGCGCAAAAGAATCTGGATCAATGCGTCAAGATATATATCTTCTATCCCAACATATATACACACACAAGCAATGGATTTTAAATATACTACTTATATCTTGTCAATTTAATATTGACACTCGTGTGTGCAGGTAATTGGATGTAAATAATAGCCCGAAGTATATAACTATTATCAATATATACATTGCTTCATTGTACAAATATTCTCGTTGTTAATACATATACATATATACATATAATATTATAAAATATATAATTATAAAAGTATATAATATAAAAAAAAAAAATAAACATTATCACTGTCCATTGTTTGCTTCAGAATATCAATAGATGTTTTTTGCTGATGATTGTAATCTAAATCACATTAGATTTTATCTTTTTTATCTCGCTATATGTATTGTCCATTAATATATATGTACATATATATATATACATATGTATAAAATTGTTGAATGAATGATCAGAGGAGCATGAAAGTTGTTGAGTTTGTAAAATATATTATAAGAATAAAAATATTTAAACGTAAGTTTTGAGATTAAAATAAAATAAAATAAATTAAATGAAAACAATGTCGTGTAATGTATCTGTAGATCTATTTACTAGAGTATATACTTATATATCTGTTGATATAGGTATGTATATCTAATCGATATGAGTCTTGATAGTTAATTTAAGCTCTAAGCAAAACGTCGAAATATGGTTGCAGTGTACAGTAATTAAACAGCAATACTTTTTTTAATTCCGTGGGACGCCCACGCTTCTCCCACGGTCTCTGTATGTATGTATGTATGTATGTATGTATGTGTATATATATACCAATTCCTTTCTCTCATCTCCCTCCTCTTTTACTCTATATAAATAAATTTGTTTATTATTTTTTTGTACATCTTTAAAATTGTTCTTCATCACAAGTGCTTGTGAATTGAACGTTTTTGAGCATGTCCGCACAGTTTTTAATTTATGTAGTGCGTTGTCGTTTGTCGTCGTCACACGCACACGTATTTATTTATTTTTTAACTGCAACAACGTCCTAAATTTCATTTTGATCGCAGTCATGCCGCGTGAAACCAGTTGCAACTGTTTTAGCTGAAGGCTGAATATAATAAAGAATTTATATTTTTTTTTTTCTACTCATTTTTTATTCAGGTTAATCACATTCCACTTATATATATGCAGTTATGTGTTTGGTTCATTGATTAATATTCAAAAGTAATCAATGATTATATTAAAATTTTTTAAATCATCTGTTAGAAAATATTTTTTTATTCTTCAATTAATTTTTTTTTTTTTCTCTTCTTACAATTAATATTTCATCATTTAAACTTTCATATTATTTTATTTATTAAATTTAATATGTATGTATTTATACAATGGTGTTTATACCATAAGTATATGTATTCTTTGATAATTATATCGTGGAATACTGTCATAAACTTGGCGATTATATATAGGATGTTGTGGTGTTTGTTGGCAGGCTGCTTTTATAAAATCGGTTCGACAACCCCATAACAATTGTTGGCCTATACACATGTGATTTTGCGTACATTTGTGTACGCGTGTATGTATTCGCTTGCGGTCATATAACGCACAACGACAAAGCTTGTGCGTTATTTTTTGTTGTTGTTAGAAACAATAGTATGTTATGAAGGGGGCAGGATAAATGAAAGAGAGGGAATAGATGGAGTGTTGCATTGAGTCGTTTTGCCATAGGGCAAAAAAAGGCTGCGTCGAAGTTCATTGCTTGATGTTGCATTTGTGTATGTATTTGTGTGTACATGTGCAGACCGTGACAGGTTAAATGGCGATTGAACTCTGTTTTATATGACTTAACGTTGGTAATATATGCAGGATTTTATTCAGCTTCGGGGGAGTTTTATTTTACTTCCTCGTTGAAATTTATTTACGAAGATTTTCAACCATCGATTAATATGTATTATCGATCTTAGTGTCTGAATGTTGTAAACAAATGGAGTATAGAAAAGTATTTTTGGGACTGTATTTGAAAGAAATGGAAGAAAAAAATTAATATTGTAAAATAAAATTTAATGAAGAAAAAAAAATATTTTTATCAATTTATTTACTTCATTATTTATTTATTTGGAAGTTTTATCACTAAGTGAAGATACCTGGTTCAAAGGGATATGTTATAATGTGCGAAAAAAATTATTGTTATTAAATTGATTGTAAAAAAAAAAAAAAAGAATAAAATCAGAGTATAAAAAATGTTTTTTTGTTGATAGAAATTAAAAATATTTAAATTGAACGTCTGAAGAATAATAATTATAATTTTATCCAACAGATTTATTATAAACACTGCAAATGAACAATATTAAGAGTACAATAAATGATTTTTTCAAAGCAATTGAAAAATTTTGAGAAATTATTTAACTACCAAATTTGTATCAAATTATAATTTTTTTTTTCTTACATTTTTCTTTTCTTCTTTTTTACGGTTCCACTTAATTGAGTTTGCAGGAGTCATGATGGAGGAATGGTTTATGATGACTTCTTTATGAGTAAGGTAGACTAAATACTAAATATATACATATGTATATTGTATATATGCTTACGAGTACATATATCGAATTTCAAAAATGAGTCCCCGGTATAGATGGTCATTTAGTAACGCATTTTAAATTGAATGGGCGTAGGAAATAATTTTTTTCCTACGCTAATCAATCACATTACAACGTATAGAACTATAAAATAAATAAAATTTAATACCAAAGAATTTTATTTGAAATAAATAAATAAATAATTTTAATAATTGAAAAATTTTTATTTCTCTTTAGAAAATTTTTCAAAAATGCTCGAAGCAATTGTGACCGTTAGTATATATATTTTTATGTTCACATATATAATTTTTTATGGATACGAAAGTTAATTTTAAAAAGAGAATATACAAAGTCTTGAATTTATCCAACAGAACATCGTTTAAATATGTCTCGTATGTATATAATACAAGTATGTACGCATCGTTGAAGATATATACTCTGATTCTGTGAGTTGTGTGCTCCTTTTGTCGACGGTGGAATTGGGTCTATAGGTAATGGGGCGTTTGGTTTGAGTCTCTCGTTGGACCTTAAAGAACTTATACTTTAAAAAATGTTGGAATTTTATTCATATATAAATATTTATGTAAAATCAGATGCAAAAAAAAAATTTTTTTTTTTACTTTATATCGCTTGAAACATTTAATGTATTTTATTTATTATCATTCCAAGTTGAATGAATACAAATCAATTTTCTGGATATTTATTTTACTCGAAATATTTCACTTTGAATTTTATAAAAAATGAATATTAATTTTATCACGATTTTTTTTTTAAATAAAAATTATTAAGTGATGAAAAGTGCATTTGGAAATTGAATTATTTTTATGAAAAATATTCATCGACAAATTATTTTATTTAATATCTCGTCTATGTTTAATGAAATATATCTATTTTATTGTTTAATTAAATTAATGAATAACTAATAACATAGTTTATAATAATAAAATAAAAATATTATCAATATTAAATGATAAAAAGTTGAAAATAAAATTATTTTCATGAGAAATATTCATCAACAAATAACTTTATTTATTATCTGGTCTATGTTTAATAATATATATCTATTTTATTGTTTTATTGAATTAATAAATAACTAATTACATAATTTATAATAATAAAATAAAAATATTATCAATATTAAATGATAAAAAGTTGAAAATAAAATTATTTTTATGAGAAATATTCATCAACAAATAACTTTATTTATTATCTGGTCTATGTTTAATAATATATATCTATTTTATTGTTTTATTAAATTAATAAATAACTAATTACATAATTTATAATAATAAAATAAAAATATTATCACTATTAAATGATAAAAAATTGAAAATAAAATTATTTTCACGAGAAATATTCATCAACAAATAACTTTATTTATTATCTGGTCTATGTTTATGAATATACATCTATTTTATTGTTTTATTAAATTAATAAATAACTAATTATATAATTCATAATTATAAAATAAAAATATCAATCAATCAAAAATTATTCAATCACCAAATCATCAAAGTGAATTAATATAATTTATTCCTCATTTATTCACTCACTCAATAATATAAAATCATTTTTTTCCATTTTATTTTATTATTCATTCCACAATTAAAAATTCCACATAAATAAACCTGTAATATAATTCACAATCTCACAAAAATCTCCAACATATTCACAACGATAAAATTAATCTAAATTTATTCCCCATTAAAAAAAAAAAAAAAAAACACAGATAAACAAATAATATTTTTCCTTTCATATCCAATAATCACCTGCACAACATTAATTCTCAATAATACACGTTTGTATTGAGTAACAACACGATACAATATTACGATTGTATATCATACACCGTCATCAATTTTATCACAAACAAGAATATTACCTTTGGAAAAAATTTTTTAATAAATTTAAACTCAGCAAATTTAATATTATACAATAAATAAATATTATAAAACAGTGAATAAGAAATTACTGGTTTTAACTTAGCTTTATTATCTTTGTGTTCATATATTGTATAAATAAATAAAATATATTATATATACATAATAAGAATAATATAGCTTCTTTTAACGTGGGTGTGTGTAATATATAAGCAAAGCTTGCGCTCGGTTAACGTCAACTTCTCATATAGGCACGTTCAAGGTGTCAAATGTCTTTACCATCGTCTCATTCTCATTTTTTCATTCACGATCACTCTATATTCTATATACTTTATACATTGCACTTAGAAATATATATTTCGTACGCACTAACTCTCGGTGAAATAAAAATTAAATATGTATACGTATACTTGTTGCTCTTACTTATTCATTTTTCACGCTTTGACTTTACGAGCTTAATTACCTCCGCGTGTATAGTCTTTAATGTTTGTGGATATGATCCTTGGAATATACAGTTGTTGAGTTCATTGATATGTGTGTTGGTTGTGTATGAATTTTTTTAGAATTTTAAATGATGGTTAATTTTTTTTTTTATTTTCTTTTTTTTTTCGCGTTTGTTTGTTGAGGATGAAAAGAAAATAGCAATGCGGATACATCGACAATTTTCAATGTATGAATGAATTTGCATTATTGTGTGTATATGAGAATGGTCTATTGAGTTTATGTTAATTTTTTTGTTTAGTAATGGATTTATGTATGGGTAGAGTGAAGGATTAGAAGTCGGTTTTCATGTTCGGAAATAATGTGATGGAATAAAATTTTTTTATTTATTTTTATTTTGTTGGGAAAAATTATTTGTTATTATTTTTGTAATTGTTGTTAAGATTTTGTGGTATTTTTATTATATAATTTCAACAATTGTGAGAACAGCTTGATTGGAAAATATTTATTTTTGAAGATTTTTATTGAGAATTTTTATATTTTCTTTAAAACATTTTTCATTTATTTTTATTTTGTTGAGGAAAATTATTTGTTATTATTTTTGTTATTGTTGTGAAGATTTTGTGGTATTTTCATTATAGAATTTGAATAATCATGAGAAAAGCTCAACAAAAAAATATTTATTTTTGAAGGTTTTTATTGAGAATTTTTATATTTTCTTTAAAACATTTTTCATTTATTTTTATTTTGTTGAGGAAAATTATTTGTTATTATTTTTGTTATTGTTGTGAAGATTTTGTGGTATTTTCATTATAGAATTTGAATAATCATGAGAAAAGCTCAACAAAAAAATATTTATTTTTGTAGGTTTTTATTGAGATTTTTTATATATTTTTTTTTTTTAAACATTTTTTTTTATTTAATTCACTGAAGAATTTATATATTTTTTTTATTCATTTTATTTAGTGTACTATTTGAACTACTCTTCGATTACATTGGCTTATTTTTGAAATTTATTTATCCAATGATAAAAAATAAATAAGAATAAAAATTTAATATAAAAACATTTCACTTTGCAATATGCGTAACACCAAAGATACATTTTATAAATGTATACACCGATAGATACTTGAACGAGTTTGACTTCAAATGTGCTTGAAAGACACAACCCACGCAGACTTTGAGAGACTGTATATTGTCAGTTGTAAATAATTTTAAGTAGTTGTGCGGATACACAAACATTTATATAACAAAATTAATTCAAGTTTATTTATTTCTACCTCTACAGATAATTTATTTTATACTTAAAACTTTTTTTCTCCTTTTATTTTCGTTTTTATAATCAACATTAACAAGAAGTGCTTTGCTTTTTTTTCTTATAATAATAAATATTTTTACAATTAAATAAATCTTATTGATGTATAGAATATATAAATGTCTTCAATTTTTATTTTCAATTATTTTATTTCCTTTTTTTTTTTTTTTTACACTCTCTTTTATTTTTTATCAAAGATTAAAAATTACATCTGAACTTTCACGATATTGTGCGACAACATATTTATCATTTTGCTACATAACACAAAACACGATATTAAAATATAGATACAACTAAAATATACATATGATTTCTAGTAAAGATACATGTTGCGTGAAATATTATTAATCAATCATGATTGATCATTACCCACAGGCAAATATAAATGTTGAAGTGACTTTACGGAGGTCATGAATTTTCTTTTCATCAATCGTAAATACATAAATACAAATGTACATATTTATATGCTAATACAAATGAATATAAATATAAATAAAAATATTATTTGACAAAGAGGATGCGGCTAGTGCAATAAGGTAAAATATTTATTCACAAACATACATGAAGAAGGAACTCGAAGAAAAACCCAACAGGTTTATTTGTGTTACGTCCAGTTATGTCATGACCAGTTATGCCAGTTTTGCTTGGTGTCTTCATTACAAATATATATATTTTTTTTTTCCTTCTCTTTTCTTCAAATATTTTTTTTATAATATATAAATAATTTTATTTATTTTTTTCTCATTAATATTACTTATGCATTATTTGTCATGAAGAATTATCATTGACGCAGTAATCCCAACATCAAATGTGCAACTTAATGAGTATATATAAAAAATTATATAAAATCTTGTTCACAGAGAGTTAAAATCATCAGTAAGAAAGTTTTATACAACATTTATAATACATGGTAAAATATGTTTATGTATATGATTATCTGTATATTTAATACATACAAGTGAAATATGTGATCGTATATAAACACAACTAAAACTTCCGGGAATGTGTCATACATAGAACTAAATTTGTGCAATTAATTGTAGAACTTTATTAGTCACAATAATAAAATATTTTATATTTAATTTTTGTAAAATTTTTTATTTATCTTTTGCATAATCTTTGTGTATAAATTTATACATATTAAATGACATTTGAAACTCGGGAAATATTATCTGGATGATATCTAATATCTTGTCATGAATGACACATAACACGTGCACTCAGATAGTTGAAACAATAATTTTAAATAATCTAAAACAAAAAAAAACAAAAAAAATTTAATAATCTAATAATATTTAATTTATTAATTTGAAATTAATTATAGAAGTAATTAATTAAATAATATTTTTTATCTCATATTTATAACGAAGATAAGGCAATTAATTAAATATTATCAATAAATAATTTATTAATTATAATTTAATTAATTTAAATTAAGATTTTATGAAAATTAAAAAAATTTAATATTTTTCTGAGTGTAAATAAAAATATAATTTATCCACTGTTGTTATTCACTTCACGATAATGATATTAAATAACAACGATATATTAATTAATAAATTTATTTCTTTGACTAACAAAATTCGCTTAAATTAATGCAAATTATTTTACAATTAAACAACCAACTGTCCACACTGCAAATAAAACAAACTCAAACATAAAAACAAAATTTATTTTCTATAAAATTCGCTATGCAATTTTATTTATACACTTATTTATATATTTTTTCCTTTTATTCATATGAAAAATGAGCTCAGAGTAGCATTGAAAATTACAATCAGCCTCGTATTATTTTTATATCCAACTCAAATCAATTTATCCAGCAGCAATAAAGGATTTTAATATTTACACAAAACCCTTCACTCACACACATATTTATAAACATAATAAAATAATAATAATTGCGTATATCATGAGATAGTTGTCGAGCTATGTAGCAAATAATTCTATAAGTAGGTATAGTACTAACACGAACAGACACATTGAAATCTTCTGTATATATACAAAAATATTTATTGTGAGTAAATAAATTGTGCGCACACGCCAATGGAAATTCTTGAAGGATCTCCTCGGGCGTACATACATCCGTTTCTTCATATATACATATACATACATACTTAAATATACATACATGTATGTATAGTTGCGTAGGAGTTGGTATATTATGCGCCGTTAAATCGAATCTAGTCGATTGAAATTCAGGAATGCAAAGCGGCTTTGAACGACGAGACTTAAAACCGTATAGATAATGTACGTTTGGCTGCTCGATGAGCTTGACTACTGCAAGCTTCTTATTACATAGAGGAGACTCTAACTATTACATCTCAAACTGAAAAAAAAAAAAAATTATAACAGTCAATATTTAATAAATATTTTTTTATCTGAAATAATTTTGTATTTATAATTTTTATTTTTAATGTCTCTAATATTTTTTGATTATTGATCGTTTGAATAATATTTCGAGCGTTTTGTTAAAGTTATTAAATATACTGATATGAATATTTTGATAATTTATACTTGAGTTGAAAATTATTGGCCTTGAATTAAGAATTTATGGATAAGTTAAATTAAGTCGTAGAACGTGAGTTTAATGAAAAGATAAAAAAATATGTAAAAATTTTAGATAAACATTTGATAAGAATGAACACGATTATATATTGGAATAATTGAATATCTCATTAATTCATGATTCATAAATATATTTAACCATGATTAAACAAACAAGCAAATTCAGATAAGCTGAAGCTTATTTTATTTTATATTAAAATGAAGATAACTCGTATAAATACTCATGAAAATATCAAATTAATCAGAGGAAAAAATAGTGAACTATGGCAATGATACGTTTAATATTACTGCAGTTAATTATTTTTGCTTTCATCAACGCAGAGTATATACCATTATATTATAATAATAAAACTTATGAAAATCCTCCGGATTATGGTAAAATAAATTTTTATTATAAAATATATATTTATATAATATATTTTTTTTTATTTTTTATTATTTCAACAGCACGATTTAAGCGTACTTTATTGTACAATCGATATCCAAAAATATTAGGGGCTTTGATTAAGAATGAATTGGGAGAATATATTCATCTTGAATTAGTGCAGACTAATCAATATTTAGCTAATGAAAATTTACCAGTGTGGAAAGCGACAGAATATTATGAAAAATTGGACACAAATCAAGAGAACAAATTTAATGTTTGTATTTTTAAAATAAATAGTAACAAAATTATTTAGAAATAAATTTATAAATTATATTATGGAATGAAAAGTTTGTTGAAATAGCTGAATTATTTTTATTAGATTATGAAAGATGTTGGGAATTTTATAACATATCATGATGTTGAAAAAAGCTCTGCTGTTGTATATTTTGAAAAGACAGGCACTTTAGTAAGTACATGTATAATTTAATTGCAATTTATAATAAATAATATTATCCATATTTTATTTGTGATAAAAAAAAAAAAAAAGAAAAGTATTTATAAATTTCTGTTTACTGAAATAATATTTATTTTTCTTATTATTTTATTTATAGCACGGTGTAATTGGTACAAAATATTATATCGATGATCTTCCAATTGAGCTTTTGTACAAATGTCATAAAGTAGATAACACATATGTGAAAAAACGATCAGAATATTATCATAATGTTCATAAATTTCCACAACCATCTTCTGAGGTTATAAAATTATTTGCCGATTGCAATTTACCTTCAGCTTTTGTCCGAAAATTTAATTCATTAAACAAATGTAAGCGATTTAATCACTACAAAAATATTTAATCGTCAAAATTATAATTTGTAATTTTATTATTTTCATTGCAGTAAAAAAACAAGATAGTTGTTCATCAACAACGTCGGATATAAGTAGTAGTGGAACAAGTCAGACAGACACAATAGATGAAAATTATTATGTGGAAACTCTGGTATTTATAGGACACGAAATAATGGATTTATTGTAATTATAAAATTATCACAGTAATTAAAATTTTTTTCCATTCGAAATTAATTCATATTTTATTTTTTTAAAGAAATTTTAATACAGAAAATTCAAATGATAAATATCTTAAAAGTATTAAGGATCATATAGTTTACTTCAATGCAATCGATATGATGATGGCTAAATTTCAAAAACACAGTTTCAACATACATATCAATTTGGCTGGTTTAATAATTGAAAATGTAAAAAAAAAAAAAAAAATTAACAATAATATGTTTACGACTTATTCATTGAATTAAATAATGTTACATTATTATTTTTTTTTTTTAGAAGCCCAATATATTTACTACATTATTTAAATATCCAAATTTAAAATATAGTAAAAAAAATGATAATCTTAATATTCATAAAATTGATTTGAGTATTGATCGTCATTTTGCAAAGCATAATTCACCATTTGTACGAGATTCATTTGATCTTATTTTTCTAATGACCAGGTGAGAATAATATTTTCTAAAATATAAAGATAATAGTATAATATAATATTACAATAAAATAACTAATATATTATAATATATTTTATTTATATTAGTCGGAAAATAGAGCACAATGGAGAAGCAATTGGTATGTATGAACAAAAAAATAAAAAATATTAATAAAGAATAAATTGTAAATTATTTATCATGAATTGAAATATTTTTTTCAATTCAGGATTGACATTTAGTGGTAAAGATATTTATCAAATGAGACAACGTGGTAAAACTTACGACTCGGTTCCAATATCAGTGATGAAATTTGAACGAGACTATGATAATTACTGTTCAGCAGCACATGAAATTGGTCATTCGTAAGTATAGTTAATTAATTTTTAATAACATTACTTTGTGCTTTCAATCAAACAAATCTGCTGTTTAATAATTTTTATTAAACGCTTTTAATACTTAACGATGAAGTAATTAATTTAATAATTAATTAAATTTGTTCAATGTATATTTTATTTTGTTATTTAAGTTTTGAAATAAAGCATGATCCAGTAAAAAGTGGAAAAAAAATTGAAGGAAAACAGTGCTATGGTATGATGCAACGTAAAAATTCATATTGTTTAGAGTGTATAAAATGGAGTAAAGAAAGTGTTGAATATCTCAAAATATATATGCGGTAAATAAAAAATTATTATATTTGATTTTTAGGATGATAATTTTATTTTAATTATAATTACAATTAATAATTTTTATTGTAGAGAAAATCGTAATCGTTGCTTTCTTTTGAATTATCCTCGATCACTTTATCCGAATAAAGCTAGAAAATTTGTCACGTCAACACGTCAATGTCAGTGTTATGGTTTTGATTCTTATGGTTTGGTTCGTTTTGTCTTTTATTTTTTTGATTGTTCTTTGATTTTTATTAATGTGTGCAAATGTAAATGTCAATGATAGATGGGACGTGATGATGTTTTTGAAATTCCTGTTCGTGATTGTAATTCGCCATTGTTGTGTATGAAAACTAAACATTGTCGAGCAATTCAAAAAGAAACAATTTTACCGCTTGATGGCACAATATGTGGAGAAGAAAAGGTAAATATATTTGTTAATTAATTCGTTTGATTTCTTATGCATAATTTAATAAAATATACACTAAAGGAAAAAATTAAAGGGTCAAAAAATTTTTCGCAATTTTTGCGTGTTTTTTGACCGACTGTATCTCAGTGAAAAATGGTCGGATCGAGGTTGTCAAAAAAAGAAATTAAAGCTGAATAAACAAGCTATCCAAACCATTTGATGGTTTAGCTAAAAAAAATTTTCCCAAGTTCGTGCACTCAAAAAAAAAACGACACAAAATTTGCAAATTTTTTTTTTTTGCGCTATTTTAGAATTTTTCTTTTTCTTTTTTTTTTTTTTTTGTGAAATATAATTTTAATATTCGAAAATATATTTTATTTAATATTATTTTTCTTACAATTACTGTAAATATGAAAATATTCATACTGATTATGTATATTGTCATGGAATATAAAGCTGTCCAAACATAAAAAATAATGAATAATTCACTGTAAGTTTTTTCAAGTCAACATATGTGCACGTGACAATTTTATAATGTTAAAAAATAAATAGACTGTTATCAAGCGTAGTAAGTAACTCTCGATATTATAGAAGATATAATAATCAGTTTGAGTATAGTAATCAAAGTGATTTCTTCAGTGAAAAACAGAATGAAAAATTATTTCATTGTGCATTTATTATTTTGGCAATTAGCGACTATTTTTCTTGTCATCGATGCGAAATATTTGTCGTCATATAAAAATACAACTCAAGGAAATTCCCTCGAGCCCGGTAATACACCAAAAATTTTTATAAGAATTTTAAAAATGAATTCAACTAGAAAAATTTTTGGTTTTTTTTTTTTCGCATTAAAAATGGAATTAAAAAATTTGTGTTAATTAAATAAATTAAGTAATGATTCAAATAATCGAGAATTAATTTTATCATTCATTTGTTTTTGTTACATTTGTATTTTTACAACACACAAATAATATAATTATAAATATAAATAAATAAATAATTAAGAAATTATATTTTCTCTAAGAAAATAATTTTTTCTTTTATTGAAAAAATATAAATTATGTAATTTTAATTAATCTTATTTTATTTTAATAAAATTCTCCCTTAACTAATTGACTTTATATTATATTTATAGAACGATTCAAGCGTTCACTGCACCAGCGATTCCCAAAAACATTGGTTGCATTAATAAAAACTGAAAATGAACAGTACATTTATCTAAAATGGACCCAGACTAAACAATATTTAGCAAACGAAAATTTGCCAGTGTGGACTGCTACAGAATATCGTGATAAATTAGACACAAATCATCAAAATAAATTAAACGTTTGCATTTATATAAATTATTAGTAACAGTAAAAAATAAGAAAATTTTAAAAAATACCATAATCAAATTCTTCCAATAATTAATAATAATTTTATTTAGATCATGGATGATGTTGGTGATTTTATAATGTATCAAGATGTTGAACAAAGTTCTGCAGTTGTTTATTTCGAGAAGAGAAAAACTTTGGTATATTTATCATAAAATATTTCCTAAATTTGAATTATAAAAAAATAAAAATTAATTCTACTTGCAGCACGGTGTAATTGGCACAAATTATATTATTGATGATCTTCCAATAGAGCTTTTAAACACATGTCATAATGTTGAAAGCAAATATGTAAAAAAACGAAAGACTGGATTTCATTCTGATTATAATTATCCTGATGTTTCATCTGATATTATCAAATCTTTTGTTCATCATAATTCATTTCCGAATAATTTTATAAACACGAAACCATCAACGAGTAATCAATATTCAATGCGGAAATGTAAGTAGAGTACAAATAAATTTATTTCACAACACTTGATAGGATCAGATAATTTATTTTAATAATTTAGTTTTAGAAAATATAAAACAAACTCATTTTCGGATATCGCAAATGAATATTGGTGCCTCATGTCTTCCTAATCACAATTCGGAAAATTATTATGTGGAAACTCTTATTTTTGTGTCATATGACATCACTAAATCTTTGTAATTAAACACAAATTTATCAATTAATAAAACAACATGTTTTTTTAATATTTCTTTAATGTATAATATTGATTTTTTTTTTTCATTTTTCAAGTAAAATGGTTTTTCATGATGAATATCTTTTGGAAATTGTATCAGATTATATAATTTTATTCAATGCAGTTGATATGGTACTGGCTAAATTACAAAAACATGGTTTGAATATAAATATTAATCTAGCTGGAATTATTATTGAAAATGTAAGTAAATATTTAATTAAAGCTTTCATTTATTTATAGGATATAATTCATTTTATCACTTCTACATTTAGGAAAAAGATATTTTTAGTTCGTTGTTCAATGAGCCAGTTCTTAAATATAGTGATTCAAAGTCAATTATTAAAATTGATAAAATTTATATTGGTTTTGAAGATCATTTTGAAAATCATCTATCTCCTTTTGGATCAGATTCATTTGATCTAATTTTCTTAATGACCAGGTAATATTTTATTATTCATTTAAACGTAATCTTCACAATGAGTAAAATAATTATATTTTTTTGATAATAATTAAAATATATTATTGCAATTAATATACAAATTAATATAATACAAATTTTTTTCTTCTTCTCATAGCTATTTGATAGAGCACGATGGAAAAACCAGTGGTGAGTTCATATCAATTAAATTATTGATAATAAAAAAATTATTTGGTGTACACAATAATTTAAATACATTTAATTTTTTTTTTTTTTTCCTATTCCAATTAAGGAGTGACATTTCCTATTGATAGTATTTACGACAAAAGACGAAAAAATAAACCCTATAGATCTATTCCTCTAACGGTAATGCAGTACAAAACTGATTATGCTGATTATTCTACAGCAGCCCATGAAATTGGTCATGCGTTAGTATATTTTTATTCATAGCTTGCAGAAAATTAAAATCAAAATTTTAATTCACTAAACATAAGTGAATTTTATCATTTAACTTTTATTAAAAAAATAAAATTATTTATCTATTGTATTGTAAATTTTATCGGGGTGTTTTAGACTAACGATATCACATGATCCAGACAATATTGGATGTGTGAATGGGGTGCAATGTTATGGAATAATGCAATGGAAAAATTCGTATTGTTTTGAGTGTATAAATTGGAGTCAGGAAAGTGTTCATCAATTTAAAAAATTCATACGGTATACGAATAAAAATTCATTATGATGAAAAAGTCATTATGATTAATATTTTAATATACTCGATTAATTTAACAACAATTTAGCAACATTATGCAATTAAATAGTAGTAATTTAATATTTAACAGACAAATAAATATTAGGGAAAATTTTTGTTTTTATCGTTAGAATTTTGTAGCTTACAAACCAATTGACAAATTCAAATGGTCAATATATAATTTTTTAGTAAATTGAACGCTCTACAAAAAAGATATCTTACAATTTTTTTATAACTTTCACTGTTTAGAAGATATCGGAGGTTAAAGTTTGAAGAATTTAACAAAAATTCTTTGTTATTTTAAAATTTTATAACTCGTAGACAAATAAATATTATAAAGTGCGCAACATGTATTTTTGTAGGAAATTAAACGCTCTACAAAAAAGGTCTCTTGTGATTAATCGATAACTCTAACCATTTAGAAGATATTAGCATTCATGACTTGAATGGATAAATTTGAATTATTTATTAAAAAAATTATTAAAATCAGTATTTAGGGATTCGAATGCGAATATCTTCTAATTGGTTAGGATAATCGATTAATCACAAGAGACCTTTTTTGTAGAGCATTCAATTTCCTATAAAAATATGTATTGATCATTCAAATCCATTCATTGGTTCGTAAGATACAAAATTATAACGACAAAAACACAAATTTTCACTTGTTATTCTTATAGAAAATAAAAAAGTGCGATGTACACTATCTTAATATTAATATTAAGAGCTTATATTTTCAAAAATATTCATTCAACATACGAATAATAAGTATTAAATATCAATTTCAAATTTTTATTTCAGCAAAAATCGTAATCGTTGTTTTCTTCTGAATTATCCTCGATCACTTTATCCAAATAATCCACAAAAATTTTTGTCACCATGTCGTCAGTGTCATTGTTATGGATTTGCTTCTTATGGCCCGGTATTTTTAATTGCATTCACAATATTTTATTTATTTCATTAATTATTACATAATATATTGATAACAGTAATTGGATAATAATATATTAAATATTTATTTTATATGCAATAGATTGTCAATGAGTGCTCAAAAGAAATTCCAGACATTGGCTGTATGTCTCCATTACCATGCATGAACACCAGTTATGTTCAGCCAATCCAGGAAGATACAATATTGCCACTTGACGGTACACCATGTGGAAAAAAAAAAGTAAAAATAACTATCAATTTATCATAACTCCATCGTCATAAATATATAAAAATATCTCTCATTATTTATTAATTATTATTATTAGGTATGTTGGCGTGGGGAATGTGTACGTGTTTAAACCTGAAAATAATTCATTATAAAGTTTAAATAATTCCTGAATATCGCTCACAATCATTAATAAATTATTGTTATAATATTTTTATTATATAAATAAATTTATGTGAATGAATAATATCAAACAAATACTTGTGAAATAATAATATATGTAAAACAATAATAAAAAATGTTTGTTGCAATTAATTACGTAACTGTGATATTTTTTTTTTCTTTTTGAATAATTAAATAACTTTAAAATATAAGATATTTTTACTTTCATAACAAAGAAATGAATTATTTATAATTGATTGTCTGTCTTTGAGAAATCTAACAATGTTTCAAACGTCATTCGTCTATGTTTGCTCCATTAAATTCGTATATTTTTCCCCATCAAAACACTTGTACGAATGAATAATTTTGTTGAATAGAGTTATTATTTTAATTAATCAATTGATATAATAACAGTGAGACATCTTGTGATGAAATAAAGTATACCTTTCATAAAAAAATGTGTTGTCATTGTTATTGAAATTATAAACAAATATAGACGCGACGCTGTGAGACGAAGGATATGAATATTCTTATCAAAAATATTGGCTGCTGTGCTCATATTATACATGATGGAAAGATTTCATTGGTTGAAATGTTGAAAAATATTATTTGACAATAAATAACTGATCTTATAAAAATGTGAACGTTAATCGAGGAGAGATTCAGTTGTGAGAACAATTTTACGAATTTAATCCTATCAATATTAAATAATGACTTTAATTTTGATGCTATTAATTTTTTTAACTGGCACAAAAGCCAATTATTTACTGCACTATAATAAAACTACTGATAAATCGTTGTTCACTTTAGGTAAATTGGAATAATTAATTTTCTAATATTTAATTAGAATGAAAATTTATTAAAAATAAATTCGATTAAAATTTGTAATTCATAAGAATGAAAAAAATTAATTTGTGTAATTATTATTTACGTTAGATGTTTTTTTAATTTTTTTTCTTGTTTATTAGATCGAACAAAACGTTCATTGACTGACACATTGCCACAAACACTTGAAGCTATGATTATTGATCAACGATTTAATTATATTCATCTTAAATGGAATCGGGTTGATTCATATTTGGCTAATGAACATTTGCCTGTTTGGACTGCGTCGGAATATCGCGATAAGTTGGACACGACTGAGAAAAATAAATTAAACGTTTGTATTTATAATAATATTTAAAAATAAAAAAAAAAACAATTATTTTTCATTTATTCGCGAATATTTTAAGTACAAAGAATTAGTTTAATTATTTAAATTAATGTAAACTTTTGATAGGTCATGAAAAATATTGGTCGTTTTGTTATGTATCAAGATGTTCAAAGCAGTTCTTCAGTTGTGTATTTCGAAGAGACAGGCACATTAGTAAATATGATATATTCAATAATTATTTTCCAATTTTATAAAACACTAAAAATAAAAGTGTAATTTATTTTTTGTTTTTTAATTAATAGCGCGGCGTTATTGATACAAGATATTACATCGATAATCTGCCGATAAAGTTATTGTATAAATGTCATGTAGTAGGAGAAAAATATGTGAAAATACACAAAAAACGATGTCATCGTTATCAAAGTCATCGTCGCGTTTCAACGGAAATTTTAAAAAAATTTTCAAATTGTAATTTATCAAATTATTTTATTCATTTAAATACACAAATTCACAAGCAATGTGCAGTTTCTAATAAGGAATTTCTCAAGGAATATTGTGAGTTTCATATGATTGTTTTATTATTCAAATATAAAAATAAAGTTTTATAATAGTAATTAATTTTTTATTTATTGCAGCCGATGAAAGGAAAATTAATTCGATTAAAATTGATAAAAGTAAAATTCGAGCGCGTCGTGATGAAGACTTGTCACAAGATTATTACGTTGAAATTTTAGTTTTTATTACATATGATATCACCAGCAGTTTGTAATTATTATGAAATCATTTATTATTTTTATATTAATATAAAATATGCAAAAAGAAAATTATTTTTATATTTAATATATTAATTAATTATTGCAGCAAAGAAGACTTTGGAAATTCTTATCTCACAAAAATTGTAGAAAATAATATAATTTATTTTAACGCAATCGATATGATATATAATAAATTAAACAAGCACGATATCAAAATACATCTTAATTTAGCTGGAATTATAATTGAAGATGTGAGTATTAATCATTAAAATACATAAATTATTTATTATAATATTTAAAATAAAATATTTCACGTATTTATTTCAGGAAAAAGATATATTTAGTACATTATTTGAATATCCAAATTTAAAATACAATGAAAAAAATAATATTATTGATATTAATAATGATGAGGTTATTAAAACCCATTTTGATAAATATCGATCTCCATTTGGGCCTGATTCATTTGATCTTCTATTTTTATTGACTAGGTAAATCCAGCATAATTTTATAATCAATTTTTTTTTCTCTTCAAAATGAAAAAAAAAATTCTAAAACAAATGAAAAATAAAATTTTAATATTAAATAAATTATCTAATTACAGTCGTCCACTGCGACGTGTCCATTTCGTTAACGGTATGAAATATTAATTATAATACTGATAATAATTAATAATATTATTAATAATACAAATTACTATTTATTTTATATTAAATTTTATTTATTAATTCTAGGATTAACATTTCATGGAATGAATATGTATGAATCAAGAGAAAATCGTAGACCTTATGATGCCATTCCAGTTATATTGATGTCATACAAAAAATATTATGAATATTATTATACAGCAGCTCACGAAATTGCTCATTCGTAAGTAAATATTAATTAATATAAAAATTTTCTTACTTATCCATTACTTATTTATAATCTGTTTATTTTTTCTATTACAAAATAATTGATTTTATTATATTCTACCATTGATATGAAATTCCCAGTGAAATATATATTATCACAATTTATTTATTTATTTTTTCGTATAAATAGAATTAAAAACTTTGTTGTAATATTTTAGTTTAGAAGTGGAACATGATTTAATACACAGTGGAATTTTTGTGAAAGGAAATCAGTGCTATGGAATAATGCAAAGAGTAAATTCTTATTGTCTGTCATGCATCGAATGGAGCCCAACAAGTGTCGAATATTTCAAACAATACCTACAGTATGTTAAAAAAAGAAAAAAAAAATTATAACACTCTAATAAATATTTTTAATAATTAAATTTATCAATTAAATTTCATCATAAAAATAAAAAGATCTTTTAATATTCATATTAAAAGTTTGCTCTATTATTCATTATATTTTTTTTGTAAAATTAGCTGAGGGATGAAATAATATTATTTGAATAATGAGAATTGATTTTGTATTTTAGAAAAAATCGCAATCGATGTTTTCTCCTGAATTATCCTCGATCACTTTATCCAGACAAACCAAAGAAATATTTATCAGCATGTCGTCAGTGTCATTGCTATGGCTACTCTGTTTACCAAAACAGCATTGCCTTATCATTTTCTCCTTCTGACAATGTATGTACTATCATAATTATCATCATATCGATACATGTGTCGATACGAATAAAATATTAATAGAATTCTATTTAACAATATAGGCTGATGATAAATGTTCACTGTTTGTACCTGAATACGCCTGCTATCATCGATTACCATGTTTAAGATCTGCTGAATTTCCTAATCGATTTGATGCGACATTATTACCTTTAGATGGTACACCATGTGGAAAAAATAAGGTACAATATAATCATCAATAAATAATTATTATTAGCAAAAATTATTTTTATAAAATTTTTTATCGATTGTTAGGTTTGTTGGCAGAGAGAATGTGTTCCAGTTTGAGAAACATTATAAAATACACTACAGTATGTAACGTTTTACTATCAACAAGGCGAATAATAAATAATAATATATTAATATTGTGAATATTACTTAATAATAAATGTTCTTTTTGACAATAATTTTAAATTCATATTTGTTTTTATTTTCATTTAATTTTAATAATATTAAATTATAAAAATTATACTATTAATACAAAAATAAAATTTTACAATTAAATATTATTCACCCAGATAAATAAATAATATATTAATATTGCGAATATTACTTAATAATAAATGTTCTTTTTGACAATAATTTTAAATTCATATTTGTTTTTATTTTCATTTAATTTTAATAATATTAAATTATAAAAATTATACTATTAATACAAAAATAAAATTTTTCGATTAATTATTATTTATCCAGATAAATAAATATTAAAATATCAATATTATGAATATTGTTTAATAATAAATGTTCTTTTTGACAATAATTTTAAATTCATATTTGTTTTTATTTTCATTCAAATTTTAATAATATTAAATTAATTCCTCAATTAATTTTAATAATCAGTCATTTTTATATATTTATTTTTCTTCAATATCTCTATAATTTTTTGAAAAAATCAAAGATATATGAATGAAATAATACGGTGAATTTAATGTTTATACTACTGGCTATTGCTCCACTGTTAGATCAATGACCCATCACAGAATACACTGACTGTATTAATCATATAGCTGGATATTTATATACATTATATTTATATGTATTAAAAGAAAAAAAAAAAAATCAAGTTGACAGAACGCGTTTCTTACTGTATAAATATATATATCCGTTCACACGCGTGACTGACAAGTTGAGGATACTGTAAAAGAGATAAAGTATCAAATAGACCAAAGATGTGAGGAAAACTACGAAAGAATAAAAAAAAGAAAGAAAAGAAAAAAATTAAATGAGAGAAAAAATAAAAATAAAAAATGTTGTACGAGATCCACCATTCGATCGGTCGACTGGCGGCTCGAATGTCTCTAAGATCAAGTCAATCAAAGACCCTCCTACGATACCCAACAGTAGAGAAAAGAAAAAGAAGATGAAGAGGAGAAGGTGGAAGAGAAATATAAACATACAAGATCTATGACCTCATCTTCCGCGAGGAAAAAGATACTTTTAATATACCTATATATTTTCTGGTTATGGTTAATGATGTCATGGAATTTGTTTCAGTAAAATATATGTACATATGTATGTGTGAATGTATTTATTTTTATTTTTTGACTTTCTCCTTGACGATTAAAATATTTTTTCTTTCTGAATTTATTTTATTTACTTTTTTCTTTTTTTTTCTTTTCATTGAGTTTTATTTAATGTACTTTGTGGCAGTGTTTATTGTTTTTATATATGTTACATGTCATTTTAGGTGTACTTGACGTAGTGAATTACATCATGTACATAAGTATATTATTAATAAAAATAAAAATTAAAATATAATGATTTTACTGATCGATAAATTTAATACAATCGATCATGTAAATTTACATTAAATTATTATTCAAATAATAATAACAAAAATCAAATATAAATAATTTCAAATTGTTTATTCAACCAATTTAATAATTTTAATGAAAAAATAAAAAAATATAATCCACATAAACAAATTAAATATATATTAATAATACAAAATTATAATTTTTGTGATGAATATTTGTATTAAAATTTTTGCGATGAATTTTATAATTAAATTAGCAACAATTTTGATAAAATTAACATGTCAAATGATTATTATTTATTCAGAAAATAAATGTCAAGTGATATTAAATATTATAGAATTTATTTCGAGCAAAGAGAGTCGGCATTAAATTGAAGTAGTTACAGACAACGCAGAAAAATAATAATATCTAAAATAAAATAAAAATAATTGGAAAAAAATTTTTATCTACTCTCTTACTCTTTGACTGTGATTGCCACTCGTAGTGTAATATAGATAGACCAAGCTGAAATAACTTAGCACGTATATAGAAGCCAATTAAGGCGCGTGCACAGCATTCTCCACGGATGCAAGTATGTCGCCAGGTTATATAAGGTTATATATCCCAACTGCATTGAGGTATATATATATATAAATATATCGTTGCAATCACTTGTTATTGATGCGCACAACTGCATATATTATACATACAAAGGTGTAAGTATTAAATAAAAAAAAAATACATCAAGACGGGAATTGAAAAAAAAAAAATAAATAAATAAAAAAAAATAAAACAAATAATGAAAATGAAGAGAAAAGTAGATAATGAAAGATAAAAATTGTATAATAAAGTGAAGAATGAAGAGCACAAACAAATGTGTGAATGAAAAAATAATGAGGATTAAGGAGAATAAAAAGAAAAAAATAAATAAATATAAAAAATTAAGAATAAAGGTTTATCTACCGCTGGTAAAAGGCGGATCCAGGACGATTTCTATCGAAAGCCAAACATGATGCGCAATATAAAGTGAGGTCTCCAGTTTCTTCCGGAACGTTCGCCGCTGTCGTTGTCGCCCTCCACACGTACCCTTTCTCACGGTCTCAACCGCACGGCAGTTGTGTACCTCTTCATGTTTATATGTATATGCATTTGTATATGTTAAAGATTAACTAAACAACTTAACTAATTTCAAGTTTACAATCATATTCAGTTAATATTTTATTTTATTTTTTTTTCTCGGTCACGAATTGTTATTTTATGCGATTTGTTATTTTTTTTTTTTCTTCTGGTATAAATTATAGACTGTTAGGAAAAATGTTTTGAAGCATTAGATATGTTTATTTTATTCTTTTAATAATATTTATTTATTTTTGTAATTTTTTTTTTTTGTTTTTAATGTTTTGCTTTTATTTTTTTTTTTTTTTACTGTTGGAGAACATTTTTATATTCAAATTTAATTATTTTATTTAAGACTTGGCGATTAAATATCTAATCGATATCAAAAAAATAATTATCTGGTAATAAATTGTCGATAAAGTAAGTATAAAAATTTTAAATTATTATATCAAATAAAAATTATAAAAAAAATTATTTGTTTAAATGTATGCTCATTTATATTATTTAATAAATTTTTATTTACGTTACATAATTATAAGATGAGAATAATAAATAATTTAAAATTAATTATAAAAACTTCCAAATGAATAAATAATAAAAATTTCAATTGAAAATTTTTTTTATTGAATATTATTGTAATGTTTAATAAATATTAAATAAATAGAAAAAAAACAAATCATGGAAAAAAACAGTATATTCATACGATAGATATTACATTTCATGGCCAACTGGAAAAATAATGTGACAAATATAAATTATATAAACGAATAATTTTTCGGTTTCTCGAAATTTCGAAAATTCATGAAACACACTGGTAAAAGTATGCACAGGTGTTAAGTAATAAATGAACACAGTTGTGCTTCGTCTTGATAATAATAAAATAATCAATTTATAGCTCTGAGTAATTTAATCATACGCAATTATCATTTTGAACATGATGAAACGCACGTAGACACTATTGAATAAATGTTTTTGAAAAATAACATCGCATTATTTCCTGAGTTGATGATAAAATCATAAAGTCAAGGCCAAACATTTAACTCATTAATATATAACAATTATTATTGCACCAAAAAAAAAAAATAAAATAAAATAAAATAAAAAATAAATAAAATATATTAATTATTACAAATAATTTATTTTGATTTGGAATTTTTTTTAAGCTCTCAATAAACAATTAATTTTCATTTTTCATTGTTGATAAAATGAAATAATTATATAATGATATTGAATTTAATTCTTTACATCGATTGCTGAATATTTTTCAATATAAAATATTTTTATAATTTGATTCGTGATCAAATATGAAATGAATTAATTTTATTCGCAGAATATAAAATTAAGAAACAGAGGTGGCTCCTATCAACCACACATTTTATATAATTTGAATATCACCTTGGTGTTATCTGTGGCATTATTGATTAGTATAAAGACACGATACAATCTGCTAGCTATTTCAGAAACATTTTGAAAGCCCTAAACGACTTATAAATACACTCGAAATTTTGCAAAAGAATATTTCATCAAAGTTTTTAATTAAAATATTTTTTTATACATAATGTTTAATGTAAAATCATTAATTTTTACTATTTTCATTTGTTCTTCCATTTTTAATGTCACATATGGTGATGATGATTGTGAAATCCAAAGTACCTACCAAGCAAAAAAGGTAAATTAATATAAGAATTTAATAAACTATATTATTAATCTACAGTTTTATATTTAATTAATCAATAAAAATATTTAATACTCTATCAATAAAATTAATAATCAACTTATTAATTATTAAGTTGGCAGGAAAATGGCAATACATAGCGTCAGTTAGTGAATTTCCAGAAAAAGTTCGATGTGGACAGATATTTTTAAAGAAAATATTACCAGAAATATTGGGCGGATTTAGATTTAGTTTTCATGGTTTAGAAACAAAAAATTTAACAATACAAGCTCGTGTTATTGAAAATTTATTTGAATTACGATTCCGGAGAGTCAAAGGATACAGTCCAAGTAAGATTATAATTAAATAATATAATTATTAATATAATATTAACCAAATTAATACTCCATAAATAAATTTCTATTTATTTTTTTACAATAATTTTTTTTTTTTTTTATAGTGATATCAATGGCAATTGTATCTTGTGATATCAACAGTGAATTCGCATTGGAATTTCCATCACGAAAAATGTATTTTATTTTTAGTAGAACAAACTCTGTGTCACCGAAATTTTTCCATCGATATGAAAATTTGGCAATTGAGAACAATTTAAAATTACAAATAATGAACAACACTGATTGTTAATAAAACAATATAAAATTAAATAATATTACTAATAATATTAATACAAATCATTCAATATTCCACTATAAATTCTTCTGTTATTAATAAAACAATTCAATAATTGTATATTTGAATAAAATATATAAAAATATCTTTACATACATTGATTTTTATTGTGACAATTTTTTTTTTAAATATTTATTCACATAATATATATGTTTAACAAATATAATAAATTATAAATGTGTCGTCAGTGAAGATTTTACATCCATAAATAATATACGCAGTCTATCGCATAACGTTTGCGTTGCAGAATAAATTCATAGCAAGAAAATTGTGTAAGCGTGGCATATCTTTAGCTCTCTCTCTCAAGAATATTGTGTTATGCATCTCTAAAACTTCTGATATACTTATTGCATATATTATATATCTATATATTTATATAAATAGATACAAACATATATGATAGTATGTATTCATAACATGAGATGCTTCAAGACCATCTAGCATTACAATACTCTGTTGGAATAACGGATAAATGCATGCAAAGACTTGTCATATCTCGTGTGAAATATTTTACGTCTATAATTTTATTTATATATATTTTTTTTTATTTATGTATGAGTTTATTTATCATGTATTCAATGACAATTTTCCGATAAATATAATCCTTTCTTTGAATTATTATTTGACAGTACAAATAAATTTTATTGATAATATTTAAAAATAAAAATTGATTATTTTAAATATTGAATGAAAATTTTAATTTTAATATTTGAAAGGAAAAAAAAACAATTTATCAATTGTTAATAATGGTATTTATAACTTAATTTATAACAAGTTAGATAAATGTTATAGTATTGCTGTATATGAAAAGGGTACCTATGTACAAAACAAAAATTTCTAACGTAAAAATTTTATTGACAGTTAAAACTTTCTCGTTATACAGCGAAAGGCTGTGCAACATCACACTAACTAAGATTATAAACTCTCGGTACAAAAACTTTTTGACATACTGAAAGATTCATCATAGCAAACTATGTAAAACATATAGTGAGTATACATACATATAAACTTTCAGTCAGACGATCGCCTTTGGCCCCTGAAAGCTTACAAACTCTTTTGTCTTTCACATCAACGCGCCCAAACGGAAGTTCTTATAACACTATGTACCAACAACAATTTCGATTCCCGCGATATATCCCGCTGTGTAGAAAGTTAATCATCAGCATATTTCACTCTCAGTTTAACATAAAAAATATAATAAAAATAATAAATGATACTATTAGCAAATAATTAATCAAAATTAATGAAAAGATAAAATTTTAATTCTAAATAATAAAATAATTAATGAATTATTATAATATTATAATAAAACTAATAGTATATTATATTATAATAATATAACATTACAATATATAATATAATAATAATTATAATATTGTAATAATATTATTAAATAAATAAAAAAGAAATTTTTATTGAATTAAATTCAAATTTTTTGAGCTGAAATTGTGAGATTATTTCTCTCACAAGCTCGATTGGCATTTGTTTATACTCATGTAGATATTTATTCATGTGTATGTAATGGTTCTGTGGGTATGTGGATATTAACAATAAAAAAATTCTATCGCACGCGCTCAGAATTTCGAATATTATTTATTTTCTAAAGCGAAAATACTAAATCTGCCATTATATAATTATTTGTTTATATTTCCGAATTTTTAATTTAATTACAAGAATATATTTTTTTTTTTCTTTCGTATAAGTATATATCACACATACATTATTTCATACTTATATTAATCGTATAAATAACAGCGACCGATATTTATTTACCATTTATAGAAATACCGGATGACAAATTGCCGTATAAGTAAAAGTTTTCTTATGTTGCCAAATACCAAAGAAACTTTATTAAATAAATTCTAAAATACTGACCTTGCTTCATATAATATTTATCACACAATGATACTAATCATACCTACACAATAATTAATATAAACACCTGATAAAACATACAAAATTTCCAATCAATAATAAAATTAAACTATCACCAATTTAATTTAATTATTAAATTATTTCACATTATTATTAGAATGGAAAAAAAAAAATATAATAACTTGCATGAGAACAATGTGAATATGTATATAATACATATCAATACATATATATGTAGTACACATATATAAACTGAGGAAAAAAAAAAAATTAATTGAAGCAATTAAAATTATTAAAACTGAATGAAATATTTGTTTGGAATAATTATAATATTTATTTAATCCTCGTAGATATTTTTTCTCAGTGTTTATATTTTTATCCATGTATTTGCAATGCGATGATATAGCCTCAGGGGCAACTGGACATACATATAGGTGATCAACTTTCTCAATTAACCCCTCTCTCGCGGAGCAAGAGGGAATCACTGTTGCTCGAGTGATACTTGACGCAACTTATCACCGGTTTGGTAATACTCGATTGCGTTCACATTGACTTTTTCGCTAGTTTTATCTATACATATATGTGTATGTACATATGTATCAATGTATGTATATAGATCGTAGTAACTGGCGAGAGAATAAATGAATTAACAAGTTGTTATTTAATAAAAAATTGTAAACGCGTTCGGGATAAAATCATCGATGAATAATTATGATGAAAGAAAAGAAAAAATAAAATAAAACACAAAAAAAAAATTACAGAAAAATTACCGTTAATAGTCTCATTATAGTTGTGTATTTAAATTAAGGTGTTGAATATTTATACAGTTATTTTTCATGTCAACTAACGTGAACTACCAACTTAAAATTTTACGTTTCATAATTTAGAAATTAATTATATTATTTTTTTTTTTTTTTCATTCGAAAATTTATTTTAATTTTCTTCCAATGTCAAATATATATTTTTTTTTCTCTTTCATGATGGATTAATATGATAAATTAATAGTATAAAAAATTGTAGTACAAAATAGTTTAGTATAAAAATTGATTAAAGTGAATGGAGCGATGAATGAATATTAATATAAATATTTTGAATATATTAATATCGAGAAGGGAATTGTAATTGTCATGGTATTATTTGCGAGTTCAATCAAGTTACAGTCGACATTATCGCCCACATTGGGGCGGAGATTCGCCTTTTATTTGCTCTCTATAAGCAAACTAGAAAGTCCTGTTAGAAATATAAACTCATGAGCCAGTGCAGCATCCCATGCATTATATATTTTTCCATACATCTAACATACATGTGTCAAACATAAACATTAATAAATATTTATTTACAATAAACAATCTCAAAATCTCATTCGACCTTTCCACTTTAAAATCCTTGAACAACTTTATAAAATAACTAAATAAATCAATACAAAAACTGAAAACAAAAAAAAAAAATCTAAAATATTTATATTTATATTTTTATATCGTAAAATAATTTATAATTTTATCTGTAAAATATTTAACGGCTTTAATAATTTATTTAATACCGCCAAATGATTTTTTGACCTAAACAAATTGCAGTTGACTTGTGCATATTGCACTGAATTTAAATTATAGACAGAGACTTTTGATGAGAAACAGCAGCAGGTGACGATAATCAGGATGATCGGTGAGAGTCGATGATGCGACAGGCGAAAATGAGCTATACAGAAATTGTGTTTATATACTATATATATATATATTCACATATGTATGTATATTCATCGTGTGTTGTTAGAGAAACTTGACTTGTTGGCGCGCGTAAGTTGTGTGACCTTCTTGGAAGCAATTACCCATATCATTGAAGTGAATCAAAGTCTATAATACACATATACATTTATTTATTCATTTATTTATTTATATATAAGTGTATATATGTATGTATGTATGTATGTATGTATGTATGTATATGAGAGTAAAAAATTGTCGAC
Source organism: Microctonus brassicae (assembly GCA_918226075.1). NCBI lineage: Eukaryota > Metazoa > Arthropoda > Insecta > Hymenoptera > Braconidae > Microctonus > Microctonus brassicae. The sequence goes on along the minus strand of OW445485.1, from coordinate 5,830,509 downwards.
AAGGTGCACATTGCACCCGCACAAGGAAAATGAACCGCGAACAATTTTACATGAGATGGAGAAAATTCATTGGATTATTGTAGAAAGTGTTCAATAGATGTATTCACGTGATTTGTTTATAACAAGAGTGGACAGAATAGATGGTGTGTGTGTGTGAGAGAGAGAGATGAAAAAAAGTATGGGGAATATAATACAATAATGGTGACAATGGGAAGTGAATAAACTTTCCATAATATTTAATATTTTTATTATTTTTTTTTCTTGCTTTTAAGAATTTATTATTTATTATTTTTTGTTCATTTTCTTTCGTTTTTATATTTTATTTATTTTCATATGTTGTCAGAGGAATTTTATGTACATATATGTTTATGTATATTATGATGAGGGTCTCGTGACTTGATAGTTTGTTTATTACATTGGAATATTCGACATTAATGTGAAATATATGACAATAATTCAATGCAAATGATAATGGCACGATCACAAAAGTATATATATAAATTTATTTACAATAGTAGAAAGTTTTTTAACCGATGATGATGATGATGATGATGATGATGATGATGATGATAGAGATGGATAACATAATAATTGTAACATATATGTATAAAAAAGAATTTTATATTAGTAAAATTACGAAGAGATATTTTTTTTTTGTAATATATTTAATGTTGTTAAGTAAATTTTAATATTTTATGTGTGGTGAAAAATTGGGTAAGTATGAAGGAAATAAATGAAAATAATGATAAGATTTTTTATTCAATTAATGAAATAAATTTAAATTGATTAATTATCTGAAATAAAACATATTAGTTTATATATTTTTTAAAATTTTTTATTCATTTGCTTTATTATATGTTTGAAAGAAAAATGATATAATAATAAATTTATATTTTATAATATTGTCAAATATTTATAATAATCAACAATATATATATTTATATATTGTAAATATTTTTAAAAACATTTTTAAACAAATATAACATATTATTTTATCATATCTAATACATAAAAGTCATTGAAAATTTTGATATATAATTATATTGGTTTATTTTTTTTCTACCAATTTTAATATTCAACTGAAAATTTAATTATAGATTAGCACGATTAAAACGTACAGCTTTTACTCCCCAATCAATTATTAATTCTCTGCCATGAATTCCACGACTTGTAAGTGTTAAACTATTTGAAGGAACTAAAATCAATGTGCTACCTCGTGTTTTAAATCCAATTGCTATATTTACACTAACATAATATGTATTTCGTTTTTGATCAACAACATTAATAATATCTACAAAATGTACATCATGATCAAGTTGAAAATTTCTTGTTGAAAAACGTAATTTACCAAATTTATTTCTGCCCACATTACCAAAAGTTGTTTTTGAATCTACAATACCAAATGTGTCCAAAGTAACAGTGGGAAATTTTTCACAAAATTCATTAAATGAACTTGCGTGCTTTTTATAATCCAATAATAAATATTCACTTGGACTTAATTTAGCTGAATGTGAATTAAGATCAATATCTGGAACCCATCCACCAATTCGAATTTTAGTAGGATGGCTGATAGTTTTTACATCATGTTTTACATGATTGTGTAATGGAAGAAATGTTGTATTCGTAGCAACAGTAATTGTAATGATTCCGATTAAAATTAATATTATTCTTATCATATTGTACACTATCTTTTTTTTTTTTTTTCTTTTATAATAAAATAAAAATACAACTGATCTATTTGCCCGTTTAAATAATTAATTAATCAATTAATTAATTAATTAATTAATCGTTGAGGTTCCTTGTAGTGTTTTATGAATCACCTAACACAATTGACAATGTGGCAGAGCAAATTAATCTGCAAAATGTTGAAACATTTTTTTATTTGATATTTATTATAAATTGAAAATTATACGTAGTTAATATTACAAAAATTATCTTACAAGATGACACCACTGATTGTTGAATTAATTTTTTGTACTTTGTTAATTTTTGTTATATATTCACTTTGGCTATTCACAAGAAGCAGACTGGCTCGAATGCTGAACAATAAATGATAAATAATCGTTACAGCGACTGAATAATATATGGATTTTTCTAGCTCGTACAAATATACTCTTGTAAGTGATGATATTATATCCTCATACGGGATTGGTTAATCTAAATTAAATATATTGCAGAGGGAAATGAAGAGAAAGAGGGAGGGCATCTGTATGCTATTGTTTTTCTTTTTTTTTTGGGAATCAATTGAATAGATTTATATTTAAGTATGATTTTATGTCATTGAATAACGATTACAATATGTGCTATCAATTTGTGTTATTAAACAACGACAATTTTTCTCACATGAGTTTACAATCGTCACCTGCACAGTAAATTATTTTACAAAATAATAATATGAACTCAGAGTGTTACAATGCATTCATCAATTAATTTCTCCCAATTTTTAGCATGCATAATCTTCAGAATAATATAAAATTTTATTTGTCATTACATTAAAAATATTTAAGAATATAAATTACAAATTACAATGAAAAAAAAAAAAAAAAAAAAAAAAAAAAAAATTTTATTATTTTTTATTTAAAAATTTTAATTGTTTAATAAAAAAATTTCTAAAATTTGTAAATTATTTTGAAGAGTTTTTAGGGAAAATATTTGAAAATAGATTTACAAATTTAAAAAAATTATTATAATTTAAATAAAAAAAATTTTAATATTAAAATTTTATTTCAAAATTTTTTTTATTTAGAAAAAAAAAAATAAAAATATTTTTCATGATATATAATTCAGGCAGGCACTATCGATTGAGCTTACAATTCACTCGCTCAGCCCAAGCAATATTAATAAATGTTTATAGTGATTCTTATTTTATTTTATCATATTTTATATCATTTGAATTAATTTAATTTAATTTAATTTTATTTCTCTCATCAGAATAGCAAAAAAATAAATTATATTACGACCATGCTTGGATACATAATAAACATTGGCTATCGGAATGAATTATACACATATGCATAACGCTTTTGCGGTATAGGAATGTCGAGTAGCTCTCGTGTGTGGTTGGGCAATGTGTGACCAGATTCTATTTACCCAAGTGCCCACAATGCTCAAGTAGGCATCGCGTGTTCTACGTGACGGTTCTTTGCATCATGAGCTTTTAAAAATGTCATGTTAATATCTCTCTTATTTTCTGTAGCTATCTTGTTATTATTATTCTTTTTTTTTTTATCGTCACGTGAATATTTTCATGGTTGACAGCACGATCAAATATTTATCATTCAATTATCGTTGACGTGACGACTACGAAAACGACGAAGAATTATTTGAGTGACGGATTACTACATATATCCATCAGATATACGAGTAGATGCAACAAACTATTAATAACTAATGACAAAAATTTTTCTACTTTAAAAAAAAAAAAAAAAATATATATAATATATTATTTATTAGGGTGTTTCATTTTTAGGCGATATTTTTTTTTGTCTGTGATCAGTGAAAATCTGATGATTTATAAAAAAACAAAATTATTCCTGTTTGAAAGAAAATTTTGAGTTAATTAGAGGATTAGCTAATTCAAAAATTCGATTTTTCATATAAATAACACGAGAAAATTTTTTTTTTTTTTTTGACTTCAACTCGATTTTTCGGTAATCAAAAATTTTTTTTGAAAAAAATTAATATACAGCTTTGGTAGGGCATTAAATTTGCTACAAAAAAGTTGTTCACCGCAAACGCTCTCCGACCAGCAGTTTTCGAGTTGTACGTAGAGCTGGAAAGGTGAAAGTTGATTAAAATTGACAAAAAATTTTCTTTAAACTGGAATTTATTGATTTGACATTAATTATTATCTTACAATAAACGCTATAATGCTGAATCAACAATGTAATAGCATTAAAAAAAATTTTTGATTACCAAAAAATCGAGTTGAAGTCGAAAAAAAAAAAAATGTTCTCTTTGTTATTTATATGAAAAATCGAATTTTTGAATTATTAAGCCTCTAATTAACTCTGAATATTTTTTATTTTTAATAAACTATCACATTTTCACTAATCATAGACAAAAATGAAATATCGTCTAAAATATAACACCCTATTATCCATATATTATTATAAATATTTATTCTACCAAGAACAATTATGTGTTTATTAAAGAAAAATAGATAAGTAAAAATTTTTAATTTATAAAAAAATGAAACAGAATGAAATAAAAATTTATACGAGATCATTTAAAACGATCTTGAGAGCCTGATGAACATTTCGTTACACTCGATAAATGTTTAGATTGATAGGCAACATGAGTACAGCGGACGTTATAAGAATCGTGGGTAGAACCAAAGAAAATTGTAGGAGCAAGAGAGACTGCACGAGTGTGTTTATGTGTGTATAAATAACTGCTTGCGCTGTATGACCGTATGATAGTTAAATCTGTACTAATTGCGCGCGTGTTCAAACACGCTCACACTTGCATGAATTGTATTTTGCTCTGTGTTTTGTTGTCCTCGTTGAAAGACGGCTGCACGACGGTATCGCGCGTATTTTATATATTGCCACGAGCGCAATTTGTGCGCGGCGTACCACGCACACACAAACGAGAATAATATTGCACTCGGGGACCAATAGTTTGCACGCATTTATATACGTATAAATATATATGTATATAAATAGTATAGTTGTCGACATATGCGAATTTTTATAGTGACGCTGATGGAGACCGGTTGTCACAATCATTTGTTGGCAATATCAAAAGTACCAATCAATATCCTGTATCGTAAGTTTTTTTTTTTCTTTTTTTTTTTTTTTTTTTATAATAAATAAAAAATATTATTACTCCCCCTTTTTTCTTTTTATTATTTTTTGTCACGTGGAGAAAAATACATAGCACTAAGAAAATAAATTTAATATATTAATTTTGAAATGAAATTTATTTGTTATTTTTGAAGAAGAAATAATAAAAAATAAAAAAAAGAAGAAATTAAAAATAATAATAAAAAGATGAATTTTAAATGAGAAAAAATAAAAAAAAAAAGAAATTGAAAAAAATAAAATAAAAAAAAGAAGAAATTAAAAAAAAATTTTTAAATATGAAAAAATAATGAAAAAAATGAAGAAAAGAAGAAATTGAAAAAAATAAAATAAAAAAAAAGAAGAAATTAAAAATAATAATAAAAAGATGAAATTGAAAAAGATGAATTTTAAATAAGAAAAAATAAAAAAAAAAGAAAAAAAAATAAAATAAAAAAAAGAAGAAAATTAAAAAAAAAAAATTTTTAATATGAAAAAATAATGAAAAAAAATAAATAAATAAATAAATAATAAATAAAGAATGAAAAAAATAAAGAAAAGAAGAAATTGAAAAAAATAAAATAAAAAAAAGAAGAAATTAAAAATAATAATAAAAAGAAGAAATGAAAAAAAAAAAAAAAATTTTAAATAAAACAAATAAAAAAAAAAAGAAATAAAAAAAAAAAAATAATGAAGAAAAGAAGAAATTAAAAAAAAAACTTAAAAAAAGAAGAAATTAAAAAAAAAAAATAAATTTTAAATAAAAAAAAATAAATAAATAATAAATAAATTAATGTTTAAAAGTATGTTACTTAGTGGTTGAAAATTTAAAAATAATATTGTGATTTTTGATGGAATTTTTTACAAAAAAAAAAAAAAAAAATTGTACAATATGAATTTTTTGAAATTTTCTTAATTTTAAATAAGAATCATTCAAGTATTTAAATTTATTATTGCTTTGTAATTTTTAATATTAAAAATTATTTTGCGCTATCCATATGGAAACGTAACACTGAACGAAAAATATTATTACATAACACTAACATATATAAAGGATATATAAATTTAAATATGTACATAAATATAATGTTCAACCTGTTGTTTTCTCCTGGCGATACTTTAAAATATATCGACGCTCGTTACAATATGCATCGCGAAAGTAACTACTCTTTATTTATTCATATATCTGTATGTACATATATATATACTTTAAAGAAAGTATATATATAATTTCATCTGTTAAATCATTGGCATTGTTTCATTGAATACATATCCTCCTCCTGTCTTGTGACCTTTCAATAATATCATTCATTTTTATTCCTCTTTTATTTTTTATATTTTTCTATCACTCGCTATTTTTAAACTGTATATTATTTTTTTATTTATTTTTAATTCGAATCATCATCTGCAAATATACATTGTGCATATCATGACTTCGAAGAAGACATCGCGTGTCGTGCACACTCGATGAACTATACAGAGCAGGAAGTGAGACCCTGAATATTCCTGTATAAAATCAAAGAAATATTCCACTGAAAAAAATAAAAAAATAAAAAACAAAAACGTTAAATTATATTATTTAAAAAATTATATAACTAAAAATATTGAATTAATTCAATTTTGTATTATACAAAAATATAATTTCATTAAATTCAATTAATTGAATTGCAATTAAAAATCTAATATTAATTATGATAAATAAAAATAAATAAAATAAGTAATTAAATTATATTTCATAATTATATAATACATAATTTTTTTTTCTCAACATTCTTCAAATTAAGATTAAAATATTTCACTTTAGTATATATTAATAATTATTGTATTCTAAATAAATAAATGAATATAAATAAAAAAATTTCAAAAATAAAAAAAAAAGTTAATAAATAATTAAAATTATTTGTCATTATGACTCGTTCTTACTAACGTGATGAAAAAAGGCCTGTTCAAAGCGAAGTTTTCAATTTTAATATTTATAGATTCCGTAATTTTTGTTTTTTTATTTAAATAACAATTAAGAAACATGAAAAAAAAAAAAAAAAAAAAAAAAATTTTTTTTTTTTTTTTCGATTTTTGTAGCTCAACATTGGCTCATCATAAAAATGATCCTAAATCATATTCTTATAGAAAATCAAACGCTCTACAAAAAAGGTCTCTTGCACTTTTTCCATAAAGTCAACCATTCCAAAAATATTCACCCCCAAAGTTCTAAATATCAAAAATTTCGACTTTCCCATAATTAAATCAATCCTAATCACTTTAATATTGTCTTAAAAATTATTTCTAATCAAAAATCTGTACATACTAAATAAACATTTTTTATTCATACACATATTTTCTATAAATACACACATATACACCTGAAATATTATGTTCGGGGGCGCGAATACAACATATAGAAATGATGTTACTAAAGCTGTGAGAGCTCCGGGTCAAAACGCGATCTCGTCCCTCCCATAATACTCTCACCAGGAATCGTTTGAAAGATATCGGATAGAATACACTGCACCGTGGACGCATTGACGCTTCACATAAATTCCACTTGGTATATAGACATATTAAATATATATACATATATATTATATACATACACATAAAGATATGTATACAATGTTCTATTCCATTCTCAAACATAACACGAATGAACTTGCACATACAGATTGCTCTTTCTCCTCGCAAAACGGTATGTAACGCGTCATACTTCATAAATATACATGCATATACATATATATATTCATGTATATACATAGTTGCATCGTGTTATCGTGCGTTGCCACTGCGAGAAAGGAGGAAGCGCAACATTGCATGAAGAAAAATAATATGTTGAGGTTAAGCTTATAGGTCCAGTCTAAGTAAATAAAAGAAGGAAAAAAAAAAAAAAAGAGAAAATGAAAATAAAAAAAATGTTAAATAAAATAAATAAATGAATATAAATAAATCCTAATCCGCCCCAACCTGAAAGACGAGTTCATTGCAAGAATGAGAGAAATATAACGTCGCAAAGCAAGAGAGAAAAAGGAAGTAATATTGGTAGATATATATTTATATATATATATATATGTATGTATGTATTTATATAGGTATTAACTTAGGATTGTACATGTATATGTGTGTAATATATATACCGTTGCTTTTAGCATCATATATCAGAAAATATATGCATAGAGGGAGGAAAGATGAAGGGTGATAAAGAGAATGAAAAAGGAGATGAGAAAAATGTTTAAAGAAAAATAAAAAAGAGAAAGAAAAAAATAATTATTAGCAGCTATCTTGTAGTGAATTTTAATACGTGACTACAAATGAAATAATTTGGTAGAGATTGATGAATGTGACAAGAGAAATAAAAGGGAAATGAAGATGAAATGAAGGTGGAAAAAGAAAAATAATATTAATTTGGGTGCTAAGAAAAAATGAAATTGATTTTTAATATATTATAGTGGTGAATTTTGTTTATATTTGTTTTTTTTTTTTTTTTTTTTGTTGTTATTGGTCAAGAGAGAAGAGTGTGAATATAAAATTTATTTACTCTCAATGATGAAAATGAAGAAAGAAGAAAATTAAAATGATAAAATTATGTGAAATCTCACTTGAAAGAGAGATACAAGGTAAACCGGTTCTTGCAATCGTTCTCATTAATTCCAGTGTTCTATACCGTTATAACAAATGCTGTAGAGAGAAATTATATATGTACATATTGCGACATTCAATTGATAAAATTCAAGAAGTGTCATCCCAATATATTTCTTCTTTTTTGTTTTTTGTCTGTAAATAAAAAAATATTTGCACTGAATTTTTATTGAATATTTTTACATTTAATAGACAGAAAAATTACTCAATCAAATTTTTTATTCTAAGTAAATATTTTGTTTGATTAAATCCATGATAAAGATTAACAATAAATTCAAATATTAAAAATCTACTGGTTAATTTATGAATAAATATTTAAAATATTTTCTTTTTTTTTTCTTTTTATTATTTTACTTCAATCCACTTTTGGATTTATTTCTGAGTAATGACAAGTTAATTAATTGCTCGCACTTGCACTCCTAATTTGGCTAATGTTTAGAGATATCGCTGACATGAACGAAACTGTATGTATGTATGTATGTATGTATAGAAATTAATGTTATGACGCATTGGAAAATTTTTTCTACAATCATTAGTTATAATAAATAAATAAATCGTGATGCATCTTCATTATATCTTTATGAATATTTAAAATGTTGTAAAAATTAAATATTCATTATAAATAAAATTCAAAACCTTTTAACCCAGTGGCTGAAGATTAATATGTCGATATATACAGAAAGAAAATTTCTGTGACTATGTAACGCTGTAATTTATCAATCGCATATATAATATGTGCCACACGCGCAAACAGGGCGTATTTTACGCGTGAAAATACGACGAGAATATATGAAAGATTGCACGATTAATAAGAGATATATTATGTTCATGGATATAATATACTATTAATGAAATGGAAAAATTTTAATAACCTTCCGCAACCAAAATAAAATTTATCATGTTGAACGTTGAATTATGAAGGAAAAAAAAATTGAATGAATGAATAAAAATAATTGATCAAATCTGATGAACATGAATATTAATTACTTTCGGACGGGAGAGAACAATTGGGATTAAATTTATTTATTTATCAAATAACAATTTTCAAAGTCGTAGAAATTATTATAGAATTTTTTTTTTTTGATTCGTTTATTAAAATGATCAAAAATAATTATTTACTTTGCAAATTTTCTTATGATAAATCTTTACAAAATAAATTTTAACATTAAATATTTTCTCACTAGATAACCTTCTAAATTTTATAATCAACAATAACAATATTACATCCAAGTTATCAAAAAGGAGAATTTTTTCAATAATTAAAAATAATTATTTACTTTGCAAATTTTCTTTTAACAAATTTTCACAAAATAAATTTCAAAACTTATTATTTTTTCGCTTATTAAACTTTAAAATTTTATAATCAACAATAACAATATTATATTGAAGCTCCCAAAATAGAGAATTTTTCCAAAATATATTTGCCAACAATCAAAATTAATTATTTACTCTGCAAATTTTCTCTCAACAAATTTTTACAAAATAAATTTCAACATTAATTATTTTTTCACTAATCAACCTCCTAAATTTTATAATAAACAATAACAATATAACATCCAAGCTCCCAAAACAACGAATGTCCCCAACATATATTAACCAACAATCCAATAAAATCCAAATTGTTCCCATAAAAACATTATTCTCATCCCTATAAATTCAAAAATTCCATAATTAATTATTAAATTATTAAACCTAATAATCCTCATCTCCCTTCACAAATTTTTTATCCACACATCCATATACATATATCTCTACATACGTGTGTGGTAAATTACGACAATAAAATAGTGACGCTGAGAATTTGCATTTACCGTTTTAACATATATACCAGATACAATAAGACAAACATAAAGTCGCGGACGTTCGCGCGCGCCCGCGTCTTTTTGATATATCGTCGTGTTGCACATTGCACGCGACTATCACCATACGCAGTTAAACTAATGGAAACCATACTGTATTTCCGGAAAGGCCTTGTATTCACAGTATATATAGAAGACGTCGCTTTGCCCCCGGAATAATACTTACACCAACCGACGCGCCTCCTCCACTTTCGCACGCTCCTTGGCATGATGTTGCCGCCGACGCGCCACACTATGACTATCGCTTACATGTACCTATGAGACCTCATTTAATGAGATCCAACGCATACATATACATCTATATACACGTATATATATATATATTACTATACTTGTTGTCCGCCCATACAGTATCCTCCTCACTGCCGTTTATTTCTATTTCGCGCCGGTGGACCATGGTAAAGATCACTACACCATGAAAAAGGTCGCAGCAAAATAGCTCTGCTTTGTCGGCCAATAATAATTTTTTTTTTCTCCACTCTCGCGTTGTTTCACTCTTTTAATATGTGTATATATATATATATTTATAATATTAAAGTAGGTTTAATGGTTATAGGAAGGTCGTGCGAAGGATTACGAGGTATTTATAATCACTTATAAATGTTATAGTTGGAAGAAAAATTATAACGAGAGTTTGTGGATTATTAGTTGATAAATGTTTATGATTTATACTGTTTAAAAAAATTGTGGATATTTTTTTTTTTATGGAGAATTTTTATAGGTATATTAGGGTGTATTTTTTTTTTTTTTTTTTTGAGGGGGAAATCTAGATTAAACAGGGAATTTTTGAATTTTCGTGTGTATTATTGGATTTTTCTCGAAAACTTTCAGCTCTATGGTTTTTAGTTAAGGATACTTTTTTATAGGAAATTGAATTTCCTACCAAAAAGGTTTTATATACTTTTGCAGTAAAGTTGATAGTTTTTGAGAAAAATCGAAAAAATCATGAAATTCGAGAAAAAATCGGGTTTAACATTTTTTATCGGTAGAGCAGTTCATTGAAAATAATTTTATGATCAGCACTTTTAAAGTTTATATATTTCTGTATAATTTCCGTTAAGAACCAATTAAATAGCTTAAAATTCCGCGAAACTGTGCATGAATGAAAAAAAAAAACCATTGAGATTTCCCTGTTAATAAAATAAAAAAATTTCAAACTGATGGCGGCAGTATTTAATATTAAAATTAACAGCTCATCTTTGATGGAAATTTTTTTTCTGAATGTTTAGAGTACTATTCCGTCAATCCCACAAGAGAAAAAAATTAGTCCACTCAAAAAAAAAAAAACGCCCAAATATATATTTTTTATTAATTAAAATTTATTCCAAATTTATAACAACCGACGCACAATGCCGGAATACATGAGTCATGCGGACAAGTAATGTCCACAGAAAACATATTATATGGTCTGTTGTTTATTGCATGGAAAAAGAAGTCGCGCGTGCGTTGAATAATATTTTAAGTGCGAACATTTTAAGGACCTTGACCTCGAGGTCGATTCAGAAAACGAAAAAAAAAAAAAAAAAAAAAAGCAATCATGGTAATATATCTCTTGTCGAATCCCCACATGAATTCCATATCACTATACACATTCGCTGACGTAATAAAAAAAATAAATAAATAAACCAGTACCAGAGGAAACAGAAAAAAAAAAAAATTCCCATTCATATCTCATTTATTCTATAATAAAATTCACATTGACTGACATTGAATATTGCTTCCCGCAAGACCAATTTCTTCCATTGATTATTGTCCATCATACGACACACATATACATTTATAAAATCCCCTTGGGTAATAAAATTTCATCTTCCGGGCACTATAAGATTTTATGTGAAGGTTTGTTCATGACGAAAACGTGCACACTATCCCTTATTTATTTAATTACAACTTGAGGAAGATGTCGAGGGTGCAAGCAAAAATACACAAGCCAATATATCGATTGTCAGTTAATTTTTGTCTCTTGTCTCTCAACGTTATATTCATTTTGTTATTTATATTAAGGGGAATATTCATGAAGGAGACAGACATCATACAGTACACTGAGGGCTCAGTATGTATACTCTGCAATGCAAATATCTACTAAATAAATATAAATGTATTTATATAGTTACTTGAATGGTGATGGATGCAGTACAATTGCAAACACACGATATAAAATATATTTATGAATACATTTATTCATATGAATATCAAATTTCATAGAAATATAAAGTCATATATATACATTCATGACTACCATGTGTTCCTTCGAGTCACGAATTATAAATATTGACATTTGCATTAACTATATACATACATGTATAAATATAAGTGTATGAAATAAACATATTGAGGCATTGTAAAAATAAAGAATTTACTGAATTTATTTATTACGCAATCAGTATTTGCATGATATTTAATTTCTCAATGGAAATAATTGCATTTTAAGCTATTCTTTGTGATACTTAAATTGTTTGAATGATGAATACAAAAAAAAAGTAACATTAATAAATAAATAATATGAATTTAAATGGAAAATTAAATTAAAGAAATGAATTTTCATTGATATAAATTTCAAATTAAGTTTTTGTTATATTTATTCATTTATATATTCACTGCAATTAAAGAATAAATTGATAAAGTCATTATAAATCATTAGCAGTATGAAATATTATTTAAATATCAACTGAAAGATAAATTACAATAGAAGAAAAAATTTACAAATACATGTAAAATTAATAAAATTATTTTTTATAATATTAATTTATTTTATTCATTTATTTCTGCTGAAGAATAAATCAATAAAATTATTCGTGAGTACTAGTTATATAATATGTCACCTGTACAAACCTGTATCCATTTATTTACAATCTAAAATTACATTTAAATATTAATAATCTCATGTTTAACAAATCTTTTCCGCATTCACAAACAATCAAGTGTAATATGGTAAATAATATTTCTAAATTTACCATAAAAAAACATATTACAAATACATGAATGTAATTGTTGCAATATTGCATACAATAGTATAACATTTCTGCATACAAAGCAGACGAAAAACCCTCCCTTTAAATGTATTTTTCATATCTAAATAATGTAAGTCTATAATAAAACGTGGGCACAAAATTATCTCGCGTTCTTTGTAAGTTGGATGGCCTCTTCTATACTCGTCATCATTATCATTCATCCATTGTCTTCTTTATATCTCATGTATATATCTAATGCAACAATAAAAGCTAAAAAAAAAAAGAAAATAAATAAAAGAAAAAAACATTCAACTGTCATTTAAAATACAAAAAATTTTAAATTTATTATATCAAAGTTTTCCAAATGAATTTTATAAATACAATTTATTTATTAAATTCAGTAGTCTCAAGACGATCTCTATTTTCGATAATGTATTCAACCGATTTGTTTGGTATATATGTATATAAATAGTTTATCCATATATTTATACATATGTGAATAAATAAATCTTAGTTAATAATTAACGAGGTGGAATATATCTGTCGTCAAGTGATCGAAAGCCAGGTGGCGATTAGAATCGTGGCGCCTTTGCCATTCTGCCCACGTTGACGCATCGTTAACCAGAGCTACTTCGAAGTAAATATATATACATATATACATAAGTATATATATGTATATATATGCGTATAAACTCTCTATATATCTTTTACATAGATGCGAGAAGAAAACAAATTGATCAAGTGAGAAATGTCAAGGTTAAAATTTATTTATGCATTATAATGTTATATATGCATTGTATATATGTATTATATATATTTATATACGTGGATATATATGTATATAAACATTTGATGTATATAATTGTGATTTTATCAATTAATTGATTGTGAAAAAAAAAAAAATATATAATGAAATAAAATTCATGTTTATTGTATCGATATAATTTATGTAACGGTATTTTTATTTTTAATTTCAATTATTATTTATTTATTTATTTATTTATTTTATTTTTTTATTTTTTTTTTATTTTTTACGTGTGGCTATTGCACCAAGTATGATATAAAATTGTGAATAATAAAAATGAGTCAGGCAGGTTCATAAATTTCGTAAGTGTTAGGCGAAGAAATTCAACTCAAACATTAATATATTATGTGTGTGTGTGTATAGGTATATTGTAATCAGTTTTATTGTCATGAGGGTGGGTAGTTTGTCGTGGTGTTCATTATTATATTCGTGGTTATTTTTTACGTGAGAAGCAATAATTATATAATCGGTAATAAAATTTAAATTATATAAAAACACAAACGTCACATTAAAATATAAATGTGAATAATATTACTAAATTTTTTTTTAATTCGTGATTCAGACCATGAGCTAATTAAACAAACAAAGAACATTTATTTACTTATAATTAGAATTTTTTTTTATTATTATAAAGTGCAATATTAAAAAAAAAATTTTTTTATTATTTGAATTGAAAAATTAAAATTGAATAAAAAATAAAAGAAAATTTATTTACTTACAATTAGAATTTTTTTATTATTACAAAGCGTAATATTAAAAAAAAAAATTGTTTATTATTTGAATTAAAAAATTAGAATTGAAAAAAAAAAAAAAAATAAAAAAAAATTTATTTACTTACAATTAGAATTTTTTTATTATTATAAAGCGCAATATTTAAAAAAACGTGTTTATCACTTGAATTGAAAGAAGAAAAAAGAAGAAATTTTATTAACTTTCAATTAGAATTTTGTATTTTTTTTTTATATAAAAAATAAATATTTTTCTTTTTTTACGAATTCATTAAAAAAAAATGACTTTCAATTATTGCAAAGCTGATTTTATTATCATTGTTCACACTTCCGTAGTATTTAGAAATAATCTCTCCACACTCTCACAAAGTGTGAATGTAGTTTATTTATACAAAAAAAAAAAAAAATAGTAAATATTATAAAACTTTTTGAGTGTATTAGTTTCAAACTCCATCATTCAGAAAATCAGACACGTTAGATCGCACATTTCTTGTCGGCATCAAGGAACACAAGCAAAGTATTTTCATACATACACCTACACACATATATGTATATATACATTACATAGAACCGTCATGAAACAAGTTTCATTTAGTTCTGTGGTGGATGCGTACACACACCATGCCATTAGAACTGATGAACGTTTTTGCGGTTACGTCATACTCATCTGTATGATTCTCTCAATGTTCTTTTATTTTTTTATTCCTTTTTTTTTATTTCAGTCTATACTAATATATCCATGGGATATAAAAGAATAGGCCTCTCTATCTTAATACAAAATAACATTCCTTCTTAATATTATTTATCTTCTCTATTATTTTCGCATTCGCCCAAATTAAATTTACAAAAATAAATTTAAACCTTTCTTCATAAATATTTCTCTGTATTACTTACACCTTTAAATATTGCCCAATATTTTCTTTGCAATCAAATGTTTTACAATAACACCCACGAATATAAATATATATATATTTTTTCATTTGTTATTACAAATAATTATGTAAAGAGGTTATAATCAATTCTATAACCTTGTTTTATACAATTGTTACTCAATATAAATATTGAATGTTCATTTTGAAGTGACTGCTCGCGAAATAAAAATGAATAAAAAATAAATAAAAGTGCCTTCGTGAGTGGAAATGATGAATTAGTGTATAACGAACAAATAAAACACGTAAGAATAAATAAATGAATGAAAAAAAAAGAAAAAAAAAATGAGCAAACGTGTTTGTATTACCTTATACGGATTTAGCCTAATTTTTGTCTTGTGCCATGAGAACTTCGCCATCAGTACGATGGAATTCACCATACTGTCAGTGGTTAGATTATTTTGCAATGGTTTTATGTATTTATTTATTGTCTGTATGTATACATATACACTTAGACATTTTTAATTATATTTATATGTTGATGTTTAACGCAAAAGGTAGGTCGGACGATTAATTGTTGGTGTGACGATTCCAATTTGATGACGAGTTTGTACACTTGCACTTAAGCTATTTATAGTATTATTTATTGCACATACAGCACGGTATGCTATTGAAGTTGATAATATTTGTGCTTGAACTCATTAAAAAATTTTATAATAAAGATAATAAAAATAATTGTGAAAAAAAAAAAAAAAGAAGAAAAAAATCCTTTTGAATATAAATGTTAATATGAAATTTTTATGCTTTATTATTTTATATGCATAAACAAATTTCTTTTAATAGTGTATATTATAATAATAAAAAAATATGGCATTTGTTTAATATTTGTTTTAGTTGTATGAAAGTTTATGAAATAGTTTTATTTTTATTTTTATTTACAGTATTCTGAAACTCCTTTGCAAAGTTTTCGTGACACATTTTTCAAAGTAGAGAGAAAAGGTCGTTGGGCTCTTTGCCATATTCATTTATATGTACATATATATATATATTTTATATTTCAGTCCAAACACGTTTCAAAATTGCGATGGCTTCCACTGATACATATGTACAAAAATGTATAATATATACTAGCTTTATTTTAAACTACTTGAAGTGAATTTATATTTAAAAAATTGGCTATAATGATAAATTTTTCAAATGTGACTTTACGAGGCTATTTATAAATGAATTATGGGTATTAATATCAGGTGAATAAAATCAATGGAGCAAGATGCGTGCTTGAAGAAAATAATATTTGTTGAGAGATTATTTTTGTCACAAAGATATTTCAATAAATGTATTTTTTTTTTGCTTCAAATTATCTTCAAGTATTATTTTTTTTTGTGTTGTTAACTCTTCTTTATAGTTCCTGTCTCCAGTTTTTACTTCAACTTGCACCTGTAAAAAAAAACATATTTTTTATACTGCTGTGTGTGCAAAAGATGAAGAAGAAGAAGAAGAAAAATTAAGGCAAATAAAATAAGAACATGAATTTTTTTCATTTGTACTCCCAATTTCTTCAAACATTTTTTTCTATCATCAATCTTGCTTTAATATTCGCAATACGTCTTGTATAAACTCATAAAATTTGTGTCTATCATAAAATTCTTATCACCAGACCAAGAACATTCAATAAATAAAATGACTTTATATAAAACTCGTTTCAGAATTTAAATAAAAAATATTTGTCATAGTTTGTAGAATTATATATTTTATTTTCAATATCTATATTTATGATAGACATTTTTCTTATTCCTTTTCCCTTCCTTAATATATAATGTCATTGGAGTTTAGAGTGCGACGATGTTATAAAATTTAATTTACGTAAATATATATACTATTCATTTTAGTTATGCCACTTCAACTTCGTCTTTAAAATACATACATACATAATATATTTATGCAAGTATGATGGTTCTTGCGCACGACTTGTTTCAACTTGTTACTTCATCGTCCAACGCGCACGTATTTATGTATATTAATGTATATACACATACATGTGTTATATACAATATAAATGAATATAAAGCCGTTAACTGTGTAGAATTTTCAAAATGACTTGTTTAATGATCTCATTTTATTTTTAAAACTCGATGATAGTATCATGTATAATTTCGTAGAACCATAATACTAATTTTCTACCATATCATAAATAATATAAACTTATGGCAATTAAAAAAATTATATTTAATTATTAATTGTCTCTAGATTCAACGACGGGAAGTCTCCAAAATTTCTATCATCTCTTGACACAAATTATCATCTATGATTTCACAAACGAATAAAAATAAATAATTACTTATATCATTTATATCTTCATTACAAAACATTTTTCTTCATGTATTGATCCATAGATACATATACATATTAGAGTGTTTCATTTTTTGATGATATTTATTTTTGTTTGTGAACACGGAAAATCTGATAATTTATGTAAAAAAAAAAATATTCTCGTTTTAAAAAAAATTATGGGTTAATTAGAGGTTTATAGTGAATTAAAAAATTCGATTTTAACGAGAAAATTTTTTTTTTCGACTTCAACTCGATTTTTCGGTAATCAAAATTTTTTTTTTGATGCTATTACATTGTTGATTCAGCATTATAGCGTTTATTGTAAGATAATAATTAATGTCAAATCAATAAATTCCAGTTTAAAGAAAATTTTTTGTCAATTTTAATCAACTTTCACCTTTCCAGCTCTACGTACAACTCGAAAACTGCTGGTCGGAGAGCGTTTGCGGTGAACAACTTTTTTGTAGCAAATTTAATGCCCTACCAAAGCTGTATATTAATTTTTTCCAAAAAAAATTTTTGATTGCCAAAAAATCGAGTTGAAGTCAAAAAAAAAATTTTTTTCTCGTGTTATTTATATGAAAAATCGACTTTTTGAATTCGCTAAGCCTCTAATCAACTCAAAATTTTCTTTCAAACGGGAATATTTTTATTTTTCAATCATCAGATTTTTGCTCATCACAGACAGAAAAAAATATCGCCTAAAAATGAAACACCCTAATACATCCACAAGATTGTCATTCTTCGAAGAGAACTCAAGATGGTCACATATATCAAAAACAAGTTTTAAAAATACTCACACATATCCATACTGTCCAATCATTTTCCTCATGCATTAAAAAAACGCGTTTGTATACAGATAATAATTTTTTGTTAGTTTTGGCGCCAAACGTGGACCCCACAATAAAGAAGAAATTCATCTTCCTCACATATACACACACTAAATAAACAAAACAAAAAAAAAAACCATATACAGATACATACATATAGGTAATATTATGTACTCTCTGAGGTCTTTTAGCTTTTAGCAATCCGCGTGTGGTGTCTCGTTGTGTATTCTGCTTCCGCGTGTGCTCCTGCAAGTGCAACGAACTCAAGTTGTCGGCGCAATGGCGAAGATGAACACGATGCGGTCATAGCGCCAGCGGTTATGGCAATATTATAGGTGTCTACGGTTGCCCACAAGAAACTACATCGTCATTTTACACAAAACGAAATGAGAAGAGACGCAAGGATTTGAGACAAACGACCGATCACCACACCAAAGTTGTCTGGAGCCGCATTATCATCCAACACACCAGACAACTCGTCACTTTAATACATACATATGTTATATATGTATGTATATGTTGAATATGAATACATATAGGTAGGTATATATGTATTATAATGTTTGTGTAAAAACGTGGGTTATAAAGTGACCGCGAATGATGTTAAAGGCCATTTCCGGGCGAGCGACTCATGCCACCAGAGAAACAGAAAGAAAATCACATTCACGATGGACCCATATACTCGTGTGGATGATGGCGTATATGTTTTATATTATATGGAGCTTGAATTGCAATGCGAGTCGTCGCATTGCGACAAAACAAGCTCTTCCGCAATGGGAATGAAGATGTATATATGTAGATATATGTAGCTGAAAGGACACTGTGAACACAGATGTCAAGGTAAGATAAACAAGAGTTTTTATATATTATATAGTCCTTTATAATCCTTGTTTCAAATGTTTGCCACAATTCTCACGAATTTTTGAGGCTTGTGGTGAATTTATTTTTATATCTTTATCCTTTATTACTTTAATTTTGTTTTTTTTTTTTTTTTTCATTTTATATTTATATATTTTGTACTGTTTTATTTTTCATGCTCATGACGAAATGACTTTGTTAGTTTGTTAATATATATAGATAATAGTGCACGTGATGAATTGCGTAATTTTTTTTTAAATCAGTTCTATTTATTAGGGTGTTTCATTTTTAGGCGATATTTTTTTTTGTCTGTGATCTGTGGAAATCTGATGATTTATAAAAAAACAAAATTATTCCTGTTTGAAAGACAATTTTGAGTTAATTAGAGGCTTAGCTAATTCAAAAATTCGATTTTTCATATAAATAACACGAGAAAATTTTTTTTTTTTGACTTCAACTCGATTTTTCGGTAATCAAAAATTTTTTTTGAAAAAAATTAATATACAGCTTTGGTAGGGCATTAAATTTGCTACAAAAAAGTTGTTCATCGCAAACGCTCTCCGACCAGCAGTTTTCGAGTTGTAGAGCTGGAAAGGTGAAAGTTGATTAAAATTGACAAAAAATTTTCTTTAAACTGGAATTTATTGATTTGACATTAATTATTATCTTACAATAAACGCTATAATGCTGAATCAACAATGTAATAGCATCAAAAAAAAATTTTAATTACCAAAAAATCGAGTTGAAGTCGAAAAAAAAAATTTTCTCGTGTTATTTATACAAAAAATCGAATTTTTGACTTAACTAAGTCTCTAATTAACTCTGAATTTTTTTTCAAACGAGAATATTTTTTTTTTATAAACTATCAGATTTCCTCTGATCACAGACAAAAAAAAATATCTCCCAAAAATGAAACACTCTAATATTTATGTGAATATTTGTTATTTATTTTTCTAAAATTTTCTTCTTAGAAAATAAAATGTGGAAAATAATTATTTTTATTTCAATTAATTTCGAGGACGAGGAATTGAGAGAAGTAGTCATATGGTAATGAGTCAGTGTTGAAGAGAGAATAGTAAATAAGTAGGAGAAAAAAAAAAGACAAAAAGAGAAAAAGATTGAAAAAAAAAAAAAAAATTGTAAATGAACAATAAGAAAGCACAATAATGTGCTACTGCCTCAAAGAGAATGTCATCGTGACATTCAAGTTCTTCATCTCGTTTCTTTCTTTGCTTCTATAAGTATACTTGTCGTTGTCATTATTATTCGTATTATTATTCTCAGATTATGCTTACATAAGAAGTTTTAAATTACATCTCGTTAGTTATATGCACTGGTGTAACTTAAATTACTGTTTTTAAGTGTATTATATGCACATATAGATAGATCTAGGGGGGATATACTTATGTGTATGTGTTTATGTATTGTATATGTATATATTTGTATACACACCTGATACTGTTTTCGTGTGATATACTCACCGGAAATACTTCAAAGCTGTTGGCATTGTTTTCGTAAAATATAAAGTAAAATATTATCTTCAATTTTCATTCTTTAAAATTTTCCATTTCATGATTGAATAAATATAATATTAATTGTTAGAGAAAATAGAAGGATAATAAATTTTTTTTTTAACTTAAATAAATATTTCAACAATTTTTAAAATATAAATAATAAAAAAACTATTTAATATTGCAAATTATTATCAACTAACACTATTTGCAATCAATTATTCTACAATAAAATAAATATATTAATTCTTGAAGAAAATAAAAGAATAATTAATTTTTTTTTTAGCTTAAATAAATATTAAAAAAATATTTAAAATACAAATAATAAGAAAACTATTTAATATTGCAAATTATTATTAACTATCACTATTTGCAATCAATTATTCTACAATAAAATAAATAAATTAATCCTTGAAGAAAATAAAAGAATAATAAAAATTTTTTTTTAGCTCAAATGAATATTAAAAAAATTTTCAAAATACAAATAATAAGAACAATATTAATTATAGCAATTCATAATCAACTATCCCTATTTGCAATCAATTGGAATAATACATTTTCAATATTATAAATAAATAAAAAATATTTTTTCAATCCACAAATCAGAGTTGTATTAAAATAAAAAAATTTTTTTATCATTCAATTATTAATTTAAGCCAATAATAACACACAAAATTCCATCGTTATCTCAACTTTTAAATATTCCACCAACACTTCCTTCACATAAATACATAAATACATAAAAAGAAATAACAAATGAATAATATAAAAATATTTTTATCTATTTATTTTTCAATAAATTCATTTATAAAGAAGATCTACCGGAATTTCTCGTTAACAATCACTGATTGCAATCAATTGAAATTTCATATATATACTCTTATGGAATGTTAGAAATTGTAAATACAAATTCCCACGTTATTTTATTTGGTATATATTGTCGCTTCGGTGACCATAGGTATCCACATACATACATAAACACATACAAACATATAAATTTATATACAAATATAAACTGTGCTTTCGCTGCTACAGCATAAGACTATGCGGAAGAGTCTCTCCCTTGTTCTTCACAAAACACATTCAAAGTATATAAATACTACATAAATACATAGACACTTATATAAATATACATTTACAAATAAAAAGTTTCGATAATAAAAAATAAAAATTCACAAAAGGAAATTATTTAGCTATCGATATAAACTCATGATGCGGGTGATTCTTTCAACATGTTTATGGTATATTGGATATATCCAACATAAACTAAAACACAAAAACACAAAGTGGTAAATAAAATTTACCCCAAAGTGTCGATAAATATTTTTTCCCATTCAAACAAATATTTATATAAATAAATACACAAAAAGTCACAAAATAAAACTTAACTTGCAACATTGTAACACTGTCTACGTACATAAATGTATAATATTATGTGGGTGGTATTAAATATGGGTGAAGGCAACACTACAATAGCCTCACCCGACGCAACAAGTGTTAACCTACGCGCTCCCTGTCTACATATTTTGCATATAAAATATATTAATATATAAATAAACGTGACAATAGATAATGAAACATTATTGCAGGATGAAAGGTAAAATGTTTATAGGTTATTTCAATTCGATTGGTATTAAACATATTATTTCATAAATATATATAATATATATATGTACAAAAGTATTTATAGTCAGTTGGGAAAGTGTGTGTATATATAGTTTGTCGATGAGTTGTGGTAAAAAGGTATTCTAACTTCCATTGGCACAACTTTCCTCTTCAAGCAAAATATAAAGGGGATAGATACACAACACTTTAGTGCTCAATGGTAATTTAATATAAAATATGATATATTAGTTGTTTTATCGCGATGGGGAATTTTAGTCAGTGTGGAAAGTGCAACGGGGATCAAGTGTCTGTGGCATTCACAATATATTTAAATATTTATAAATATATATTAATACTTTCCTTTGATGAGATGATGCTACCTATCATATGTATGAGCTTTATTTTAATATTAATATATGTGTATATAAATTTATAATAAGTAATTTATTATATAAATTACTGTATATGTAACATTTGACTTTATTGTTTATTGTTTAGGTAACTAGATAGCGTTTGGAATTTATTTTTTTATTTTTTAAATAAAAATATATTACCATCGCTGATATTGCGATATGAAATTGTACTTTTGACTTGACATTATTCGTTCAGTTGTTGGTATAATCGTGTAACAATTAATTCTGTGAGATAATACTGAAGAGATATGTCTTATGGATAATTTTTGTTCAGTATTTTTTTTTTTTCTTCTTTGGGTTAATATCAACTGCAGTGCATCGGAAAGTGTCATCGGTAATAATTTTTCACGTTGATATTTCTTTATCGCTATTATCATTTAGTGTATGTTTATGTATGTGTGTTTATGTACAAAGTCTTTTGTCGCTTTTATATAGTAAGTAGACAGGTAACATCAGGCAGCAAGTCAGATAATACTCAGGATATCGAATATCATTGTTTAGTTATATCGCGCATGGTTATAAGGGAATTTATGTGTATATATTTATGTTTCTATCCCACGAATAATCCTCTCACTTGATTGAATATATTATGTGCTTTTAAAGGTGTTGCAAGTGTTGATATGAAGGTTGGAGATAGTTATATTGAAGGAGTAATATCCTGTGAAAATTATTTATACTTGGGAAAATAAATATTGGGTGTTGGAAATTGTCATATAATTTTTCAAGAAGAATAATGCACTTTAAATAATTTTCTGACTACAATTTGCAATCTAGCTATCGATATACATATATGAAATTATTGTCCAGATTTTGGCGCACAAAAAACGACCATATTGATTATAGTTTGATAAACTTTTGATTACAGAAAGAGCTTGTGAATATTCACAAAAAAAAAATTCAACCAAATTTATTTCAATCCACTAATCGATTCAATTTGCCGCAGAATTTTTTATTATAATAAGTTAAGACAAAGTGGTTTCAATTGTTGTTAGATGGATTAAGATAAAGTATGTTAATACATATATACATTAAACATTCGTGGGATCATTGGGTCGGTATCGGTCCCTCGCAATTCACAGAGACACTTTATATTGTCACTCTAATTTTTTTCTTCTCCTCAAGCATAATTTTTTTTTTTTTTCATTACCATCAACAATTCAACACAAGACTAAAACACATTCCAATCTCATCAACCTTATGCTCTCTCTATTAAAGAAAAAAAAAAAAATCCCACACAATAAATATTTCTATTAATTAATAAATATAAAAATTAAAAAAATTCTCCTTATGATATTGATAAAAAATTATTTGTTCAAGTGTAATATTATTTCCAAGGTATTGACCTACAGAGAAAGGATAACGATAGATAAAATTGACTTGAGTGCCGCGTGACGCCCTATTGAGTTTGTTATAGAGTAAAATTACCGATCAATGCGACGATCGAGTGTTTTTCATGGTCGAACCCCGAGGGGGACGATTATAAGAGAAAGAGCACGATGAAAATTAGTGAGAGAGGTAAAGAACGGTTTACATACACTAGTATTCTATGTATATACGAGTAGTATTGATGTATTGATGTATGTATGTATGTATATGTAGTAAAAGAGTTTGAATTGAACTAAGAGTTTGTTGGCGATCAACGATGAGAGCAAAACAACGGGACATTAATAATAGTGTCCTACGCGACGATGCTCAAAGGGTAATTGTTGTTGTATATATTCTTGAGTGAGTCTATATATACATGTATATATTCAGCGCAATGTGCGATATATATAGTGGAGTGAACACAAAACATTGTCGTCGCCCTCGATAGATATCGACAAGTCATTCTCCCGATTTATTTTATATATTTTATATACACTCATTCGCGAGTGTACAATAGTCAGTTGATAATTCACTGATTATATTTATATAATTATATAGCATTACAATATATGGATGGAGAGACTTGTTGATAGGTTTTATTTATTTATAAAACCTATCAAGAGTATTATAAATAAAACCTATCAACAGTCAATGTGAAATTTTTATTTTATCATTTATATTTTTTATGCGGATTTTTAATTTTTATTGGGAGATTTTATTGAATAGATTATCTCGAAAATATTTTTTACGTTAACAAGCATCAAATAGGGATCTTCAAGTTGGGATTGGTAAATAATTAGAATTATTAAAATTGTTATTTCCAATTGAAAAACAAAAAAAAGTTTTTTTTTTTCATCATTTATTTTTTTAATTTTTAATATGAGATTTTATTGAACAAATTATCTCAAAAATATTTTTCATGTTAACAAACATCAAGTAAAAATCCTCAAGTTCACTACAATCATAATCAAAATTATTAAAATCATTAAAATTAATAAAATTATTAATAAAAAAAAATTTTTTTTCCTCATCATTTATTTTTTTAATTTTTATTGGGAAATTTTATCGAACAGATTTTCTCAAAAATATTTTTCACCTTAACAAACATCAAGTACAAATCCTCAAGTTCACTACAATCACAATTAAAAATTATTAAAATCATTAAAATTAATAAAATTATTAATAAAAAAAAAAAAAAAATTTCTTTTCATAAATTCTTTCATGCATGAATAATAAATTCGATATATAAATATTACAACTCAACTAGAAGGTATTTAAAATTAATAATAATAGAGTTGAATACATGTATATAAACATACGTATAATAAAGTGGGGATGAAGGTACATATACATACATATGTAAGTATATAGAGAGGTTGCGTCGCGCAAAAGTTGCGATAAGCCATCGGGGCGCGAAAAGACCAAAGAGGCATCGAGGGAGAAAGTTCTATTAATCGTATGCAGAGTATACATATATATATATATATATAAATTCACATCATAGCATAGAACGATAGAGAAAGAGGCAACAGGAAAAAAGAAAGACACAGTGAGAATAGAAAAAAATAAAATAAATAAATAATAATGAACAAAAAGAAAAAAAAAAAAAAAAAGAAAAAAAGCGAAAATATTCATCGCACGACCACGAAAGGCAAAGTGAAGATGCCACGACAATGGCCAGGCGAAACTCTTGTTGGTGCAAAAAAATAAATAAGTATATGTATATATGTATATATAAATAAGGGGAGATAGAGATAGAATAGAAGAGAGAAATAAGTTAAAGGATCTCGTGCATCAGCTGATGCTTTGCGCTTGCTTGCCAATACAGTCTTTTTGACACACGAGTCCTCTTTCGTTACCTAGCAATTAACATTTTGATGACCCAGGAAGCACGATCGTTATTATCCCATGCAATCAATTAATTTACTTCAAATATATATTAGAATTAGAATTAAAATTTAAAAACTTTGAGTGTAATAATTTTTATTTTATGATTGAATAATTTTTCTTGAATTTATTTTATATTTTATTTTTATTTGATTGGAGATTTTTGGTTGTTTGTATTATGACGGATGTGAATTAATATAAAAATTATATAAAGTTTTAATAATAATTTAGTGAGGAGAAAATATTTAATATTGCAAAAAGAAAATAATTGAAAAAAAATTCTCCAATTAATTTCTTTTTTTTTTTTTTGTTTTTTTTCATTGTATCAATTTTTTTCCCATGTATTTAATGACTATAGATCAAAGTAAAAGTGGCGAATTGATCTTACTACTTAAAAGTCCTGTGCACAAAACGGAGAAAGGGTCAAATGACCTTTTCTTCCGGTCGACACGCGATGCATCGGCGTCCTGCAGTCTATTGCGTCGTTAATATACGCGGGTGTTCTCGCGTACGAAGATTAATAACTGGCGGTTGTGCCTCGTGTACTGCCGGCGGTTATGCACTTACATTGTCGAGACAAAGAAAAGATGATTTAAGAAGAAGAGTTTAGAAGAATAATATTGAAAGAGATCGCTTGAAGGTAAATATGTCTGTGTGGTATTGCCGATTTATCTTGGACAAATTCACTGAATTAATATCACACATATACACCAAGTGACCAAGAAGTCAAAATTTATTTTCGATTAATATTCATCTTTAGAATTAATTAAATAACACAATCAAAATTAAATATAAATAAATTTCCTTAAAACAAAATAAATATAAAATCAATTAAATTATTATTTTATATCAATTATTTCATTGAAAATCATCTCAAATTTGTATTTAAAAATGTAAATTACATCAAAATAGATTTAAAAAAATTTATTCATTAAAAAAAAAAATTAATTTATTGAAGAATAGAATTTTAGAAATATATTTTTCAAATTCATTAATTCAATTAGATATATTAAATTCTTTTATTTATATTTATGTATGAGTATATTATTTTGTCGCAATGTCATTGGTCCAAAAATACCCTCCATTACTAGCCTCATCTTATGTATAGTTATTAATCTCCTTGTTTAGAACGTCAACCATCAGATTATAATTTCACATGAATATTATTGTTGTCAAAAAAAAAAAAAATAATTTACACACAAATACATTTATCTTCCAACTAGGAAGTAAATTATGATTAATTGTATAACAATTGTGCACTTGATTTATTAATCATACATATATAAACATAATAATAATAATAATAATAACAATAACAACAACAACATATCATTTATATTTATCCAGATATATTTTCGCTCGTCGCCAATTGTTTTATATTATACTATCATTAATTAAAAAAATAATAAAACACTTAGTGAAAGCCAAAGTGAAATGAAGATAATAAACAACATAAAAATTTAATTCAACTGTAAATTGTTAATAAGTTCAAGTGCACATATAATAAACAGTAACGAACTTGTTAATATTAAATTTAAAAAAGAAAATAAATAAATAAATATAATATGCACATATTATATATTTATCCATACATTTTTTTGTTTTTAATTTATATATTAAATCAGGTCACAACTGTATAGATGTATATACCCCGAGGAGATCGCTAGGGCATGTAAAAATTTATGTATAAGTGCTTGGCCAATATAATTAATGTTCACTCGTATCATTTACACATGACACACCGTGCGCTCCAAGCTCGCACATATACACACTTTCTCCGACGTGTATAATCTCCCTTTGTTATTATATGCAGTTATTATTTCTATATAAGTGTACGTATATATATGTTTATATACTTGTGATGTATATATTTATAATGATGCGCAGTCGTTTGAATGTTGTGCTAACAAGAGATGAAGCTCCGACACAAAGATATTTATTTTTTAACGCATCTGTGACAAATTTGTTTCGTGTCTAAATTTAATTTTCATTTCATCTGTGACAGAGCTTTTCCACTTAAGCTCATCATGAATTAAACATTATTAATACGAGCGTCTAATGCAAAATAAATATATTTTAATATATATGTTTTATTTAAGAAAATATTTCTATGAATATTCAAGAGATGAAAGAAATTTTTGAAGAAGAGTAAAAATATATTTTGGATTATTTATTGTGAGTTTTTTATTTATAAAATTCTTTGTTACCATTGGAAGGAATTTAAATTCATACTTATGAATGAAATATTTCAAGTTGAATTAATTAATTAATGTAGTTAGGAAAATTGATAAATAATTTTTTTTTTTTTTCAATTAAATTTTTATGTATGAAGTTGAATTAATTGTTTAATGAGTATAATGCATCATTATTTATTTTTTTTTATGTTGATGTAGGTATACTTGAAGAGTCCCACGGATAATCAAAAGTATCTAACACGCAAAATGCGAAATATTCTCTTGAGAATGAGATACAAGTCGATTAATTTTCACACCATAAAGATATATATTTACTTTCATAGACGTGTCTGTGCGTGTTTGTTGAATGTATTAACTGTACTATCGTGAGTGTTGAGTTAGCAATTAGCAATTGATAGTTTGTTATATACACATAGTGAGGGCGTGTCTTTAAATAAACGAACGTGAATCAAGCTCAATTTTAAATATATATTTAATAAAATAATTTATAAGGAAGAAAATTCGATGTAGAAAGGAATAAAAAGGGTCAATAAATTTTCACACAACTGCAGAGGTGTTTTATAAAAATTTCTGCGAGTCATCAGTGCCCTAAGGTGCATATTAACAAGTCTTGATGTCGTCTGGAAGTGATAATTTTGAGAGATATTTTATGTGTTTGCTCGTTGTGATGGTCACGTCTGATCTTTAATATCGATTTATTATTACTACTTTTTTTTTTTTTTCTTTTTCACAGACCTTTCTCTCAACTCAATGCAATAATAAATATGTGTGTAGTCAATGATGTTTATCAACTCATTTGATAAAATACTTTCGGAATAAAAAAGTTCAACAGTCATCAAAGAATGAAAAGTCATATCTGATTATAGAAATTATAAAATTTTTAATATATCTTTTTTATACATGAAAGATATTTAATATTTGAAAGTTATTTGAAGCTCGATCATTTTAATTAAGAAAAATGGTTTTATCTTCAAGGTAGAGAGTAAATAAACGAAAATAAAAAAAATAAATGAGTCAACAAATAAAAATAAATGCTAATAAAAAAGCTAAATATTAATAATAATCCACAAAAATTATTTTACAACGATGATAAATTGAGGAAAATTGTAATAAAAAAATTTCTCGTTATTTCTTTTTAGGAACAAGATAAAAATAATAAAAGGAATTATTCTGTTGCGGTTTTTAATGTAGAAAAAAAAATCTACAATGACTTTAACAACAATTCTTTTCTCCTTGTATTATTGCATGTAATATTGTTTAAAAAAAAAATATCACGTAGACGTATTAAAATGTTACGATGGCAAACCATAACACCACGCCTTTCCATCCTCCGTCTCTGTAATATAATTTATAACTTTATTTTATTTTATACAGTTTATTTTATTTTTACATCAACATCATATCATCACTGCCATCATCATTATTACTATTAGATAATTTTCCACATTTTCCTACGCACACAAAACCGGATAATTTAATAATCTTTCAACTTGATGATGTCAGCCATTATAATTAATTCACTCTTATTGCTTTATACTTTTATCTTACACTGAATTTATTTATTTATTTATATATTTTAGTAATATTCACCAGACTATTTAATACACCCGCACTAAAAGTTAAAAAATAAATTTTATTTTCCGTTTTCAATTATATTTTATTATAAATTATTAGTATCTTTTTATATTCATCCATTTCTTTTTTCTTTTTTTTCTTTTTTATAAACAAGCTCGCGTGGCGAACGCGATAGTAGTTTGCTATTTATTCAGAAGAACTGTGCTACTTTATAAAATTACACACACACACATTTATATTATTACACACTACATATACAAACCAACTTTCCGTTCTCATCGTTAGAAATAAATAAAAAAATAAAAAAATAACATATAGTACAAAGAAAAAAATCGAGAGCACTCGATATTAAATCTAATAAACAATTCCGGTGTAATATTAACCAATAACCGGTCCAAGATATTATGTGCATGCTTGTACATGTATGTAATGTATGTATAAGTATATGTGTCTTGTTTGTTATTCGTGATATACCTGACATCGAATTTTTATGTTGAATTTTGCATTCAAAAATTTTATTTCAAAACGTATTTATACTCTCCACTATTTGTGTATACATAATTTACTGTAACATTAAAACATGATCGCGGGAGAAAGAGAGACGATGAAAAAATTGCAAACACCTTTACGTAAAGGACATGTATATATTGAACGACTTTCCCGCCCACAATATTCCGAGTACACATAAATATTTAAATGCATATATGTATTCGTGAAATATATATATTCCAAATGATTGTACAACTTCTGACGATATTTAAGCAGGTGGTTATAACCACTGTGAGCATATTTATTGCGATTATTTTCTGCGTAACTTTAGGGCGAATATTACAAGTCTCATTATTTATAAATAATAAATAATAATAATGGAAAATAATAATACACTGCATAACTAGTTGTGAAAAAATAAATAATCTGTGAAAATACATGAATAAAATTATTTAGATTTATGTTGAGCATAAAAAATGAAATTTAGTTTGATTTTGTAAAATGAAGATGATGAAAAAAATTAGTAAAATTATTGAAATTAAATACTGCTAATTATTTAAGTAATAATAAATTTATAATGTGAGTATATGATGAAAGTGATTGATATTATTGACAGTTAGATTTATATCAAACATGAAAAATAAAACAAAATTGAATTTTGTAAAATGGAGATAATAAAAAAGAATTAGTAAAATAATTAAAATAAAATACTGCTAATTATTTAACTAAAAATAATTTTATAATGTGAGTATTTGATGAATGTAATTGATATTATTGACAGTTGGATTTATATTAAACATAAAAAATAAAACAAAATTGAATTTTGTAAAATGGAGATAATAAAAAAGAATTAGTAAAATAATTAAAATAAAATACTACTAATTATGTAACTAAAAATAATTTTATAATTTGAGTATTTAATGAATGTAATTGATATTATTGACAGTTGGATTTATATTAAACATAAAAAATAAAACAAAATTGAATTTTGTAAAATGGAGATAATAAAAAAAATTAGTAAAATAATTAAAATAAAATACTGCTAATTATTTGATTAAAAATAATTTCATAATTTGAGTATTTGATGAATGTAATTGATATTATTGACAGTTGGATTTATACTAAACTTAAAAAATAAAACGAAATTGAATTTTGTAAAATGGAGAAAATAAAAAAAATTAGTAAAATAATTAAAATAAAATACTGCTAATTATTTAATTAAAAATAATTTTATAATTTGAGTATTTAATGAATGTAATTAATATTATTGAAGGTTGGATTTATATTAAACATAAAAAATAAAACAAAATTGAATTTTGTAAAATAGAGATAATAAAAAAAATTAGTAAAATAATTAAAATAAAATACTGCTAATTATTTGATTAAAAATAATTTTATAATTTGAGTATTTGATGAATGTAATTGATATTATTGACAGTTGGATTTATATTAAACATAAAAAATGAAACAAAATTGAATTTTGTAAAATGGAGATAATAAAAAAAATTAGTAAAATAATTAAAATAAAATACTGCTAATTATTTAATTAAAAATAATTTTATAATTTGAGTATTTGATGAATTTTATTGATATTATTGACAGTTGGATTTATATTAAACATAAAAAATGTAAGAAAATTGAATTTTGTAAAATGGAGATAATAAAAAAAAATTAGTAAAATAATTAAAATAAAATACTGCTAATTATTTAATTAAAAATAATTTTATAATTTGAGTATTTGATGAATTTTATTGATATTATTGACAGTTGGATTTATATTAAACATAAAAAATGTAAGAAAATTGAATTTTGTAAAATGGAGATAATAAAAAAAAATTAGTAAAATAATTAAAATAAAATACTGCTAATTATTTAATTAAAAATAATTTTATAATTTGAGTATTTGATGAATTTTATTGATATTATTGACAGTTGGATTTATATTAAACATAAAAAATGTAAGAAAATTGAATTTTGTAAAATGGAGATAATAAAAAAAAATTAGTAAAATAATTAAAATAAAATACTGCTAATTATTTAATTAAAAATAATTTTATAATTTGAGTATTTGATGAATTTTATTGATATTATTGACAGTTGGATTTATATTAAACATAAAAAATAAAAGAAAATTGAATTTTGTAAAATGGAGATAATAAAAAGAATTAGTGAAATAATTAAAATAAACTATTGCTAATTATTTGATTAAAAATAATTTCACAGTGTGAATATATGATGAATGTGATTGATATTATCATCAGTTAGATTTATTATCAGTTAGATTTATGTTGAACATAAAAAATAAAACAAAATTGAATTTTGTAAAATGGAGATAATAAAAAAAAATTAGTAAAATAATTAAAATAAAATACTGCTAATTATTTAACTAAAAATAATTTTATAATGTGAGTATATGATTAATTTTATTGATATTATTGACAGTTGGATTTATATTAAACATAAAAAATAAAACAAAATTGAATTTTGTAAAATGGAGATAATAAAAAAGAATTAGTAAAATAATTAAAATAAAATACTGCTAATTATTTAATTAAAAATAATTTTATAATGTGAGTATATGATGAATTTTATTGATATTATTGACAGTTGGATTTATATTAAACATAAAAAATAAAAGAAAATTGAATTTTGTAAAATGGAGATAATAAAAAGAATTAGTGAAATAATTAAAATAAACTATTGCTAATTATTTGATTAAAAATAATTTCACAGTGTGAATATATGATGAATGTGATTGATATTATCATCAGTTAGATTTATTATCAGTTAGATTTATGTTGAACATAAAAAATAAAACAAAATTGAATTTTGTAAAATGGAGATAATAAAAAAAAATTAGTAAAATAATTAAAATAAAATACTGCTAATTATTTAACTAAAAATAATTTTATAATGTGAGTATATGATTAATTTTATTGATATTATTGACAGTTGGATTTATATTAAACATAAAAAATAAAACAAAATTGAATTTTGTAAAATGGAGATAATAAAAAAAAATTAGTAAAATAATTAAAATAAAATACTGCTAATTATTTAATTAAAAATAATTTTATAATTTGAGTATTTGATGAATTTTATTGATATAATTGACAGTTGGATTTATATCAAACATGAAAAATAAAACAAAATTGAATTTTGTAAAATGGAGATAATAAAAAAAATTAGTAAAATAATTAAAATAAAATACTGCTAATTATTTAATTAAAAATAATTTTATAATTTGAGTATTTAATGAATGTAATTGATATTATTGACAGTTAGATTTATATTAAACATAAAAAATGAAACAAAATTGAATTTTGTAAAATGGAGATAATAAAAAAGAATTAGTAAAATAGTTAAAATAAAATACTGCTAATTATTTAATTAAAAATAATTTTATAATGTGAGTATATGATGAATGTGATTGATATTATTGACAGTTAATTACTGCACTACATATCCTATTTCTCAGTTATTAAATATTAATTGGCCTATAGTCCTCTTTCATTCCTCTATTTCTTCATTTTATATTATACCATCAGGCTACATCATCATTTTATCGCGCACGTGTCCTCGTTTTGTTGGCCTACTCGTGCCGCGTTCACTCGCCAAAGCGCACCAAACAATTCACCGTCTCGCGCGAATGCAATCCGCGTGAGACACTTTATTGCCATCGCGCGAGCACCGTAACGATCCAATGATTCCGCGTACGATGGTATGGGTTGGATTCTATATATGCACCAGAGGTTAAAAGGTTCTGGCACGTGGTTATATATAGATATAGTAGAAAAATTGAGGGGAAGAGGAAGAAAAAATAACGATCGAGCCACTAAGATAATATTAATATTTTTATAAAAATTCGCGCGCGTCAATTGATCGTATTTTAATTTTATTTCTCAATATAACATAAAATTAAATTATAAACTTGACCTACGGGAGATTAATAATAAGTAATATAATGTAATGTAACATAATTAGTAAAAATTTTAATTTTATAACAAACTGTTGAATTAAATTAAATTATTCACAAATAAAATTCGCGATGTCTTTTTTTTTTCTCATCAATTATTCATGAGACATATTTAAATATATTTTCATTAATATTTCACGCTTGTTGACCTATTATTAACCGTCATATTTACATCATCATTATTATCGTAATTTAAAGTAGAAAAAAAAATTTCTGAGGTAAAAAAGAAAATGAAATTTTTTTTTTATTGCTTTTACATTTCATGAAATTGATGGATTGTTGTTTTGAATTAAATATTATATTGCGAAAAGTTTAATTAAAGATTATTTATAAAATTTATTCTGGGATGAAATGACGTGTGGTATATAGTAATTTGAAAAAAGAGAAAAAGTTTTAGAGAGAATTTAAAGTTTTGGACGTATGGGGAAAATATAAAAGGAGGGTGAGTGGTAT
This sequence comes from Microctonus brassicae, assembly GCA_918226075.1. Classification (NCBI taxonomy): domain Eukaryota; kingdom Metazoa; phylum Arthropoda; class Insecta; order Hymenoptera; family Braconidae; genus Microctonus; species Microctonus brassicae. The sequence goes on along the minus strand of OW445485.1, from coordinate 5,795,398 downwards.
TATTATATTGTAATAAATTTTAAGAGTACAAAGTAAATTATGGGGATTGGTCTATGTCGATAGATACGAATGGAAGATTCAATTCATGCGTGAATAAATGAACAATTCACCATATGCCAAAATAAATAAGATATGTGTGTATAATATGTGCGTTATTAAATGTGTAGTTATTTTTATGGTATGTGTATAAAGTTGATGGGCTGCAATACAGTGACACAATGTATTTATTATGTTGGATATTGATACTGGATAATCAGCCAGACTGGTGTCTAGATTGTTTATACACTAATAAATCCTGACAGAATTCGCTGTCACGTTAATATTTTAACACGAGAATCAATTTTGGATAGAGGTCGTTTACGAGAGCATTCGACCGGTAATAATTAAATAACCACATGAAACAACTCAGTTCAATGGTCCATTAATAATCAGAATATTAAATCATTAAAATTAATGAAATAATAAAATTAAATCTACAATGAAAAAAATGAATAAATTTTTTTTTTTTTTTCAAATTTGTTTATCTCAAGTTAATAATTAAATAAATTGCTTAATAATTTTTTAAACACTTTTTGACTAATTGAATACTTGATTGTAACGTTTTAAAATATTTATCAATCATTTAACTTTATTTATTTCCACTCGATTTGATAATAAAATAAAAACAAATGAAATAGTTGAAATATTTTCATTCAATCATTCACAAAGAAAATTCAATTAAAATTCATTTTATTTCTCATCCCTTCGATCATAAATATTAAAAACTTTTCTACATCAAACTCTTTGATTCTACGTAAATAAAAGATGTATAATAAAAAATAAAAATTGAAACAATAAAAATTTATTTCAATTAATACTTTCAAATATTTGTGACAGAAATTAACTATAAAAATTTTACATTTTATATTTTCATCAAAAGCAGCTCTAAACTTGAAAAAACAAACGTATAAAAATTTTTCTCCATTACAAACAAACATAAAATTCAAATAATTAAACAAACAATTGTTCATACAACTCAACAATTAATTTATTAATTAATTAATATCATTATTTGTCTTTGGATTTAATAAACACAATGATTAATGCCAATGAAGTTAAGTTTATTTGTTTTTCATTGTATAAACAATACAATACAATACAATACAAATAAAACAATCATCTCTACCTACTATACATGTATATAAACAACCAAGTCAGTGAGTCGTGACTGAACATGGAAAGTTTACCGCCGGATGCCAAGATATACATTCGGGACCAGCTTTTTTGACTATAGAGATGTGTTTACTAGTACATAGTTGTGCTCGTGACGTGGATATCCATTGCGGAAACCAACAGTCTTATATATCTATATACAGATGGTTATAAAGTAGGCCTATATGTACATAAAACAAGATTAATTGCGAGCATTAGTGATATTTATTTATGTTTATATCGCGTGTCATTAAAAGGGTCTTGTGATATTTCCAATTGGCTCATTAGTCAAAACACTATTGCATCATTATACATCAATTTAACAATTAATTTATCACTATATATATTTATATATATGTATTATGAAGCTATGTATAGAGGTAAAATGAATTTTATATTGTGTATTTTATGGGGAAGGAAATAATAGAAGTTGAATTATGAAGAGAAAATAAATTTTATTTGAAGCTTGAAATAAAAATGTTTTTGTATATTAATGATGTGTATTAATCATTAATTCATTATTGTAATCATTTATCAAGTTATTACATTGAATATTTATATTACATATATATATATTATATGTATATTTGTTTAGGAACAGTTTGAATTGATTCATTTAGTTCATTCATCATTGAAATATGAAATAATAAATTATTTATACAAACTTAGAAATGTTTGAATTTATATTTTTATTTAAACAATACTACGATATTAACTCTTAATATTATTACTGTAATATCGTGGGAGGTTTTTTTAATGAATAAAGATTTTTTATTTGTACATTTATTATGTTTTAAATTAATTGTAAATAAAGGAATAAAAAAACAAAAAATGAATAAAAGAAATTCTCCAGTAGAAACTCTACTCGTTATTTTTGTTATTAGTTTACACAAGATTGTTCAACGTATTTTGCTCTGTCATCACGAGGCAATGTGTACTAAAATGTAGTAAACCGTGTACGATAATTTATGCGACAGTTTCCATAGTAGTTGAGACAGAATAAATAATAAAAGAAAACTAGAAAGAAAAAAAAAAAAAGGCAAACGAGAAAAAAAAATTTTTAAAGAAAAATAAAAGTATTTTCTCGATGGGAAATATAAGGCGGAGATAGTGATTCCTGTCAAGACACAAGAGCACATCGTAAAGAATGCTCGTAAAATCGCGTGTGAGGGGCAAACCCAAAGAGGCTCATTTTCTTCAAGCACTTTATACACATAAACTCACAGTCTTCTCTCGACGGTTCTATTTATTGTGTCCTCTGCTTCCTCTTCCGTCCATCTTATCTGTCTTCTGCACTGCAGCAGTCACCTACACATGTATATCATATCGGAAGTACGCATACTTAAACATTTATATACCTTGACATTCCCGAAAAATAAAAAAAATAAATATAAATAATAAATAATTTTCCTTCACTTCAAAAACTCAACAATTCAAAATTAAAATTAACTCCAATTAATCAATTATTTTTCTATCATTAAACAACATTTCACACGCTATTATTGTCGCATATCTTTAATCCCTGCCATTTAATTACTTATCATTCAAATTAATTAGCGAAAAAAAAAAAATAAATAAATAAATAAAAGGAACAATTATATGAAGAATACAAAGATGAAAAATAAAACAAAGTTTTGTTTGAGTGAAAAAGAAAGTAAAGTAGTTACAAACAAACGTCCTTGAGCATTAATTACCTTGTTGTACACATCAGTGTGAAGATGTCAACGTCCACGAGTAAAAGTATACGTCTCTCTCAGTCATTCTCTCTTTACCTTATTCTCTCATTCTCGTTTCTCCTGGCAATGGCCTGGAGGAGGCCACTGCGCTGCAGTCAACCGTCTTGCACGTCGCATTGTGGGAAAATGACACGACCGGAAGCATTGGAAGCAGCCTACCGTGGATTAGCCTTCCTTATTACAACTTGACTTTTCTACTTTTTTTTATTTTTTATTATTATACAAATACATTTTCAAATAAACAAAATAATTCTATCCATTTACTCCTGGTGAATGTCCCAAGTAAACTTTCATACATAACGATAAATAAATTCAAGTGGATGAAAATTCTTTTGTCTTTTATTTTAAATAAAATAATAATACTAAATATCAATGAATGTAAATATAAGTTTATATAATTCATGAATTTAATGTGTTATAATATCAATGAATTTATTTAGTTTATTACAATAAAATATTCATTTATAATATTTGACATTTATATCTTTAGCGAAGGAATTGTTGCACAAATATTTTCTATGATGTAATAATATTATTATAATCATGAATATAAATATATTATAAATAGTCACGTGAAGAGATGTTGCTTTATATAAAATAATTGTCGAGTTGATCACGTTATGAAAGTGAATTTTTGTGCTGACACAAAATAAATTGATGACACGTTGAATAATTTATTGAAAAAAAAAAATAATAAATATATTTTTTAAGGACATACAAGTATATATTTTTCTCAAATACCAATGCAATTTAATATTATATACATATATCGATATATAAATGTTGGAAAAATGGAAAAAAAAAAATTATTAATGAACATTTATGCGTGTGTGAAAAATATAGAGAGGCGTAAATTGCATACGTGAATAAAACTATACATATTGTAAAGACAGTGGGTGAGAAAATTTTCGCATGAAAATTATGAGAATAATGACGACGGTATTTTACATATGTATATCTGTATATATTACCTATTTTAGTTGAATTGTTCTTTTGCTGTTACAATGTTTGATGATAATAAGTGTTTAATTGACAGGTAAACGAAGGGAACAATTGAAGTGATGGTGTGAAATGGGTTAAAAGTAATATTATAGCGGGACAAAATGTAAAATAGGTTGAATATATATTTATTTTTCAATACACCCCTTTATAATATGTAAATTAAACATGAGAAAATATTTTTTTTTTTTAATTTAATATTGATAATTATTATTATATTGATAAAATTATTTTTTTATCAATGTCGAGGGTAAATTAATATTTATTTGTTTTTCTTTTTTATAAATATCCAATTCATGACATGTAATGATTAATTTAATTCCTATTTAATATATGCACATGTAAGATATTGATTAATAACAAAATAAATATCGTGAAAAAATGAAACAATAAAAATGATTTGTCCAGGAAGTCGTGTGTTAAAAAATAAATTTAACTGATGAAACATTATTTGAATTATTTCTATGAAACGATCGTCCTTACTGGAAGTCAATTAGTCCTATGTATTAATCTATACAGATAGATAAACATGTGCGTGTGTATATGTTTTCTCTACAAAATATGACGTGAGAGACAAAAATAAATCTATTACAGTTAAAATATAAAATAATAGTTCACGAAGAAATATACGATTGGTGAATTGACTGATCGGTTGGATTGGAATTTAATGAGCCATGGCAATGTAGAAAGGATGAAATAAAAATAAAAAAAAAGAAGAAAAACTAAAACATTCGCGTGTAGAAGAAATGTGAGACGTAGAAAAAAAAAAATAAATAAAAAATGATATATTGCAAACGCAACGAAAAGATTTGAGGAAGGTGAGGGCCAGGTCTCTTTTAGTTTCTCTCTTGTACGCCGCGCGGCCAGACCTTGAGGCGCACTCTGAGATTATATAGGTACCTATGTAGATGTATTATATATACTTACATATATGTACATGTATACATATTCACTATATACTGGACCAGTGTACGATAAATGCCGCGTCGGGGCAGAATGTAAATGCGCGAGCGAGAAAGGGCATTTCATTCACCAGTCCATTCTATGGCAACGTTGGTCACGGTCTTTCTGCTGGAGGTTTTGCAGCGATTAGTCTTGGAAAATGCTTCGACTGTATATTTATAAACTATATATCCCATAACGATCAGTGGAGAACTGGGGAAAAAAAAAAAAGACATAAGAATTAAATGAGGAAGAAAGAAAAATATCACTTTGCATTTTCGATTGGGAAATTAAAAAAATAATTGAAGCTGCAAATAAATTAATTATATTGAATTTTAAATTTGTTTTGGATGTTTAACATTTATTTAATGTATGCAAATTGTTTTTTTTTTTTGTTTTTTTTAGTATAGATATTTTATTGTAATTGGAAATAGTTAAATTGGTATAAATTGGAATTGAAGATTAATTTATTTTAAGAGTATAATTTTAATGATTTAATTAATTATTTATGAATTGATAATTGAATTAATTATTTGTGTGATGTAATTAACTTATTAATCAGTGTTATAATTGTGTGATTAAAATCATCCACTTGAAATGATTAATATCTGATTATAAATTAAACTTATTTTTAATCATTAAAATAAAACACTGATTTAATCTAATATTAAATTAATTTATTTAATAACATTGTTATATTATGAAATTTAATTTGATATCTCTCTCAATAGATTGAATTAAACTGCAATTAAATTATTCAAATGAAAATAATTTACAATTCATTATCAGAAAAATATTTCTGCAAATGTAACATTTATTTAAAATTTTTATATTTTTTTTTATTCTTTATTAACCAACGAACAAATTGTAAATATACCTACACATTTATTGTAAACAAAGACACAGCAATATTATTTAAATAATATTTAATTGTCCTCGATTCTCAATAATTTATTACTCAATTTAAATATTCAAACAAATTTTATTTCCGCTGACGTTTTCACAACTTGAAATTTGTTTTAAAAAAATTTTAATACACCCGGAATATAACAGCAAAAAAATATTACAAATATATATATTTATTCATAAACATATATACTTAGATATGTGTGGCGTTTGGAAAAATCATAAACGTAAATATGCAAAAGCAAGATGAGTAAAAATAATTTGTAATAAATCGTGGACTATACGTCTGTATAGTTTATCGTTCAGTTATGCGCTCGTGAACGTCCCATGGTGGTTATGGGGTGAGAGCCACCAAATTGATTGCAATGTTGGTCCGAATGGTCAAGGATATATATGTATGAACACTCATGACAAAGATACCCAACCATACATTTAGGTATATACGTTATTTAAAATAAAAAATAAAAATATTTTATATCCATTGTAGCAATAAGAATTCTTTACTCGTTTATTTCAATGTAAGTATTTATATTCCATTTACTTTTCAAAGATCTTTTCGATATTAATATTGCACACATATTATATAGACTTGATATACTCATGTAATATATACTGTGTATATAGACACATTGACATTCAAGATTAATTAAAAAATATTATTTATGAAATAAATAGAAAAAGAAATTTTTTCTTTCATTCATATTTCATCATTTTATTACTTATTTCCTATTTATTTCTCCATAAATAAAAAAAATTTAATTATCCCCGGTAGTTTATAATATTATAAATAATCATATAAATAATTTAAAAATATAAAAAATAAAATTAATCAATTGTTTATAAACTGTCAAATAAAATTTTTTCCTGAATGAATTTTTAAAACGAAAAAACAAAAATATTTTTTTCATATTTAATTTTATATTTATTTTATATAATTTTTATAGTTCACTAATTTACAACAAAACATTTATAACATAAAAAAAATTGTTATTTTTTATAGCTCTTAGCTTTGCTATGTATAAATATTTATATGTAGAACTTTCGTGACACGAAGACAAGAGATGCGAATTCTTAAGGAAGGCACTCCAATAAGATCGTGACGTTCGCTTAAGCAAAATAGTCTCCTGTATACATATATACATCTATCTATATGTATAAATACTAGTATATGTGTTTATATATCAGTTGATAGTATAAGATAGGTCACGCCTATATGTTCAGCCGCGGGATAATGTCGAACGACGGTAAATTTATAGCGAGAATTCACCGATACGATAACGTGGGAGTCGCGTAACACTGTGTATATGTGTATATATTTATTTAAAAAATATACAGGGTGACTCGTCTGCGATATATATATGTATATATATGTATAATATATGTATATATATGTATACATATAAAGAAACTTTCCCCTCATTCGTTACAACGAAGCCTGAAGTTTATAAAGTGAGTCATATTTGTTAAATTTATTTGAAAAAAAGAATTTGAGTGATAATATGGTGAATAATTTTGTTATAAATATTAATAAGGAATATTTGCAATGATCGTAAGGAAGGCATAGTGTATGTGTGTATATTTTGCTTGTTAAATATAAGAGGAAGGACTATATTATCACCTTTTTCTTTACTAAGTAATTTCTAACATAGCAAGTCTTTAAAATTTTAAAAGCGTTTCTTAATTCACACTCTTGAATTGTTGAAGCAATTTTAATATGTTTAATAAATCACTTAAATATGAGGTTGAAATTAAATAATTTAGATTAACTAATATTTTGAAATATAATATATTCAATATTTTAAAATGTAGGGAAATAAATTCTAAAATTCTTGATGAATATTTTTTTTTTTATTAAAATTTTTATATTAATTTTGATAAAATTAATTTTTTTTTTAGTATTGTTCATTTGTTTAATAAATTTAATTTTTTTTCTTGTATTGTTCATTTGTTTGAATGAATAAATTGATCGAAATAAACAAATTAATCAACATTTTAAAAATAAAAATAAATAAATTCTAAAATTCTTGATGAATATTTTTTTTTTTATTAAAATTTTTATATTAATTTTGAAAAAATTAATTTTTTTTCTAGTATTGTTCATTTGTTTAATAAATTTAATTTTTTTTCTTGTATTGTTCATTTGTTTGAATAAACAAATTGATCAAAATAAACAAATTAATCAAAATTTTAAAAATTAAAAAAAATAAATTCTAAAATTCTTGATGAATATTTTTATATTAATTTTAATAAAATTAATTCTTTTCTAGTATTGTTCATTTATTTGAATAAACAAATTAATCAAAATAAACAAATTAATCAACATTTCAAAAAGTAGAAAAATAAATTCCAAAATTCTTGATGAATATTTTTTTTTTTATCAATATTTTTATATTAATATTAATAAAATTAATTTTCTTCTAGTATTGTTCATTCGTTCAAATGAAAAAATTAATCAAAATACAATTAAAAATATAAATACATCTTAAATATCTGAAAATAAAATAAAAATTCCTCAAATTAAAAAATAAATTTTCCACCAAAATTCAACATCGACATAAATATAAATTATTTTCATACCCAGAAGCAGAAGAAGAAGAAGAAGTCGAATGAAAAGTGAATGCCCTGTGAGCATTTCTCCCTGTTTTGTCGATGTAGGTGACCTCGTATCTTAATTACCCCGACTGACGTGTGAGTATCCACATAAATACATACAAACCTACTAGCTAAATCGCATATACCATAGCAAAGAAGTGTCTTGAGTGAGTTTAACAAACTTTTACGTCGCACAATATAAGTATTAAGTGCACACTAAGCAATGCCAAGTCTATCTCAAGAAATAGCTTCATTAGCACTGGATATAATCTCGCGTATCCGCGTCCTTAGAAAGTTTCCGGATGATGTTCGTCGATGGCTGAGCTCGATTGTGACTTCTCTATCTCCAAACACGTGTGTGCGAATGTAAGAAGAATCATCCACACAAATATACATTGCACGATGTTTAAATAAATAGCCAATTGATAATTCTCTTATCGTAACAATTCGCGATAGAAAATTATTCACAATCAAAAAAATATATATATTTTTTTTTTATATGTATGGTATTGCTCGATTTCTTTTGTTATGTTTAGAAAGTAGATATTGTTACATATTTGTGTGATGAGTTTGTTATAAATATTTGCATTAATAAATTATAAATCTGCCAATACAACGCGTCCATTTAAAAATTGTTTGATAAATGTATTTAAATATATTTTATTTTAACTTGTGTGAATTGTTGTGAAATTTATATCTAGATGTGGTTTATTGTGTATTAGTATATAGGTATGTGTGCTTGTGTCTATGTACGGTGTCTAAAGTGATCGGATGACCTTTTCAATTGATTGCGTGACCTCTGCGGACACAACCCTGTAACAGATGTGTAGGTGGATCTATAAGATCGATTGACTCTCACATATCGTATCATCAATGTTAATCTCCATTTTATATACATTGTACATTTATATTTATGATTGAGATACATGTAAAAATTTAACATTTTTCATTTTCATTATTTAGAAAGCTTTTATATAAATAAATTTCACACATGTTTCATTGTCAATTTCATTTAAATGATTATACTATTTATTTCATTTTCGTTATTTATTTCATTATATTTCATTAATTCACCTTCGAAATATATTAATAACCAAAGGTGTGTTTTCATTAATATATTACACGCATCTATATATATATATATACGCACGTTTATAAATAAATATATACATACATAAATGAAAGTATTATACATGAGTCGAAATAATATTTATAATTTATTTCCCCAGGAATTTGAATTTTTTCTTTTTTTATTTCTTCATTTTCATCAAAATAAAGAAATATAAATAATTATTTTGCTGGATAAATAATTAGATTAATGATGGATGGGGAATTAATATAAATATTAATTAAACAAAAAAATTGCACACCTGCTATGCGCCACATTTATTTATTTAGCAATGTATCTATCTATCCATCCATCTATATTTATTTATATACTGGCTTTGACTTGTCTAAACAATTTTTCCTCCTATACTTGAACATTCGCATCCTTAGAAAGCAGTGCTTTGATACATATCGCGCGTACCAGCATTCGTTTATTCGGACGCACCATCACGATTTGTTATCGACACGAAAGCGCCGCGTGGTTTTATAAATGCTTTGAATTAAAATTTATATTTTGTATATATGGCTGCTACTGTATTGATCAGCTTTTATATACATAATACCTACATACATATATATAAATATTTATCCATTTCTCGTTAACTATTAAATACATATACACTAGGTATATAGAAAATATGTACGTTTGTATATATAATATATCTACTTATATATGCAGCTTACTGTCGTCGCGGCCTCAATACTTTGCTTTTGCTCTTGCACCTGCCGCCCGGCTGCGGCGCGTCTTTCTTCTCAGCCAAATATGCTGAATAAGGCCGCACAACATCGAGTTCATCTACGATTTATTGAACAAGCGAAAAGCAGATTACTTTTATGTACATCCCGATATTATTTTGTCTCGATGTTCAAATTTTTTGAGCCCATATAATTATTTCAGGGCAATTAAGCTTTGTAATTTTTTTTTTTCTACATAATAACATAATAGTAACATGATAATAATAATAAAAATAGTGGTAATAGTAAAAATAGTGATGGCAATAATAGTAATGATAGTAATTGCAATAATTGTAATAATTGTAAGAATAGTAATAATAATAATAGTAATAGTAATAGTTATAGTAATAGTAATAGTAATAATAATAGTAATAGTTATAATAATAGTAATATTAATAGTAATTGTAATAGTAATAGTTATAGTAATAGTAATAGTAGCAATAATAGTGATAGTTATAGTAATAGTAATAGTTATAATAATAGTAATAATAATAGTAATAGTAATAGTAATAGTAATAGTAATAGTAATAGTAATAATAATAGTAATAATAATAGTAATAGTAATAGCAATAGCAATAGTAATAGTTATAGTTATAATAATAGTAATAATAATAGTAATAGTAATAGCAATAGCAATAGTAATAGTTATAATAATAGTAATATTAATAGTAATAGTTATAGTTATAATAATAGTAATAGTAATAGTTATAATAATAGTTATAGTAATAATAATAGTAATAGTAATAGTAATAGTTATAGTTATCATAATAGTAATAGTAATAGTTATAATAATAGTTATAGTAATAATAATAGTAATAGTAATAATTATAATAATAGTAATAATAATAATACTAGTAGTAATAATAATAATAGTAGTAATAATAATAATAATAGCAGTAATAATAATAATAATAATAATAATAATAATAAATCCCACACAAGAGGAAATTATTTAATTTTATTTATCCATTTTTTTTTCTGAATAAAATTCATGGAAAAATATTGTTAAAAATGAGGAGGAGGGGAGAAGGGGATAGGAGAAGTATTTAGAAATTTGTTTGAAAATAAAATTCATGGTATTAAAAATAGTATTTTCTATTATCTATTTTTTTTTTTTTTAAGTCTGAGAAATCTTTTTTCAGCTTCAAACAAAAGCGAATTTATATTTACATATGTAACCGTGTCATTGCTTTTACTGTTTGTTGTACAATTTAGTATGGAATAATTTCCAAACATATTTAAAAATGTTGGATGAAGAAAAAAAAAATGAAAATAAATTTTTTTTAAATAATTTGTCTGAAGGTATATAATTTCTTAACCGTCATATTTGGTAAATGAAAAAAAAAAAAAAAAAAAAAAGAAAAAAAAATATATAATGAAAGGAAAATAAAGTGCAACCGAGTCCATTAAATATGTATAAACGAAACCACATGTGCTCCACAAATAACTATAAAATAAAAAAATAAACAACATTGTATATATAATAATTCTTAAATTTTTTCCTCGTGTAAGAATAAATAAAAAATAAAATCCCCCAAACCATCACGCGGTTTCCTCAACAAAGTCATGGTATAAATTTGTATATACATATACGCATACTGATAAATATGTATACCTTATATACATAGGTACATAGTACACTAATATAAATAAATAATACATATACATATATGCAATTGTATATGTATTATACTTATACATATGCCGCTAAGGTTCATTTTTATAAAGACTACTGCTCGACCAATTAGTCTCACACGTCTCTTGTTATACCGCCAGAACATTTACGTTTGTCGGTCGACTTGTTTTACGATTTTTCCAACATACATACATACATATAACCTACAGTGTTATTGTTTATGTGCATGTGTGTGAGATGAGTCCAAGCACATTTCGCAATATATATTAGAAACATCAAAGTCGTTGCGCGCTTTATAATACTTCGTCTATGTTTCGCAGTTGCTAATGGACGTTAATGATAAATTTAAATAAAAAATTTTACATGAGTTGTTGACTTATATTTACAATGTCTACGTTATATAATATATACATATAAACCAATAGGTAGATGTAAATAGGTACATTGCATATATGGGAATTTATATTTCTATTATAAATATAAATATTTTCAAGGTGTTCATAACTCTTTTTCGTCCTCTTTCCAATTGTTCTCAATGCAATTACGTATAGTTTTATGCTCTATACCGTTATGTTCACTAACGAGGTCCATCAAAAACCGTTGTTACACCTTCTCGATGTATGTTTACATATATACGTTTATCTTATGTGTATAAGTTGCGCTTATATAAATTTATTTTATTATTAAAAAGTGTAAAATAAAGCTGAAATAAATGATTGAAGGAAGAGGAAAAAAATTTAATAAAAAAATTATTGTTCGTGAAATTGTGAAATAAAAAATCATTAACGTTACAATGTTTATAGTTGTGCATGGGCAATTATGAAAAAAGATAATAAATAAATATAAATTGAGGAAAAAATTAAAAAAATGTTTGAAAAGAATTTTTGGAAGAAAAAAATATTTTATTACCCAAATATTAGAGGGTAAATTATCAAGTGGTTTTTGTCTTTTATAAAGTGAAATAATACTGTTATGTTTGATATTATTTTTTAAATCAAGCATTAAATAAAAAGAGTGTAAAAATCTTGTAGTAAATTTTTTTTTTTGTAAACTCGTTAGAGAAATTTAAGAAAATCCATAAAAATAATTATTTCACTGACCTAAAAATTTTCAAATTCGTCTTTAAAATAAAATCACACACCCCAGCTTATTTATTATAAATAAATCCAAATAAAAAAAGCCCAAAAATAATTCCTAAAAGAAAAAAAAAAAAATAAACAAATAATAAAATCTACTTAAATATATACAAAGTGACAAATAATTTATTCGATATAATAAATTAACGACGCAATATCCATACACGTACATTCTCACATCTACACAATAAAATCCAAGTGCAAGTATATATATCGCGAGAGGTAATCAGAGTTGTTAGCCACAAGCGTTTGCGGTGAATATTTACACGTTGCAGAATATAAATAACATTTAAAATCCATTCACATATATGTATAAATAATAAATAATAATATCACATTGGCACCATCATCATACATTAAAATAAATAATTAAATTACATAATGAGATGAATGATAATCCTCAATGACACACACGCATCAACTAAAATAATTAATTATTATAATATTAAATAAATGAAATAAAAAATTAATATATAAATAAATTTAATAAATTTATACATCAATTTTAATCATATTGTTAAAATAATACAAGTCAGTAGAATTAAAATTATAATAAAAATAAATAAATGATTAAATAATAAAAAATTAATATTATTATTGTTTATATATATTATACATATACATATAAATGTATGTGGTATATAGAAATATACATGGATTAATCTGTGGCAGTATATATGCCAAGTATAACGTGTGTGAAATTTGCATACAGAACATATGAAGAAAGTGTACAGCGTGAAAATTTCTTTCCTTATACGCAAAGCATTAGTCCGCGCCCATTTTAATAGATTGATAAGATATTTATTAAATTACATATCGTAATGCAATCCTCTGTATGCGTATACATATATATTATTTGTGATTGAAGAGAACTGTATATAGTGAAATTTTCATTCGATATATCATCATATGAATAAAATTTAACAACATATCTTCACTAAAGAGATTTATTTCTATTATAATGTTCCATAATTTTTTTTATTCATTTATTTATATATAATTTATGTTCTTTCAATAAATTAATCATAATAATTTGATTGATTTACTAATATATTCACATTGTATTTTATATTTTATAAATAAAAATATTCCGAGTTTTTGTAATTTTTATTTCAATTCAATCATACTTTTTTCTTTTTTTTTTTTCTTCAAGTTATTTTATTTTTAATTTATTATTGGAATTTGTCTGTGTTTCGTTATTTCAAGGCGATAATATAGTGTCATTGTGAATGACATAAATGGGACTTTGCGTTCGATTTATCGCAAGCACGCGCAAGAAAATATATAATTCCTACATCAGAGAGTATATTTGAACGCGGCCAATGTTTTGTATAGAGCAGCAAAATGTGTTTGACTGTCACTTGGTGATGTCTCCGCCAATTCCCATCGTGTACAATATGTATTGTAGGATACACACACACATATACACATATAAATAAGTATGTAGATATAAGAATGTAAACATATATCACACTCGCCTTTCTACTATTTATGCAAAGCGACAATTTCTCACTGGAAACTGAGATATCTGGATTGCCTTCCCAAGGTAGCTCTGCAACTGCTACACATTTATATACATATATTATCTGACGTCTATACATACAAGAGAAGTTGCCAATCTGTCGTCTCGTAACTCGCCACAACTCAATTAAATTTATAAAGTTTCTCACATTAAATACAAACAAAAAAATGCATTATAAATTATTTACAAATTCAATAAATTTCCAAAACAAATCATCAATGATTTTTATTTAATTCATTATTTTACTAATACATGAATTAATTTATTTTCTTATTCGATACTTTAATTGAATTCTTCTATGAATATTAAAATAATAAATAACATCAATGAAAAAAAAAAATAAAATAAAATAATATATGTGATAGAGTAAATTTACGTGCGGGAAATATTATTCTGGTGGCACGTTACTTAAGCTAATTTACTCTAAGAGATATATAAATTTACGTTGGTCAATCTATTCGTATAAGATTCTTCCTCTTGCACTCACACTATTTCGAGAGAATCAGGTGAATAATAATAAAGTAACCGCGTCGCACTCCACGACGCAATCTCGTTAAGAGACAAACGACCATCCTACACACAAAGTTCCAAGCAATCATTTATATATAAGTATATACATAAATTCATTTATACATATATATGTATATATGTATATATGTATGTGTGAATATTTATATATATACAACTAAATAATGAGAGAAGAGAAAAATTGTAAATTAATTGATTGTATGATTTTAATTTAAACACTATTGCATTTAATGGTTGAAGGTTCATTGAAGATAAAATTAATATTATTGCAATGCTTTTAATATATAATGACATTGGCAATACCATATATGTTAATCTCAAGGACATGAAGGAATATGCAGGATAATATAGCTGCTAATGAGAGAAATATAACAGAGAGAAGTGAAGAATTGATTGCTTGAAAATATATTTATGTATATTATTAATATATTTTTATTCTTAAAGCATGTTCACATGGAACGTGACATGTGAATTCTTTGTATGATGATTTGCTGAATATTTAATTCATGTATATTTATAGAGGTATATGTAAGGATCCAATACATTTTACGATCGAATAAACGCAAAGATAAATATATATGTAATGTATTTTAATCATTAATTACTTTCCTTCCAATTTTAAATTTCACTTTTTAAATGTTACTATTGAAATAAATTCCACGCGTTTTTTTTTTATCTCATCAACAACACTACACATTACGGATATAGATATATATTTGTATGTATGTATGTATGTATGTATGTATGTATGTATATATATATATGCTAAATTTGGAAATAAAAGAGGAGAAAAATGTATGTGCAATAGTCAATAAATCAATTTTGCGAGACAGCGCACAAGATGTTTGAGTGTTTTATTATTTTATGTATTTATATTTATATGTATATTATTATTTTTATTTTTTTACTTTGTTATATAACTATGAGGACATGTAAAAAAAAAGGGCGGGGCATAAATAAATCGCAAATTTAACGTTGTTGTACCATTGAAACTTGCCATAACCAAGAGCGAACGATGTTGAAACCGCAAGAAAAATTTTTGTCTGGTGAACAAAATAATGTGTGTGTGTGTGTGGGTCTTCTTTTCGATATCTTCAACGCAACAATGGTGCAATCCAGGTGGCCAACATCACACATTTGAGTGTGGATGTAGATATTTATTTGTGTTTAAATATGTAGGGTTTTACATACAGATATATTGATCTATATAAATAAATACGTATTTGTGCTTGTTCGAAGATTGTCGAGTGAAACTTTGACTTTTAATATCATGTATTATGTTAGGTTATATGTATATGTACATATATATGTGTGTGTTTTAATGCTGTAACACTATAAGTAATTGTCGTGAATGTGAAAAAAAAATTGGAGGAATGAATAAAAATAAATCAGACGAGTGGAAAGGAAAAATAATTTTTTTTTATTTGTCTCTTTCATGAAGATATCTATAAATTATATATTGTATCACGTTCGTTTCTCCATCTGTTCCATTTGCGTGATACAAAGAGGTTTTGGGATTTATCAATGATATAAATGTCCATGTGGGTAAATAAAAAAAAAATGTTTTCATCATTATTTACTTATAAATAATTGGAAGAATTTTAAATGAAAGAAGAAATAATCAATATTTAAATCCAAAGATCAAACTTTGTATAAATAAATATTTTTAATTATTTAGATACATTAAAAAAATAGTAAAGATAAAATAATTATTATAAAACCACCAAATAAATAATCCAATTAATAAATTTTTAATTACAAAAAATTAAATCCTAATTTTACCGATTTACAAATCATCTTGAAAATAATTAAATCATTATACACTTATAAAACAATTGGAAGAATTTTAAATGAAATAAGAAATGATCAATACTCAAATCCAAAGATCAAACTTTGTATAAATAAATATTTTTAATTAATTAGACACATTAGAAAAATAGTAAAAATAAAATAATTATTATAAAACCTCCAAATAAATAATCAAACTAATAAATTTCTAATTACAAAAAATTAAATTCTAATTTTACCAATCCACAAATCATCCTGAAAATAATTAAATAAATTAAAAATCATCTCAAACCTTAAAAAAAAAAAAAATAATAATACAACAAATCATTATGAAATAAAAAAGAATATATTCACTGATTGCATTGTTGAAATAGTTTTTGTTAAATCCCAAAAGATCCCTCACAATAATTATTTCCATAGTCAATAGGGGAAAATATAATTCATATAATTCATCCCCTCAAGCTGCACATGTACATATAATATATCTAACCCTAAAACCAACAGTTGCAGCAGCTCAAAAACTCCCCATAATTCATCTTCCTCTCTCTTTATAAATTAAATGTGCTCACAGTACATATCATCATGGTGAAAATTCCACCTACACACATATCAAAAAAAAAAAAAAACGATTTCACCTAACGCAAATGTACAAGCACACACCATATAAAATATATAATACAAAACAGCTGTCGTGCAATCTGCCTCCCACTTTTTTCAATACAACTCTCACCCTCTCTCTTTCGCTCTTGTTTCTCTCGACAATTTCTTACTTTTTTTTTTTTTTTTCTCATTTCGCTTCGTTCTTTCTACTGCCATACACATACAAACATTGCAATACACATACAGGATTACTTTATATGTGTATATATTTATTTATATGCCACACGCTCATTGATAATATGTGAGAGAACCAAACGCACGAGCCATTTCGTATTATGACAGCTGCACTTTTTCACTGTGCACAATTTTCCATTTGTACGTGTGCTATTTTCTCAATATAAAATGTACAAATATTTTTTCTGATCAATCCACTTTGATACATGTTAAGAAACATGTCAAGTGTGACGTGTAGAAAAATACGTGCTTTCAATTGAAAATCATTTTATTGTGTGTATTTATATAATAATTCTTTGAAGTTGTTGATGTTTTTAAATAATATTTTATAATTTTTTTTATAGCAAATTGAAGGGGTTTGAATAATTTAATAAATATTTTAGGAATTATTTGAGAAGATTATCCAAAGAAATATTTATAATTATAGAAGAAGATGGGGGAATGTGAAGAATTTTATTTTTAAATTATTTAAGTGGAATTGTTTTTGGTATTTTTTGTAAACTGGTTGAAGGGATGTTTTGAAGTTATGTTGAAAATTATATGTTTACAATTGTTTAATTAGAAATAAGAGAATTAGAGTAATAAAAAAATTTGACTAGGATAATTAAATAAATAATGATTATGTTGAGTAAATATTTATTCTTTGGGGAAATTATCCAAAATTATTCAAAATAATATTAAACAAATGAATATATTTTGTATAAATTTTAAATGAATATTAAATTTTAGAAACAATTATTCGTCTCAAAATAATGAATATATTTTTAATAAATATTAATTTTAGGAATAAATATTTACTTTGAAATAATAAACATATTTTATATAAATTATAAATAAATATTAATTCTTGGAAAAATTATTCGTCTCGAAATGATAAATACATTTTAAATAAACATTAATTTTTAGAAATAATTATTCATTCCAATGAATATATTTTATATAAATTATAAATAAATATTAATTATTTGAAAAAATATCCGTCTTAAAATAAT
This sequence comes from Microctonus brassicae, assembly GCA_918226075.1. NCBI lineage: Eukaryota > Metazoa > Arthropoda > Insecta > Hymenoptera > Braconidae > Microctonus > Microctonus brassicae. The sequence goes on along the minus strand of OW445485.1, from coordinate 5,776,754 downwards.
AAATACATTTCATACAAATTTTTAATAATAATTAATTTCCATAAATAATTATATTAATTTCAAAATAATAAATATATTTTATATAAATTTTTGATGTATCTTAAATTTTATAATTAACTATTTATATCAAAATAATGAATATATTTTATATAAATTTTAAATGAATATAAATTTTTAGAAATATTTATTCGTCCCAAAATAATAAAAATATTTTGTATAAATTTTCAAATAAATTTCAATTTTTAAAAATAATTATTTATCTCAAAATAATAAATATATCTTCCCTCAATTAACAATTTTTCTCTCAATGTTTCAAAAAATATTCGTGTGAAATAAAACATATAACAAAGCCCCAGCATCCCATTCTCATATTAAAGTGTACCCCTCATGTCTATAATTATATATATACATATATATATTAGGGTGTTTCAAAAAAAAGCAAAAATTTTTTTTTCCCTCGGAAACACGCTTAAAAGTTTCGTTTAGGTCAGAGAATAAGTCTCTGAAAATATAAGCCCTTAATATTAATATTAAGATAGTGCATACTGCATTTTTCCATTTTCCATAAGAATAATATGGGAAAAATTGTTTTTACATCTTCTGATTTTTGTAACTCGTAAACTACTAATTACACAGAAAATCGCAATACATATTTTTATCAAGAATCAAACGCTCTACAAAAAAGGTCTCTTCTCATTTTTCGATTAGTCTACATGTTTAAAAGTTATTCAATGTCAAAATTGAATTTTTCGTAAATTCAGCTGATTTTTGCATATTACACCAGAAACTTTTAGTTTTATTGACAAAATACGCATTAATTTCACTTCTAATATATTTTTAACTTTCGAAAAATGTTAAACAATAGTATTTTTAGCTAATAAAAAAAAATATAACGCTTTCAGAATATTTTTAAAATTGTTACTACAATTTTACTTGGGCTACAAAAAAAAATGTTGCTTTTTTTTTAAACACCCTAATATATATATATATATATGAACCCCTTTACTTACATACATACACACACACATATATATATATACATGGTGTTGCGGAAGAATTCCGCCCCCGCACCCGCAGCAATGTCCAATCCAACAATACATAAACGAGAGGGTATCCCCCACCACAGAAGCGACGAACGCGCAGTATAGAAAACCGGCGACGGGGCACCACCACCGGCGGCAAGAACGTGCCGGCGCTGGAGCACCCAAGAGCAATCCAATCCCCTGCACTCACACTACACCATATAACTCTATATATACCCATACACCAAACAATATACATATACAGCAGCAAAGCGAGTTTGCTCGCAACGCGCCGGCGGATCCTACCGGCGAGACAGTAAAAGCCACGGCCCCTTCTCAGTACTAATCCGACGGTCGGAGCGTTTGCATTCATTTGTAAAACGTTCTCGTGTGTGCAGTGTCTGTATTTAATTTTCGGTCGCTTCGCACAATTTTCACTCCTTCAACAATAGTTGAATAATAATGATAATTAATTATTATTAAAATAAATTATTATTATCACATTTTGTCTTTTATTTTTAATTTATGAATGAATAATTGCGAGACATTTTTATTTTTGTTTTTAATGTTTTGTGTTTGATTTAATAATTGATTTTATTAACTTTATGTTTCGTTCTTTTGTTTTGTTTTTGTTTTTTTATTATTTTCACGGAAAGATTAATAAATAAAATGTAGTGTGGAAATAATTTTTTTCATTTGAGTATAATTTATTATATGGTTGAAAACGAAATTCAGGGTTGTCGTGAAACTTGTTTGGCGGGTTGTTTTTGGAAGAAGGGAGTTCTTGATAGAAGAGGCGGGTGCGCTGAGGGGAGGGCATCACTCACACACACACTCAAACATTGAAGAAGAATTTGAACGAGCAAGAGAGAAAGAAAAAGAATGAGCAAAATAAGGGACTGACAAATAAAAAAAAAAAAATGAAATAAAATAAAATATAATTCCTTGCACTTTGTACTTTTTTTGTTTCTTCAGGTGATTTTTGTTTCTCTATTTGCTTTGGATATGAACAGAGTATCAAGAGAGATATTTATTCATTTTTATAACTGAATTTTTCTTTCATTATTCGGCAAAGTGTATTTAACAAGTGCATTTAACTTATAAAATTCTTCAAAGGTTTCTTTTACGTATCGATTACGATGAGATCAAGTGTTGTCACCAATATCTAAATAAACCACGTCTAATTTTACATATCCCACGATAAATTTAAAATCATTGACATTTTTTAAAACTCAAAATAAACCCAACAGTGAATTATAAACATAGAAAACTATTTCACCCACTAAAACAATAAAAAAACAAAAAAAAAATTTTAAAATAAAATCATATTAACTTTTATCATTCCTATAATAATCCAATAAATTTATTTAACAATAAACACACACAAGTGCTTCGAAAAATCTTCAATTATCCTCAATAATTCGGTCACAAAACAACCACACTTGGATATTAATCATTCTTCTGTTTTTCATCACTTCTGGTGAGTAATAAATACAATTTTAATACTTAAATTATATTTTAATTACAGCATAAAATAAAACCTTGACTTTTATAACAATTTAATTATTTAATATTACTTCATAAATAATAATAAACAACGGTACTTGGCACATAAATCAATTATATTACAATGATGAATATCAAAACATTAATAATTATTATATAATCCATCATCGATTAGTTGCACATTGTCACCTATTAATGCATCAATTTATTGAGGGATAAATTTTTATCTGTATGATATACATATATACATATATCTATAGTCTACAGAGAGAGAGAGAGAGCCAAAAAAAAAAAAAAAATAGACAAATGAGAATAGCGAAGAGCCACCACCTCATTACCGTTATGAGCCTTCATAAATCTGAGGTCGATTGTTCACGATCAAATCGATCTGCGAGCCGTGACGGTAAGTCGGCCTTGCAAATATATATATATATTATATATATGTATGTATGTATGTATGTATGTATGTATATATATAGTCAACACAAACGATGCAAAGTTCTCAGTTATATTCTGTGGTAAATTTACTCTCTTACTTTTATTATTATTTTCTATCTTGTCGTTGCGTCAATTTGCAATGGGATATAAAGGTTTATCTTTTCAATTAATTTTATAACAACACTGTGTTAAAACGATAGTTAATCGTCTAATAATCTTGTGCGTAAGGTGTTTTTAAAAAACATGTGTGGATATAGATGGAAATATTATGAGGGTATGTATATAATTATTATTTTTATTTCAGTTGAAAATAAATGTGAAATAAAGTGACGGTATATTGAAATAAAATATATTTATAACTTTCTCGTGTGATATTTTAGTGATTTCCTGTAGTTTTATGGGAGAAGATGTAATTTTTTCGATGGGATTTATTGTGATATATGAATACAAAATTTGAAGGAAGAAGAAAAAATTAATTAAGATGTAGAGAAAAAGATTTATACGAAAGTGCAATTTTGTCGTTTTTGTTTTATGTGGAATTTTATATATAAAAGTAATTAAATATGGATGCAGAGAAAAAAAAAAATTTGTGTGATACTTGGGTAAATTATAGGTGTATATTGTGTGTTGAATAAAATACATATGAATTTATGCTGTATAAATATTGTTATCCGGAAATTATTACGTGAAATCGAAAGTACAAGCGTTAAATTTTTCAGCGAAAAATTATTAAGTTTAATTATAGATGAAAATATTTTCAATGACACTCGTTTATTATTTACAGTCTATTGGTAATGCGAATGAGCATTGAAACAACTTGATGACAATCCATATATATGTATAAAAATATTTAATTGAATACAAAAAGATGGAAGGGAATTATTAGATTTAATAAATTTATTTGGCGCGTGATTAATTAATCTACGAAAATGAGCCGAGAAAATTTTAAATGGACGGCATCTTTTCTTCAAATTGGCGTTATATATAGTACTGTGAATTGTCGGTGTTGTCTGTATATATATTTTTATGGATAAAGTGTCTACGTTGAGAGAACAGGTGAAGGCAAGAAGGTAAAAACGCGATAACTCGAGCGTAAATCCAGGATGTGGACGACGCGTTTGTGAGAGGGTACAAAAGTAGATTTAACGTCAAGGTAGCCGTCATCGTTTATTTCTCTTCCCTCTTGGAAATTCTTTTATGTACTTAGCTATACGTATATACATATATACATACATGTATAAGTATATCATTTCCATTTTTTTCACACGCGCATTCTCGCACTATTTTTTTTTTTTTATGTTCATGAATAAATTTCATTGAATTTAATTCCAATGGATTTATTTTCTGTGTATCATCTGTTGAGTAGAACGAAAAATTGAAATAAAAAAATGTTTACTGTTAGCTGTATAGTCAAAATATAGTGAAAATGTGTGGAAAATAAAATAATTTAAGTAATAGATTTTATGGAAGATGTGTTTAATATTTTTTTTTTTTTAAACATAAATTTAATTCTATTATTTTATTATTTTTGTATCATTAAATTACTTGAGATTGAGTTTACTTTTTTTTTTTTTTTTCGGGACAGTGGTTAGTAAAATGAGGTCAGTTATAAATTTAAAAATCATATAAACCAATTTTTTGAGCGTGTAATAATTCAACGAATTTTTATTACTATAATTCCGCTGTATTATTTATATGATTATTTTAAAAAATTTTCAATTATACCTTCGAATTTGAATTTACGCAATTAAAATAAAAAATATAATTATTAAGTTTTAGGTTAATCATATCTGTAAAATAATCACAAAAATATATTAAAAATTTATATTAAAATATAATTTACAAAATTAAATAGAAAAAAAAAATTATAAAATCTTAGCAATCAAGATATTTAAAAATGCGTATAAAAATCGAGATTAATTTATTTGGTAATGAAAAAGAGAGTTAGTTAAATGTGAATTCACATTTTAAAATGGAACGAGGCTAATAAGGAAGAGGAACACTTGAAGCAAATATAATTTCACTTACACTTCTGTGTAATAAAGTCACGTTGCGAGGAAAAACAATGATAAAATAAAATGAAAAAAAAAAAAAAAGAAAAAATAACAAAGATAAAGATGCGAGTGTGTTTAAGAGTAACAAATAAAGGAAAATGGACATAACAAGTATCACACAATCTATTGGAGATTATACATAAACCGGTAAGAGACATTATTGTCCTGATATAGTAAAGGCAGACTGGAATTACCAAAGAAACCAGCAACTAAATTAACACTCAATCACAATCACCCACTAATCATTCTCTCTTTATATACAATAAATATATAATATACATACATACACACAAATATATATACGACATAATTCCGTTTAAAAATCACGTTTAAACACGTTCATTCGAATTAATCATACACAAAATCAATTTATTTTATTTATTTGTGAATATAAAAATTTTTTTTTTTTATTTTTATATTCCTATTAATTTATTCCCGGAAATGAATTTTTGTTGCGGTAGTGAATTTTTTTTATTTGCCAATGTAATTATGTTTAAGTACATATAAATATATTAGTGAGAAAAATTCCATTAGTTCTGCGTGAAGGAATCGTTAATTTCTAAACTCATGACCCAAAGCCACAGAAAAAAATATAGAAAAAAAAAAAAATAATAAAGAATGAATAACACTTTCATTGTCGTGTTACACACAATGTGTGTTTATTTATAAATTTATGGATATATGTATATGTGTGTATGTTATGGGAAAGTAGAAATTATTGTTAGTGATTTTCAAGATTCGCACACACAATATATTTTATGTTGTGACGCGTGGGAGTAAATATTTACTGTATATATATACGCCTATTTTATGTGCTCTAGTATATAATTACAAATGATCATAAGCAATGGGTATATAATATAAATTGTATATATGAGAAATGCTATTCACACTATAAAAATATAAAGTGAAGGTAATGTGAATTTAAAGAATAGTAATTGTCTAATTAAATAAATCGTCAAATAAATTTTAAATATCAATATAATGTTGATATTATTTAATTTAATAATTTTTTTTATTTAAATTAAATGTATTTTAATGTGCATTATGAATGAATAATTTATTATTTCAAGTTATTTATGTTCATGTTGATTTTTAAAATAATTTTGTGATAGTTTTTGCAGGAGAAAAAATTTACTGAATATATTTTTTTTTTTATTGCTACATTTTTTATTGAATGTAATTTTTTTTTCTGCAATGTTATCTATGAAATAAATAAACAAATCAATCAAGATGTACATAGCATAGCTATTTTTTTTTTTTATTTTCATTGAAATTAAAATAAAAATAAAAAATAAAATATTGAATTTTTAATTAATTTTGTCTCTGAAATTTCAGTAATTTTTATAAAATTTGTATTATTTAAATAAAAAATACTCGATACAATTGAGACAACAAATTTTCTATAATTTTATTATCAACATAAAATAATAATATAAACATTAAATGCAATTAATATATTATTTTCCACATTTTTAAAATAACATTTCAATATTTAAAATCTTATCTCAACATGATAATTATATGAATAAAATTTATCATACACAAACATAAATTCTTGTGACATCACGTCATTTATCTATACATATACACATTTAACAATGTATAATATTCAGTGAATTTGAAAGTTTTTAATTAAAATAAAATGCAATAGTCATTTTAAATTGTAAGAGTTGAAAAAAATAAAATAAAATAAAATAAAATCTCTTCTATGGAATATAACCAAACTCTAACGAATATACACACGTGTGCTGTACATATCTAAATATATATCCACACACACACGTTTTCACCGTGAGATGGATCACGTATTTCATTATATGTCGCTCGTTGATCCTACCTGGCTGCTTGATATAGAAAATGTCTACAGTAAAAGTGGAACAATCTTCCCTATTCTCTTTTCATCTTTTCCAATTTTTTTTTTTTTCTTTTCCCCCATTTCTTCACTTCATACATATAAATTATTTATTATATAGACACAAAGTCCCAACGATACTCTAGAATAATCTTTATAAATTCAATGCCGGAAGTTAAATATAAAAATATAAAATTACCATTTATATAAATATATCTATTTATTTTTAAACCTTTAATAAATATTCGCGTGTACGTCAATGAATGAAAGTATAGTCGATTGGATTTTCATAATTATATTATACTGTCAACTAGTGATTTAAAATTACGTACATGGAATTATTTGTCGAATGAATTATAATATATAACAAACGATGAAAGTTTTATATTATCGAGATAAATATATTAATCTAACATTTATATTATCAATAATATTATAAATAAATATTACAAATTAAAAGAACTGTTTAATGTTATTGTTAAAGAGTTTTATTATAATATATGAAAGCACAAATGATAAAAAATATTTTATTTAAAAGTTCGATACAAATATAATCGACATGTCAATTTATTTTAATTCACCTTCGAGCAATTACAAATATCCATGTGCGGCTATACTCACAACACACAAAGTAAAATATATTATATCCTCTATCATATGTATATGTACAAAACAAAGTAGCTGTCGTCGAGCACACTCAAATCAAATCAGATCTTGATCCAGATACAATTATTTAAACACTCCACAGTGTAGAAATATATAAATATATATCTATCGCGCTATATTTCTATTCAATGACTCGCCAATTTTATATAACGGAACTTCAATTAACCTCTTTCTCAATGAAAATTAACCTTCTGTTAAATTTACTCGCTAATAAAAATAAGACGAAAAAAAAAAAATAAAATAAATAAATTAAATATGTATTTAAAATTACAAATTTATATTTATTCTCTCACACACACACACACACACACACACACACATGTCATAACGTTATTGTTCTATGTGCAAATACGCAATTTCACATGTACTTTAAATACTTTTGGCGAATGTTAATTAATGCATAAATCTCCGAGGGAACAAAAAATAAAAAGTGAAAATTTTTTTTCTTATGAATAATAATAATAATAATAATAATAATAATAATATATTTATGTATATAAGTAACGATGTGGCTACTACATATATAAATTAGAGAAAGGGAAATGTTTCCGGTTTTAATTTTTTTTTAACCTTCTCTTTAAATGCGTAGTTATTACTTTTGGTCATCAAAATTGACCGAGAATAAAAAAATAAATAAATATTAACATTTCACCATGTTGGTAATTTTGTGCCTGCACACTGATAAATTAATGGATAATGATACATATATATATATATATATAGCTTGTATGTATATATATTATAAAATAAATAAGTAAAAATATACAATTAACATTGTGATTTATCAATGATAAATCTTTATTTAGATCTAGGTATTTTTTTTTGTTCATTTAAAAAATTTTTTTCTTTTATTTTGTATATTGTTTATGTTTATAAGATTTATATTATAATTAGTTGTTTAGTTACTTATTGTTTAGTATGATCGTCTTCCATCCATCGCAATATAGTCTTGGACTTTCAATTCTTTCCCCTCATAATGCGCACAATCTCTCATCTATACGCGAACTCTTTTCCTTATACGACGAACACATTTTTCTTACAAAAGCGAGAGTAAACACGCACGCGTGCGCACGCTCGTGCAACGGAAAAACGACGACGAACTGTATATATGCACCGTCTAATCAGAGACTAATTTATCTGTTTACTTGTTGGATTTAAAATATTGATGAAAAAATATATAAATATATCGAGGGAATAAATTGCGATTTAAACGAACGCTTTTATGGATAAATGTCGTTGAGATAAAAAATAAAATAAATAAATAAAGAGTAAAATCAATTTTTGTTTTAATTTATAAAATAAAAAATATATTCATTATATATATATATATATATCTGTATATATAATTATTTCAATCATTTAATTTTATTCTCAATGATAGGTTTTATATAGATAATTGATCGTTTATTAATAATTTATAGCGAGATAAAGTTGCTTGATGTATAAATAATAAAAGGAAATAAATAAAAATATATATTTGTTCCGTGGATATATATATTTTAATTTATAAAAAATAAAATAAGATATAAAGTTACGTTGCTTTATATGCGCGATGATCTGGTGCTCATGTTGAGAGTACTCTCGTGAAAGCTTTTCCATCTGTTTGGCTCTCGTCGACATTTATAACCTCGTAAGATCCCCCTGGAGATGGCATGATATAAATTACATGCGACCTGCGGGGTCCCGCGACTCGCCGCAATTATTTTCATTCACAATGGCGGTGGCGCCTTCCCTTTGCATGAAATTTTCTCGTTTCCCCCTCATCACTCATCCTCTCCACCTTCAATTTTATATTATAAACACACTTTGTTGCACAATTATACACCTACATAACGTCACAAGCTTTCCAAATAATATTTCTTTACTCGCGTGACAAAATATCAATGATGAAAATTGAATAAAAATAAATATATAAATAAATAAAAGTGAGTTATATTTAAAGTACATAATTTTGTAAGTTTAATGGAAAATTAATGATGAAAATTCCGGTTTTTTTGTGACATTAAAAAAAAAAATTAAATAACAATTTTTAACGATTGAAATTAAATTTTATTTATGTAATTTAATTGTACAATAAATTTGAATAATTCATTAATATTATTACACATTTAATTTTGAATGAATGACTTTTGTATATGTGTATATACATACATATGTATGTATATAAGATTGTGAGATATCTATGCGTATGATAAATTTATATTAAATCGTTTTAATGTCTATAAATAAAGATAAAGACCCCATGCACACTATAACACTTTAATCATGTTAGTTAAACACAAACCCGCATGTATGTCTGTCCCTTATGATGAAAATTATCACATTACGTGTGAGTAAGCAATCCTTTCTCTCTCTCATTCACTTTCTATCTTCTCTTTCTTGTCCTCTATCTCTCACTAATTTCTCAAATTTATTTTTAAATTGACTTAATGATACTTACAAAATAATATTTCATTTAATTTTTTCCACACATTTATTATTTTTATCTCTTTTAATATTCAGTAAGAAACAATATTTTATCCCCCAGTCGAAATTTTCGTCCCTCTAAAGTACTCCAAGTACTCCAAATAAACATAAATACACGTGAATGAAGTACAAAAAAAAAAAAAATTTTTTTTTATATGAATTTATTTTATTGATTGTTTAATAATTAAATTTTTAATCAATGTTTTTATGTTTATTTATTTGATATTATATTTGTGATCGGTCGAATATTTTAATACATCAATTTATCATTTAATTACGATAGAAAAATTTTTTTTTTAATACACAAAACAAAATTTTCTAATAAAAAAATAATCAAAATCACAAAATTTATAATATTCGACTATTTATTAAAAATTAATTAATATTGATATTATTCAATTAATATTCATATGAATCTGTATTAACAATAATAATTCCCTCAGTACACTCTGGATAAAAATTTAATTGTCAAAAAAATTCGTGTTTTAATTCGCAATAAAAAAATATTTAAAATCATCCAACAAACAGCTGATGTAATTCACACATTTTTCACTCTCAAATACACTTATATAAATACACACATGCATTTATCTATATATATCCATGACACAGGATATCCTTGAAGTATCCTAACGGGGTCCCGCAATACCACATCGTTGTTGGTCAACGTTGTCGTCGTCTTCTTCGTCGCGTCCTCGACAAGAATTTCAATAACATATTTTCCCACACGTATAGATTTAAATTCTCTCTTCGTCTTCAAGTATTATTACATATATACATACATGTATATTGTATATAGACTCTCCCGTGCCCGTTACCTCATTCACTTTAGCTATTGTATATATATATACATTGAGAGTATATAAGAATATATACATAAGTATGTGATGATACTTTGATGAAAAATTATTTTAGCAATGAGATTTCTCCACAATTTTAATTCATTCACAATTATATTTATCATTAAAAAATTATTATTAACAAATGTGTATGTGCACGTTTTGTATTACATCCACGTATGTATGCATTATATTTGTATGTAGTTATATATATATGTATACCTAAGTATTAATATATATGTATGGATTTTATGTGAGGAAAAAGGAGTCGTGCAAATCGTGGCCCAAAAATTCAAACGACAAACGTTCATTATCTTATATTTTACGCGCGGGACGAAGGGGTAAAATAGAATAGGCGATGGTTCGTTATCCGAATGAAGGAGAAAATCTCTTTAGTGTAGAATATATATATATGTATGTGTATTATTTTTCATTCTGTCTTTCTCTCCACGTTTGAGAGAGTCACGACGATTGGTCCCAACTGGCTGTGCGCGCATTATCCTCATGTAAATGTGGGGCCCCGGCGTCGTCGCAAGGCGTATACGTGGCACACGATCGTGAGAATGCGATCCGCTTTTATGGGAAGCCATTACTGTGCTATGGGGGGAGAGAGAGACCCGCCGCCAAGACGACAGAATATATACATATGTGCATGCTCTTCTCTCTTGCAAAGCGTCTCGTTTCTTGGTGGCAGTAGCATATAATAACATGAAAGTGGGCTTTGACCTTATATATATATATATATATATATATATATACATATACAAAAGAAAATATAGTCATATGTGTATTTATTTATATGTATATTAGGGTGTTTCATTTTTTTTTTGTTTGTGATCAGTGGAAATCTGATAATTTATAAAAAAAAAAATATATTCGTGTTTGAAAAGAAAATTCAGAGTTTATTAGAGGCTTGGCTTGATGTAATAGCATCAAAAAAAAAAATTTTTCTTGTGTTATTTATATGGGAAATTGAATTTTTGAATTTGCTAAGCCTCTAATAAAATCTGAATTTTTTTTTAAACGGGAATATTTTTTTTTTTTTTTTGTATAAATTATCAGATTTTTTCAGTGTTCACAAACAAACATAAAATATCGCCTAAAAATAAAACACCCTAATGTATGTACATATGTATTTCGGCAATTGTTTACATAGAGGAAAATGTGTGATGAATGCAAAAAATTTTCAATTTAATAATTATTTTTATTGAGAAATTTTTTATTTCAATTTGAAATGAAAAAAAAATTCATTCTATTATATTTTTTTTATTATTTATTTATTTATGTTTAATATGGATGTTTTTGTATATAGGAAGAGTTTTGTTATGACATTTTGGTATTTCTGGGTTTAGATTAATTAGTTAATTTTTTCTTTTTCACGTGAGAATAATAATTCATTTGTAATTTATGTTTATAAAATAATGGCAGTAGGTTTGTAAAACAGTCTAGCTTTTATTTTTATTGTAACAGTGCGTTAGATAACTATAAATTTATATTGTATATATATATACATATCTATAGACTAATTCATTACACAAGGCAGTAATTTCAGTGGATGAAAAAAATTACCATCATCGTTACACAAAAGTACAATGACTGAACGGTAATAAAGTATTACAAAAACATTTCTCAACTTAATTTTTTTTTTTTTTCTATCGTATAGCACAGTAGCAGTTGCAAACGTAATATATACTTTATAAATATGTATAAGGAAGATTCACGTGACATAAATACAATACATAATTATGAAAAAATTTAATAAAAAAAATTATTATTCATTAAAATAACACGTGAGATTTTTTCATCGAAATTCGAAATAATAATTAGTAATTATTGTCGAATATTAAAAAAAAAAAAAAAACAAAATAAAACATGAATTAACTAAGTAATATCTATTCTTACAATATATCCATCTAGATAAAATAATAACCATCGACTAAACAAATTAAATATTCAAAATATAGTTATAAAAAAAAAAAAAACAAAAAAAAATATTCTAATCCAAAATTTAATTTTTAACGTTTCGATATTGATCAATATAATTAACAAAATGCCAAAATTAAATAAATAGAAATAAAATCAATTAATACAATCTATTAAATTGCTTCAACACTTTGACATCCAATCATATAAAATAAAATAAAACATTTATTTCTCAATGAAATTTTGGCGCAAACTAAAAATTGAAACAAAATAATAAAATTTTTCTTTTTTCTAAAACACCACATACATATCTATTATATAAATATTCAAATGTATATATAACCATATATACATATAATACATACTCTTTCATACCGTGTGCGATCTAGCACGCCGCAAGTCGCCGCGATAAATCGTCGATTAAACTACAGGTCACGACCTCGCATTAGTTAGCGAGTGGTTTATAGATGCCATATACTGCAAGTCTATGGCAACCTTCGACTAAACGACAACGACAACGAAGACGAAAACAAGAATAGTTCTTATATATATACATATTCCTTCTCTCTTCTAGCTGAGAATCCTTCCGGGAAGCTAATCGCACCATACATATACACACAACACTATCTTTGATGCTTACCTTCATTGACCTTCCCCACGCCCTCGCAAATACATTTCTCATTTGACTTGTCGCATATCCAATTTTTTACTTCCTTTGTTCTTTCCCTAACTCTCTCATTCATTCACCATATACATACACTTACATACGTACATATACTCTATACAATATATCCATCGTAGAAAGACTGAAATAATAAATTTTTATCTATTTAAATATACAAAAAAACATCGCAATTTATTCTTGTTCAAACAGACAAAGTATTTAGCTGAATATCTCATGAACGGTGGCTTGCAGCGAAAAAAGTGTAGAGACGTTTTTTGTAGAGAATTTCATTATCTAAAACTAAGTTCTCACATGATTTTTCCGATAAAATCAATTTTGACTGGAAAAAAGTGAAAATTGGAATTTTTCAAAACTCCGATAGGTCATATCTCATGAACGGAGTCGTATTTATTATCATTCTACAATGTTATAAATAATTTTATATGGTTAATTAATAGTGTGTAATGTTGAGTTTAGTGAGATAAAGAGAAGATCGGTTGGATTTTAATAATATCGATAGTATTTAATGTAGATTTAATTTTATAAGTTGAACGTTGGTGATTTATATTAATTTTTACTTTATTTTTTTTTTTTTATTAATTTATAGTTTATGATATTATCTACCCACGTTCATAGGAATTATAGACACAATTATTGCATTTATATATGTGCTCTCATTTTTATTATATTGAAAATGCATAATGTTAGGTATTTAATAATAAATATTAGCGATATATAATGATTGTTGTGCGTTTACTCCATTCGTATATGGCCCGAATCGATAACGTAAAATTGTCGTTGTCGTCGTTGGTAGGATGTATATATATAATTATTATGTTGGTGATGGTAATTGGGTCGTAGCACGATCGCTCCTGATGCTTCATGCACTGATATCGCGATTGAACGCAAAAAAAAAATTTATATATGTATCATTATGTTAATTTTTTTTTATCTTTATGTTTTTTTTTTTTTACATTTTACTGAATGATAATTTTTAAGTGGTAATGGTGTTTAACTTCGTCCAATACACATGGGAAGATTATAATTTTTATACATTTGTATTTTATTATTGTGAGGATAAATTATCATTTTTTAAATATTAATTTTATTTTTATTAATTTTTTTTTTTATGTTTTAATAGAGAGAATGATAATTTTATGATGAATTTTTATAGAAGTTGTAATTTTTTATTATATATAATTAGTTGTAGATGAAGAAAATGAAGAAAATTAATTTGCTGATCTTTTTGTTTGTTGTTATTTTATACTCAAATAAATATTAAAATTAAACAATAGCAAAAATATTCTTCATAATAATAATATTCATTTGTTAATCAGTTATGTAACAAATTATCAAATGAACTCGATGATACATTTTTTTATTTAAAAATAAAAAAAAAATATATTTTCCATTTTTTTTCACTCAATTCTTTTTACATTAAATCATCAACTTCACAAAAAAATTATCTATAAATAATAATATCTATCCAAAACTACATTATAACACGAACAATTCAACTATTTTGAAATCTCAAAGTATTTCACCCACATAAAAAAATCATACATATATATAAAATAAAAAACTAAACAAATTCGTCGAATTTTATATCTTCTTTTTTATTATTTTATTATATATCAGTATATAATACTGTAAATCCGACAAAATAAATTTGTATAAATCCTAAAATTTATTCCAATGAATACATAGAAATAGATATATATGTATAATATATTTTTCTAATGTGGATAATTCTCAGAATAGGATTCTTATTGAAGTTATCGTAGATCGGTGGTGGTAAACGCGACCTGAGGAGCAACACATAGTTGCCTTGAACACGTTGTTGCCAAGAGGCGTGGATAGTTTTATTTTTTTTTCTCTTCTTTTTATTCTCTATGTAGTGGTGGTGGTGGGATCTCGTCAAAAGAAGTAAAAAAAAAAAAAATGATGCAGGAGCGTGTTGTATAGAAATAGTTATAGAAAAGTGTTGTTGCCTGCTTCTTAACCGCGTCCACGATGCACAACGAATTCCGAACCTATCCTAACCGATCGAACACTCCAGGTACATATATATCTATCTATATATATATATATATAATGCATATATATGTATATATGCAGTTATAATGACGAATGAAACCCGAGTGTTTAACTCAACACAGGTCAGAATTATTCAGTCGAAAAAATATATTTGTAGATCAATAGTTGAAATGATCCTTTAACAAGAATCAATTACGTCAGCTAGTTTTGTTTGTAATAAATTTTTTTTTAGTCAAAATTCAAATCAATTTGTAACAATGAACTTGAAATATATTCAATTAATTTATTTGACTGATAAAATTAAAAAAATTATCTTGATAAACAAATTTTTAAATGAGTAAAAATTTAATTTTATAAATGAGAAAAAATTTTTTCTTTACTGTTGTGATAAAATTATTTTTAGGATATTATTTATTTAGTATTAAATTTATTTATTGTTAATTCATCTCAATATTTTTATCACTAATAATCTTTGAAATTAAAAATTTAATACAATATATAAATTCATTTCCCACATTTAAATCCACAATTCCAAATTCAAAATATTTAATTCAACTATATTTCAAATTTAAAAAAAAAAAAACAAATTTATTCACCCCAAAAATAAATAATCATTTTTTTCCTTATCTCCTCCACATCTTCCACCTTCCACTCATTGATATCTCCACGACAGATCCAAAGTACGACAATTTTTTTGTCACTCCACATTCATTAACCTCGCTTAGAGCCATTTCTTTTATTATTTTTTTTATACATACATACATATATATATATATATATATATATATATATATATACATTATATATATACTCACACAGATACATATAAAGTTATAGGGTATTTCCTGCCACCCAGAAGTCCACCTAGTATAATAAACCTGAATTGAATGGGTTCTCAATTCTAAACACACGTGCGTCTGTTTGAATTACCCACAATAAATCGTCATAACCAATAAATAATTCAATAACCCATCCACCCAAAATGTCAAGACCAATATTAACACTTGAATCCAAAACTTCATCAATTCACCTTACAAAATAAAAAAAAAAACAAAAACAAAAATCATATCTTCACAATCATCACAGACATGTCTGCACCAGTTTGACATTTAAATACGTCACAAAATTAAATCTACACAGAATAACCAGCGATTGGAATTGATTTAATATTTAATTCTGCCATATATACACGTATATATATATGTATATATGTATATATATATAAGGGTGGAATAGAAGGGTTAAGGGAAAATTTGCAAACACAGTAAAACGCACTGTTGCCACCCAAGAGTCCATGTATCAGTGGCAGAACCTGAATTTAAAGGGTTCTCAACTTGATCACTGTTTTGTTATACTTCTATATTTATATACATGTGTATATGTATATACAATATTGGTATATATATTTTTTTTATTTATGTGACTATGTGTGTGTACAAATAACAACTATAGTTATATTGATAATGTACAATATATACGTAGACATTTATAAATGCTTGAATCGTGCTCGAACTTCTTCATTCACAAGGGATTTTACCACAGCCTTTTACGGACGACACATGCCACGTATCTTTTGCGTAATCCACTGTAACGAGTCTGTGATAGGGTGGGAGGATAATAGGGTGGGAGTGAGGGCATTTGGTTATATACATGCTGACCATTTTTGGCTGGGCAATGAACGCTTTGCGGTTCGCCATGGGTGATAATTATTCTTACACTCTTTTTATATTTTTTTATTTTTTTTTATTTTATTTTTATTTGACTTTTTATTTTTTTTTTTTTTCTTTCTTTCATTTTGTTCTTTATATCTTTTCGTTGGTTGCGATATAATGTTTCTTGTTGGTGGATTTTTGATGTTGATTGTTGAAATTACGAAAATAATAAAAAGAAAAAAATTCATGGAATGAAATAAAATTTATTTTTTAATTGTGTAAGTGTGCGATATATATACATAATACATATGTAATCACAATGTGAGTAATACGAGTGACATATCAAGATTGTACGTCACAATGAGAGAATTATATTTTCGGTTTCTTTTAATCTTGTTTATATATTTATTTATTTATTTATTTATTTATATTAGATCAATCGAAAAGTAATTTTGTTTTTGCGTTTCATTGTTGTTCATTTTGCTGAATAAACAATAATTTTTTTCCACTTGGCATTGGATATTTATACATTAGATTGCGAAAGATTGTAAATAATAATTTAATAAGGTTGGTTATATATTATTGGTTAATAAATAAATATTAGTTAAAATTTTATCTGTTAAAACTTGACGTCATTACTTTCCGATTAATCTAATATTTATAAGCAATATTGTAATTTGTTTCGTGATAAAAATATTCGATATACACATAAACAATATAAAGTGCAATAACAAATATAAATAAATAAATGAAAAATTAATTTTAATTCATTTGTTTAATTAAATTAATTCAGAAAAAATTTTTATGTATGATTATACATATTTTTTTTTCAATTTTAATAATATTAAACATCACACAATACCTAAACGAACATTGTTTATATCAAATTAAATTTTTAATTAAGAATAAAAATGAAAGAAAATTATGAATAAATTATTTTATGAAAATAGGTTAATTATCTATCATAATTATAATCTAAACATCATCAATCATTTTACAGTGACCGTTACACATAATGTTTATCTCTCATTTGAAAGCCAACACATAAATAAATATATAATTTTTTTATTTTCTCCTCATAGTAAAAAACTATCGAAAATATTTAATAAAACTTAATAAAATAATCAAAAAAAAAAAAAAAAATTCACATAAACAGACAATTAAATAAAAAAATCATCAGTCTATAATCACTAATAACCTCACAATACCATATAAATAAATAAACAAATAACATTTCCGAGTTGGAATATATAATTTATCAATGCACAATGGACATAATACTTATCTCTCTGTATAAATACTTACAAATGTTATACATATATCTTGTACTTACTGTGCGCGACTTAAACATTGTACATAAGTGACTTTCCTTCCTGATGCATTTAGGCACGTGTCTCCTCCATATATAAATAAACAAATACATATATATATTAACCCACAGAAGAAGAGACTTCTTCACAATTTCCGATTTTTCAACAACACAAAAAAAATTTTTAAAAATACACTTACTCGAACAAACATTCATTATACACATACAAAAATATATTTAAAAGGAATACTGAGAGATATAATACATAAGATACATATATATACTTATATATATATATATGTATATATTTATATGTATATAATAAGGAGAAGAAGAGATAGGGGGTCGCGTGTCCGGCGCGACAGATAGAAAGTTTTCCCGAGCTCTTGCGATCCTTCTCCTTCGTTTAATTCATTTCTATATACTCACTTACTTACTTACTTATATACTAAACTCCTACGTAGGACAATGCTGTCACGGACAATGTCTATCGTAAATAAAAAGAAATAGAAATAAAAATAATTAAGCCGAGAGACAAAGTGAAATGCAGTGAACAATTTAATATATATTTTTCAATGCGGCTTCTTTATTTAAAAGCTAATAGCAAATAAAGAGACGACAATTTTCTCACAAGTTTTGTCTCTTACGGACTGCTCTAATTGCAAGAAACTATATACCAACCAATGTCTCTTGTAATATATATATATATATATATAAATAAATAAATAAATTTATATATGTATACGTATATATTTTTATCCGAGCGCGATTTTCTCTTCCTCTCTACCTATTATCGGTTTACACATTGCAAGAGATGCTCCAGTGTAATTATAGTCGGATGATAAATGGAAATGATGAAAAAAAAAAAAAAAAATGGCAGAGAAAAAAAAAATTATATAAATAGGAGAAAAATTTAATGTGAAACGAGTGACGCACACGACGATTCAAGTGCAACTACATCAGGCTCATTGCTGAGCTTATATATATATGTATTTTATATTTTTATATTTATATACAATGTATATACATATATATGTATATATAGTTATAGTCACGTTCACGTAAATCAATCAACGCCCCTATTACTTATTGAATTGACAATTTTTATCCGTTTACCGAATAAGGAAATCCAATGTCGCAAGTGTTGAAATGATGTAGGATTCCATTTATGTGTTTATAAATAAATATACTACTATATAGAGCAATTTTACTACGTTATAATAAGTACAATTATTTATTTATATGTATAAACAATGTATATATATATGAATAGAAATTTATTATTAATTTAAAATGTGATATTTTTTTTACTCATTTTAATTTTTATATATAAAAAAAATTTTGTATTTATATATTTATTTTTATACTGCAGTGACTTTAAGGACTTTCACGAAATTTTTTTCCTCTTCCTGTCACGCTAATTGTTGTTATAATTATCCGCACACATACATCAATGTATAAATATTCACGAATTTATATATACATACACAACGTAAAATAAAATATTACGATGAGAAAAATTAAATTCACTTATTTCCGTTATAACTATTTACCATCGTGCTTATTTAATTGTTATTTAATTAGTGCATTGTTACACAGCAAAAGATCGTAATAAAATGATAAATACATATATAAATACATATAGATATATATATAAATATAAAATAAAAATATTAATAGCTCTCGCCTCTTGAACTTCTTCACATTTTTCATACATATCTCAACTATATTTTTCAAGAGATCAATATCACTTTATTCTCTTACGCTATCTCAATGTGCGCGGCAAATCGATCATCTAAAAGATCGTGTGCTTGCGCGAGAATAGAGTAGAATGAGAGAGCTGTGAAATAAACTAGAGAGAAAGAAAGAGATGAAACTAATTCATCATGAGAATATATCTTTCATGCCCACGCGTAATATTATTCTCTACAACTGCAGCAGTTCCCGTATATATTTTCTATCTTTCTCTTCTATACATATACATATATATACACATGTTGATATGCATATAGATATACCTATAAGTATATAAATATATACATAAACATGTAGGTATAATATATAAACTCTCATCGCGTTCTTTCATTATCACCGATCTTGAACATTAGAACGCGTGCGAATTCATCCATCTTGCGTGTGCTTGAACAAGCTTCTGATAGATAACGATACGCAGTCAATTGAAATCAATAGACCAACATAGAATATATACATATATTTATGTATATACATTAAATTGATTAAAATTAAAATGAATTTAATTTAAGTGAATTGATTTTATTTATAAGTTCAAGGCGTTGACAACTTTGATTATCGCATTATTATTTGGTTTTCTTTTTTTTAATTTATTTTTAATTCATTCATCCATTGATGTATAACTAGATGTGTGTGTTTTTGTTTATATAAATCCTTTGATCATCAAGGTCAAGATAAAAGCGTTGGAAAAAAAAAAAAATTTCTGCTGACACACTACCTTTCATTTCTATCTAAAGAAAAAAAAAAAAAAAAATTAAAAATAGGTGAAAAAAAAAAAAGAAATAAAGATATTTATATACGACCTTGTCTCGTCACTCCTATGTATGCCAATATAAATATTGTTATTTATTTAAATGCAATGTCACAATGTGGAATAACAGAGAAATTTAAGACTACATTTTTTATGAAAAATAAAAATAAAAAAAAATTAATAAATGTAAAAAAAAAAAATATTTTATATTTATATTTATATACATATGTACAAATATATATTTGTATTTGAGTGTATATAATTACACAGGTATATACATCGTGTCTCCTATATCAACTGCCATCGTAATTAATAATATACTCGTATTGACATTGAAAATACACATGTTACAATTAATTTAATAAATCAAACTACATATATAAATGAATACTAAATTAAAAGTATATAACTTGACTGTATATACTGACATACACACATGTAAATGTACATATAAAGTACATACGATGGCTCTCTCGAATAGAATCGAAAGCATATACACACCCGTCACTTTGCACGAATATTTTTATTCCAATATAAAATTCACTTCACATTTACTTATTTGATATTTATGTCTATAAATATATTTATCACGCTTGTATATAAAATACATATATACATAGATATATATATATTAGGAATAGTCATATGCGTAGGTCGAAAGCAAACCGATTCCGTGACTTGATCGACTCACCGCAGCAATATCGCATGGCCGAGATGTGCATCGATCTCAAGTTGCCGCATTCAGTCAATTAACAATAAATATAAAGTTGCCAAGACCCATTATATATATATTTATTTATTTATATTCAATAATGACATTGGAAAAGTTGCGGTGACAAGGTAGTTGGACGTTAATAAATTTATAGATCATTTGCCATTTCCGGTTGTAAATGATTATCATGTAGTGGAGTGCAATAATCGATGCGTGAATCAAATATATAGAGGAATTAATTGCTAATTATTTTTTTTTATATTTGTTTTGGATTGAGGTTGATGTTGATGATGAGTAAATTGTGTTTAGAGAGAGAGGAATATTATTTTTATTTGATAAATATTAATTTTGTGGGTTTATTTATAAAGATATTATGTGTATTGATTTGTAATTTCGATCGTTGGGGATAGAGGAAAAATAAGATATGACTTTCTCCTTTAGTTTGCGTGTTTGTGATTGGTATTATTTATTTATATACTTATATGTTTGTGTGTAATATCTTATTGCTTGGTCCAGTCGATGAAATTTGCGAAATTTATCGTTGATGTCTTCAGTGGACACGCCTGTTTTGTATCTTGTAATAATTGATATAAGTCATGACCTTTTCACGTTTTGCGTCACGAGATAGAAATTCAGCGCGATGATTTTCGTTTTGTGTAATTAGTTATTAATGGAAGGTTAGGGCAAAGTTGTCTTGCAGGAATTAAATGGCACATCTGAGAGGAAAGAAAAAAAAATATGGATTTAAGAATTTTTTTTTATGGAAATTATTTTTGGATAATTTTTTTTTGTGGTTATTTTTGTATTGGACTTTGTTGGAAAGGGAATTTAATAATTTGGGGATTCATTGTTATGGGATTAATTTATGTCATTATGTATATATAGATAATTGACGGTGTTTAAATAAAACAATTGGAAATTATTGAAGAGTTTATAATGGGACTTTATTGTCTTATTCATTTTATTTTTTATTTTAATATTTAAAAATACTGAGAAATTAAATTTGCTATTTTTTTTTTGTGTGGTCAATTATATTTCTACATAATGTATGAATGTAAATTTTAAATTAAATTATCTCTTTCGAAATTATGTGATTTCATATAATAATATATCGTTAAAATGAATTGAACGATTGTAATTTTTATTTCATTTTATTTTATTATTTTTTTGTATTTGTTCATTTTGCTGTTTGCCAATTTGCCTGTGAGGCAAAAATCATCCGTTACAAAACACATATATTCACCAGTTTCCGGTATGTAGTGCACTGTAATGACGAGCTCGTGACATATTTTAAACATTATTGCATCGTCATTTATTTGTGTAATTGATTTTGAAATATAAATAAATCAATTATTTAATATTATTTTTTTTTTTCTTCATTTGTTTTCATAAATTTTTTTCTTCACTTAATAACACAATTTCACTTGTATTCACAGCAATATATATATTCATTTTTATTTTACATTCATGATAAATATAAAAGTAAAATGAATGAGAAATGGGGAAAAAAATTTTTTAAGAAAAATTGGAACAATTGCACGCGCAATTATCAACGCAAGAAATTTATTTATTTCACGGATGTGAAACGTGACAAACAAAATTTTTATACATATATATTGAGTTCAATATATATTTACAACTGCAAAAAAAAGTTAACACTGCGACGAGTAAATTTATAACTTGTAAAACCTCAAAAGTTTTGATGAGACAAAAAAAAAAATATTTTTCACGGTTTAATATAAATGCATTATATGTATACATATATATATATTTATATATGTATATATATTATGGACATATACAACATAATCATATCGTCATGTTCAATACCATGTATATAAAGTAATAATAAATTTTCAAACTGAATAAAAAAAATATAATCCTTTCATAATTAATTTTATATTTATTTATTCAATTTTACTTTTCAATCTCTTTAATTCCGATAAAACATTTTACAGTCTCACTTTGGATTATTTAATAAAATAATATGTTATTTATAAACTCACTCAATAATAACTCAATAAATATAGATGAACAATTGGCTTGATTATCTTTTAAACAGATGAAATAAAATAAATTTTTATTTCAACTGCTCAA
Source organism: Microctonus brassicae (assembly GCA_918226075.1). Taxonomy (NCBI): domain Eukaryota; kingdom Metazoa; phylum Arthropoda; class Insecta; order Hymenoptera; family Braconidae; genus Microctonus; species Microctonus brassicae. Next base: position 5,753,011 of record OW445485.1, on the reverse strand, counting down.
CGATAAATAGTAAAAACGTGAGAAAATAGATATACATAAATACAAAATAACCAATATAAAATTTAATAGGAAAAAAATATATTAAATAAAGTGCTCGAACGTTGATCTTTTGCTGAACCAACAATTTAATTCATGGGATAAATAACTAGTACACTTGCTTGAATGATTGTGAAAATACCTGTTTATTTTCTTTCTCTTCTTCAACTTCTTTTTCATATCTTCTTACATTCTTCAATATCTTTTTATTTCTTTGCATACTCTTGGCTTCTCTATCCAACAAACGAATAAAAAATACATATACATACACGTGAACATCATCGGTTTATCGGCATTTTTTTATTCACTGTAGACTTTCAATATAACAAACAATAAAATAATTCAAACTTTAATATTGAACCAGGTTTGAAAATGATTTTATTTTGGCCAATTGAATAATATTTTCTGCACTTAGGTTGAATGACTTCTTATATTCATCTATCTAGAATGATAATCAAGTCTTGGCAGTAAGAAAATAAGTAAAAAAAATCGTTTGAGAGAATTATTAGGTTGATAAGAAGAAAAATAAAAAAATTTATAGAACTTGAATGCATGAGAAGGTAAAGGCGTTCAGCCCTTAGGCTTCGATCACGATGAGGAGGAACTTTATATGTATATACACCCCTCTCTCGTCTATTATATACAATCGCACCATCGCGACCACACCCGATGTGCCTGCAGAGCAATAATCCGCATCAACATATAGTTATTTGCGCCTCGGGAGAATTTTTCTTTCATTTCTTATCGTTTCTCACCTTTTTCTTTTTCTTTATTTTTCTCCCTCGGTTTAATAATTAAATTACTTCCATCTCAAATGATTTATTGCTACACTCCTTGAGACGCATATAATATATATTTATTAAGATATATCTGCTCGTTGATTTAAAAATAAAAAATATAAAAGAAGAAAAAAATTTTTTTTATTTTACTTTTTATATAAATTTAAAATAATCTGTATGTTTTATGAATTTATTTTACTCGCAGTTATATATCAAATTGATGTTTGTGGTTCTGCTGATTTTAAATAATATAACCACATACACAAAGTAAAATAAATAATGTGAATGTTGAAAATGAAATAAAAAAAAAAAAATTAACTAAATGAATTTTACGAAAAATAATCAAAAGAGAGAGTTATTTTTTTTTTTTTAAGTATCTCCCTGCACTTTCTTGAGGATAAATGAGTACATACATATATTTTACAATGTCGCGAAAGTCCAGAGGCCCAAAAATAATAATAAACAAGTCGAGAATTTTCACAGTCTCAGCGCCACTGCCGGAAGTACTTGAATATATACTGTAAAGTAAAATTACGCGGTGCGCCAATGGATTAACGGTTACAAGAGATAATAAGGATGAGTCTCGCGATGCCCATCGCGTTACTATTATTCTTACTGTTGTTGTTGTTGTTATTGTTGTTCATACCAAGTGGGCTTTTTTCATGTTTTAACGCCGTGTTTAACTCTGAAACTGCAACTACTGACGCTGCTGCTGTTGGGCGCACAATGCAACAATAATACAGACAGAGAGAAAGGCTTCCGGGGCTGTCCTTGAGCATCCGTTCAACCAGTTTCCGCTCATTGCACACGCGCATATACACAATAATCATATAAACGATATATACACATATATACTTACACACAATATTCATAAATATTACAATATTAAAATAACAAAATTATTTAAAGCTTTATAATTTCAACCAATAAAATTTTTTTTTCAACACTTTCATTTTAAACAATTTTCAAACACATAAATATTATTGTTCACGTTTATATAGAAGCTTTCATCTTACTATGATCTGGAGCAATGTGAATATATATATAACAGTATGTATTTATATATATATAAATATAATAAAAGGCCAATGTATATAGTTGGGTCACGATCGACGCCTTGTCGACTTTCGATTTGATCGGTCACACCGCGTGCGCGAAACAGCTGGGAATCAATGTATAATGATAAATAATACATTATAACGAAAGTGCAATGATAAAGCGAATGAATAAGAGAATAAGAGGAATATAAATTTGAGATATATATTTAATATATGGAAGAAAGTGAAAAGAAATTTTACAGAGAGTGAATGCAAATATATTTACAGAGAGACGTATATGGCGCTACTTGCACGTTCGATAATGATCCTGTTGTGGTTAGCAATTAGAATGGACTCTTCTGATTACTTACCGTACATAATATATATACATATGTGCATGTATATATATATTTTTTTTTTTTTTAAGTATGGGGCAGAGTCAGATGAAATAATAATAACGGACAATCAACGCGAGCTTTGATGATATGTGCAGAATAAACAGCGTGACACGACGACAATATCTGTATATGCAATATATATATATATATAAATTTATATTTGTGATTGTTTGAGTGTGTATGTGTGTGTCTTAATGTAATATTAATTATTTTAATGGCACATGTGGATCGAACATTTGAGAAGAATTAATAATTGAAATAAAATTAAAAAATAAAATTATATTTTCCTATTTATATATCTCTCCATATAAGAAAAATTTAATATTTTATTTATGTCCAGGTGTATAAAATGATTGATCCGGAAGTGAAACCATTTGTGTGTGTGTGTGTGTGTGTATATATATAATATATATACACATAAACTTTCCCCTGAGCCGAAATTGAAGTGCTTGTGAAAGAGGGCTAAAAATTCAATTTTAATTTTTAATATAAATTTTTCAATTCAGATCATAATTTTCTTTTTTATGCAGTCAATATTTTATTTTTAAATTCTGCACAACGGTCTTTTGGTTCGCATGTATATAAACGTGTACTTATATATTAATATTTATTTTTATTGCTATTGCGAAAAGGTGAAAGAAAAGAAGTGATTATAAATGAAGTCAATTTCCGTTTCAAATGATACGAAATTATATATTTTGTCAGGTGGCGCGTTTAAAAAATTGAAAAAAGAAACAAATAATAAATTGGTATAAAGATAAAATATAAAAAGATCTAAATAATATAAATAATAATAATAAAATATTATAATTTATTATTAAATATAAATGTCTTTTATTTTTATCTTCATATACTTATATGAGTAACAAAATCAATTATTTTTTTAATAATATTCAAGCTCTTTCATTTTATGATTGGTTCATTGCTTTGGCCTTGTTACATCTTGAAAAGTCATCCTTTTATTTCCCACATACAATAATAATAACAACGACAAAAGTAATAATAATACAACGAAACGTCAACGATAAATTTAAAAGAATAAGTTAGCGCGCGTAAGTGATTTGTCATTCTAAATGCACAAAGTAACATTAAATGGATTGTTATGTTAGGACTTAACGTTTATAGTTACAAGATTTTTAATGTGAGAAGACAACCGTCACATTTTCTTCTTCAATAATTTGTTTTTTCTTTTATTTATACATTTCCATTTCACTTCCAAGTCCCAAAGTAATTTTTAAAACTGAAACGTAGCGATCATTGTTATTAATATTATTATTATAGTCTCGTGTCAACCCATATAACTCAATTGGCGTATCATCGTATGATGATTCTTCATGACGTCGTTGACATGAAAATAAGTATAGGATGATGAGACAGAATAAACAAATGATAAAGAGAGCGTGAGACAGAAAAATAAATAAAATTGATTGAATAATATTTTTTTATTTCCTATATTTATTTATTTATTTATTTATTTATTTATTTATTTATAAGTGAATATTGAATGAAATGATTTGTTATGTGTGCTTGTAGATATGTATATATATTTTCCGATGACTTTTACCGTGTGCCGTTGCGCTGACCTCAACAGTGAACGTCTTCATTTGCTTCTCTTGCGCACTATCATCGCCCACTCTCGACATCCCACTCTCAATTCTCTCTAATGTATTTGTATAGATCTGTGTGTGTATGAATGTACATTTCAATTCATCAGCAAAGATAAAATTAAAGCCATTAAGTGTAAAATAAAAAAGAAAATTTTATAAGTGAAATTATAGAGACGAGAAAAATTAATTTATCAAAAATTTTTTTTTTTTCACCTCTCATTTTATTTAAGAAAGGAAATTTATTTTTCTATCAATAATACAGAATATAAAGTCATAAACCCTTATTTAATTTAGTCTTTCTGCTGCATTGAGGTGCCATAGAAATAAATAAATGATTGAAAATAAAAAGTAAAAAAACTTGTTGATAAAATCAATAATAATTTTTTTCTCTTAATGAAAAAATTTACAGAGCACACAAAGAGTAATTCTGGGTGGTCCCTATTCTTAGATATATAAATACAACATATATGCATATGTATGTATATACGAATAGCTTATATATGCTTGCGGCAATGTATGTATATTCACAACGTATCCGCACTATGAAGAAAATAATATCCCAAGCGATCCATTATATCGTTGCTCAGTAGAAAACACAAGCAAATATATACATATTCACAAAGTTACAAGTCGTTTTCTTATGCAGAAGATACAAACACCATCCACACACACACACACACACACACACAGACGAAAACACACACATACACACTGCCTTATTGTATAAACAATCATGCATTGGTTTTTTAATTCTAAATAAACTACTGCCTGACTCCTTCTACATTACCGAAACATCACGACGTTTTCGAGAAAGAAAATAAAAATAAAATCTATATACAATAAAATTCTCATGTAACAGTGTTTGTAATCCAAATTTCTCCAAAATGACTTGACTAATTTTGTATGAAATATTTTTTGTACTCTCATAAGTGATAAGGATGGCCCAGCATCAAAAATTTATTTTTTTTTATTTTCTAGACAAAATTTTTTATTTTTTATTTTTCATGATTTATCATTAAAAATACATATAACCCTTAATTTTCACCCTCTTACCACCAACCCCCATTTTTTCATAGAGATATTAGCACTGTAATATTTCCTTTTTTTTTTTTTTTTTCTTTCCAACTACCAAATATTTTTATAATTTTTTTTATAATAAATTATGTATACATAGTAATAATATACATAGTAATGATATATATATATATATAGTAATAATATGTATAGTATTATATAGTAATAATTTAACTACCAAAATATTCACTAGAAATAATTTGTATGGCAAAACATATTTTTATAATTTTTTTTTATAATAATTTTCATATTTGTATAGTAATGTATACATATATATATAGTAATAATATGTAATAATATATATAGTAATAATATATATAGTAATAGTATATATAAATAGTAATAATTTAACTACTAAAATATTCACTAGAAATAATTTATATGGTAAATCAACGTTTGCCGGATCAGCTAGTAAATGAATAAAATGCATAAATAAAATTATAAATTAAAATGAAATATAAAAATAAAAAATTTGTACGCGTGTTCTTTCACTCTTATTTACAAAAATTTCTTTTTTGCCCTTGCATTTTATACGCCCGAAAGAATTTTTTGTAACGTTATTAACCATATAGCAGACACAAACACACAATTGCGCGGCCTTGTCAGGAAAAACGGATCAGTTATCTTTGTTGAAATTGATACTGCGAGACGGTTATAGGTATATATCAAGACGCAAGATCTTTCGTTATACTATTAAATAGCCAAAGATATATACATATAATGTAAAAGGATGTGGGACGAGTTTAGAAACTTTGGTATGGTTTGAAAGAATTGGAACGAGACTTAAGTGTAAAATATAGTAAAGATTGCAAATATATATACATATGTAGATTTATTTTGAATAAAACTGACGATGATTGATGGCTTAAAATATATTAAAATAGTAACGATTAAGAGATAGATATATGTAATAAATCCGCACGTGCGAAATCACGATATCTTCAAGGAGTCTGTTATTATATTTATTTTATTTTATTGGCTCTGATCGTTGCATTCACGTCGGCCTCTTTTTACATTGGCCTCGGAAGCTACATTTATATACATAGATATATATTCATCTATAGGTACTTATACATATGTAGGTATATATCTGCATATAATAAAACAGTTATATATTTGTAACTTTAACTGCAAGTTAATTTTTGTTTTTTTCAATTTATTATACAAATGATAATAATATCCATTGGAATATTTTCGTGTTCAGTGAAGCGTCAAATACTTATAAGCAAAGAGAATTGTGAGCGTGTATAAAGTGCGTGCGACAGTGGTAATTGCCAGGTTGTCTACATGGTAATTCATGGTGTCAAGACACACTCGTGTATATAATTGTATGGTGTATGAAAATTGTTTAAATATATGGAGATGTGTGTCAAAAAATCGAGTGAAACATTTGGGAAATTATGATAATTTTTTTTTTGGGATATGAAATGAAAGTTTATTCATTAATTTGTGATAAATATTTGGATATAATTGTATGAATTTTTTTAACTCAGAATATTAATTCTAAATTTTCGTAATTAAATTTTCCAATGCGATAATAATTTATATATAAAATTCTCGTGGCACAGTGCTTGTAACGAAACTCCTCCGAAATGGTTTGACTAATTTTCATGAAATTTATTGTATATATTCAGTAAGTTTGAGAATAGTTCGTAAACTATTTTTTATATCCCCAAGTGGTAAGGGTGGCCCATCCCAAAAAAAATTTTTATTTTCATTTTTTTATAATTTGGCATTAAAAATACATACAACCCTTCATTTACACTCTTCTACCACCAACCCCCATTTTTTAATAGCGATATTAGTACTGTAATAATTCTCTTTTTTTTTTTCAACTACCAAATAGTTTTATATTTTTTTTATAATAATTTATTTATGCATATATAGCAATATATGTAGTAAATATACTATATATATATATATATAGTAATTTTACAATTTTACCATTTATTATTTTCCTATTTTACCATGTTACTATTTACTATTTTACTATTTTACTATTTTCCTATTTTACCATGTTACTATTTACTATTTTACTATTTTACAATTTTACCATTTATTATTTTCCTATTTTACCATGTTACTATTTACTATTTTACTATTTTACTATTTTACTATTTACTATTTCACTATTTTACTATTTTACTATTTCACCATTTTACTATTTACTATTTTACCATTTTACTATTTTACTATTTCACTATTTTACTATTGACCATTCTACTATTTTACCATTTACTATTTTACTATTTACCATTTTACTATTTTACTATTTTATCATTTAGCTATTTACTATTTTACCATTTTACTATTTTACTATTTCAATATTTCACTATATTACTATTTTACCATTTTATTATTCACTACTTTACCATTTTACTATTTTATAATAATACTATTTTACTATATAGTAATATATATAGTAATAATATATATACAGTAATAATTTAACTATCAAAATATTCACTAGAAATAATTTGTATGGCAAAACAACGTTTGCCGTGTCAGCTAATTATTTTATAATAATTGACATTAAATTCAATAATTTTTTCATCATCTGCAATGGAATCAATGCACCTACTGGTTAAATATTTCCTTAGAAACATTTGAAATATAATTCACAATCATTCAAATGATATATCCGTTGATTTTGTAAATTACAAAAATACATAGATTCAAATGTAATTACAAATGTTACATATACATATTGATATGAAGAAGAAATTATATTGCAAAACAGTTCATAGTTACATTATATTTACATATTTGGTATATAGCACACAAATCTGTTCATGCGGAACAATAAAACGTGAGAAATAAATATTCATACACATATATATAACCCGGACGTAACTCATAATCATAAAATTACCGAGTAACTAATCATCACGTATAGATTTTAATATCGCGAATCGTCATTTTTCTTCTTTCTTCACTTCATACATTTTTATTTTCATCATCAGTTATTTTTTTTTTTTTAATACAATACCTCCAACAATCTATATGTGAATTTAAAAATGAAATTTATATATAGATATATAAATAAATAAATATAAATAAGAAAATTCTAAATATATATTTTCAGGTCAAACTCGTCGACTCTCACATACTCCCTATTTTGGAATAAACATTTATTAGATTTACACAGACTAATGCAGCATCTTCGTTCTAACGATGATCATTTCATTGATATATAGGGAAAATATCTTGACCGAAAGAATACCGGAAGGGACGAATGGAAGATTGCCATGATCAAATGGTTAAAAAACCGTTATAGAAATGAGACATAAATCTGATGTGATGTTCGTTTGTCGGTGTATGTGTATATTAACAAACGAAAGTCATCTACAATTAACTAGCGCCTACTTTTTTTATTTTATTTATCTTTTTTTTTTTTTCATATTCAATTCCTCATTCTGGGTGTCCTAAATTCCCTTTGGGCCACAGTTACGAGTCTATTATTTACTATCATTCACTAATATACATATAATACTTCAGATAGAAAGAGAAAAAAATAATAAAAACAACAGAAATATTCATTGTCATCGTGATTTACATTTCTTGGATATTTAATCGAATAGGTCAAGGACCGTTATATGGTACTAAACAAAAGGTTGCGACCTCGTCCTTCGTATCACGCTCGAATAGTCACTGTTGTTTATGTTCAAATGTCGCTAATAAATATACATATATATATATATATATATATGTATTCATGCAACGATTGCCAATAAGATTCGATGCAAGCCATCCGCCTATGGAGTTTGATCGACACAGAACAAAAACCGTTAGATGTCTAACCAAAAGAATCATGACCTCTTCTCAATAAGTTAATATGAGGACAGTGTATAGATAGATTGTATGTATACATGGCGTAGTTTTCTATATATTCGTTGATAATATCTGTTCTCAGTGTTGTTTATGTAAAATCTATACAATTATGTGAATGATAAATTGTTCTGTCGGCATTTTGTCATTCAAATACTGTGAAAAATATAATTTCACCTGTTTATGCATCTTCATTGTTTGTGAAAAAGAATATAAAATATTGGATTAAATATTAAATTACTAGAATAATTATTATATTTAAATAGAAAGTATTGATTTATTATTAAATTAATTTGGTATTTTATATTATTTATTCAAGAGTTTTAATTATTTCAATGCACTCAAATTAATATTTTATTAATTTAATACACACTTTTTATTATCATTTAATTATTCTACTTGCATAATATTTTTAAATTTATTTTAAAATCTTTAAATTATTTTGAATTAATTTTTATTTTTATTAATTATGAAATGCACATTTTGTGTATATTATAATTTTTTTTTATGCAGAATAATTGTAAAGATTGTGGCGATTGTAAGATTTTAATGTTAGGTATATTGATACATATGACAATGTTATTCAACGATACTATACATATTTAATGTGTCAAAAATATGCAATATTTACAATCCAATGATTGTAATGATTGCGAGATATAACTCGTGTGCACTTTCTACATGAGTGAAAGCACAATGATATATACTTTATGTATGGTTTATGTGTGTATATAAGATTGCAAGCTCAGGATTAATAGAATTCTTGATGTGAGATTACCGATCTTAGTGCGGGCTGATGGTGATAGATGGTAGGAAGTAAATATTCACTATTATATGTTGTTACATTGCTGAGTTTTATATGGGCATAGCTACCACACATATCGTTGTTTCAAACTGTTCAATCTATTTATCTCCTCACCTATATATGTGTGTAAATGTTAGGTTATTATATATGTTGTCGAGTTATCTATGATTTTAGATACGTATAATTCGAAAAGGTGTATAAAAAAAAAAATTTAACAAAGAAAATCGTGTGATAATTCCTAATTTTTATCTTGTTTTATAATTAGAAAATTGTTATTTTTAAAAAAGAAAAGAATTATGTTGACGTGGAATTGAATAATTGTTTAACAGGGGGAATTATATTAATTAATATTTTATTATAAAATATTCATGAAAGATTTGTTTTCCATATTATATAAATGTCAATGCATTTAAATCGCTCCATTGCGCCGCCATTTTCAATCTTATCCGCATGTGACTACATCAATTTCTTTTTTTTTTTTATTTTCTCTTTTAGTATACAAGAGGGTATTTTTTTTTTCTAACTTCAAACTACGCAGGTGAAGCTGTCAAAAGGAATCGGTAGACAAAACCATCTTATAAATCCAGGAATATCAGATCCTCGTTTATTCCAGAGCTTTACGCATAAATGCGCGAGCGAAAAAAAAAAATACGATGAAACTTCTGTTAGATCTCGTGCGGCTCTGGTAATCCCTCCATGATCTTTATCTTCCCCTTCTTGGTTTCTATATACACATCCACAGTTTGAGCTCTACTTTTCTCATCTTTATCGCTACTCCTCCTTTACGAATATTTCCGATAAGCCAACCAGAACGAAACATAACCTCTCTGTCACCCTCATTTTACTATAACGCCTGGGGTTTTCGTTCATGAGTCAGGAACAAAGAACGCTAATGGACATCTAGGAATATATAAGTCTATGGGATATAATTTCATTTGGTATAGGCCAACTACTGCTTTTGCCCACGGTCCAATTCACAGAATAATATATATTCCTCTAGTGAAATTCACTCATTCACAAAGCTGACTCACGAGCCACTTGTTTTTTCGATGAGTATTAATTTAAATTTAAATATAGTACAGAAATATTTAATACTAATATTAATATTTTGTGGTTACTGAATTAATAATTGTTATGGAAAAATTTTTAAGCATCATTACATTACTGAATGTCCATTTATTTTTATTTTATCTTACTTCATTCAGATTTGTTTTATTTTTTTACGATTGAATAGACGGTGAATAACTTCCAGTTGGCTTAATTTGGTACAAGGTAAAATTTATGCGGTTTCCTCCTTCTGTATATGTATAATACTTGAATAAACTTCAATAGAATTCGTGTATATAATGATAGAGAACTCTGATGACTGTCTGAAATCTTTTAGATACTTGATTTAGACACGGATATACAAAGACTAAATGATATAAGATTTTATGTTTTTTTTTTTTTTATTTCTTTCGTTTTGGCTACGCAGTTTTATTCTCAATTTAATAATCTTTTTTCATTTTTTTTTTTTCTATTCTTTTGTCAAACTAATTCGTCATTGCCTTTTGTTATTTAACGTACTCGTTCACACTGTGGATTTAAGGAGACACCTGTATTTACTTTTAACTATAAATGAATCCAATGTGTTGCCACAATAAATTATAGTTTCTTAATAAACGGGAGGAAAAAAAAGAAAAAAGAATGTACGAACACTTAAATATATATAGACATTTAGATATATCAGACGTAAAATTTAGATCAAGGCTTCCTTAATATAAAAAAAAAAAAAAGAAGTCACGCCTTATGACGATTCCACGATTATGTAATTGATGATTTATTATTTTTATATAAAAAGATGTAAAAAATATTTTACAAGACAGTGGCCAAGTAGAGAAATATATCATTATGTATACGATTAAATTGATTGCATAATTCCCACAATTCCCCGAAATTCAATCTTGCCAATAGGAAATAAAAGTAAAAAGAAGTAAAAAAAATTATATAGAGAAAAGAATAAAAGTTTTGGCTTGAAATAAAGAATTTGGCAAATGTTCTAGCAGTGTTTCAACTGTAACAAATTTTCTCATTGCATAGAAGAACATAAAACTCCAATATATTTCCTTTCACGGATATCCGGGAAGTAATCATACAAGGGCGGAAAATAAAAGCTTTATCAACCTAAATATAGGGCGTGTAAATCAATTAAGCTTCAGGATGTTACAGAAGTATTGATGATTGATATAGTAATTTAATTCAATATGATATAAGGAAAGAAATATTATTTAATTAGTTTGATTGGACGTAAAATAAAGACGTTGAATTTTATATATTAAAGACATGTTTGTATGGACAATTTATGTTTGAGATTTTATTACATTAGGGTGGGCCAAAAAAAGCTTTTAATTTTTTTTTTTCTTTTGTTACTATGAAAATATTGTTCGAGGTGATAAAAAAAAATGAGCCTGTGAAAAAGGCAGCTCTTAATTTTAATGTTGAGAGGTGTCGCATTGTGATTTTTGATTTCTTATTTGAATAATATGGAAAATTTTATTTTTTATCGTTAGAATTTTGTAGCTTGCGAACCAATAGATGAATTCAAATGATCGATATATATTTTTATAGGAAATTGAACGCTCTACAAAAAAGGTATCTTACAATTTTTTCATAACTTTTATTGTTTAGAAGATATCGGAGGTTAAAGTTTGAAGAATTTAACAAATATTCTTTGTTACTTTTAAATTTTATAACTCGTAGACAAATAAATATTATAAAGTGCGCAATATATATTTTTGTAGGAAATTGAACGCTCTACAAAAAAGGTCTCTTGTGGTTAATTGATTACTCTAACCATTTAGAAGATATTCACATTCGAATCCCTGCGTACTGATTTTAATAGTTTTTTAATAAATATTTTAAATTTATCCATTCAAGTCATGAATGCAAATATCTTCTGAATGGTCAGAGTAATCGATTAACCACAAGAGACCTTTTTCATGCAGCGTTTGATTTTCTATTAAAATATGTATTGATCATTCGAATTCATCTATTGGTTTGTAAGCTACAAAATTCCAACGATAAAAAAGAAAATTTTCCATGTTATTTAAATGGAAAATCAAAAATCACGATGCGACACCTCTTAATATTAAAATTAAGAGCTGCCCTTTTCACAGGCTCATTTTTTTTCAGTCACCTTCAACAATATTATCATGGTAATAAAAGAAAAAAAATTTACCTTTCTTTTTGAGCCCACTCTATTATACATGCATAAATGTAAAAAGAGTTTAAGTTGCGATTTAACTCTGTTGGCACAGAACTCTCTCAAGTAATTTGCTCGGGGCGTCGGACGATGACAAATGAACATTGTCGACCTGACACACCCTTAAGAATTGTAACATTACTTGCTGTTCATCAAAGTGGCATTTCCGTTAGTTTTGTTATGCACTTTTGCTACCTACGGCATATTGTATCGAAGAATATTCCTTAAGTAAACATATATAAATTTATATATTTATACATAAGAAACTTTCGCGAGCAATTACATGGATTAATGGCAGTCATGTTTGCCATAAGATTATTCATGGTGTACAACTTACTGATTTTATTATCTCACAGTTTGTATTACTTGAAAAAATAAATGACAATTTTAATAATTATCTGAATCGTAATATTAATAATAAAATATTATATGAATTTTTTAAATTAAAAAAACATTCTTCATCAATATATAATTAACTTAACACATATAATAATTATTTTCTGCTTTCTCTTGTCAATATATACAGAATCATCTCTCATAATTCACAATCTATGAATTAAAAAGATCTATTTCCTTAGTATTGCATGCAAACATCACGAAACTTAATGAATAATGTTGCAATATTTTAAGGTTAATATTATAACTAAGTAATAAAGTAAATATAGAAAAGGAAAATAAAAATTTTTGTGGTTATTTGCATTGCAGATCACGCGATGCCGCCGCCTGAACATCAGTGTCAGTTATAGTGAGGCCCAAAAATAAAATGGCCTCAATCCTTGGAGATGGCACAGGCCCAGGTGGGCCTGGTCCAACAAGATGTCTTCTTCTTTTACAAAGATCATTGGCCATTCAATTAAGTCGTGGACCACCACCTTCAGTACTCATTGCAAATCAACATGACAGCTCTAAGGAACATCCAGCAGATGAGATGTGGATGTATGATAAAGGTTACAATCTATTTCAAGTGAGTACAAGATTATTATTACAATTATTAAAATTAATTTCCTTTATATTTCGTGTTGCTGATTTTTATTGTAAAATTATAAGGCAGTAGATTTGTGTGCCAAAATGATGGGTCAAATTTTACATGGAATATGTTATTTTTTGATATTGTTCAGTTAGTTTACAACGTAGCTAATAAAGCACCGTTGAGCCACAATAAATTGGTTACTGATTGGTCTCACCGTTATATTCTTCACAATAAAATACAATGAGTTATGACCAATTTTGCAAAAGCTTGTGAGTGACGTATGGCCGTCATTCATACAGCAGACACACGAATATAAATATAATACACGCATGAAAAGTAAGATAATCTGCAATTCACCTGATCATACGTCTTTTGTACATTCATTGTCTTTTACTTCGTCAATGTCGTTCTCAAAATATTCCCAATTTATTACAGTATTTTATTATCAATAAAAAAATATTTTACGATAAAAACCTCAAAATTATTCTGTCAAAAATGTTCTGGCAGTAAATTTAAATTTTTATATTTATATATTTATAGTAATAGATTATTTTTTAAGTATCTGATGAATAATTTCTTCATATTGTAGTAAATCAAGTGTTTAATAATTATTCACTTTTATTTTTCGTGCCATTTTCAACAAGATATTTAAATTAGAACATCTCCTCTATTCACATTTTCACAAGTATGTACTTGAAACTAACACAAATGTGCCCCTACGTTTGTGTTGAGTCAGACAAGTGCATACTCGACATGAAATTTGCTTAGTATAACCGAAATATAAATTTTAATAGATTTATTTTAACAATGGATTGTTAAATATATTTGAACTAAATTTTTTTTTTTTTTTTTTCACTTCGTCTTCAATAGCTCATTTGGCAATTCAAGTGTCTGCTTGACATTATTTTACTGTCAAATTATTCGAGTATTACGTAATATCAATGACTATAAATAATTCCAATTGTAAAATTTATCATCATATTATTTTTGCAATAATATATTATGTGTCTTTTTTTTTTTATTTAAATTCAATTCTCTACGTAATGCATACATTTTTATCATTATCTTTTGATGTTATCAGTAATCTCAACGATAAAATATAAATTTTATTAGCTCCTTTCAATGTGGCTATCAGAAATAAATCAAAATAATATATTATCTAAATGAAATTAATTTTAAATTTAAATATTATTTAATTCTAGCTAAATCATTATGTTATTTAAAATATTTCAATGTTGCGTGACAATAATTTTCCATAATTTGCGATAAATATAACGGTAGAAAAAATATATAAACATATAAGTACACATCAGTATGTATATTTTATACATATTCATATATCGGCGAATGCTCTTCGTCCGGTTCGTTAAATATTAGAGTGTCTTTGACCAAGCAGTAATAAAATGTAATACCATTTACTGTTATAAGTAACATGTATACACGTATACCGTTTCTTTTCATGGTCGATAACGATATGGACCCAAGTGACGTTATATTCTCCCCTTATTAAAACATTTAAAATCATCATTACAAATAAAAAAAAAAAAACCAATCCGTAAATAAAATTAAAATAAAGAATTACAATTAGCATCCACCAAATAAATCAACAAAATTTTTTTATCACCTGCCAATATAAATATTCCATCCAGGGAATATGAAAATATATATTTCTAAATTTTTCTATTAAATTTACCGATCAATATTCAACTAAATTATTTCCTCAATGACAACGTATAAATATCAGAAATTAATTGAATAAATTTAATCAGAGAATTTTAAAGAGATCCGCAGTCTCTTCACAAGTCCACATGTAATTTTGTAACATTTACCCCAACGAAAGAACCCTTTTGACTTCGTCCCAAATGACTTTGCGCGAATTACAAATATATATGTACGTATCGAGACCCAATCGTTGTTGCCCCTCACAGTTAGCATCTATAGATTCCCTTTGCAGTTGCAATATCGATTCAACCAAGCGGAGAGACATAAAGAGAGTGCGCATATATATTACGATACTTTATATATATACATACAGATCTATATATATATATATATATATATTCAGCACAAGAGTCTGCAGGGCATTGTTCACTTTATCAGGTATTCCTTTGAATTATTCCGGCGCGATCCTATGACGCGATATATGCAGTACGTTTATTAAAAAATAAAAATAAAATAATAATAAATAAATGAAATAAAAAATCGAATGAATGAAATTACATATGTGTTCATAAACATTCGATAATATTTATATAAAATTCTCAGCATCATTGATAGAATTTATTTATGATTAGTATTGAATAAAAAAAATTTATTATTTATTTATCAATTTCGAATATTATTTTTTTATATACTCAATACTGTTTGTATACTCAATAAATATGATAAGAAAAATTGAGATAGTATGAATTGTGAATGATAAAAGCGAGTATTGATATTTGAATAAATAAATAAAGATTGAAATAAAAAATATAAACAAAAGCAGCAATTGAATTATGCGTTTATGTAGTGATTTTACGATGTGCAATCGATCTTTTAGAAAATATATTTGTGTATGTAGTTTATTCCCGGAAAGTATTGAGTCTGTGGGGGGCATTGGCTTTTGTTTGTTGGCTCACGCACAGTTAGTCGATGGTATATAAGCGTGCACGTGAGGATAAGAACCAACGCGTGCACGCTCCTGTACATGTGTATAATATAAAATAATGTTTCCTTCTCTGTTATATTATATTTTTTCACAAGTAAAAACAAGACATATGTACTCGTTCATTGGTTATACCTATGTATATTCACCGAGATAAGAGAGAAGCGTCTCCTCTAGGGCACTGAGCGACGGTTAAATTCCCTTCCTTGGTGAAACAGCGAATTACAAAGTCGAGACGGCCTTCGGCGAGACGCCAATTTTATTTTATTTCAACGCGGATGAAGAAGCGCGAAGGGATGTACAGTACTTTATGATAATAGTAGAAGTAAAATAAAATTTTAATATTAGTAATAGTTGCAAAGATCTTCTTGTTAATTTAACTTGTTAATTTTTTTTACTTTGAATTTTTTTTTTAATGTTTATCGATCAGTTTTCCTGGGGAAAAAACTTGGATAAATGTTGCAAATATATTATTAGACAGCTGTAAGCGCATTAAATCTGTTGACATGTAGATATAAAAAAAAAAAAAAAAAAGAATTTTAAAAAAAAAATCCGCATGGGATTTTAACGTGGGTAACGTTTGACACCCGCTGTCAATTCATAACATGATGTAGACTATATGTATATGTGTGTATTGTTGAGATGTAAATCTTGCTAGACTACATGATATATAGCTATTCCCGTCGATCAAGTCGATATAACTAAGAATTATCCGCGTTATAAAGAGAACGATGTCTTGTCACACTTTCACTCGTTGCTTTAAACTAAAATTATTTATATAAATATAGATACATATTTAATAATGATAGACACACATAGCTGACGAATGTCTATTATCATCTTATTTCGAAGTAGTAATTTGTTTATTACCAGTATTTTTAAATCTACAATAATTTAGTTAACGTCATTGAGAAAAAGGTTCTTAAAGTGGACCCCTGATCCGTTATATTATTTTCTAGTGATATTCACTTTATAATGATAATTCCCGCAATATATTCGTAACATTTATTTTTAATATTAACATCAAGAGTTTCAAAAGCTTCAAAATAATTTTACTTTAAATTTATTTTTATATAAATAAATATAAATCTTAAATGTTTTCTCCTGTTAGTTTGTAGGCACTTTGAAAAGATGTTTACGATGTTGTTGAAAGACATTGTATTATATCTCGGACAAAACTATTATCTCTTTTTCAATTGCGAGTATATACAACAAACATAGAAAGAACAGAAACTCGACAATGAACACTCCCTTTGGATTCAAGTTACTGGCGCTTGTGGTTGCGATTCCCCTCTATCTCTTTTACTCTTTCTCTCCCTCTCTCTCTCTGTCATTTTCAATGAGTATATTGTTAGTGTTAACCGTTTGTATATGCATACATGCGTAATACTAGTTACCTACGAGAAGTTTAATGCCAACTCGATACTAATTCACAATGAGCATATATTGAATGTATCTATTTATTATAGCGCGATTGTAAATGTAACGTATAACCAGAGTATATAAAAGACGAATAAAATACTTCAGTAAATTTTATATTAAATGCTACCGTACGATAGTGCTGCTTGTCAAAGTAAAACTATCATCATTCACCAGTTGAACTAAATAAATGTTATACATAAATACATATATTTCAAAAATTTTTTCATCATTTCCCCATATTTATTTAGAGAAAGTTTTGATAGAAATTTCAAAAATGTCATTTTAATTCACCAAGAAATGAATATATATCAATTACTTTCTGATACCAAACATTTAAGTCGGCAGTTTAACATGAAAGTGAAAATTTAAAATAAAAAAAGAACATATCAAAGCTAATTTACATTAAAAAAAAAAAAAAACAAATTACGAAACATAAAAATAATTCATGAATTTTTTTCATCTGGTTCAAAGTTTATCTATTTATGCGCGAATTATAAAATTAATTTACTGGCATTTTAGAAAATATTGAGGACAAGGCTGCGACGATCTTGTATAATACCCACTGTATTATGTATAAATAAATAAATAAATAAATAAATAAATAAATATAAATACCTCAATCATTAATAAATTAATTTATAACGGAATGTTTGAATGTGGATGCATTAGTAGCTAGTAGATACGGACGTACTTGTCAAGACTACAGTAAAAGTAGGTAGATAGCAATATATACATATTATATATGTATATACTCGTACATATATATACATATTGTGTATGTAAAAGACGCGCACGCCTACCCACATGCAGAATATCGCGTATATATACGCGCACTGCAACTCTTATTCCAATCCGCATTTTCATATTAGCATATAAATTATGTTATCGTGATTTATGCTCGGGGCTCTACGCAGTATATATGTATACATATTATATATAAATACGTATATGTATGCACAATATATAAATGCGCAGTGCACATTAATGTGCGCGAATATCATACACACACTGAGGGGGTTGTTGATTAAACGTTTTCTAGACTATACATGAATTGTGAACGCCGCGCACTGTACAAACGCTTGAAGGCTGCCGATTGACTACACTTTTATGTATATACACACACACATGTATTTGGATACTATATGCATGTATAAGAGCTTAGGTATGTATTGATAAATTGATAATAGCAATGAAAGAAAATAAAATAAATAAATAAAAAAATTACACGAGTAAAATCATCATATGATTTTTATCATTTTCACAATATTAATAATATAATTTATGTTGTAATTATTTTATAAACACTATTAATTATATCATTTATAATTATTTCATTGCATTTTTATTTTATTGTTATTATATTTGATGATAATTAGGAAATTACTGTATAAATATTATAAATTGATAATAATTATTACTCGTGTAGTGTTTTCTTTTTATATTAGAAATAAATTATTAAATGATTAGGAAAATCATGGGGGGAAAATGTTAATTAAACGCGCGAATTATTAAATATAAAATTAGTCATTTATATAGTATTACTAGTTGACCCGTCAAACGTTGTCATATAAATTATTTCTAGTGAATATTTTGGTAGTTAAATTATTATAAAAAAAATATAAAAATATTTGCTAGTTGAAAAAAAAAAAAAAAAATTATTATCACAGTGCTAATATCGCTATTAAAAAATGGGATTTGATGGTAGAAGGGTGAAAATTAAGAGTTATATGTATTTTTAATGTCAAATCATAAAATAATAAAAATAAAAAATTTTGTCTAAAAAATAAAAAAATAAATAATTTGAGATAAGTCACCCTTATCACTTAGGGGTATAAAAAATAGTTTACGACCTATTCTCACACAGAAATATAAGTGTGCGTGTGTGTGTATAAAATTGTGAATTAATCGTGAATGGATAAATGTATATAAAATTGCGTCTCGCCGCGTTGCACTGCACGATGGGACTGTTAAAGGGTAATCGTTGTTGCGCACGTGATAGAACGTGTATAGATAGGTTAAATATACACATGTACATATTAAAAGAAGGATATTACATAATAATTAGTGGCTAGGTAAACGACCATGTGCGGCCTGCAACCCTACTATGTATACATATGTTAGAGAGGTCGCTTGCAAGCCGCAAGTTCATTGCCAGTGTGCCACAAGCAAATTATTGCAAGTATTTATTTCTATGTATGTGTGTGTGTGTGTGTGTATGTTATATATGTAAATTCTTGCGTCACGTGTAATCAACACGACGATATATAGCGAGAGCTCAGACTAAATAGCGTATGTTTATATAATTTTATTCTTTATTAACTATTTGAATATATTTTTATTTTATTTATTTATTTTTGTTGTTGTTGATGATTTTATTGTAGTTAAATATTTAATGGCAAATATTTGTTTAAGGGAAATCAACTGTTTGCTAAGAATTTGATTTATTTATTGTTATTATTCTTTTTTTATAATAAAAATTGTAATAAACAGAGAAAAAAATTGTTTGGTCATTTTTAATGAATTTTATTAATTAATTGTTCAATGGATTTATTTTATTAATTGATATTTGATGACTGATCGATTGATTGGTTATTAAAATATGAATTTTATTGAAACTATAAATATTTTTGTTAGAAGATTTTTTTTTTTGGTTTGAATATAAATTAATTTTGATTTAAAATTATTTCATTTGAATGAGAGAATTTGTTTTATGAAGGATATTATATTATATTTATTTGTCAGAGGTGATTTTGGTCTGGTTGAGTGACCGGTCAATCGCATGAAGAAGATGGAAAAATAATAAAAAATAAAAATAAAATTTATTCTTTATTGTCAAATCGATTTTTGACTTTGTCTTTGAACACACTTGTGTCAGAAGTCTGTGCGCGCAGCATTAAAGTGGGTGTGGACAACGTTATCCCTTGCAATACGTCGTATCGATTCTCTTCTTCACTTATATATAACCCAGACACACATATTCACACACTCAAAACTCTCCTTTTTCTCTCTTTCACTTTCTTTCAACGCTCTGGTCTTGACACATTTGAAATATGTTCATCCGCTCTATCTTACTCTCATTCTCATCTTCTTCTCTTCATTCTCACTCTCCAAACTCGTGTCATAAAGTAACAGACACAAATCCACAACGAAAAAAAAAAAAGAAATAAAAAATATTCGAAAAAAAATTCATTTTATCATTTTTCTTTTACTTCCATCAAATATTAGAAAAATATCATCCTGATATTTTAAATACTTCCGATTCAACCAACTTTTTGATACTCGAAATTTTTTTTTTCTCATGTATAAAAGACTCTGACGTCTTTTGCAATAATATCCCCAGGGAGTGTTTGAACCCGTAACGGTGTCTCAAGACTCTCGACAGCAAAAGAAATAAAGGGAAAAATAAATGACGGGGTGGAAAAAATAAATGGAGTTCTCTCGCAGAGAGTGAATGGGCAGAACTCTCCAGGGAATCACTTTATATAAACACAAATTCAAACACTCGCGCTTCATTGAATCATTTACCAACCTATATAGTGTCGCCCATAAATGCAGTCTTTAAAACAAAAATATTTAACAAAATAAGAGAAAGTAATTACAAAAAAATCATTACTAATTCATCACAATAATCCACCATATATTTATTTTTTTTATTTAACTATAATTTTTTACTACTCCATCCGCTCATTTCAAATTGATTTCTTTCACTCTAATATCCAATGTACAAGTTTTAATTGCAAACAAACTCCATATTTACACGCATCTATACGTACATAAATATTATATGTATCATTTGTAAGAGGAAATTAATCGTTGTCCGACGATAATCAGTTATTTCTACTTAAACTATCCATCAAAATATTCATTTAACTGAATTTTTCATTATATTTATTGTTTCAACTTTCTTTTCTTCTATATATACTTTTTATTTATCTATTCTCTTTACATATATACCTATAAATATGTAGTATATATACCCATGTATATTTCACACTTGTCCGAACATGCTAACTATAAAATATACGTATTCATGCAGACTTATAATATTTTCATCCTGATGATTTAACTCTCACAGACATAAGCCACCTCCCTATTTACCTGATTATGTATATGTATACATATGTGTTATATATATAAAATGATATATCTATTTGTTATATGCTAGTGCGTGCTCTGATGTCGACGTTTAGTTTAAACGTCATGAGTCAGTACAAATTAATACTATTATATTGGTGCAACTGCGGATATATTCAACGGTACATAAATTTTCATCAGGTTCAAACTCGCACACTTCTATGATATATCTATAGTATATTATGTACGCATGTTGGTAGTGTGTATGTGTATCTATACGTCTTGATAAATTATTTGTGCTTAAGAGAGCTTTTGTAGAGTACAGAGGGAAAGCTAGTAATCATTATTATCGTTTTTATTTTATATTAAAATAGAAATAGTTATATATGACTGAAGTATTTTATATGGGTATATTTTTTTTTGAGATCTTGAGAATAATGCTGATATTGTTGATAATATTTACAAGGATTTATTGAAAGAAAATATAAATAATTGTGAATTAATAAATAAATTTTTGAAAGACTTTATAAAAATTTATTTGAAAAATTTTTTGTGATAATTATTTATTCATGGATGGTGAATTATTTATTTATTTATATTTATAATATAATATAAGATGATATAATATATTATAATATAATGTAAATATAATATATTTAATTCAAATAATTTTTTTTATTTCTTTGAGACGTGAAATTAATATTGAAATATTTTTAGATGAATTTTTATGTTTATTTATGTTTAAGTGAAGCAACTTTATTATTTTTTTTTTATTTTGTATAGCAATGGAATTATTTTCTACGATGATGGTGAATGAGTACTATTTCACCCCAGTAATAAAGCTCGTAAACGGTTAGCGAGGGTTGTAGTAGGGGGGCTATTGGAGAGAGGAAAAAAAAGAAAAAAAAGTTGAGGGTTGTTGAACTTTTTTACTGTTGAAATAGTCCAACGAGCGGTAAACACTTTGTGCTACTATATACACTGTCATATATTTTATATGAAATAAAAAATATTACCAAGGGTTATATATTTATTTAATATATTTATGGATATTCACAAAAGTCCCGTAAAATTAATGCTTATGACTTTCACTTTATATAGATTTTATTTTGCAATAATTATAAAAGAAATAAAGTAAATCGTATAAACGGTAAACGAATGAATAAAATATTTATATTTAATAAATAATTAATTATTCTCAAATGCTAATGTATGCCTTTTAAAAATTTATTATTATATTTTACATCAGGATGAGTTGTATATAAAATAATAAATAATAAATATAAATATTGCAGTGGTTTTGAGAATTGGAAAGTGTTAATTGAAGCGAATCTTTATTATTTTTTTTTATTATCAGAATTTTTTAATAAAATAAATATATTATTAATACTATTAATCAAAATTTGGCTTTAATTAATATCTAAAAATGAAATAATAAACATATCAGAAAATTTGTAATCTTTTTAATTATAAAAAAAAAAATTATTCGATATCAAATAAATAAAATTGAATTTAAATAAATATAAATTTCTTTTCAGTGTTTATTAAATTTATTAAATTAATTAATAATTATGTTCAATATATATCATAATGTATTTTTTATTTCAAGGGTTTCTTGGAGGCAAATTCCAAGTGCTGGTGGAATGCAGCATTGGTGGATGCAACAAGACAATTAAGATACAAAGGTCATGTGTCACCAGGTGTTTTAATGGTTGCTGGACCACCTTGTGCACTTGAAGTATTACGTGCAGCATGGTCTAGAAATGTTTTAAGACCACCAGCCGATCACGCCATCACTTGTCTCGGTAAGTTATTAATTATTATTCAAAGTTGTCATCGCAATAAATATTTCTAAAAATAAAATGATTTATATATCTTTAATTGTCATCTTAAACCATTATCTCACTGACAAAAATGTCAATTAAATTTATGAATAAAATTTCATGGAACACGGCACTTTATCAATCTACACATGAAAAAAAAAAAATTAACTACACAAGAATATATCATAAACTATTATAAAAAAAAAATTATAACAGAAAAGAATTTTTTCTTTTTTCTGACACAATGAACATGCCATATATATGTTAATGCCTTATCACAATTTTATCATTCATACCTGAGTGAGTGTGTTGTCATACTTTACGGAGATTTGTCACACTCATTAAAATAAAAATAATAAGCATAACAAAAAAAAAAAAAAACATTTTGTTTCGTATTTAAAATAAAACTTTGCGCCTACATAAAAACGTTATCAGGTATAGACACAAACGACGCCGTACGTTTGTGTAATTATTTTTTCTTTCTCCATTTTTAAAACACAAAAACACACATCTCTACACATATACACCCGGTATAATATCTATATATAAAATATAAAACAACGTCTGTGCATTAACTCTCTCATACAATCGTTATAAACACGAATATACTTGCACGCGCTCTTTAATCTTGTCGTCTTTTTAATCTTCATCACTTCTCTAATAATACCCACCCATACCCACACATATTATACATATAATATAATCATGTATGCCTATATGTGTGTGTATTAAATACAGTTGTAAAATCTAGAACGCAATGCCATTAAAGAACTACTGGTATAGATGATACGTTTACCTTTAAACCAACTTTTAATGTTTGTAAAACCAATGAATCTAGAAACTCTATAATTACACTCGTTACTTTTACATCTCTTTTATCAGTATGCGTATAAATTATTTGAGTATATATGTATGTATACATCATACTTTCTACTTTATTCAAATGTATACATTGTAAATGTATATTATATTTTGACCACAAATCTTTTTGTATCCATAAACGATAGAAGATGCTTGGAAAGATAAAATATAATATGAATATATAATGTTCAAAGTTTATGGAAAATATTTCATTTGTTTTAACTACAAAAAAAATTTTTTTTTTTATTTATTCATCACTATTATTATTATCTAGTGTTTATTTATATGAATATTACTAGTATGTAGTTGTATATATGTTGGAAAAATTTCTCCTGTTTTAAAATTAACACCCGCACACGATTACCAAAGAAAAGCAATATATTTTACATGTTTATATTGCATAGGGGAAATAAAATATATACTAAATGTACATTGTATATGTCGATGATAAAATTATTTTCTTATATGTATGTGTAATTGCTCGGGTTTTCTATATTATATATATACACACACTAACACACATAAATATATATTTATAATAATAATAATAATTCGTTGAATATTTTATTGTAAAGAGAAATTTTGAATTTTATTTATTTTTTTTTTTTTTCAAATTTATTTATTGATTTATTTATTTATTTTTTTTTTTTCTATTTATTTTCAATTGCTTAATTTATTCTCACACATATTATGTGTGTCTAATCGATAATTAAATTTATTTCAATGACAGAATGAAAGAAGAAAAAAAAAATATATTTTCTGTCAATCTTGATTATAGTTATAAAACTATTTATTATTATTATTTGTTATTATTAGATATTTTTTTTCCACTCGTTTATCACTTGTTAGAACATGTCAAAGTGATAGTAATCCATCTCAATAAATATTCCAACAAAATTATTACTATTATTATTATTAAATGATTGATGATTATATAATTATATAATACACATGGATATTAGTTCCGGTGTGTGGTAATAAATTTTTTAACGATTATTATTTCATAATTAAATTATTACATTTAATATTTTGATTGTGATAAAAATTTTGTGGGATGAAAAAAAAAATTTTCTATTGATTTAAATTTTTATTGAATTAATTTTTATATTTTATTTTATGTGTGTTTATAAATGTTGGATAGAAGCTATGGGATAAATTTTATGTATGGTTATATTTGTGTAGGTTATATAGGACCATGGAATGCGCCCCTGAATTTTAAACTGGGGAAAGTAGCATAAGAGATAAATCACGTGGGTCACGACAGTAGCAACATTCTCGTGTTAGATTGATTAAGTTCGCGCAATACTCATGTGTATGTGTATATATATTTATATGTATGTATGTATATGACAAGTGGGGCGTACATTTTCGCGCATAATAGTCTCTCAGAGGAGGATATAGTAATAGCTAGGCATATATGTGTGTTTTATTCATACATATACAATCTCGTTTGCAATATTAATATCGTTATCTTTCTGTACGTGGTTAATAGAATCATATAATAAATATAAATATACAATCGAGTGATAAAATAAAAAGCCACACCTGGGCCAATTATATTAATGTATTTATATTTGAAGGAGAACATATGATTTATCCATGTCTAATTTATGCTTGGGAATTATAGAAGAGAAAGAAAGAAAAAATAAATGAATTTAATTTGAATAGAAAAACTAAATTAATTTTTTTAATGTCTTGAAATATTTATTTATATTAATTTTTTAATATTTATATTATTATCTATTTTTTTATTTATCTATATCATTTACTTATATTATCAGTTCAATATTTATTTTTATTATTTATTCATATTATGATTTTAATTATTATTTTAATATGAGGAGAGAAAAAAAATAATTTTTTTAGTGTCTTGAAATATTTATTTATATGAATTTTTTAATATTTATATTATTATTTATTTTTTTATTTATCTATATCATTTACTTATATTATCAGTTCAATATTTATTTTTATTATTTATTCATATTATGATTTTAATTATTATTTTAATATGAGAAGAGAAAAAAAATAATTTTTTTAGTGTACTGAAATATTTATTTATATTATTATTTTATTATTTATATCATCATTTATTCATTCATATTATTCATTCATATTGTTATTTGTTCATCTATTCATATTATTATTTCAATATTTATACCACTATTTATTTATTTATATTATTATTTCAATTATTATTTCAATATGAATAGAAAAATTAAAATAATTTTTTGACTGTATTTAAATATTTATTTAAATTATTATATTAATATTTATCAATAATGAATCATTAAGATTGAAGGAATTATCATGATTATCAAACAGTTGAGAGAATTAATTAATCCATTAATAAAAAATTACTTCAAATATAAATTACTGACAACAAAATTACAAAAAATAATATTTACCACAAAAAT
Source organism: Microctonus brassicae (assembly GCA_918226075.1). NCBI lineage: Eukaryota > Metazoa > Arthropoda > Insecta > Hymenoptera > Braconidae > Microctonus > Microctonus brassicae. The sequence continues at coordinate 5,725,995 of OW445485.1, read as the reverse complement.
ATTATCACTAACGAATAAAATACAACTGCATTCCGTATATATGCTTATGTATATTCACATAAATACATACACACACTCATACATTTTCCATACACACACATTGATAAACAAAAAAATTTAAGTGTTTACGTGAAGTGCATTGGAAGAAATTGCTTGAGGGTTTGGTGGCGTCGATAGGCAAATTCCTCGATGAGAATTGTACATGGGGGAGAATCAACTATAGAACCTGCAGTATATAAGTACAAAAAATACGCAATAATACACATATATATACATATCTGTGCGTACATGAGCCTGCGGATAAAAGCGATGTTTCTTCATAAAGATCGGAAGCCTTTATAAAAGACTTGCGTACCGATCCTCATAAAGATAGTATGGATTTTAAACTTGAAGGCAAAGTAAAAAGAACCAAGAACGAAGAAGCTTTTGCTTGATGTCTCAGACACGAGAAAACGCATCGAAAGAAGTATATAGAGCCCTCAGGGCACCTCCTCAGCATCATTCTTGCGAGTATAGTTGCATTGAGGCACAAATATTCCTCTCTTATTTCATAAGAAAAAAAGAAAAAAAATAAATAAATAATATTCAACGTATTTTTGTATATATTTTCATATTGCTCTCTCACGATGGTGCTGCCCCCCTTTCTCATGATCTATAGATATATATTTTCAATATATACCCAAGTTCCAGGTGCACAATACATAGTCATGATATTCCAAAGCACTGCGAGAGACAAGCCCATTATTGTCATCAGTTTCCCGTTATTTATTTATTTAGGAAGTATTTCTATTCTCTATGTTTCAATTTTTTATTTATCTACATTCCAAATATGTCTATGTAAACATTTTTGTACGTATATAAGATATTAATATATAACATTTAACAGTTATAATATACATAATAGATATAAAAATAAATATAAAAGAGAAAAATTTTTAACTGTGAAAAAAACTTTTTTAGCTGTTTCATTTTGTTTGTTCTTTTTTTTTTTATTTAAAGTGTGTTAAATATTTTTATTTATCATTTTTTTTTTCTTTATACGCTTGAGGATATTTGGAATCTGTATTTACGAAGATATATTCATAAGTAGATGCAGAAAAAAAATGGTATATAGTTGCGAGAAATTGCGGTGGAATATGGCGACTGTCAAAGATGAATTTACGAGATGCGAAATTTATCCAGACATATAAAAGACGTGAAGAAGGTATATACGACGAAGTAACTCTATTCTTCAACCGATCAACCAGTAGATATAGGGTATATATACATACATATATGTATAAATATATAGATATATGTTTATGTGTATGTACTTGACTTGAACATTGCGCGTTCTCTCATCGTCTAAACGTGAATATGCACTTATACATTTGTTCATATGCCTTCAAGGCACTTGATCCTCTATTTACTATCGTATATACATACATATTGCCCTCTCTCACGTTTCTCTAACTTGCGTTTATACGCATGAAATTTTCTTATCGAGATTAGTCTAATATTTAATGTGAAAAAAAAAAAAAAATGAAAAAAATTTTTTTTCATCTTAAATTATTGCGCTTATATAAATATAAATATAAATAAATCGTGATTTTTTTTATACTGAGAAATTAATTTGTTGTAACAGGCCATCGGAGATGATAAATGCAATTTTTCAAATTAATTATTATACAAATTATTAAATATTATTTACGAATTATTTAATCTTGCCAGAATTTTTTTCTCAATTTACTTTTTATATAATTGTTTTTTTTTTTGTGTGTTATAATTGTCATAGAAAATTGTTCTCTTCATAGTCATTTCCTCCCTCTGAATACTCCAACGTGACGTCACAATAATAAAATTTTTGAAATTAATTATTACAAATTATTAAATATAAAATACAAATTATTTAATTTTGCCAGAATTTTTTTCTCAATTTACTTTTTTATATAATTTTTTTTCGTATTATAAATTGTAATAAAAAATTGTTCTCTTTATAGACATTTTCTCCCTCTAAATACCCCAACGTGACGTCACAATAATAAAATTTTTGAAATTAATTATTACAAATTATTAAATATAAAATACAAATTATTTAATTTTGCCAGAATTTTTTTCTCAATTTACTTTTTTATATAATTTTTTTTTTTCTATCATAATTGTAATAGAAAATTGTTCTCTTTATAGTCATTTCCTCCCTCTAAATATGCCAACGCGACGTCACAATGACAGCAAGATATATTTTATTATATTTTATGACACTCAGCATCCGGGATAGATGGCTCGATATTATTCTCAAGATAACTTACATGGGAAGGATCTCGAGTATCGCGTGGCCCCCGGGGGCCCACAAGCGTGCGGAATCTCTCTCCCTCTCTCTCTATATATATATATATATATATGATCTCTCTACGTCCTCTCGAAACGAGTATCTCACGCTTCATAATATACATACATATAACTTATCTCGCGTCACCACCATCAAGTAATATCCCACAATATTTTGACAAGCTACGATTTTTCCTCATTGAAAAATACTCATAATAATGCAGAAAAATAATCTTTTTATTACCGGAGGGTAAAATTTGTCATTATATAGCTCTTTGTTGTCATCATACAAGTACCTTTATAATCTTTCACGCCACTTAGTCATTATTATATTCACCTGGAGGGCGAGCACGCGTCTAAAATATATTTATAAATAAATTGCATAAAATCATCAATTCAACATCAACAACTCACGACTTTATATATCTTCACTATTTTATTTTATATTATAAATTCTCCTATTTAATATTTATTATATATGTTTAACGTTATCTTTACATGACCTTTGTCATGTGCAAAAGGCCAAAAGTGTTCATATACATTGTCATGTGAACAAATGAAGACGATGATTATTTAATTAATTCTCTATTGATTTCTATTATATACTTGGCACATACAAACAGGCAATTAAACATGTTCAAACATGTTTGCTCATCAATTATTAATATAAATACAAGCTCGTATATATATATATATACATATACATACATATATATATATATTTATAAATTACTGATGAGTAATTGTGATAAAATTGTCGAAGGTTAATAATAAAGTACATCGTGAATATTTTAAAGTTCTACATAACATAAATGATTAATATTAATTAATCAATGTATTCTAACTATCTTTATTATATTTATATATTCAATTACCAGGACATTATCATATATATTATATTGTGTATAACAATTAACAAAATCACCGTGTAATTAAATAATTATTTTAAAACCAGTAGTCAAATCATTTTGCCAACGGGATAAATGTTAAACCCACAACATTAACCGTGAATATATATTTATCTATGTATTCATGTATATATAAAATATTATATTATATATAAATATATACATCATTAGTGTATTAGTTGGTGTGCAATGCTACCTACACTCGTGCAATTGCAATGTTGCATTTAGCGTTTATGCAAGTTGAAATTGAGTAACGGATAATTGCGCCTCGGTTAATAAATTAATCTTGGACCTCCCTCAGTCACGCCCACAAGAAAGCCCTCAACAACCTATGCACCAAAGCAATATATATACAATAGAGTGAATATATATATATATATATTGTATGTATTAATAATATTATTGTTGGAATATACTTGTGTAAAGGAGCTGCTAAAAATTTGTATGTGGTGGCTGCGATATGTTTGCCTAATCGTTTTTGGTGTTAATTTGTCGCCTCTTTGGCGTTTAAAGTCATTCTGATGAATTGTTTATTATTAAACAACAATGTTATGAGAGTTTGTTATGTAAATTTAAGTAAATGTTTATGTGGAGAGTTGGTTAGTGTCATTAAATGTCAATGAACGGTCTTTGTGTGATGTTTAATAGTTAATAAATAATTTTTACTCGTCTCAAGGAGAGAATATGATTGAAAGTAAAATTTATTGTTTAGGGAATAAGTGTCGTTTGTATTGCTGGGGATTTTTAGGACAATTGTATATAGAAATAAATTATTGGATAATTTTTAATATTAATTTGAAAGCTGTAGAATTTTTTTTTTTTTTTCTTTTCATCATGAAAAATATTTAAATTAAGTAAATAATTTTTATATAAAATTTATTCATTCAAAAAAATATTCCAACAACTGAAATTCATTTAAAATTGTCTTTTTAAATATGTCACGATGTGAAAAATTTTCACGTCACGATTGTGTTGTTTATATTGAGGGTGGGAAAATATAGTATAATATATATACATAAATATATTTATGTACATAAACATAAAGTCTCAAGTCATATTAAATTTACATATGAGTTTGAATAATGAAAGGGAAATAAAAAATAAAATAAACATAGAAAAATAAAAATAAAAAATGACATGAGAAAGTCTTTCTTCAAAGTGTAATAGCTTAATGAGGCGCGAGCATAGATAAGTGACCGTTGTGCGACTGTGCATTGGTATGATTACAGGGTGTTGCTTGTATAACTACATTATTAAGTATGAACGACATATATATTCAGCAGTTGAGAGACTTTGTGGATAAATAATAGCGCTTAAAACGTTTCATAGATAATCGCATAGAGTGTTTACTCTCACAATTTTAAATATATGGGAATTTTCATTGTGTTTATATACTATAAACATACATATAATTCTAAGATCATCTGCCAGAGTATAATAAATGAGTGACTTTATGTATAAAACATATATAATATAATGGCTGCTATATACATTTATCTTCATGTAAGTATCTTAATGATAATCGGGCAATTTTCCAGTCGACTTCGTCATCGTATACGTCAGACAAGTCCATGCTTGTTTTTAAATTTCACAGGATTATATTATATGTATATAATATTATTATACATAAATGTTATTCATATAAATTTATTTCTCATATAAATAATCATTAAATAGTAAAAGTTGTTGTGATAATTAAACAATAAAATATACAAATTTATTAGAAAATTTTTTTTTCATTTATTACAAATATAAATTTGTGTATTAAAATTTTTTTTTTTATAATTTTTCACATTATAAAATTAGAAAATTTATAAAATATATCATAGGATTATTTGAAAGTAATATATAATAGTTATAGATATGATTAAAAATTTTATAATATAAAAATACAGTTGAATTTATTAATTTTATGAAAAAAATATAGAGCAATTATTTTTTGCTTATTTTTATAAATAATATCTATTGAAAATTACAAGGTGAGAGTTTAATTTACAGCTTCTAATGCGTGTTTGTGAGTATAGAAATTGTGTGGATTAAGTGAGAGTGTCGAGTTGGCTCGTTTATAATCTCATAGAGCTTTTTTTTTTTTTTTTTTATCATCTTAATTTAATCTTGTTTTGAATGATTTGCAAATAAAATAAAATAATAAGAAATATATATAAATATAAATAAAAAAAATAAAAAGAAAAAAGAAAATAGTAACAGACATATTGGATTGATCGTAATATATCTCATTGGTATAAAATATTTATAAATAATAAATATTCTCTCTCAACAAGATATCAAGTCATGTATTAAAAGCAAAACCCATATGCCCCGGTCATGGGAACTGGACCGTTCCAAATAACACCCTGGACTCGTTTATATACTCCCACTCATACACTTTATCCCATTCTATTTCCCCTTTCTCTTCTCATCCTTTTGCCAATCCATAATGTTATATATAATATAAATAAATAGATACATACACACATATATTTATATTTATATTTATATCTTTATTCGTTATATGCCACCTCTATCACCTCCCACGCTTCTTCAATAAACTCACCAACACCCTTCAGCCATACCATCATATATAAATGAACAATCATACAAATGATAGTGCTTTCTCATCTATCTCTCAATTATTTTTTCAATATTTTACATTCAACTGTTGCAGAGAAAAAATAATAAATACATTTTATTCACAATTTTTTTTTGATTTCTTCATCTTGTTTTATTGCAATTTTAATTATCATTAATAATCGCAGATGATTTTCTATGATATGGAATATTTTTTAGGATACTTAAGGTAAAGAATAATATCAAAGTTATTAAATTAGGTATATATTATTTTTTTTTAATGTATGTTGAAATTAATTTTGTAACTTTTATATCGTCATTGGATTATTAATATTAATTTATATGGTCTCTGATTAATATTATTAGAAAACTATCAACCTGAATGACATTTTAGTCAATACACAGAGAGAAGTATTAAGTTAAATTTGTGAATATTGAGTCATGAAAATCGAAAGTGGTGAATAAATTAATGATTAAATGAAATTAATTATTTTTGAAATTTATTGTGATGGAATAAATTGAAGATTAATTTTTCTTTTCAATGACATATTCTGTGATGTGATAATGATGTTGTCAACGTTATTAATTAGATACTAATGTGGTATTTACTTAACTATTATTTTCTTCGTTTATATATATTTTTTTTTTTCATTTCCTCATCTTTGTTTTTGAAATAAAAAAAAAAACAACTTATCAGCAAACAGTGCCCAAGAATTTTCAATGAAATTCTCTCGCAGGAACTTGTCGAGTTTATGTTTATACATGCACACACTATAACACAAACAGCCAAACCATACATCACTTTGAAAATCTTGCTCGTGGATCTACCGGATGCATAATCTTCACGTCTTCCAAGTGTAGATTACAATATCGCAGCACACTCGCAAGAGCAAGCGCTAACACTGCGATATACATCCCTTTAAGTCGTGCTTATATATCCAGTGACTTTTCTCTAAGAGAATTCATCAGGTGATAGAAAAACATACTAAATAAATGAATAAATAAATAAATAAATAAATAAAATCAAATAAAAAAAATAGTGATCCCAAATAAATCTAAATGTGAATTTACATTTAAAAATGTTTATTAATAATTCAATAAAACTAATTATTAAATAGAAATAATCATGATGTAATAATTTTATCACAGATATAATAAACAAATAATCACACTTGACAAAAAGAAAAAATTAGAAAAACGTATTGAATAAATAAATAAATAGAAACAAATAAAAAAAATTCACATCTCAAATAAATCTAAATGTGAATTTACATTTAAAAATTTTTATTAATAATTCAATAAAACTAATTATTAAATAGAAATAATCATGATGTAATGATGTTATCACAGATATAATAAACAAATAATCACACTTGACAAAAAGAAAAAATTAGAAAAACGTACTGAATAAATAAATAAATAGAAACAAATAAAAAAAATTCACATCTCAAATAAATCTAAACGTAAATTTACTAAATGTTTATTAATAATTAAATAAAACTAAACATCAAATAGAAATAATCATAACATAATAATCTCATCACAGATATAATAAACAAATAATCACACATAACAAAAAAAGAAAAAATTAAATAAATTAAATTAATAATAAATATAAAAAATTCTATAAACTGAAATTTAATCTAATTTTATTGCAAAATCATCAATTAATTGGATTGACTGACAATATATTCATACGTATATACATACATATGTATATATTATATATTTTATATACATAAATATATATATACATATATATATATATATGTATTATAGATCTATATATATATATTTCCATTTATAAATTAATCTCTCATGGATCTTTGAACTCAACTTGATGGTGATGCCAATGGACTGCAATATTACAAGACAGATTGTGTTCTCGAAATCCTCTCACTAAGACTAAAATTCTCTGGATACATAATATTAATATATATATATATATATATATATATATATACATATATAAATAATAATAATAATAATAAATAATGAATAAATAAATAAATAAAACTATCGTTGAGTCCAACAGAGCGAGGCGAAGTGAATCGACAGACATGCATACCTCCTTGTATATACGTTCGCCGCTCGTCGATCAAAGAGGCCGTGTGCCTTTTGCACAATATGTATGTTGTATATGTAGTATATATATATATATATATATATGTATATGTATGTATGTACATATATATATCTTCATCAATGCGGTACAGAGTGCAAGAGCAAGTCGTTGAGAGTTCGCTGTACGTTTGCCTTCTATGTTCACTTTGCGGTTGATCATTGGTTGTTTATAAGATGTCGCGAAAAGGGTAGAGAACGAAAGAGAGAGAGAGAGAGAGAGAGAGAGAGAGGCAAATGAAGTCGTGAGACGCCAATCCAACAGGTGACTATCGATGTCTACGGTTCGTTGATCAACGTTTGTAGTATATGATGTGGTAGGGTTTTGTAAAAATTAATAAATGCCTTTGAAGATGATGATGATTCATTTTATTTCTATAAGATATTATTTTTATTTATTTATTTATTTATCGTGTATTTTTATTGCTGGATCTTTTTCTAGAGCGAGTATGAATGAAGCTTAAGTGATTTGGGAAAATTTTCCCAGCCTTGGATTGATGAAAAAGTGAGGAAAAAGATTTTTTTTTTTATCAAATGGAAAAAAAAATGGAGGGAAAATATAAAATTTTTTTTTTTTTTTTTTAGATAATTTATTTAATTTTGAATGTTTGTATATATGTGTTCAATTGCAAAATTGAGAATAAAGCAACAGGCAATTTTATGTATAATCAATTTAAAATAAAGATAAAATTATTAGAGTTGTAGTTAATTAAATTTAAGTGATTAAAAAATTTGTATTTTAATAATAATTAAATTTATATTCATACTGAATTGACTTTAGAGTATAATTTAATTGCATTGAAAATTTTTAGAATTATGGAAAGAGGAGAAAAAACATTTTTTTCTCTTTAAAAAATTTATTTTCATTTCTCCTGAAAAATGTTTGATTAAATTCCATGCACAATTAATTGCAACGCCTGTCGATTATATTTGCATACATGCAGATACTCGTCTACTGTATATATATATGTATAAACTATAAAGTAAATCGAGTGAGAGTTGGACTCTCGATCTCTCTGTACAGGTCTCTACCCACAAAGAGACAAGGACGTCTCTCAGTAGTATAGAAGGACGACAACACAAATGCAACTCTGACCAGTATTATATTAGCGCCTCCGCATAAATATTATATACATTTGTGTAGGGATAATACAATGTAAACATGTACATATACATATATATATATAATCTATACTCTCTACGAACTGCTTCTGAGTCAGCCATAACAAGAAAATACAATAAAACAATATAAAATAAAATATAAAACAACAATAGCAAACTCACTCGACCACATTTTAAAATCGTACATAAATTCTACACACATAAATAAATATACGTTACTTAAAATTCACCTCGGTATAATATTTATCCTCGTGTCATTGACATCATGAATCAAAAATTAAATAAAATAAATAAATAATATCCTCTCACAAACATACATTAATTACAGATGAAAAAAAATTATTACTTAAACCCAAAATCAACCAAAAAAAAAATCATGTTAATTATTTTTCATGCACATAAAAACACAATAAACCTCCATAATTAAATTAATATAAATAAAATACATTCCAAGGACACTATAAAAAAATTCACTGCATAAAATTGTCAACAATTAATTTATCTTTGAATTCGTTAATCTCCGACAATAATATAAATAAATATATAACTTGATTATTATCCTGAATATACAATTTATATATTAATATAATTATTTGTGCTCATACGCACAAGGATAATATTACAGTATATACGCAATATATAGGGTGAAGCACATAAAAAATATTATATTTATGTATAAAACTTATTAACATACATATATGAAAATGACGAAGGCGGAAAAATGTGTCGGGTCGTTTCACTATTATGTTTCTATACGTATAATTATCCATCTTCTGTGTGTGATGTTACTTTTGCGACGATTATTAGTTGGGCAGGACAAGGACATACACTCGGGCGTATAATTACAACCAGTATATTATATATATATACATGAGTTTGTAGATCCATATGAATATACGCAACCTGCAGGCGATCATTATTGAGCATTGAGGGCGCGGCTTATTACAGACGTTGCATTGCACATAGGTACATATATGTATATATGTACGTATATATATATATTTAAAGAAGAGTTAGTACATGTACTTATACATGTATGTACTGAAAAAAAATGTATAGTTGAAATAATAATGAGTATTTTTGATTAAATGTTGAGAGAATGAATTATGAATATTTGGGAATTTAATTTAATTATTTAAAAATTTATTTACTAATGTTGAAGTATTTAAAAATTTTTTATTAATATTTGGAATTGATGAAGAGTAATGTTAAGCTGTGGTTCAATATTCAAGAATGAATGCATTTGTTTATTTAATATTTTAAAATATTTTTTTTAATAAATTGTGAAAATTAATTTTTGTGTTTGAAAATTTTATTATCAATTGAGTTTAATTATTATTTATTTTATTTATATAGGAGAGTATGATTTTTTTTTTTTTCTTTTAAATAAATAACTAGACAGTGTTAACGATAAGTATAATCACATAGATTAAATCCAGTACAAGACACATTTATTTATTTAACAAATAAAAAAAGAAAATATTAAATGAGAATTATTAATGCTGTTTGAAATATCTGTAAGCGTATAATATTGTTTATCTAATTTTCTTTTATTATTTCTAATTTATTATTTTTATAAAATAACGCCCGCACAAACCAGTGATAATAAGCGATTGATCTATATAACCGATTTTCCCTCTTGTCGCGCGTCGCGAATCGATGAAATATTGATTTGGAACCGGAATAAATTTTTTCAACTTCTCCCATTACCACAAGTGTAATATTCATACACATTCATATATTTTATTTATTTATTTTTTTTATTTACATCTGCATGCACATACATATATATTAAAACGTTATGTGCGGTGCCTCGCGGCAAAGAAGCAGATTAAGTTGGCTTGCATAAACCTATTTCACCCTTGGTCGATTTAAATCGATTGGCGATATTCGAACGACTGCTACAAGTTTTTTTACAAGTATAAACTTGATGTGTGACGCAATCTCTCTTTTCCCCTTCGCTTCAAATATTTATTTTTATTTTTCTACATCATTTCTTCCACATTCTAACACAAACAAATTTCAAAATCACTAAATACAATTATCCACTGCATAAATTTCATCCTCAATCTCAAAAAAGTAAATTATTCTCTATAATAAAATATAACGAAAAAAAAAAAAAAATTTATAAATTCATGATATTAAATTGTTAATAATAATTAATATATATTATTTTTAAACACATTATACAACACATTATAAAAGACTATAATTATTAAATATTAAACATAATAATAAAATAATTGCAGTATCTTCAAAATATATATTAAAAAGTGTGTATAAATATTTTTATTAAAAATTATTTTTCATCCATTATCGTATGATTTATTTTATTCAATTTATTTATTTATTCGTCTTTTTTTTCTGCAAATCGAAAGCGACTAGTTTTGTTAGACACCGTGGGTTTTAATACATAGGGATATTTATTTATAAATATAATATCAACTCATTTAAATTGCAATATAATTCTAAGTATATATGCAGATTGATCATCGATATATACACCACAAATCGATATCTTGACAGCGGAAACGGTAGTATAGTTATATTATATGAAACGAGACAGGTTTGACTTTCTTCACAAACTTATACACACATACAAACATTAATACAGTATATAATATGTTCCATCCTCAACACACACCACCACCTGTCTCAATTCACAATCACGCGAGAAAAAAATTTAATATCACACTTAGATAAATAAATAAATAAATAAACAAACAAAAATATTTAACTGATATAAACCATTTAAACTAAAGATATATTACCAATATCAAAGAAATTTTTTTCTCATTAAATACATGTAGAAAACGAGTTGTCACAATCCACTATCGACAATTCAGTCAGTCTCGCGACAATCTCACAACCAAATAAATAAATAAATATATAAATAAATAAATAAATAAATAAATGGACATACGCATATATAAATTATTCCAAAGATTTATCGTTTGAATTATTAATCAGTACATTAACGAGACAGAACCAAGAGCAAATGCCACACATAAAAAAAAAAAACGTATATTATTTCTTTGATATTTTATTATATTCGGGGTTAGTAGAACGCGTTTATTAAATTAAAAAAATCACACAAAATAACTACACCAACACGTTCACACATTTATACACACACTAGCTCACCCGGCAAACGTTATAAATTATTTTGAAAGTCAAATTATTACTATACAATGTATAAATTATTATTATAAAAAAAAAGAAAAAAAAAAAAAGGAATTATTACAATGCTAATATCACTATTTAATAATGGGGTTTGATGGTAGAAGAGTGAAATCAAGGGTTATATGTATTTTTAATGCCAAATCATAAAAAAAAATAAAAAATTTTGTTACAAAAAAATAAAAATAAATTTTTTTTTCAAAGAAATTTCATTACAAACACTTTAATAAAATAATAAAATATATCTGCATCAGAGTTATCCAATACATCAATGCCTTTACTAAAGGTTCACACTCGATATAATTCTCCCAAAAAAAAAAAAATATTCTGTCTTTGAACAATAAAAAAAAAAAAAAATAATTTCAAAGTTATACTATTTATTATTTTCATCTACGTTCAAAATATCGCGTTGAATTATTATAATAAAAATATTATAAAAGCGAATATGTATATATATTTAGAAATAAAAAAAGTTCCATCCCGCGGCAAAAGATAACGCGCAACTTGACCGTGTATTGCCCGCAAATTCAATTACACGTTGCTAATACCAAAGCGTCCGACGCCGAAGAGCCGTAACACGCCCACGGCGTTCTCGACAATCTTTTTTATTCTCTCACACACACATGTATATGTATTATATGTATATGTTTAAATATATTGTATATGAACCATGACAACTGTATATTTATATATGTATGGATGAATGTGTTTATGTGTAATTTTTTATATGTGGGTGTATGATGTATAAAGAAAGAGCTTTCGTTCTTTGGTTGTTGTGGATTGAAGCGGGACACGCGACCCCATGTACAATATATATAAACGTGAGACCCAGGCGGGGCGCCTGCAGCCAATGTGGACCGATTCATCGTGAGAAGTAGACTTCTATATGTACAAGTAGTGTATATCTATTTATATATGTGTGTATGACAGTGTATGTATATATATTATAGGTAATAAGGTTGATGTAAGAAATGACAGCGAGTTCATTGAGGTCGATTGACGTTCAATAATAACTCACATCGTGTATGTATGTGTATTTTTAATTTTTTTTTTTTTTTTATGTGTTTGTTTTATTTAAAAATAATTATTCAAATGGATGTGGTGTAGAAATTATTTTTTTTTTTTTTTTTTTATGATTTATTTTAATAATTTATGTTGAATTTTAATTGGCTTTGATGAAGAAATTTATTTGTTTTAATGAGGAAAATTATTTTTGAATGATTTCAAATTTTTGTAAGGATTTTTTTTTTTTTATTTGGCATGATTTTGATTTAGATATTGTAATTTTGTTTTTTATGATTTATTTTGATTGTTTATGTTGAATTTTAATTGGCTTTGATGAAGAAATTTATTTGTTTTAATGAGGAAAATTATTTTTGAATGATTTCAAATTTTTTTTTTTTTATTTGGCATGATTTTGATGTAAAAATTATAATTTTGTTTTTTATGATTTATTTTGATGGTTTATGTTGAATTTTAATTGGCTTTGATGAAGAAATTTATTTGTTTTAATGAGGAAAATTATTTTTGAATGATTTCAAATTTTTTTTTTTTTTTATTTGGCATGATTTTGATGTAGAAATTGTAATTTTGTTTTTTATGATTTATTTTGATTGTTTATGTTGAATTTTAATTGGCTTTGATGAAGAAATTTATTTGTTTTTATGAGGAAAATTATTTTTGAATGATTTCAAATTTTTTTTTTTTTATTTGGCATGATTTTGATGTAGAAATTGTAATTTTGTTTTTTATGATTTATTTTGATGGTTTATGTTGAATTTTAATTGGCTTTGATGAAGAAATTTATTTGTTTTAATGAGGAAAATTATTTTTGAATGATTTCAAATTTTTTTTTTTTTATTTGGCATGATTTTGATGTAAAAATTATAATTTTGTTTTTTATGATTTATTTTGATTGTTTATGTTGAATTTTAATTGGCTTTGATGAAGAAATTTATTTGTTTTTATGAGGAAAATTATTTTTGAATGATTTCAAATTTTTTTTTTTTTATTTGGCATGATTTTGATGTAAAAATTATAATTTTGTTTTTTATGATTTATTTTGATTGTTTATGTTGAATTTTAATTGGTTTTGATGAAGAAATTTATTTGTATTATTGAAGAAAATTATTTTTAAACGATTTTAAATTTTTGTAAGGATTTTTTTTTTTATTTGACATGTTTATAAATATATTCGAGTATTATAAAATTATGAATAATTTTCAATGATTTTGTTTGAGCATAATTGATTTATATTATATCAAATTAGCCCTCATAAATTTAACTCGTTATTAAAAAAAAAAAAAAAAAAACAATTTATTATTATCATTTGTTTAAAAATATTTTTTTCAAGACTTCTATTATTTAAATATTAGATCGATCATTAATAAAAGAAAAAAACCTATCTGATATCTAACTAAAATTGAAACCAAACACAATTAGAAATAAAATTATAAATATTTCTCTAATAGTAAATTAAAAATATTTATATTCCACTTCATTATAATAATTATCTCAATATTCCCACGTATTTACTCCTGGTCATGCTTTTCTATAAATGTCTACAATATAAATAAAACCTCACGAATTATTTCCATTATACAACTCGTGTGCAAAATCGCTAAAAAAAAAAAATATCCATATACATTTTCTTTTCTTTATATTTCTTCTCTTTCAATTTCATTGTCGAGAGTGTCTTCCACTCTCGCCATTGGCTTTGGACCTTCGCCCGCATTTGCTATCGAATTTCGATCGATCGTGATCGAGAGTGCGAGGGATAAAACAAAGGTTCACTTTAATGTATACCTGTTAACCATTTATTTATTTATTTATTTATTTATTTATATTGTGCCCATATACTTCCATCCAATACTTGCAATAAACACATTTATAAACTCGCTCATTATACAACTATTTATCCCTCACGATAAAAATATAATAATATAAATATAAAAATATATTAACATTTATATCACCATGAGAAATAACAAAATAAAATTTTTTTCTTTTTCATATGATTATTATAATATTTTCCATTACAGTAAATCTTTCAATCGATATTTGTCTAAATACTTTATTCAATAAATAAAATATACTTATATATCATCTGATATTATTATTTATATAAGTATTCAGATTATTGAGGCTAAACAATTCTCATGAATTGAAACAGTGAGAAGGGAACGAAACAGATAAAAGAATTAAATAAAATAAAAAAATATAATATAAAAATTATTTTGTAATGGCATTGCAATTTTAATTGGGACGTGAGGTCTTAGAATCACGAACTCACAAAGTCAACTCAATCGATGCCTCGCCCTCGACTAATACTCTGTCCCACAAATCCTATATCATATATCCCATAGTCATGAAATTGACTTTTGTACTGAGCTCACAGCAACAACTTTACTTGCCAATCTTTATGAAGTTACGACATTTGTATATATTTATTCAATACAATTGTCGAAGGGACATGGTAGTAATTTAAAAATTGATCAGTCAAAGGAAATCAGTAGCTAACAATCGCCATCGTGCCTTCATCATAATTTATAAACGTAATGTCTGATCAAATTATTACTGCATCTACTTGATAATTATTATCATTATTCGGCTGGTTGGATAAAAGATCAAGGGAAAATTTATATATATGTGTAAGATTGTATGTATTGAGAGAGTATGTATTCATTGGCGCGTTGCTCTCATTAGCTTCAGTGACTTGACAATTGTTACGCTCGCAATAATAAATCGGTGAATAAATAATTGCTGTTCACTAGAAATTTTTTATTTTTTTTTATTTTTTGCTTTTTTTTTCTTCTTCTTTGAGTTAAACCCTCGTCAATGTTACGTAGAATATTGCTGTATGATTAATATTATCGTGATGCAAATTTATATTAGGGATAATTGAATTATAATTATAAAAAAAAATATATTGAACAATATTTTTAATTAATTATTGCAATAAATTGTTAATTTTTATAATGAATATTATATTGTTATATAAAATTACAATACACGAATGGAAAATTATTTTAGTATTATAAATATAAATTTTATTTTAGGGATAATTGAATTAAAATTATAAAAATAAAAATATATTGAAAAATATTTTTAATTAATTATTGCAATAAATTGTTAATTTTTATAATGAATATTATATTGTTATATAAAATTACAATACACGAATGGAAAATTATTTTAGTATTATAAACAAAAATTTTATTTTAGGGATAATTGAATTAAAATTATAAAAATAAAAATATATTGAAAAATATTTTTAATTAATTATTGCAATAAATTGTTAATTTTTATAATGAATATTACATTGTTACATAAAATTACAATACACGAATGGAAAATTATTTTAGTATTATAAATATAAATTTTATTTTAGGGATAATTGAATTAAAATTATAAAAATAAAAATATATTGAAAAATATTTTTAATTAATTATTGCAATAAATTGTTAATTTTTATAATGAATATTACATTGTTATATAAAATTACAATACACGAATGGAAAATTATTTTAGTATTATAAACAAAAATTTTATTTTAGGGATAATTGAATTAAAATTATAAAAATAAAAATATATTGAAAAATATTTTTAATTAATTATTGCAATAAATTGTTAATTTTTATAATGAATATTACATTGTTATATAAAATTACAATACACGAATGGAAAATTATTTTAGTATTATAAACAAAAATTTTATTTTAGGGATAATTGAATTAAAATTATAAAAATAAAAATATATTGAAAAATATTTTTAATTAATTATTGCAATAAATTGTTAATTTTTATAATGAATATTACATTGTTATATAAAATTACAATACACGAATGGAAAATTATTTTAGTATTATAAACAAAAATTTTATTTTAGGGATAATTGAATTAAAATTATAAAAATAAAAATATATTGAAAAATATTTTTAATTAATTATTGCAATAAATTGTTAATTTTTATAATGAATATTACATTGTTATATAAAATTACAATACACGAATGGAAAATTATTTTAGTATTATAAACAAAAATTTTATTTTAGGGATAATTGAATTAAAATTATAAAAATAAAAATATATTGAAAAATATTTTTAATTAATTATTGCAATAAATTGTTAATTTTTATAATGAATATTACATTGTTATATAAAATTACAATACACGAATGGAAAATTATTTTAGTATTATAAACAAAAATTTTATTTTAGGGATAATTGAATTAAAATTATAAAAATAAAAATATATTGAAAAATATTTTTAATTAATTATTGCAATAAATTGTTAATTTTTATAATGAATATTACATTGTTATATAAAATTACAATACACGAATGGAAAATTATTTTAGTATTATAAACAAAAATTTTATTTTAGGGATAATTGAATTAAAATTATAAAAATAAAAATATATTGAAAAATATTTTTAATTAATTATTGCAATAAATTGTTAATTTTTATAATGAATATTACATTGTTACATAAAATTACAATACACGAATGGAAAATTATTTTAGTATTATAAATATAAATTTTATTTTAGGGATAATTGAATTAAAATTATAAAAATAAAAATATATTGAAAAATATTTTTAATTAATTATTGCAATAAATTGTTAATTTTTATAATGAATATTACATTGTTATATAAAATTACAATACACGAATGGAAAATTATTTTAGTATTATAAACAAAAATTTTATTTTAGGGATAATTGAATTAAAATTATAAAAATAAAAATATATTGAAAAATATTTTTAATTAATTATTGCAATAAATTGTTAATTTTTATAATGAATATTACATTGTTATATAAAATTACAATACACGAATGGAAAATTATTTTAGTATTATAAACAAAAATTTTATTTTAGGGATAATTGAATTAAAATTATAAAAATAAAAATATATTGAAAAATATTTTTAATTAATTATTGCAATAAATTGTTAATTTTTATAATGAATATTACATTGTTATATAAAATTACAATACACGAATGGAAAATTATTTTAGTATTATAAACAAAAATTTTATTTTAGGGATAATTGAATTAAAATTATAAAAATAAAAATATATTGAAAAATATTTTTAATTAATTATTGCAATAAATTGTTAATTTTTATAATGAATATTACATTGTTATATAAAATTACAATAGTCTTCCGTTTCTGGTCGCGTGAGAGGCAGACGTGTGAAAGATTGTGTGACGGTTGTGTGGCTGTGGAGGTAGAAAGAAGAAAGTTTTGGAGTAGCTAGCGTGGTGGAGTGCGTAGTGGGGGAAGTGGGGAGAGCTCTTGGAAAAATTGAGGTGGAGTTTGAGGGAGGTGTGTGGTGTAGGGAGCGTTGTTTAAGGTGTAGAGAGGTTAGGTTAACGAGGGGTCAGGGGTGTGAGGGGGGTGGGACGGAAGGTGAGTGCTGGGATCTGGCGGCAGAGGAGGGAAGTGAGAGTTGGGGAAAGGGACGGCTGTGGCGTTGAAGAAAGTATCTGGGGGAAAGTGTACGGGCGGGAGTTTTTGAATTTAGGTAAGGTAAGGAAGAGCGGCAATTTTTAAAATTCTTTCTTGAATTGTCGAAGTAGGCAAGGAAAAAACGCGGGTGTAAGGATAGAATAGGGGTCGGTGGTTAGTTTGAGTAGGTGGGAATTGTGTGGAGGTTATGGAATTTGGAGAAGGAAGTAAGGGAGGGAAGGAGGCAGGGGGAGCGGGTGGAAAGGGAGGGGGGGACAAGGAAAGAGAGGAGGAAAAGAAAAGAGGAAGGCCGACTAATGCGGAGATGAGGTTGAGGGAGAGTGTGAGCAATATGGGGGGGAGAGCGTGGAGTTTGGAGAGTTTATGGGGAAAGAGAAGGAGGGAAGGGGAGGATGAGGAAGAAGAGGAGGAGCAAGGAGTAAAGAAAAGGAGCTCAGCAGAGGAAGGGAGAGGGATAGGGGGTGGGCTGGAGGAGATGATGGGTGAATTGATGAGGGGGATGAAAGATATTAAGGAGGAGCTCAGGAAAGAGAGGTTGGGGAGGAGGAAGCTGGAGGAGGAGTGGAAGGAGGCGAGGGATAGATGGGAACGGGAAATGAGAGAGGAAAGGACAAGGAGAGAGGAATTGGAAAAGAGGATAGGGGAGGTGGAAGGAAGAGAGGGGAAGGTGATGGCAGAATTAGAAGGAATTAGGGAAAAGGTAGCGGAGTTAGGAATGGAGAATGGGGTAAAATATGGGGTCATGGGGGAAGAGGGGGGGAAGAGACTAAGGAGACTGGAGGTGATGCAGGACATGGCGGAGAGGGAAAAGAGGAGGAATAATGTGATAGTTAGGGGATTGAATTTGAGAGAGGGAGTGAAGGAGCTATGGAAAAAGATGGGAGTAGGGGTGGAAGGGATAAGGGAGGTAATAAGGGTGGGTGGAGTAGAAAGAGAAGGAAGGGGAATGGTGGTGGTGAAAATGAAGGGAAGGGAGGAAAAGAGAAAGGTGATGGAGGCGAGGAGAGGGCTGAGGGGGATGAAAGAGAGGGTGGAGGATGACATGACAAGAGAAGAGAGAAGGGCGAAATGGTTGATGGAGGAGGAAGCGGAGAGGCTGAGGAGGGAAGGGAAAAACGTACAGGTGGGGTACCTAAAGATATGGGTAAATGGGGTGATGTGGAAATGGGATGAAGTGGAGGAAGGTTGGAAGGGGCAGCAGCAGGGAAACGGCAGGGGGGGGGAGGGGAGCGGAAAAGGGTGAAAGGATGTGGGATAGTTTTCTGGAACGTGGCGGGTCTCAAAAATAAGGATAAGGATTTTTGGAAGGGCTTGGAGGAGTGGGAGGTGGTGGTGTTGATGGAGACATGGGTGGAGGAGAAAGGGTGGGATGCGGTAAGGAGGTTACTGCCTAGAGGGTATAGATGGGAAGGGCAGTGGGCGAAGAAAGAGAATAGGAAAGGTAGAGCGAAGGGAGGTTTAGTGATAGGGGTGAAGAAGGGGGTGGAGATATGTAAAGAGGGGAGGAAGGAGGTAGAAGGAATGGTCATAAGAAAGGTGAGGCTGGGGGGAGATTGGTGGAGGGTGATTGGGGTGTATGTAAATAAAGATTTACAAAGGAAGTTGGAGGAGCTGGAGGATTGGATGGAGCTAAGAGAGGAGGGGGTAAGAACGGTTATTGGGGGAGATTTTAACGCCAGAACTGGGAGGGAAGGAGGGGAGATTAAGGGGGTGGAGGGAGAAGGTAGGAGGTCAAAGGATGAAAGGATGGATGGAAATGGAAGAAGGCTATGTAGGTTCTTGGAAGAAAGGGGATGGGGTATTTTGAATGGATGCGTAAAGGGGGATGAGGAAGGGGAGTGGACGTATAGTGGGGGACGGGGAAATTCGGTAATAGATTATGTTATAGGAAATGGAGACGCGAGGGAAAAGATAGAGAGAGTGGAAGTTGTGGAAAGAGTGGAGTCAGACCACCACCCAGTGGCGGTTTGGGTGGAAGGACGGAGAAAGGAGCAAGAAGGGAGTGGGGGAAAGGGAAGAGTAGGAAGGGGGATATGGACGAAAGAGGGTAGGGAGAAGTTTTGCAAAGCCCTTGGGGAGGGTGGGGAGGACTGGGGGGTAGGGGTGGAGAGTATGTGGAAGGGGATGAAGGGAAAAATAGTGAAGGCTGTGGAGAGTACTTCAGAAAGGAGGGGTGGGGAGGGTAATAAAGGATGGTGGGATGAAGAATGCAGGGAGGGAAAAAGGAAGGTGAGGAGGGAATTAAGGCGGTGGAGAAGAATGGGGGGGGCGGGGGAGGGGTATAAAGAAAGTAGAAAGGAATACAGGGCCTTGTGTGAAGAGAAAAGGGCGCGAGAAAGGGACAGGTGGGAGAAAGAGGTGAGTGGTATAAGAACAGAGGCACAAGTTTGGAAAGTGGTGAATAGGGAGAGAAGGAGGAAGGGGGGAGTGAATGAGGAGATTGAGATGGAGGAGTGGGAGGAATATTTCATGGGGGTACTGGGAGGTGTGAAGAGTAAAGTGAGGTTGGGAGGAGGTAGAAGGGGGGAAGGTGAGACAGAAGAGGAGCTAAGGGAGGAGGAGATTGATAGGGTGTTGGGGGGGTTGAAGATAGGGAAAGCGGCGGGAAGTGATGAGATTGTGAACGAGGTGTGGAAGTATGGGGGGAGTAAGGTAAGGGAGTGGTTAAGTAAACTGTGTGCGATGGTTTGGAGAGGGGAAGGGTGGCCGGAGGAATGGTCTGAGGGGATAGTAGTGCCGGTGGTAAAAAAGGGGGTTGGGAAGAAGGTGGAGGAGTATAGAGGTGTGACTCTTACGCAGACGGCGTATAAGGTGTACGCGTCGGTTCTGGCGGAGAGGCTGAGGCAGGATGTGGAGGAAAAGGGGTTGCTGCCGGCGAGTCAGACGGGGTTTAGGAGAGGGTTAGGCTGCATCGACAACATCTACGTCCTGAACTACCTAATTAACAGACAGGTGTGGGTGGGAAAGGGGGGATTGGTGTTGTTGTTTGTGGACCTTAGAGCGGCGTTTGACTCGGTAGATAGGGTCAAACTAATAGGGGAGATGAGAAGGAGAGGGGTGAGGGAGGGATTGGTGCAGAGGTGTGAGGAGGTGCTGAAAGAAACAGGGTGTAGGGTAAGAGTGGGGGAAAGGGTGGGGGAGAAGTTTTGGACGGCGAGGGGGGTCAGGCAGGGGTGTCCGCTTAGTCCGAGTCTGTTCACGTTGATGTTAGCAGACTTGGATGAGGAATTGGAGAAAGGAGGGTGGGGGGGTATCAGGGTGGGAAGAAGGAAGGTGTTTTCATTGGCATATGCGGATGACATTGTCTTGATGGCGGAGGATGAGAGAGGGATGAAAGGCATGATGGGAGGATTGGAAAGGTACTTGGAGGGGAAGAAGTTACAGCTGAACGTGGGAAAGACAAAGGTGATGAGATGTAGGAAGGGGGGTGGGAGACAGAGGAAGGTGTCGTGGGTCTGGAAGGGGGAGGAAATAGCGGAGGTTTCGAGATTCAGGTACCTAGGGTATGTGATAATGAGGAATGGGGGGCAGGAGGCGCAAGTGGAGGACAGGGTTAGGAGGGGGGCGGCGGTTATGGGGCAGGTATGGGGTATTGGGAAGAGGAGGTTTGGTAAAGATTGGGGTAAAAGGATATGGTTGTTTGACAGGCTAGTGGGATCGGTGATGGAATATGGGGTGGAAATCTGGGGATGGAAGGAGAGGGAAGTCTTGGAGAGGATGCAGGAAAGGTTCTTGAGGTGGATATTGGGGGTGGAGAGATGCACGCCGGGGTATATGGTGAGAGAAGAGTTGCAGAGGGGTAAGTTGAGGGGTAGGGCGGGTAGAAGAGCATGGGGATATGAGGTGAAGCTAGAGGAGGGGAGAGGGGGAGAGCTGGCAAGGATATGTCTGGCTGAGTCGCGGGCGAGGAGGGGAGGGGGAGACAGGGAGAGAGGATGGGAAGGGGAGAGAAGGGGGTACTTTACGAGAAGGGGGTGGGAGATGGAAGAGCTGGTGGAAAGTGGCGGTGTTGGGGTCTTGAAGGGGGAGGAGCTGGTTGGGAGGGAGAGAGAGTTGGAGGAGATGGAGAGATGGGGAAAAATAAGAAACTCCAGGTATGGAAAGTGGTATGGGGGGGTGAAAGGGAAAGGAATACCGGCATACCTAAAGAAGGGGTGGGGGGAGAGTAGGTGGCAGAGGGTTGCGAGTTTTAGGTTGGGTGGTCAAATGAGAGGGAATAGATATTGGATGACAGTGGAGGAGAACAGATGTAGGGTATGTGGATGGGAAGAGGAAACGTGGGAGCATGTGTGGGAGGGATGTGTGGGAGGTGGATGTAGGGGAGTGTGGCAGGAGAGGGTGGGGGAGGTCTTAGGGGATGAGGGAGATGGTGAAAAGTGGATGAGAAAGATAGAGGAGTGGAGGGGAGTGTGTGAAAGGTTGGATGAGAAGGAATGGAGTGCAGAAGAGGAGCGACCAGAAGCGGGGGTCTAGCGTTAGGGATGGTGGGGTGTGTATGTGTGTATGCGAAGGGGTAAATAGGTTTAAGGAGTAGGTTAAGATAGAAGTTAAGTTGGGTTATGTAAGAGCAAGGAGGTTGTATAAAAATTGTAAACCTAAGGGTGCAATAAAAGTTATATATATATAAAATTACAATACACGAATGGAAAATTATTTTAGTATTATAAACAAAAATTTTATTTTAGGGATAATTGAATTAAAATTATAAAAATAAAAATATATTGAAAAATATTTTTAATTAATTATTGCAATAAATTGTTAATTTTTATAATGAATATTACATTGTTATATAAAATTACAATACACGAATGGAAAATTATTTTAGTATTATAAACAAAAATTTTATTTTAGGGATAATTGAATTAAAATTATAAAAATAAAAATATATTGAAAAATATTTTTAATTAATTATTGCAATAAATTGTTAATTTTTATAATGAATATTACATTGTTATATAAAATTACAATACACGAATGGAAAATTATTTTAGTATTATAAACAAAAATTTTATTTTAGGGATAATTGAATTAAAATTATAAAAATAAAAATATATTGAAAAATATTTTTAATTAATTATTGCAATAAATTGTTAATTTTTATAATGAATATTACATTGTTATATAAAATTACAATACACGAATGGAAAATTATTTTAGTATTATAAACAAAAATTTTATTTTAGGGATAATTGAATTAAAATTATAAAAATAAAAATATATTGAAAAATATTTTTAATTAATTATTGCAATAAATTGTTAATTTTTATAATGAATATTACATTGTTATATAAAATTACAATACACGAATGAAACATTATTTTAGTATTATAAACAAAAATTTTATTTTAGGGATAATTGAATTAAAATTATAAAAATAAAAATATATTGAAAAATATTTTTAATTAATTATTGCAATAAATTGTTAATTTTTATAATGAATATTACATTGTTATATAAAATTACAATACACGAATGAAACATTATTTTAGTATTATAAACAAAAATTTTATTTTAGGGATAATTGAATTAAAATTATAAAAATAAAAATATATTGAAAAATATTTTTAAATAATTATTGCAATAAATTGTTAATTTTTATAATGAATATTACATTGTTATATAAAATTACAATACACGAATGGAAAATTATTTTAGTATTATAAACAAAAATTTTATTTTAGGGATAATTGAATTAAAATTATAAAAATAAAAATATATTGAAAAATATTTTTAATTAATTATTGCAATAAATTGTTAATTTTTATAATGAATATTACATTGTTATATAAAATTACAATACACGAATGGAAAATTATTTTAGTATTATAAACAAAAATTTTATTTTAGGGATAATTGAATTAAAATTATAAAAATAAAAATATATTGAAAAATATTTTTAATTAATTATTGCAATAAATTGTTAATTTTTATAATGAATATTACATTGTTATATAAAATTACAATACACGAATGGAAAATTATTTTAGTATTATAAACAAAAATTTTATTTTAGGGATAATTGAATTAAAATTATAAAAATAAAAATATATTGAAAAATATTTTTAATTAATTATTGCAATAAATTGTTAATTTTTATAATGAATATTACATTGTTATATAAAATTACAATACACGAATGGAAAATTATTTTAGTATTATAAACAAAAATTTTATTTTAGGGATAATTGAATTAAAATTATAAAAATAAAAATATATTGAAAAATATTTTTAATTAATTATTGCAATAAATTGTTAATTTTTATAATGAATATTACATTGTTATATAAAATTACAATACACGAATGGAAAATTATTTTAGTATTATAAACAAAAATTTTATTTTAGGGATAATTGAATTAAAATTATAAAAATAAAAATATATTGAAAAATATTTTTAATTAATTATTGCAATAAATTGTTAATTTTTATAATGAATATTACATTGTTATATAAAATTACAATACACGAATGGAAAATTATTTTAGTATTATAAACAAAAATTTTATTTTAGGGATAATTGAATTAAAATTATAAAAATAAAAATATATTGAAAAATATTTTTAATTAATTATTGCAATAAATTGTTAATTTTTATAATGAATATTACATTGTTATATAAAATTACAATACACGAATGGAAAATTATTTTAGTATTATAAATATAAATTTTATTTTAGGGATAATTGAATTAAAATTATAAAAATAAAAATATATTAAAAAATATTTTTAAATAATTATTGCAATAAATTGTTAATTTTTTTAATGAGTTCCACATTGTTATACAAATTACAACGTACAACTAAGAAATTATTTTAGTAATATAACTATAAATTTTATACGTGTAATATAACGGTCTTCTATTTAATATAAATTCTCTTTGGTGTCGATGTAAAATTATTTTCACTTCAAATATCTATGTGTATATTATATGTATACATATATATATATATAAAGTATATGAAACACGGAACATTGAACGTTGATAGAGAACCTCGTGACCCAGTGACACAGCGGATACTTGGGCGTCAGTAAATGCATTTGCTCATTACATTCTTCAGGTTCAAGAATTTCTGGAGGTTAACAGACAATAAAAAAATTCATTTTTTCTCCTTTTCCCCTATTCTTTCTCTTCTCATTTTCAAATTAAATGAAACAAATGAAATAAAAATACATTTTCTTACGTATCTTATATATATATTACAATATATTATTTTACTATTCAGCAAAAGCTACACATATCAATTCTCGGCAAGTATACGGTTTCCGTGGCGCCGCCAAATGACGATGCATTTTTGTAGAACTCGACGAAATAAGACGTTTTTTAAGAATAAAAAATTTCGATATCTCGCTTAGTTTTCGAGATATCGAAGCTTCAAAATTGTTTTTTTTTCATTTTTATTTCTACGTTATGTTTGATATTTTTCGACGAAATGAGACTTTGTCAAGTCTTATTTTGTCGAGGAAGGTATGGATGTAAACAAATGATCTATATGTACGCCTCAAAACAAATTTTACTGTCACAATCGCACTAGGAAATGAAAATCAAACTATAAATGTAAGAAGACACAAGATTCCTGGAATTAAAAATTTTGTGTTTACATACTATTTGTTTACATTTAGGAATCTTATACCCCAAGTGGGGGAAATCTTATACCCCACTTGAATACAGGAAGAATATGAACAGAAAATGCACTACGTACACGATTTGTTTACATTTAAATTCATATTTGATATTTTCGATCATTGTAGTGTTGTCTTCAGTAACAAGTGGTCTATCTATATTTCGTTTGGAGTTAAACTTTTTGCAAGGCACAAAATGTCAGGTAAACATCCATCATTACATAAAGATTTGGATAATTTTAATGTCTATGTATCTTTTAACAAGTTAATTGGTAGTGAAGATCAAACTATTTCTTTTTTGGAAGAAATAGGCTTGATACCTTCACGCAATTCAACTCCACCACTATGTTGTGAACTCCCAATGTCCGTTGAGAATTGTGCTGACAAAAAACTCAAATGGGTATGGAGATGTGCTACAAAAGGTTCAAAGAAAACAAATGATCTGGGCAGTCATAAATTATTTCATAAAATGTTTTATCATTTCATAAATTAATTTATCATTGGCGAAATCATCAAAATTAATTTTAATTTGTTTCTGAAAAATACTATCTCTTCAAATTTATTCAAGCCCCCCCCCGCGCCCCACCCGGGGCTTCGCCCCTGGACCCCACCGGGGCGCTGCCCCGGACCCCATCGCCGGGGCTTTGCCCCGGACCCCACCGGGGCTCCGCCCCTGGACCCCACTCTATATTTACACACATACACATACACACTCACACACATGCGTACATACATACATACGTACAGATTGTTTGTTTACATCGAAATAAGACTTTACAAAGTGTTATTTCGTCGAAAAATATCAAACATAACGTAGAAATAAAAGTGAAAAAAAAAACAATTTTGAAGCTTCGATATCTCGAAAACTAAGCGAGATATCGAAATTTTTTATTCTCAAAAAACGTCTTATTTCGTCGAGTTCTACAAGAATCAATTGTCATTTGGCGGCGCCACGGAAACCGTATAATCCCCCAATTCTCACGTTACCAATTATATTCTTCAGTTTGTTTTTCTTAATTTCTAACAAACATATATATTTATTTACACATTAATTTATTTATTTATTTATTTATTTATTTATTTATGTGTGTAGGTATAATGTTAATGATTTTTTTGTTTGCAAATGACCATTAGTAACTTTCACATTTACTTCACATACGCAATTAATTGACTAGTCATATTTTCTTGCATTCATAAGAGTATATTAAACCATTATTAGATATTGGTATTTGTATTTTCTCATTTACCAATTATATAGGTAGCATCACACATCATATATATAGATACACATAATATAAACACGAAAGTTTAACTCTCAGTTTATAATTCATTATTATTTATACAGATAAATAAAGATATATTGCTGAACTTTTTGAACTGTCCACTTTCAATGAAAGAATAACGATGAAAAAAATTTTTTTTTTTATCTAAATTATTTTATTTTACTATTGAATTTAATTATTTATATTTCTCTTTATTTCACAGACTTGCAATATATATATTTTAAACATAAAATGGCGAGTTGGGTGATTTATTTTACCGATCGCGATCTGAATAAAGCAATAAAATTTTTTTTTATTTTATTTGTTTTGTTTTTTTTATTTATTTATTAATTTTTTTTCAGTATTGAATTTAATTATTCATAATTCTGTTTATTTTTATTCGACGCCTACGCACACACGACATATTTATATATCAATTGATAATTTATTATTTATTTCATTTATTTTTTCAACGACTGGAAATCAGTCATATCAATTTCAATAATTTCCCTCCATTGACCTCTCATTTATAAATACATATATATGTATAATCTTTGCAAATACATGTTTATTCATCAATTTATTTATTTATTAACAAATGTAAATATATATCCAAGTGCAAGATACTGCAAATGTTGATTTAATAAAATTATTTATTCAAATTTGCTTCTGTCATAATTGTGTCATGCAATTATAATTAATTTTATATTCCTACATCACGGAAGTATTTAATTCAGAGACAATTTGCCAGAGGGAAATATGAAATGAACGAGCAAGAATCTTCTTATCTTTAAATGATAAACAAATCATTTTTATTTTTAAACCCAAAACATTTTTTTTATTATTTTTTTATTTTTTTATGAGACGTTAAATTGTTGCGGAAAGTGTATAAAATAAATTTCACATGGTAATTATATTATACTTGAAAGTGAAATGGATAAAGGTATATGAATAGTAGGAGAAATAGTTGAGACAGAATTGAGAATGATAAAAGAAATGAAATATTGCCAAAGACAACTGGCAATCAACCCACGCGTTTTCGTAATAAATTGTCGTTTGCTCCACTGTGCGTACGACGAGACCAAGCGTGTGATATAGTCACGCAGTTAAATTATAATACATTTAAAAAATTGAATATATACACGTGTAATAATGTGGGTTTTAGTTGGATATAAATAATAATTTAAAATAAAATAAAATGAAATAAAATAAATTGTAAAAACTATTTATCCATCACGTAATATTTTATAACTATTCACAATTTCAATTGTGAATTATATACGTTAATGCTTCACCTAGATATTGAGTGGTGAGACCACAAAATAAAAGAAATTGATTCACCAAAAAAACAAGCAGAAAAGAAACGATGAAAAATAAAAAATTAAAGAAGAAAAAAAAAAAAAATTATGAACGAAGAAGACGTGAAGAAACAATTGCTCGTCTCCATTTATCTCATGAAGTAGGTTACCCGCCAAGTTTTCTCTCGCATCTCTCGTGCCAACCGATTTCATCGAGTGCACCACCATGCTCGAATATGTCCACACAGTATAAAATAATTCAACAGTAGAATGAGCTGAGAATAACGTCGCGGTGATTCTGTATTCTCTTCTTTCAGAGGAAGCGGAACAGTTAACGGACGAGCACAACTCTCAGATCAAAACAATACCGCGTGCAATTCATGACAGTCAAATACAAAATACCCACTCAAAACATAACCGAAATCCTCGACTTATGTCAAGAGTGATTAATGAAATTCTCAAAGAAATATTCTACTCAATTTATTTTAATAACAAACAGAAGAAAAAAAAAAATTTTCTAAATTCTCATTATAATTTTTCCCTCATTTCTCAATAAATTTATCATTATAAATTATTAATCTAAATCACCCACACATCTAAAACACATAAATATAATTCCTAAACAAAGATTATTATAAACCCAACGACAACAATGTCGATGACAAAAAAAAAAAGCCACCGCCTTTTTGCTCCTCTATTTTTTTATTTTCATTCCTTTGGAGGTCGACAATATTGAGAGTTTTAAAATGACTATATCCATACATACTGTCTCGACCCGGATCCCATCGTTGGGCACACGGGTCCCAAGCAATCACGAACTGAACGCCTGCACGCGTCGTCACTCGACGTCGTGATCGTCGCTCAAAAGGTTACCAACAACAGCAGCAGCAGCAGCAGCAGCAGCAGCAGCATCACCATCAGCAACTCTATACGAACACGACGACGTATATACCTCCACTACGATTTACATGAAATTTACATTCTGTCAGTAACTTCTACATAGTCTATATACACATATTCAATACATATACATATACATAATGGAGCTAACAACACTGCGGTTTAAAACAGCAGCAACAGACAAAACAAACAACCGGATGAAAGAGAGTCTTTCGTTCATCGCCTCTCCCTGCTTATGTCGTGCATCCCTCGTGAACCGATGATACGGTGACCCACTGATGGCGAGTTAAAGGAGAAAGAAAATAAGAAGGAAGTTGTATAAGATATATGTATAGAGCATAAAGTTAAAAGAGTGAATTACACGTGGGAACGAGAATAAAGAGACTCAACGTGACTTGAGGACCCCCAACAGCAGCTTTGTATATTTTGACGTTGACGTGAAATCTCTTCCGAGAGTTAAAGCATATATATATACATATATATACATATATATGTGTACATATGATGTGTATATATAGACGAGTATATGGGCAACGATAACGAGTTTGTTTCTATGTTACAATCAAATTGAAAGCTCAGTGTTCTGGGAACTAGTTTCATTTATTTCTTCAGCATTTTATTTTATTTTATTTTTTTTTTTCTTTCCATCTACTTGATTTGATATTTCATGTATTTGTATTTAAATATAGTTGTATATATATATGGGTTCATGTATATTTAAGGTATATATAATGTTGATGTTTAAACGTAACAATTGATTTGTGTTTTGTTGCATAATAGATTTAACTTTCAAATACTTTTTTTTTTTTTTTTGTACGTCTGCGTGTGGCTATAACAAAATATCTGACTTGTTGTTTCATGTTTCATTTTGTAGACTATTGATTACCAATGGGAATACATAAATCGCGATAGCGCCCATGTGTGTATGTGTGCAGTATATTTACACAGCTGCAAAAAGTATAGTGGTGATTTGATGGTAATGCAAGTGTATAGCTTAAATGTCTGCTGGATGGATTTGAAAATTATAAAATGCTTTTATGTGTGGACGAAAGTGCTAATGTATATGTAAAGCATTAGTGACTATTGAGGGTATACAATAATGTTCACCACGCCCATAAATTTTTCATGCCAAATCTACTCGTGTTTTTCCCACTCGTGTCTCATTCAGCCTTCACACGTTCGGACACGATTTTAAGTCAAAATTATTTCATAGACTTGCAATATATATATTTTAAACATAAAATCGCGAGTTGGGTGATTTATTTTACCGATCACGATCTGAATAAAGTAAAAAAAAAAAAAAATTTTTTTTATTTTATTTGTTTTGTTCTTTATTTATTTATTTATTCATTTATTTATTTTAAATCGTGGCATGTAATAACACTATTGCACTGACTATTACGTGGGTACATTAGTCTGATATAAAATATATTTACAACAATTTTATTACCATGTTTTGTTAGATTAATGGAAAGTAAAATGGGCAATAATAAAAAGTGTAAAAAAATTTTTTTTCTCATTTCAATGATGAATATAAATAATATTAAATGTTTTATTTATAAGAGTATTTCATGAGAGATATTATGAAATTAATTACGATGAAAAATAGTCAATTGGAAATTTTTTTTTTCACGTCCAAGGTCATAATAGAATTTAATAAAAATTTTTTTTTGTGTAATTTCTTTTTTATTTCTCGAGTCTATTTATTTTCTTGTCGATATATGTGACGCCCCGGCGTGAATGATTCATGCGCCATGGTTCATGGCACAACGTGTGGACTTTATCAGAAATCATTAAGCGTGTCAGTATATATATGTATGTATTCCAACACGTACCATAAACATATATGTCACATAGAGATATATTAAATGATCTTGAGTTTATTTTACATTTTATCCAGTAAACTATGGAATTAGATCGTTGACTGTACATAAAGAATCTCACTTGTTTAATTTATTCCGACATATTTACAATGACAATTGAATTGAAAATATAACTCTACATTGAAATAACAAAAGACTTGATTTATCCATTTATATTGATTTATAAATATTAATCATATACTAAACAAAAAAAAAGAAATTATCAGATAAATATCAATCATTTCAAATAAACATAAATTATTCGTAATAAATATTTAATTCTGCATAATAAATTCAGTTGCTTGGAATTTTCTTTTTCTCATTATAACAATAAATTAATATGTACAACGACGTAGTTTTTTTTTTTTTTTTTCATTAATAATTGATGATAATTTAATTAAAAATAATGATTTGATAATCTATAATTTTTTTTCTTTTCTTTTTTTATTCGTATTGATTTGATGACGAAAAAATTGATAATATCATCAATATTATAGAATTATTTTGCAGTATAATTCATTGATATGATATGGTACATTAATTTTCCTGGTTATATGTATGTAATATGTATATAATAATCAACTTCCGATATCAGGTCACAATGTATGTATATAAATATAATTTATACCCACCTGCTTCTCAATAATATACTCAACTATTCCTTTGCAACAATATCTATTATTAGTAAACCCATATAATCCACCTTTCTACCTATTGCATTCCAATCTTTTTGTATTTATATTCATGTTATAATGCTCCTTGCAATGCAGCAGCAGCGCCTACATGCCACAATACAGGATAAAGTTCCTTTATCAAAGAACGTATTGGAATGAATAAAATAGTTACACCCACATAACAGATAAATATTCTACATACTTCCAGGTGTATAAATATAAGGGTGTTTTATTTTTAAGCGATATTTTCTTTTTGTCTGTGATCAGTAAAAATGTGATGATGAAAAAAAATTCTGCGTTAATTAGAGACTTAGCGAATTCAAAAATTCGATTTTTCATATAAATAACACGAGAAATTTTTTTTTTTTTTTTTGACTTCAACTCGATTTTTCGGTGATCAAAAATTTTTTTTGAAAAAAATTAATATACAGCTTTGGTAGGGCATTAAATTTGCTACAAAAAAGTTGTTCACCGCAAACGCTCTCCGACCAGCAGTTTTCGAGTTGTACGTAGAGCTGGAAAGGTGAAAGTTGATTAAAATTGACAAAAAATTTTCTTTAAACTGGAATTTATTGATTTGACATTAATTATTATCTTACAATAAACGCTATAATGCTGAATCAACAAAGTATTAGCATAAAAAAAAAATGTTGATTACCGAAAAATCGAGTTGAAGTTGAAAAAAAAAAATTTTTCTCATGTTATTCATATGAAAAATTAAAATTTTCGAATTCGCTAAACCTCTAATTACCTCTGAATTTTTTTTCAAACGGAAATATAATTTTTTTCGTATAATATATATCAGATTTTTACTAATCAATAAATATATTTGTAATTACGAAAATAACCAATTTAATACCAAGAAAAATATTAAACTAAATTTAAAAAAAAGTTAAAATTAAATTCTGTCAATTAATCTACTATTGAATAAAAAGATATTTAATTCCAACAATAACAGTAACTGAAAGTTACAGCTCTGAACTTCAACGATTCCGATACAATATCACAAATAATAAAATAGAAAACGCCAATAATAACAATAGCAACAATAGCAATAATAAAAATAAATGGATGTCATTCGTTAAATCGATCTAGATCTATGTGACCTGGAAGGTCGTGAATGGAAGACAACACACAACTTGGTATAACTATCATTTCCGGTCTCTCCCATTTTCAAACCAATGCTTTATATGCAAAATACTTTAGCTGTTTGTTCTCTTCAATGTTTATACATATACATACACTTAGGTGCATAAATACAGATATATTTATGTAAGATATTGTATCCAAGATGTGGACGCGCGTCCTATATGGGGTCCTACTTAGGCGCCTTTCATGACGGTAGTGTATTTACGCGCGAAAGTAGAAGGCAAAAGAGCGATAAGACGTGTTGCTTATCATCATGATCCATCGTGTTGGGTACGCTCGACCTACGCCCGCCATTTATATGGTATGTCCATGGGAAATGGCAAATACCATCGTGGTCTGATGGGGAATCACCATCTTGTTATAAGACAACCGACCTTTTGCAACCACTTTTATTTCATTCTGTCTTTATAATATGATAATATTTTATTATATCAACAAGTGTCGTGCACAAAATTATTATAATTTTATTTATATATTTGTTAATATAAATAATATATTTATTTTTTTTTTTTTTTTTTCATGATTTATTTTCAATTTGTGGAGGATTTTTATATTGAACTGCGAATAAGTGTATGGGATTTTGGTTGCATTGAGGGGAAATTTTAATTTGTTA
This sequence comes from Microctonus brassicae, assembly GCA_918226075.1. Lineage (NCBI taxonomy): Eukaryota > Metazoa > Arthropoda > Insecta > Hymenoptera > Braconidae > Microctonus > Microctonus brassicae. Next base: position 5,691,932 of record OW445485.1, on the reverse strand, counting down.
CAATTGGATAAAATACGAGTTTATAATTTTTTTTTTTTTTTTTTCTATTTCTTGATTTTAGTTATTTAGTTTTTTTTTTATTTGTTGGAGAACGTTTTGCTTATCGAAGAATAATTGGAAACCATTACTCTCAATTGCAGTTATAGCTCCTTCTTCCGGTGAATTATCACTTAACATGGTATGAACATTGATGATTCGACGTGTGGGACTTGCACTTTCGCGGCGGAATTTTATTTATTTCTTTTTTTCCGACTTTATAATCGACATGTGTATGCATCAGTTGGTTATAATGTGAAGAAAGATGTTGAGGTATTATATATTATTAAAGGTGAGAATATATTCTCCTCTGTATAATGGAACTCTGCACGTCAATTTGACAAAGTGGATGGTGGCGGTGTGGGAAAAGAGAATGAAACAAGGTGAAAATCAACGTCGATTATATCTCAAGATATTATTTATATACATTCATAGAATCAAATTTCAAATACATCTGTTGTATATTCACTCATATTTTCATTCTCATCATGATAATATAAATAACACCTTAATTAAATTATTAATAAATTCACATGTATTATTCCATTAAAATTATAAAATAATTAATTATTTTAACAGCTCTGAAATCAATAAAAATATTTCAACATAAATTAATTATCCAATAATTTTCTATTTAAATACCGCCCACATCCTCAAATAAAATCCAAACTCATTACAAATATCAATTAAACACTATATTACCCCATAAAAAAAAAAAAGTTATAAAATTAATTTCATCATAGAGCAGATAAGTAGAAACAGTAATGATTTGTCAGACATGAAAGACAAAAATTCTTTAAAAATTATATTAATTCACAATTACAAATAATTTATTGATATAGATGTATACAAGGATATGTCAGTGAGACATATTTATTGTTTATAAATAAATATGTGAAGTGGTATTTGACTTAGAGTTCAAATTCAGCCTCGTGGAACGAATCTTGTCTTCGTTCACCAGCGAACGAAGAGAGGGTTGACAAGCACAATGTCCAATGACACATGGGACATAATATCATTCACGTGCAAACTTTCACGCGCACAATGTCGTCCACATAGTCATACAAACACACATAAATATATTTATTTAAACATTTAAATACATAAATTTAATGAAGTGTGGGTGGGCTTTTTCCTTTATCGCAATCTATTACTTTCCACATTGCGTGCGGATTAGCATTCTGACATTATAAATAGCACACATATTATTTATTTATTTAAATATATATGTATATACATGCGTGTAGAGATCGATTGGTTATAAATAATTCAAACACTTTATTTGGCGCTCCCAAAGCTACGCATGCAAAATAGTTAAATTAATGTCACTTGACAGTTAAATCTTGTCGACGCCTTTTACAATTAATTATTACGCAATTCGATCCAATACATGTTTATTCTCTCTCGTTTTAATATACCTGAAGACCAATATATAGATACCGATGTATATCTAATATACTTACAAGCATTCTACAAAAAAAAAAAAAAACAACAACAACCGAAATCAAGTTTGATTTTATATTCGCATTTTTATATAATGTTTTTTTTTTAAATAAATAAATACATTCACATAAAAATTCTTTTCATTATATATTTATCATCAGTAATATTAATATTATCATAATAAATTAAAAGAAAAATTTTCCATAAATAAATTAAAAATATTCTTCAATAAATATTTATTTTTAGTGCAAGAAATTTTTATTTATCTTTATGATGTAGAATAATAAAATAAGGGGTTTATAATTAAGTAATAATTCAATCGATGAATTAATTGATTGTATAATAAATATATTTGAGAAAATATATAAAAATATAAATAAATATTAAAATATTATAGTTAATTATTGCTGTGAAAAATATTTTGTTTTGTCCTGCGTTGTTTACTCACTTGCCATTACCGCACTGTAATAATTCATACGCATACTGTAATATAAATAAATATATAATATATAATATTTATGTATATATACATATATACAAACGTATTGGAGCTTTGAAACAAGGGCTATAAACTTTGGAATGGCGCGTATACAATGCGCACCTGTCTACTGCAGAGTATAATACACCAGAGAGACAAGTATGAACTTGAATGAAAAGAAAAAAAAAAAAAGCCCATCAGGTTTTGCACATCAAGCATCACTATAAAATAGAGGGCGGCAAAATCTGTGTTGTATGTCATCTCCCATCACTCCCACACATAAATATGCCACTCCTCATGCGTAACCGTTTGTATTCTCATATTACAATATAAATATTCGTGTACAAGAATCGATACGCCATATTTTTGCGTATATATTTATATATTTTTATTGCGTATTTTGACGGCTAATAATTATTTATATTCTCTGGATATTGTAAATGTTTTATTACACTCAACTAATATATAAATACGAAGGTTGTTTAATTTTTTTTAATATTATTAAATATAAAAATGAAAAAGTGTTGAATAAAAAATAAAAAATAAATATTTGTTATTTATAAATGGAAAATTTTCAATTAATTCAATGAGTATTTAAATATTATTTTTTTATTGTTAGTGAAGAAGACATTGAAATGAAATAAAATGAAATGGAAATTATATGAGAAACAGATTTCTTATAATATGTATAAAAAAAATTTTTTTTTTTATATATTTTTTATGTATGTAAATGTTTATATATTTTTTATTTGATGTAATGATTGTTTTTATGATTTTATAAAGCAAAGCACATGCGACATCTGGATGCAATAAAATTATAAATCTCTTATTTACTTTTTATTTATATCAATGATAGTTATAAATATCTTTCACACGTCTATTATAATATAAATGCAAAAACAAATGCAAATGTATTTTGTTTAATGATAAAACTATTAAACTATTGAATGCTATAAACATTTTTAGCATTCCATAAAGACAGTGCAATGTATTTTTTTATTTTAATATTATTTATAATGACTCAATTGCATAAAAGATGTCAGAGAATATAAAAAACATTTTTTATTTTGCCTAATGGAAATTTTGTGCAAATATTAAATAGTTCGTTTTATGATCTGGTCATGTCGATAAAATGACAAGAAACTTGTTTAAATATATTGCTTTTAAATTGCCAAAGACGTATTATTTTTTTATTTTTATTGCAAAGAAAAAAAGCTAGAAAAAAAAATATATATCTCAAATTATTGATCGCTAAATGACGTCTTTACTTTTATTCTCACCACGTCCGTAGCAACGAGACTGGAAGGAACATTTTACTTCCATAGAATCTTAAAAACCCCCACCAGGGGTTGTAGTATACCTATATCGTCTTCAAAGAATTATCTTTATATATATATATATATAAATGGATACATATACACATGTATATTTCCAATAGTTTTCTGGTTCATAAATAAATTTCAACTCAGCCATGTTCAGTGGATACCCTCGCACTCTGAAAAAAAAAATACGTGACATGATAAACAATTTTATTTATTTATTAATTTTTTTCGTTATTGAAAAAAAAAAATTATTTTACCCTATTTTTATTTTTATTGTACATCGTTATCAAGTATTATATTTTTATAATTAATCGATAGTGTTAATGAGTACCTTTACACCTTAAAAAAAAATACTTGGCAAGATAAATAATATTATTTATTTATTTATTAATTTTTTTCATTATTGAAAAAAAAAAAATATATTTCTCATATTTATTTTATCTTATTTTTATATTTATTATACACCGTTATCAATAATTATTTTTTTAATCAATCGATAGTGTTAATGGGTACCTTCACACTCCAAAAAAAAAATACGTGATATGATAAATAATTCAATTTATTTATTTATTAATCTTTTTCATTAGTGAAAAAAAAAATTATTTCTCATATTTATTTTACCCTATTTTTATTTTTATTAATTTTACTATCCATCGTTATTAATCATTATATTTATAATCAATCGAACATTTTAGTGGGTTCAAAACAATTTTATTTATTTATTTATTTATTTTTTCCATCATTGAAAAAAAAAAAAATTATTTCTCATATTTATTTTACCTTATTTTAATTTTTATTATACACCGTTATCAATTATTATTTTTATAATTAATCAATAGTATTAATGAGTACCTTTACACCTTAAAAAAAAATACTTGGCAATATAAATAATATTATTTATTTATTTATTAATTTTTTTCATTAGTGAAAAAAAAAATTATTTCTCATATTTATTTTACCCAGTTTTTATTTTCATTATCCATCGTTATTAATAATTATTCTCATACTCAATTGTTATCAATTATTATTTTTATAATTACTCGAAAGTTTTAGTCAAACAAAATTTTTCATCATCAATTCAAATTCAAAATCTCTAATAAAAACTCTCTCACAAAATAGTCCGATATAAAGCGCGAATAATATAAATAACCATCGGCATTTACCTCATGAAAAAGAATAAACGTTAAACGTTGATGCCAGTATATATATATATATATATACATATATGTATTTGTTTATAACATAGACATATAGAACGAAACTGAAACGATCAGGAACATGCATCAAGATCGCGCCACAGCGAGAGCGATCATCGATATCACGAGTATATACTTATTACCAGAACGAGAGTGCAGCGCAAAGCGACAAACCAAATGGAGAAAAAGAGAAATAAAATAAATAAAAAGAGTATATAATGTTAGTCGCGGGCACACGCGCGTTCCATCGAGGGCGAACGCGCACCAATTGCGGATAAATTTGATATAAATAAATAAATAAATAAATAAATAAATATGTGTAGGTACATAAACATTTACCTATTTTTTTTTTTTTTTTTTCTATTTTTTTTAAATGTAAAAAACGTCCAGTACATACAGAAGAAAAAGAGTTTGATGGTAAAATAAAACTACACGCACGCAATTACGTGTAAATAAAAAGGTAAATAGAAATGAGAAATAAACTTTAAAGAGATCAGACATTATTTCTAAGAATTTAATTTTCTATAGAGAATTTTTTTTTTTTTTTTAATTTATTTTTCTATCAAACACCCTGCATAAATTTATTTCAAAGGGCGAAGTAGTATTTTATTTATATATATGTATATATATTGGTGCTTATATGTCTCAATTAATTATTATAAATGCAAATTTATCGTGTGTGAATTGACAGCGAGTATTATATTGCTGCGGGTAAATTTTCTTTGATGAGAAATATCGGTTGCGCTATAAAATATCGTGAATAAAATAATGTAAAACATTTATATAAATCACTATATAGATATCCAGTTGGATAATAGAGAATATACATACATAAATACATATATACATTCATAAATATAAATTTAATTCAAGAATTAATTGAATAAATTAACGAGATATAATTATATTTCTCAATTTATTTATTTCAAAATTTTTTCAATTTAAATCAAAGTCAATGACACCGCAATAATTTTCATATATCAATTATTTTTTTTTTTTTCATTACATACAACAGATGGCAATGTTTTATATACATATATAAATATTTATTTATATATTTATTTATTTATAAGTTCAGAGAAATTTTAAAAATAAATAAAAATAAAATAACATCAGCAGTATTCAAGTTCGCGGTTTTGTTTGGCTTCTACAACTTCGCGTAACTTCACTGATACAATATATCTCTTATGTATATACTTATGTATATATGTAATGTGTTGTCTGTAGGTATGTACAAATGTATATATATATGTGAGTGTGTTTGTGGCGCGGTGGAATACGAGTAAGGCGCTAAATAGCGTTTGTGTCGAGTATAATATAAGACCAAGTAGAAACTCGATCTCCCGTTGATACGTTTGTTTTATATACATATGTACAATAGATATATATGTATTTATGTATGTATGTAAGACTCATTTCAGAGTATATATACATTTTTATACCTATGTGTAATTCATATATGTATATAAATAAAGATAGAGAGTGTGAAATGCTTTGTGACGACGTTGAGATACATAAAATGAAATTTGAAACTGAGGTGTAGAGATTAGAAAGGCAAACGACAAATATATCTTTATTTATTTATTTTTTTTTTTTTTTTTGGAAAATTGCACTATTTGTGGTGAAAATATATATCTTGATTATATATTTTATAAATAAATTTTTTAAATAATATAATGAATATATTTTATTATTCGAATTTTTCATTGGAATTAATCGAGAAATAATTAATGTTTTATTTTTCAATATTTTTTATAATTATTTATGTTGATGAATGACAATTTTTTAGATGACTACATATATTCGTCAGTTTGTGAATAATATAATAAAATGTTTGATCAGAATTTATATTTATAATTATGTTTGTTGAATGTGAAAAAAAAGAAAAATTATTTGTTAATTTTTTCTAATATTTTTTGTTATTTTTTTTTTTTTAGGTGACATTGAAGATTGTTTAGTTGCGCCAATATCTCAAGGACAATTCACACCATTACCTGAAGCATTATGTTGGGCTATTTTGGAATTAACATCACAACGACAAGCTGCAACACTTGATACATTAAGATCGGCATTGCGCAATGCATTTCCAACAATGCAACGACCAAATCGTGAATTAGTTTATGATGCATTGGCAAAATTAATGCAAGAACGGAAAATTTATCATACATCACAGGGTTATTTTGTTGTAACACCTGAAGCAAAGAGACTCAGACGTGATTCAGGTGGATCGCGACGTAATTCACGTGACGTTGGAAATTGTCGAGGACAAGGTGGAATGTTGATGAGTAATGATGAAGCTATGGCACTTGTTCATGGTGAAATGGTTACTTTGAGGGATGGTAATGTCACCCATCAAGCTGTACAAACTAATTTGGCGGATGTTATTTGTGGAGGTAAATAATAAAATAATTTATTTTGTCAATTACTGAAAAAGAAAAAAAAAAATTTTTTTTTTTTGTTCATTAAAATTTTACTGTAATGAATTTAATTAATTTATTATAAACATTTAAATAGAATCACAAGATGCAACTTTGATTGAATATACTATGATTTTTATTAAAATATTTTATTTATTAATTTATTTAATTTATCTTACGATAAAAAATTGAAATTGAAAATTTATTTTATTTTAATCAATGAAAATTCTATTTGTTTAAGTAGATTAAAATTTTTTCTTGCATCACATTGTGCATTTAAAAAGTTCAGCTGTATCATGTACGTATATATATGAAGAATAATATTTAAAATTTTGTACAATGTTAAAGTTATAAAATTCACAAGATAAAAAACACTCGATTGAACTGCCGCCGCGTGCCAAGTAAACGAGAGAGCTCGTTTATGTTGTTGTCGTCCTTGAAAATAAATTCAAGACATGTTCTGAACTGAAGAACGTGTTCGTTGTATCTCGATTCATCTTCAAGCCCCACCCTGCAAATATTTCAAAACAAAAATTTGATAATTATTCGCGTAAATGCGAGCTCGAAGAACAAGAACAAAATCAAAAAAAAAAAAAAAAAGGAAAGAAAAAACGCAAAAGAACAATTGAAAAATTCAATCTCATCAACAACAATATAAATACTCGGAATATTTTTTATCCCTTGAGTTCATTTATTTAATCTCCGGATTTCTCTAAATAAATAAATAAATAAATAAAAAAAAAAAAAAAAAAAAACGTTAAATAAAATAAAGGTCGACAACCTTAAGTAAACGATTGACCATAACGATTTTGTTGTTTTACAAATAAGGTTCACTTTCATTATATTCCTGCTTCTAACGGTCGTTCTTTTTCTCTAATCAACTGTAAAATTATGCAAAAAAAAAAAAAAGTACATGAATTAATTATCCCGAAATCATTAAAAGAAATAAATAAATATATATCCAATCAAAAGATAAAAAAATATAAAATAAAAGAACATTGGAATCAATTCGGTGAGAAGATGAATTTTATATACCGTGTCGTTATATTACCAAGACGATTTGCATGATGTTTATTTACAAAGCATCTAAACACGCGTCCATGAATACAGTACATGAACACGCGATTTACCGCGAGAGAGTCATGTAAAACTGATTTACCATATACATATACCATAAGTATACTAAAACAATTCATAGAAACCCATCAGAAACAAATATACTCTCTCCATTCCTCTATTCTCATTCATGTTAAAAAAAATAAATAAAAATTCATCTAATGTCAGTACCACGAAAGCATTTAGTACACCAATAGACATGTTCTTATACATACATTAACTTTTGGTCACGACATTGTCTACCGTTACACGTCTATAGAATAAATCAGTTGAGTTCGAAGATCAATAGCCACCACGTTTACTTTACATCTTCGTCAATAATTCGTCTTAGTGTCTTAATACAAAAAAATAAATTGTCAATTAATATTTCGAATATATGTATATAAATAAGTATATTTATTAGGGTGGGCTAAAAATAACTTAAAATTTTTTTTTTCTTTTGTTAACATGAATATGTTGTTTAATGTGACAAGAAAAATGAGCTTGTGAAAAGGGCAGCTCTTAATTTTAATGTTACGAGATGTCACATCGTGGATTTTGAATAACATGAGGAATTATTTTTTATTGTTAGAATTTTGTAGCTTATGAACCAATGGACGGATTCGGATGATCAATACATATTTTTATAGGAAATTGAACGCTCTACAAAAAAGGTCTTTTGTGGTTAATCGATTACTCTAACCGTTTAGAAGATATTTGCATTCGAATCTCTGCGTACTGATTTTATTAGTTTTTTAATAAATATTTTTAATTTATCCATTCAAGTCATGAATGCGAATATCTTCTAAATGGTTAGAGTAATCGATTAATCACAAGAGACCTTTTTTGTAGAGCATTAAATTTCCTATAAAAATATATATTGCGCACTTTGTAATATTCATTTGTCTACGAGTTATAAAATTTAAAAGTAACAAAGAAATTTTTGTTAAATTCTTTAACCTCCGATATCTTCTATACAATAAAATCTATGAAATAATTGTAAGACATCTTTTTTGTTATTTAATATACTGTGTAGAAAAAAATAAATAAATATTAAAATTAAACTCAAATCTACAATGAGAAAAATGTTTGATTAATTTAATGAATACAAAAATATTTTATTAGATTTAATATTTTAATATTTTTCTTTTCTCATTCATTAGGTAATCCCAATGATAAAGTTCTTGTTGCACGATGTCGATCAGTGCCTGGTCGATTAGAGAGGAGGCATTCATTGAGATTATGGGGCTCAGCAAGACGTCTACACAGAAGTGGTAGTTCCCGATCATTGCCACGAAGGCCTGAACGAAGTGACACCTCATCAAGCGCCGAATATGCCAGCACTGATAGCGCGCCTCACAGTCCCACTAGTGAGTTTAAATTCTTTGGAGGGAGGGGGGGAATGGGTTAAAAAAATTATGGTGATGGGTGATAATAATACAATTAAATAATTAATATTTTTTAGATTGTACATTTATGAAAAAATAAAAAAAAAAAAATCACGGATAAATAACATCAACTTCATTTGTTTATATAAATATTAGTTATTTAAAATAATTAATAATTGTATCATAAAAAGAAATATTTAGTTCAATATGATAAATTTAATTGCATCAACTAATTTTTTATTTTTCATTGTACATTAATATTTTTTTTTTTGTGTATATAAATTTATTTATTTGAATTTTATCTTTTACTAACATTTAAATTATTCTGAGGAATAAATTTTAACGTAATTTTATTAATTGTAATATATTTAAATATTTAATCACCCTCAGCTAAATATTATAATCCATTCTCCCAATTCTCCTGATGGTTATTTAATTAATTATATATTTTATAAAATTATGAAAAATAGGTTTGTCTGGAATATTTACAGAGAAAATAGGCTTATTATCAAGGCTATTTCGGCGCAGTACTCGAAGAAAGGGAACTCCGTTGATGGGAACTTTTAGTGCTCAATATCCACCCACTGAATGGTTCAATCCACGTGTTGTACATCTTCACAGTGTTGCAACGCAAACACGAGCAGCCAGTCCTTCTGTTAGTATAAATTAAAACAAATAAAAAAAATAAAAAAAATTAATAAAGCCTCAATAAAATTTCTGAATAAATTTTTCTTGATTAATTTTCCTTTAATAATATTTAATTAATTTTTTTTTTTAGATGATGGAGGGTTTGGATCAGTCACAGGCCAGTTTCCAAGTGTGGGACGACTCAAGTTCAGTACGTTCTGCAACATTACCTCGACGACATCGACGTCAACCAAGCGGTGATTCTACCAGTTTATTAGCAAACTCGACACCAAGAAGTTCAAGACGACATCGTTCACCATGCTCAACATTACCAAGATCAAAATGCTCGAGTTTAAGTCGTTGTACATCACGTGCATCGGTATTACCACCATCAACAACAAACCAAGATCATCCTTATCAAGCGTCGCGCGGACAAGTATCTCAAAATGGTAAACATTCAAGTAATTCATCGCCAAGCCGAAGTGGTGGTAGTTCAGGATCCGTTAGAGCTACAAACGGAAGTCCGGCTAAAACAGCAACACTTGGTAGATCAAGTATGAGACATAGTTCACGTAGACCCAGTCATGATTCAACTGGTAGCGGTACCAAATCAACAAATAGTTCACCGCAACATAAGGTTAATATTTAAAATTTTAATATCATTTATTTAATATTAAATTAAATATTTATTATAATATTTTTTATTATTTTTAGATACTATCAAAAACTTCGTCCAATCAATCAACACATTTTAGCAATAAATCAGCATCAAATGGAAAACTTTCAACGTCATCCCCATTAAAAACTTCAGTTATAACTTCGGCAAAATCATCGCCACTTAAAGTTCTTCAGCAGGGAACATTGACGCCACTTCAGGAGGCACAAAATTCAATAACACTTCAAGTATCAACGAATTTAAGTCCAACAAGTCCACCATCACAAGAGTCACGTGGCATTTCTAGTAGCGTTACATTAGCATCAAATGCTTCGAGCACAACGACAATATCAGGTTCACCAGGAACAAAAATTTATGTTCATCAAAATAATTCGCCAATGCGTTCAGTGATTACCTTTGAAAATGGTACAACGAAAAATATTGTTAATGATAAAGAATCACGTAGTGCAAAAGAAAAACAAGAATTGTTAAGTGAAAAAGCACAAAAAGCTATGTTGGAAAAAGAAAAATTAACAAATTCAAAAATTGACGAAGAAAAATTACGAAAATTTAATGAAGTTGATGTAGAATGGAAACCAATTAAAATTGAACGACCATCATCACTTTATGCTACGACAAAAGACACTAAATCCGAATCGGATAAAGAAAATAAGCCGAAAATTGATGATGAACCACCGAATAAATTAAAATTAACAAATCGTTTGAATAATAGTCAAGCGCATTTAATTGATGGCTCGACAAATAATATTGATAAAAATTCATTGTCATTATCAAATGATAATTCATCAATTACTGCAACAACAATGAAAAATACAAATGACGCGATGAATAATTCACGAAAATTAAGTTTATCATTGTCAAAAGATGCATTGAGTTATCGTAATCTTTTACGTCCAGGATCAAAAAATAATATTGCATCAAATCCACCATCACCAACAAAGCCATTTGATGGATTTGGCGGTTCATTTAATAATGTATACATTGAAAATCTTGATAATGTTAAATCATCAACGCGTAGAGCGCCTCAAGGTTCAGAGCCAAATCTTGAAAAAACTGTTAGTCGCAGTGATCTTTATTCGTATCCAAGTTTAAGCGATATGCAAGTACAATTTACAAGTTTAGCTGCACAAAAAATATTAAAAGGCTGCCCAATTAATAGCGTTGATACTTTGGTTGAAGTTAATATGGCAGCTGCGGACAAACCGAATAATCGTGAAGTTACTGTTCACACTGATTTTGGTCTTGTTTAATTTTTTTCTTTTTCTTCATTCGATTATTATTTATTAATAATTAAATATTGAAAGAACAAAAAATTTTTCGAAATAAATTCATTGGATTGTAGAGTTTGTGGTATAACCAAATTAAAATATATACAATATTTCGAGTCAAGGAAAAACGAGCTTAGACAATAGATTGTAATAATAAAAATAATATTGATTCAACGCTCTATGATTATTTAAATATTAATTATAATAAAAATAATAATACTGATGATGAAGATGAAAAGCTAAAGCATATTTATTATATGCAAAGCAGCGATTCCAACAAAAAGTATTCTGTAGTCCAGTTTTTTTTTTCAATTAGTGGCCTGTAATATATTTTAGTAATTGAGCATAGAATAAAAACTTATATACGTCCGTAAACAAATGAGAAAATTAAAAATAAATATAGAAAAAATAAATCGCGTTACAAAATATTTTTTTTTTTTTTTGTTTAATGCAATTTAGAAAAGTTTATCGTGTATATCATTTATTCATATTTGAAAAAATAAAGTGCCAGCAATTTTAAACAATACGATATAATACGTAAATTGTTTATCAATCAGTGTAAAAATAAAATCGTTTTATCGATTTTATATATTTATAAATATAAATGTGTATGTAATTTTTTTTTATTTCGTTTCATTCGACAAATTCTTTTTTTTTTTTTTTATTTATACCAGAATGAGCTCGCCCAATGAAAAGTGGTAGAGATTATCCAATCAACGAGCTTCCTTACAGAAAGTAAATCGAGGCCCTTCCAACAACATTTATTCATCACTGTTGTATTTTATTTTACTAAATTTTGTATCATCGACACAAATTAAAAACATACAAAAAAAAAAAAATATTTATAATTGTCCGCAGCTTTGCATCGTTTTACTGTGTTTAAAATGATTTTGTAAAAGCAAATTTATATTATTCATGAGCGGCCGATAATGAAAATAAGAAAAGAACAAAAAAAAAAAAACCAACGTGCAAATTAATCACAATGATAAAAGAAAAAAATTCATTTCAGATTCATTTATGTCGTTAAAAATTCTCACAACCAAGTCACGATGGGCCTTGAAAATAAAAATATATATATATATAAATATATTATTAAAATGTGTACTATAGAAAAATAAAATACAATAGCAATAATAGTAAAAGACAAATAACTAAAATATTCCCGTAACGCATGTTCGAATCCATCATGAAATTAATTCGCAATCGGCGAGTTTAATAAATGAATTTTTTAAGACAAAAAAAAAAACCGAAAATCAAAGCATTATATATAGTCTCATATTTTTTTTTTTTTGCATGAGACAACGTACTATTTTTTAGTGCAATGATAAATTCCAAGTGCCAAAACCGTAGTACATACTGTATAATTCGAATGGCCTTATAAAAAAGCCAAAAGGCCAAACAATTTCGTTTAATGCGAGCGCGCAATTTAAAGTTAGTAAACCAAGAAGAAAAAAGAAAAATAAAGAATCGTAATAAAAACAAAAATCCCTGACAAATAGTACGATATTAACCGCAATAATTAATATGAATTAGATTTAAGAAAGTACTAAAGAAGTAGATGGCTTTGTACATTTATACCTTGCATTATACCGAAAATTATAACACACCGTACATAAATCAACTCACCCAAAACCTTTTACTTTGTTGCAATGGCTCAATTGAAAGCCATCCAGAGTGTATTACTATCTCCATTAACTTTGTACTTATTATTATTTCTCACGTTTTTTTTTTTTTTGTTTGTTGATTCTATCAAAACTAATAACTTCTAGAACTCCATTATGTATACTTATTCATATTTGTCAAATATAAATATATGGAAGAAAATAAATAAAAACAATTTGCACGTACAATTAATACCTAAAATAATAAGGTTGATTTTAAAAATAACATAATTAATACCAAGTGAAAAAAAAAAAAAAAACAATCACACAGACACATTTATTTAATGACATCAAATAATAATATACGTAGGAAAGAAAAATTATCTTAAATCAATATATTCTTGTTCTTCTCATGATCTTCTCAGGTAACATGACTAATAAATCTTTCTTTTTTTTTTTAATTTTATTTGTTTTTAGTCATGTCATCCGGAAAAATTGGCATGCAGAGCAACAAATAAATTCTAATGGAAACTCAACTTAAAATATCATCATCGATAAATTTAGGTATATTAAAATAGAGACATAAAATGAGATTCATCAAAATAAAACTCATCAATTTACAGACGAGTGAGTTTAAAAATAAGTTTTATAATGAAAAATAATTATCTATGTGCAGTCTTTTCCATACGATTTTCCTGACAATCCACGATTGAGCGCTGATAACAGTGGATATTTTCCACAACCGCATTTATTATTGAAATCATCTAAATCTAATGCCCAAATCATTCCTCCAGCGAGATTTAATTCACGAATAAGAGCAGCTTTAAGTAAAATATTTGACACATCATCATAGCTGACCCATTGATTATTTTTTCGTGCGTATGGTCCTATACGTCCCTCAGGATCTTTCGTCACATGCCAACCGTTGATTTTCACATTCTCACAAATCTGAAAAGTAAAAAAAAAAAATTAAATATAAAAATCTTTATCAAAAATATTCATTCACTAATAATTTTACTTTGAAAAATATATTTAATTAAATTGAGAAGATTCAATTTAAAACTATTGAATGAAATAATTTAGACAAATCATTAGTATGTTTATAATTAAATAGTGAATTATTTTGATGTAATTATTTTTGAATTAATGAATAAGATAAAAAATTGTGTGCGTACTTCGTAAAATGAGAGAAATCCTCCTAGTCGAGTGTATGTTCCGGCTTTTCCTGGACCAAACGCCGTTGATTGTAAATTATTTATTGTCGAGTTAGCAAGTGTAAAACTCTGTCCATATAATGGAACGCCCATTATTAATTTCGAAGGTGCTGCACCTTTTTCAATCCAATATCTCATTGAAAAATTGGCATTGAAATAATCATATTCATCACCAGGATAATAATAAAGTGGAGCAATATGACCAGTTTTCATTTCCCAATGACCATGAAAATCATAAGTCATCACAGCAATCCAATCTAAATATTTTGCTAACATTGGTACATCATAACCTGTATCAATTACACGTTTACTTGGTGAAACTGCTGCAGATAGTAACAAATTATGTAATTTAAATTCATCACTGAGTTCTTTAATTAATAATGCAAATGATTTTTTGTCTGATTTTGGTCCACGATCACAATTAACATGCCAACAAACTGGATATTCCCAATCGAAATCAAGACCATCAAAGCCATATTTTTTAACAAATGTTAAAGCACTTTTAACAAATGCATTTCTTGCTGAATAATTATTTACTAAACGACTGTATTTATCTCCTGATGAATCATTCCAACCGCCAAGTGCAACTAATACTTTAATGCCTTTTGATTTAAATGCTGTTATACGATTATAAAAATTATTATCAATATCCGCCCATGAATCGTGCATTTTAATTGTCAATTTAACTGAATCCAATACTACAAAACCATAAACAATATGTGTGCACAGAGTTGAATCAATATTTTCTGGTAAATATTTTCCATATCCCGGACGATACCAAGCCCAATTTGTAAAGTAACAAATTATTTTTTTCTGTTTAATATTTGTCAATTCTTTTTTCCATAAATTCAACGATGAATATTCGGGTTTGTTCGTGACAATCACATCAGAAATTCCAGAATTGAATGGATATTCTGACAATTCTGATATAAAATTACTCTGCAATAAAAAAAAAAAAATGATAAATATTTGGAAAAAAAATTTTTTTTTCTATTTATAAAATCTAAATAACTAAAATAAAAATTGTTTAATTTTCACCTCAACTTTAATGTGATCAGAAATAACATTGCATTTGGAATTTTCTGGCCAATCGCAACGATCTTCATTCCAATGTAAACCACTTGGACATGAAAATTCCGAGACTTGGCCAAAATTACATATTAAATATTTTGTGCAATCATCTTTGTGTGGAATAAATAGCCGATCTTCACATTCACCAATTGGCAATGGTGTTGGAGGCGGTGGTCCAGCAATAATTTCAATTGAATCATCAGGCTCAATAGTGGTTGTCAATGGTGGTAAATAAATTGGCGGTTGAGTTGTCGGTCGATTTATCATTTCAGTCGATTGATAAATTGGTTCTTCAGTCATTGGCATCGACGATTCATCAGTATTTGATCCTTAAATTATAATTAATATATTCAAAATCAAATTGAAATAAAAATGATAATAAATTCAAATTATAATTAAAATAAATTCAATCAAACCAAGAAATAAATTCTTCATATCTATATTTGTTATTGATTTACCGATGATTCTGCAGGTTGGACCAGCTGGATAATTTCGTAATACCCGATTCATGGTACGTAACAATGGACTTGGCTCACAGCCACAACGATTTTTAAAGTCATCTAAATCTAAAGCCCAAACCATACCACCACCTAGACCAAGTGATTTAATAAATTCAGCTTTGAGTTTCATCTGTTGTGCATCATCAAAACTGACCCATTGATCGCCCTTAAATGCATACGGTCCAATATGTCGCGCAGGATTTTGTACCACTGTCCAACCGTGCTTCAATGTTCTTTCACAAATCTGTGAATAATTATTAAATTCATGAATATAAATAATCATTTGTTTATTTTTATATTTATCTATTTTACCTCGTAATATGCTAAAAATCCACGAGCTCTTGTAGCCTCACCAGCTTCACCCCCGCCATATGTTGGTACATTTAATCCTGCTGCACTTCTGTCAGCAAGACTGAATGATTGTCCATAAAGTGGAGCACCCATAATTAATTTTTTTGGGGGTGCGCCAAGTTTAAGCCAATAATGAATTGAAAAATTGGCATTAAATGTTGGCTCCCAATCATCGGGTCGTACATACAATGGTGCAACATGACCAGTTTTTTTATCCCATTGACCATGAAAATCATAAGTCATTACTGATATCCAATCGAGATATTTTGATAATATTGGAACGTCGTAACCAGCGTCAATTACTCGTTTGCTTGGTGAAACTGCAGACGATAATAAAAGTCCTTTGGGTTTAAATGCCTCACTTAATTCTTTTACGAGCATACTAAAACCATTTTTATCGGAAGCTGGACCTCTTTTACAATCCACCTATTTCAAATAATAAAATAAATGTGAATATGTATATATATATTTTTTTTTTATTTTTCTTTGCAATAAATTCATTCATTTAAATTTTTTAATTGAAAATAAATCACCTGCCAACACACTGGATACTCCCAATCTAAATCCAACCCATCAAATTTATATTTTTCAATAAATTGCGTTACATGAGTAATAAATGATGATCTTGATGATGGTGAATTAACTAAACGACTGTATTTATCACCCTCAGAATCATTCCATCCACCAATTGCAATCAATACTTTTATTCCTTTGGATTTATATTCCACAACTCGTTCATAAAATTCTTTATAAGAAAAAATAACGAAATATTAATAATATAATTTATTACAGAGCTCAAAAATTTAATTATTTTAAATTTACTGTTATCTAAATCAGCCCAAGAATCGTGAGGTTTTATTTTCAACGTAGAACCATCGAGTACTGCAAAACCATAGATAATATGTGTACACAATTCACTATCAATATCTTCTGGGACAAATCTTCCACCTGATTGTCTGTACCATGCCCAATTTGTGAAATAACACACAATTTTAAATTCATCATTTTTATTTCCAATTTGATTTATATTATGCTCCACTTGTCCCATTGATTTTGGTGGTTTTGCTGACGATTGCCATTCCATTCCATCATCGCTTGTTGGATATTTAATTGCTGTAATTAAATTATTAACATAATATTTAATTAAATTTTAATTTTAATATTTTCTCCAATTTTTCGAAAATAAAATTTTTAATAAATCTTCTAACTAGATTTTATCTTAAAGAAAAAAAAAAAAAAAGCATTACTTACGTCTGTCATGTTTATTCGGTCCATCAGCTAAAACTAGTTGCAACGTGTGCATAAGTGGATGTTGTCCTTCACCACATCTTCCCTTGAAGTCATCAAGATCCAAAGCCCAAACCATACCACCGCCCAAACCCATATCTCTGATAAATTGTGCCTTTTGCCTAATCATATTTGCATCATCAAAGCTCACCCACTGATTGCCCTTGAATGCAAATGGACCCATACGTCGTTGTGGATCTTGAATAACTTTCCAATTACGATTTTTAATTCTATCGCATATTTCGTAGTATGATAAAAATCCAGCAGCTTTTGTAAATTCACCGGCTGCTCCAGCACTCGCTGGAGAATTTAATCCTGTTCCAGCGTGTGGATCATGAATAGAAAATGCCTGGCCATACATTGGCATTCCTTAAAAAAGAAAAAAAAAAAACAAAAAGTGTCAACTAAAATATTAAAGTATAATTTAATTATCTATAAAATTTGATAATAAATATAATAAATATAAATTTCATACCCATAACAATACTTCTTGGTGGTGCACCTTTTGAAATCCAATAATTAATACTATAATTTGCATTAAAAAAATAAAATTCATCGTCTTGATGATAATAAAGTGGGGCAACATGTCCTGTTTTTTTATCCCACTGTCCATGATAATCATAAGCCATTACTGCAATCCAATCTAAATATTTTGCTAATGCAGGAACATCGTATCCTTTATCAATAACAGTTTTACTTGGTGATACAGCTGCTGACATTAATAATCCACGTGGTTTCATTTCTCGACTTAATTCTTTTAATAATGATGCAAAACCAATTTTATCTGACTCTGGACCTTTGTTACAATCAACTTGCCAACAAACTGGATATTCCCAATCAAGGTCCAATCCATCAAAATCGTATTTTTCAATAAATTTAATTGCATGCTCAATAAATTTTTGTCGAGACGATGGAGAATTTACTAAACGACTGTATTTATCACCAGCTGAATCATTCCATCCACCGAGTGCCAATAAAACTTTTAATCCTCTTTTCTTATAAGCCACAACTCGTTCATAAAATCCTTAAGAATAAAAGCACATATATAACCATAAAAATAATGAGAAAATTCACAGATTAATTGATCAATTAATTGAAAATTATAACTAAAAAAAAAAATAAAAAAATCTTTCAATTACAGATAATTATTTTAATCACTTACGATTATCATAATCAGCCCATGAATCATGTGCTTTTATCGTCAATGTAGAATAATCCAAAACAGCAAATCCATAAACAATATGAGTGCAAAGTGTATGATCAATATTTTCTGGTAAATATTTTCCAACACCTCTACGATACCATGCCCAATTTGTGAAATAACACACGACCTTATAATATCCAGAAAGTGGAGAAATTTTATCTGGATCAATTATTGCAGGTGGAAGTGGTTTAGTACTTTCAGTTGTCATTTGTGTCCAAGGTCTATAAGTTGTCGTGGTCGTTGTTGTTGTTAATTTCATTGTAGTGCTACTTATCGGTCTGGCTGGTGGTTTTGTTGGTCTTTGAGTTGTGATTTCACCAATTAACGATGGCACTTCAGTTTGTTTAGATTCTTCTTCAGTGCATTTAGCACGATGTGGCCAATCGCAAATATTTGTCTCTCTATTAAAATGAAGACCAGGCGCGCATGGAAATTTAATTCGTCGATCCCACAGACAAGCCTGATAGCTTTGACAATCACCTTCAACTCCGGTAAAAGTTCCTGGTATACATGGCTCCTATAAATAAATAAATAAATAAATCAAATTAAAGAAAAAACGAAATGAAATTGTAAAATATAATTTCAATAGTTATTAAATTAATTTTTTATTTGTACAAACCTTTTCTTTTATCATCAGTGGCGAATTTTTTTTAGGTTTATCTTTGCATGGATTATTAAATGCCCAATCGCACATGTGCTTTTCATCATTCCACGTTAAGCCAGGGCCACATTGTTGAATAACAAGATTACCATTTACGCAAATTAAAAAATTATTACACGACTCTGGATAAGCATAATATTGTCCATTGACACATTGTTTATTGAGTGTATCAACAGGACGAATAACAGTAGTAGATCTTGGTGTTGTCGTCGTCGTTGTTGTTGCTTCATTCCACCATTCTGTTGTACCCGGTCTTTTCGATGATGATAACAATGGTTTTTGTG
Source organism: Microctonus brassicae (assembly GCA_918226075.1). Classification (NCBI taxonomy): domain Eukaryota; kingdom Metazoa; phylum Arthropoda; class Insecta; order Hymenoptera; family Braconidae; genus Microctonus; species Microctonus brassicae. The sequence goes on along the minus strand of OW445485.1, from coordinate 5,671,813 downwards.
TACTTTGACTAACTGTAATAATAAATAATTAATTATATATTCTATTATATTCAATTCATTCTTTCTTTATGATTATTTTGTCATTATTTTTTTTTAACTCAAGACACATTACCTTCTTGACACGTGACACTTTTAATAACAATTCCCGCGTAATTCTTTTCAGATGCTAAATAAATATACGAAAAAAATAAGTACACAACAATCCCGCAAAAACGGTGCATGTTATACGAACAAAAAAGCCAAATAAACAAATAAAAAATAAACAAATAATATAATTCATTGACTGACAAACAACTGTAATATCATTACTTCCATCAACGTCGATTGGCTTCTCAATAATGAAAAATAAAATTAAAGTCAACCTCATACACATACGGAAGGTAAATAGTAGATTTTACATCTCCTTGAACACTATGTGGATAATAATGAAGATTGAATAAAAACAGGTTTTAAACACTCTGAGTGTTTTGACTAAACTCTGTTTAATCTAAACCTCCATAAATTACAATAATTATTAGAGATGAAACCGGAATAATCATCTGTCCCTCTTATTCTCTCAGAATACGATATTGAGATAATATTAAAATTTTTATTCATTTAATAATTCAATGTCTATCTAATGCGGCACACAATTTTGCATGAGTCATAATTTTTTCTTACTTCACTCAGAACCATTTAATTTAAAATAAATATTATAAATATCATAAATATTTTTTTATACATACTATAAATATTATAAATATATAAATATATTATATTATATTCTTTAGATGTATTATATAAAATATGATATAAATTTATTTTTACTTTTAATTTACCTGGATTTTGTTGGCATTTAACTCGGTATGGCCAATCACAAAATCGACGATTTCCATCCCAATGTAATCCTGGTATACAACTCTCACGTTTTAATTCACCAAATACACATCGGAAATATTTAGCACAGTTTGTTGGATCAGGAATATATTCGCCGAATGTACAGGGCATACCAGGTGCAGGTGATAATGTCCCATTGGGTTTTACCTCTTCGGCAATTGGTCTTGTTGTTGTTGTTGTTGAAGTTGTTGGCCTTGTCCATTTAGTTGGTGCCCTTTTAAATCACATTCCGTCATTAATAATCAGTGATTAAATCATCAAATACAATTGCCAATCCAGAAAAAAAAATAATATTATACACTTGTAGCAAGAACTTAAAAATATTGATTAATATGCGAAATTTTTGGGTGATTATCAACAGCCTGTAACTCAGGAGAAAATGATTTCACAGCAAAATCCAGAAGAAGTAAATTGTAGCTTCAAGTGTCTAGTTTTCAGATCTGCTATTGGAAAAATTTTATCTTGTACAGTTCTGGGATAATTTTATAAAAAAGAAGTAAAAAAAAATTTTTCAAATTTTTGCATGTCTTACAAAAGGTTCACGGGCTCAAAAAAAATTTTTTTTTTAAATTCCACTTAGAAAATCTTTTAGGAAATTTTGTGCCCTTTAATTTGACTACATGAAGCGCTCGGTACGATGATTTGCTGATGAGTTATCCTCAATCAAAGCAAAAAAGTCCTTTTTGACTTTAGTAATCAATAACTCAGTTAATAATAATCGTACAAAAAAATCGAAAGAAGGTTTTGGAAACTGCGAAACATTCTTAAATAATTTTTATAAAAATACCTAATTGTCGTTGTGGTAGTGACAGTGGTAGATGGAGATGTGCTGCTCCAAGACCACGTTGGCCAACTTGTTGTGATTGTCGTTGGATTTTTGCTACTATTTTCTGTCCATGTTGGCCACGTTGTTGCTTTAGTTGTAGAAGTGATACTGTTAGGTGTTGATGTCATAGGACGTGTAGGTCTTGGTCCGCCGTCATTTGCATCACTGTGCGTTGTCATTATCGGTGCTTGAGGTGTCACTGGATCTGACGGACGTTCACAATTTCCGCTAATCGGTGACGGATCCAAAAGACGTCCTTACAAATAAATATTACATTATAAATTCAATAAGAATTATATAAAATATTTCATAATTATTTCTAGATCAATATTAATTTATTTAATATCTTTTATTATTTTTGTTTTCTTTCCACTTACCCAGAGCACGATTTAAGCTACGAAGAAGTGGAAATGGCTCAAAACAACATTTATTATTAAAATCATCAAGATCAACTGTCCATGCTGTTGCACCACCAAAGCCATTTTGTAAAATCCATTTGCCCTTTATTGCAATACTATTAATATCATCATAACCAACAAATTGATTTTTAAAATAAGCACTTGGTCCATCGCCTGTTTTCCATTCTCGTTGTTTAATTCTCTCACATATTTCATAATACGCAAGCATACCAGGCTGTCCAGTAAATTCACCAGGATTACCTGGGCCAGCCGCTGAATCACCCAAACGTGAATGATCCGGTTGTGTTAGTCGATAAGCTTGACCATAAAATGGAATGCCCGCCACAAGTTTTTTTTTTTCAGCGCCAAGACTCGTTAAATAATTCATTGTCCAATTCTACAATAAAATTATTTTTAAAAATACAAAGAACACACCTAAATAAATAAATAAATAAATAAATAGATGGAATAATAAATTCACAAGGTCAGTGTGTGAATAATAATAAAAATAATTCGGATATTTTGTTATAAAATTTTTTTTTTTCATTTTTACCATATTGTAAAACCGATTAAGATCATTCGGTGTAGAATAAAGTGGCGCTAAGTGACCAGTACGTGATTCCCATGCGCCATGATAATCATATGTCATCACAGTGAGAAAATCAACGGCATTTGATAGTTCACGTATATCATAAGCACGATCAATAACTTCTTTATAACCGGATAATGACACAGCGATAATTAAATTTGGTGATTCTTTGTCAAATGCTTCGCGTAATTCTTTAATAAATTTTGTAAAATTTGGCCGATCTGAATCTAAACCCTTTTTACAATTACTCTGCCAACACTTTGGATAATTCCATTCAATAGATAATCCATTGAAATTATTGTTGTGCAAAAAATTAATTGCGTTGGCTATAAAATTTTTTCGCCCACTTGGACTTGATACTAAACGTGAATATTTATCTCCAGCACTATCAGTCCAGCCACCAAGTCCTAAAAGAACTCTTGTGCCCTTCATTGAAGTAACACGTTGATAAAGACCTTGAATAAAAAATTTTTTTACATATTTTATTTGATTATTTGTTTATATTTAATAATATATATATATTTTTTTCTTTCTTTCTAATTTGTTTGTGCTTTTTTTTTATCAATACCATTGTCAATGTCTGCCCATGAATCAAACGGTTGTAGTGTTAATGTATCAGGATTTAATCCAGCGAATGCGTAAATAATATCAGTACAAAGTCGTGTGTCCAAGTGTTCAGGAACAAATTTTCCATCGCCCTTTCGATACAACGCCCACGAAGTCATGTAACAAACAACTCGTGGACCTGAATTCTGTAAATGTAATTTTTGACGATGTTGTTTTTTACGTAACGTTGATAAATAATTAACTGATAAATCAGAAAATCTTTCAATTGTTTCTGCATCACAAATTCCCGAATGTGATTTGACACATTGTATTTTTTTTCTATCAAAATAATATCCATTATCACATGTGTTACGATAAAGTTTTAATTTATCACAAATTAAAAATCCTGAACAATTTTCTGAATCATAAAAAACTCCATCTTGATGACATTTACCAATTGCTGTGTCAAAAATACCAAGTGCATTATTGGCAACTGTTAATATTGGCCAAGATTCACCACAAATACCAATAAAATCATCATAATCCAATGTTGATAATGAAATTCCACCAAGTCCCATTGATCTTATATAAGCAGCTTTTATTTTAATTGATATTGGATCATCATATCCAATCCATTGATCGCCACGTTGTAAATATGCACTGTCTCTGTCTCTATTATATTCCCAAATATCTTCCATTTTATCGCAAATTTCATAGTATGCTAATGTACCTTGAATTTTTGTATATAAACCAGAAATTCCTGGACCATTTACTGGCGATCCTGATTTACTTTCATTTCTTAATTTAAGCGTATAACTATTGCCAAATAGTGGAATATCAAGAATTAATTTATTTGAATTAACACCGGAATTTAACCATCTTTTAACAAAATTCAATGTCATTCTCAATGGCGCTGGTGAAGTAGCGTATTTTTTATGAATATTTTTCCATGATTGAAGCAATAATATATGACTTATTTCCGTTATTTCTGGATCTATATTATCATGGGGCTTTAATGTCACAGCTAAAATTTTATCTCGAATAATAAATTGTGTATAAAGAGATTTTAATATCAATTTTAATTGATTTATTGGCGCACTATCCCAATTTAATTCAACGCCATCGAATTCATTATTATTAATAAATTCTAAAATTAATTCACTCAATTGTTTATAATTATCATTCTCGTTAAATAAATCTCTATAAAATTTTTCATCCTTTGGAAAAATTATAGAAATCAGAATTCGTAGTGATGGATTTTTTTTCCGCAATCCAATTATCGATTTATAATCATCTGAAAATTAATTTTTTTAATTAACAAAATAAAAAAAAAAAATTTTTTTTTCATATCAACATATCGATAATTAATAATTTTAATAAAACAAATTACACTACCATTTGCTTTATGATCATTAGAATCAATCGGAATCACCGAAAATGTTTTCAAATCTACGAAAGAAAAAAAAAAATAATAAGCAAATAAAATTCCTTCAAATAAATTATTAATTTCATCTTATGTAAAATGTATTATTTTTATTTTATACCTATAGTGACAGCGTTGTAAATAATGTGAGTGCACATTCTACTGGGAATCCCATCGGGATAAAGTGAGAATGGTTCAGTCCGATGAACTGCAGTGGCATCAAAATGACATAGGATTTTAGTTGGACCTTGAGAGCGACGAATAATCGCAGGCGAGAGTTGTTCAAGCCAAATTGAATCGTGACTGACAATATTATTTCCCAAAGGCGGTGGTGGACGTTGTTCAACTGCATCTCTCAATGGCGTTCGCCCACTATTATAACAAAACAAATTAATAGAACCACCAAAATAATTATCCTCAGACAAATAATGTTAATAAATAAATATGTGAAAACAATAAAATCATACTAATCAGATTGTAATTCAACGGCATTGTGCAAAGCTTCGAATTGATTGTCAATTTTGTTTGGTGAAAATTCTACAGCATCTCTCAATGGTAAACTGATAGATCCAAATTCAAAAATTTCCTCATTATTATCGTCGTGAATAAAATCATAACGTTTAGGAATACCCTCTACTGAAGTTCGTTGAAAGGTTAAAAAATTCGAGGGTGGTATGTGCTTCTGTGTCGGAGGTAAAAGTTGATCGACTGTTAAATGATACGATGTGACTAATGTCAAGGTCATGAGACCCAGCAAGGCCACACTTGGCCAGCCCATTTCTGAAATAACAAAATAAAATAAAAATCCCCAAATGAAAATTAAATAAATATAATTCCATAAAAAAATTCCATCAACGTCATCAACATTGCAATTAATATTTTAATTTATTTCAATGGTAGAGAAAAATTTTTCTGTTAGTTTCTTCTTTCTATTCCTCCACCCAAAAAACTTCCCATGAACATTCGAGAAATGCAAATTAACTCTCTGAACTCGACGGTAAATATGCACGAATCGTTTCTCGTCTCCCTTGTCTCGTTATTTTTTTCCTTAAATGTTTTTTGTCTTTTTATTTTTATTTTTATTCTCGTTAGCTGTCCGCACAAGTTGCGGTTGGATTGCCAGTTGGATTCCCTCTTCGCTTCATCTCTCTTCTTGGCTCTTTTACCTTCACCACCCTTTTTGTTCCAGTGGAAACACGCACAGCGACGATAAAATAAACTGGACCGGAAAAAATCATGAGCCAACGTTGGCGGCGCAGCAATACCAAGTTATTATAGAGTGGGCATTGGGGCTGGGCGGGGTGTAAATAACGAGTGGATCCTTTTAAAGCCTTATATATATACACATCTACATACGTATAATCTCTTGAGTATATGTTGCCTCAAGCAACAGCAATCACCCTATATCTACGATGCAAATGGAATTTATTTATGTTTTCCAAGAATATTGAAGGACATACTTAAAAGAAATTGCATTAACTCTTGCATATTTTATAATCGTAAATACAAAATATAATAATGAACTATACACTCGAGATTCATAAATATATTCAAGTGAATTTATAGAATTAATATAAAATAAAATACTTTATTACAAAGTTTAGTAAATAAATTAGTTGTAAATGATAGGAAAATTTTTATTCGATTTTTTATCATAACATGTAACTATCACGTTGTTATTATTGATTATTATAAGGAGAATTATGATAAATGATATATAATAAAATTGTGATGAAGGAAAGTGGATAAAAAAAAAAGAAAATTCGGAATAAAAAATATTTCTCGAACAAAGAAATGGAAATATTTAAATATATATTCTTGGCACGCGTAAAATATTAAATACCAGATGACCCTGAAGCTCTTAATAATTATATATCGTTGTTCACGAATCATGTATTTTATATTCAAATAAAAAGAAATTGTGTTAAATATTATTAATAAGTCATTAAAAAAATTTTTTCAACAGAAAATTGTGTTAAATATCATAAATAAACCATTAGAAAAATTTTTTAAAAGGAAAATTGTGTTAAATATTATAAATAAGTCATTAAAAAAATTTGTTAAAAGAATAATATGATAAATATTATAAATAAATCATTAAAAAAATTTTTTAAAAAGAAAATTGTTTTAGATATTATAAATAAGCCATTAAAAAAATTTTTTAAAAAGAAAATTGTTTTAGATATTATAAATAAGCCATTAAAAAAATTTTTTAAAAAGAAAATTGTGTTAAATATTAAAAGGAAATAAGTCATTAAAAAATTGTTCAAAAGAAAATTATGTTAAATATCATAAATAAATAATTAGAAAAATTTTTTAAAAAGAAAATTGTTTTAAATATTATAAATAAGTCATTAAAAAAATTATTAAAAAGAAAATTGTGTTAAATACTATAAATAAGTCATTAAAAAAATTTTTTAAAAAGAAAATTGTTTTAGATATTATAAATAAGCCATTAAAAAAATTTTTTAAAAAGAAAATTGTGTTAAATATTATAAATAAGTCATTAGAAAAATGTTTTAAAAAGAAAATTGTATTAAATATTATAAATAAGTCATTGAAAAAATTTTTGAATAGAAAATTGTGTTAAATATTATAAATAAGTCGTTATAAAAATTATTAAAAAGAAAATTGTGTCAAATATTATATATAAATAAGTCATAAAAATATTTTTTTAAAAGAAAATTATGTTAAATATTATAAATAAGTCATTAAAAAAATTTTTCAAAAAGAAAATTGTGTTAAATATGATAAATAAGTCATAAAAATATTTTTTTAAAAGAAAATTATGTTAAATATTATAAATAAGTCATTAAAAAAATTTTTCAAAAAGAAAATTGTGTTAAATATGATAAATAAGTTATAAAAATATTTTTTTAAAAGAAAATTATGTTAAATATTATAAATAAGTCATTAAAAAAATTTTTTAAAAAGAAAATTGTGTTAAATATGATAAATAAGTCATAAAAATATTTTTTTAAAAGAAAATTATGTTAAATATTATAAATAAGTCATTAAAAAATTTTTCAAAAAGAAAATTGTGTTAAATATGATAAATAAGTCATAAAAATATTTTTTTAAAAGAAAATTATGTTAAATATTATAAATAAGTCATTAAAAAAATTTTTTAAAAAGAAAATTGTGTTAAATATGATAAATAAGTCATAAAAATATTTTTTTAAAAGAAAATTATGTTAAATATTATAAATAAGTCATTAAAAAAATTTTTCAAAAAGAAAATTGTGTTAAATATGATAAATAAGTCATTAAAAAATTTTTTCAACACACAAACATACCTTTTCACCAGTGATAAAATAAAAAATCAATGAATTGCTTTTGCTAAAGAATTTTTCCTTTATATTAAAACACAACGTGACGATAATCACATTGATCCAAAAGTTGTGTCGATGGAATTTAAAATTCTAACGGTGTTTTTTGTTTATCACAAATGCAGTACAGACACGCGCGCACGTGCGTTTATATTTGAAAATGGACTGTAATGTTGTGAGCTCAAAGGTGCAATAGAAAGAACTTGAGGTGGTGCCCTGGCAGTCCGTTGTCTCAGATTGATTAAATGAAGAAAAAAAAAAATGTGGGGGCTCCGGACAACCTTGCTTGGTAGGGCAAATCGTGAATGTGGTATTCCGGACGCGTATGAGGCCCCATATATACTCGATGAGTCCCCGCACACTGATGCCTCGCCCTTGCAGACATATCACCACTAATACTAATACTACTACTACTACTACTACAACTACCACTTCATATTGCCACGATACTATGACAAGCCGAAGAAGAGTGTCAAGCGTTTCATTAATCCAATGTTTGATTGTACGTTTAATAATTATTTTCTCTGATGATTTTATTTTTTATTCATTGATATAAATTTTCTTCTGTTAAGAAAATGCATTAACTTTAGTTTAATTGATTAGTGGCCATGTTATTATTCTCGTATGAGTGAAATTTATTTTTTATTTTCATTATTCTTTCATGTCTTGATATTTTTTTATGAAAAATGACAAAAATACCTGTTAATTAATGAAAATTAATATTATTAAAAAGTGTTTTGATATGAGAATGTACAATGGAGATGGAAAAAAAATTTTATTTATTGACGTCGATTGAATAAAAAATTATTTTTAATAAATATTAATATTTTGAAATAAATATTTGGTTTGATATGATAATTGTTGAGTTAATAAATTTTTTTTCTCAATGCAGGCAGGTTATTTTTATTATGTTGTTATTTATTATTTATTTGTTGGTAGCTAGGAAAAATATTTTATTAATATTTGTGATTTGTAAAAATGGAGATTTTGCGGGATGTTGGAAGAATTTTTATTTCTTATAAAAATTCGAGATTTGAAGATTTTAAATGAACGATAATTTAGTTATGATTTATACACAGTATTAGAATTTAAATCTATGTAAATTTAATATTATTTTTTTTTTCCAATTTCTACCCTATTATTTAAATGAATATACATGTTTAATTGGTGTGAGAAATTTTCGTCAGAAGGGACGACGAAATGAAAAAGAATTTTAAAGAAAGGAAAAAATCTAATCTGTATATTTGAGAACGAAGTGGTATTAAGTCATATGAAAAATAGCCAGACTTAATACCTAACAGTTCTGAAATAAAGATAAATATTTTTAGAAATTTGTATAAAAAAGTCGTTTATCAACGATTATTAGTCGCCCTGTTGACATCAATGTTATTCATGTTATAGATACAAGAGCACCTGATAATAAAACATGATTAAAGGTGAGATCATTATTTATTTTTTCATCCTCTTTTTTTTTTTCTCTATTTTTCATCATAAGATATTTTTTTATTTTTTTGGCGATCCGATTTTTTGATTATAAAATCCTAATCCTTCGGTATATTCTCATAGTTAATGCATAAACATGAAAATGCTATTAGAAAAAAATTCCAATCACCAGTTTATCGGTCAACATGTGTAAAAAAAAAAAATACTTTAGCTTTTGAAAGAAGCAAAAAATAATCTCGCATATATAGTATGTCAATTAATCACTTTTTTACACCATATATAGCAATCACATTTGTTTATAATAAATATATCCTTCGAATAATGGAAATAAAATAATTTTTCAGTAACAATTTAATCCTTCATTATTGAGAAAATAAAATTTGTATATATATTTAAATAGTTTATTACGTTTTGTTTATGTAGATATTTATACCATTATATCAACCGCAAGGTTTACGATTTCCTGCCAATTTATACGTCCTTGATAGAGAAGTTAGACGATATACGCATTACAATGAACAGTTGAACATTATCTGAATATATAGGATGAGAAGCACTCATTTTATTTATATTTTCTTGTTTCTTTTTCGTCTTACTTTCAATGTCACTTTTATATAAAAGCTCATTTACATCAATGACAAATGTATATATTTACAATGTCACTCTTTGTATTAGATAGTTATATTGTAAAAGTGCTTGTCACATACATAAAGAATTCATTCATTTACATTGAATTTAATTCCACATTACTGGCGGTCAATAACCTTTAACGTGAAAAGAAAAATATTTTAATTAAATTAATAATGAAAAGGTTGATTAATAATTTTGAATTTTTTCTTTTGTTAATTCAGTTGAAGTGTTGGAATTAGCGATATGATTTTTTTTTCAATAAATTGTTTGAGACCAAGGACATTTAATGAAAGCATATTATAAACTGAAACAAAAAAAAAATATTACTTTTGAAATGTGAATCAATTTTTTGTGAATAAAAATTTACATACCTTTATTTATGATGACTCTGTAAATGTATCAATAATATTTCGAATTAGACGATAAGAAGTATATGGCAATTTATTTATTAGTAAATTCAATCAGTGATTTAATTTCATTTTCATTCACATTTAAATATTAATAATATATAACGAAACAAATTATTTTTGTGATCAATGTAAAATAATTTAATCATTATAAATATTGAATACATTTATTCTCGATAGTATTGAGGGAACTTCGTATTGTAAAAAAAATATTGTTATTATAATATTTATTTATTAATAAATAATTCTTGACAACATCTTTATGTAGTCCTTTGATGAAGTACATTGTAAGCAGTATAAGAAAATTTGAGGAGCTGATTAAAATAAATAAAAAAAGGAATAGAAAATTCAGAGCATTATAGTAAATTAAATAAATAATATATTTTTTTTTTTCTATTAATAATGAAAATATATTTACTCACGTTGACAAATGAATCCAATGAAAGTGTCACAATGGGACCGCCAGTGAATGTGACTGGATTCGAAGCTCTGGCTATAATCATAAGAAGATCTCTTTGAGTTTTGAGCGATAATGAATACCAGTCCATGTTGTACACCGCCGTTTGAACACTCAAACTCTGCCAGGTATACAAATGTATAATAAATTAATTAAATGATTTATTTAATCAAAAATATAATTTTTACTTACGCTCAAAGTAACTTCGTTAGCGTACCAGCATAAAACAAATATTTGAAATAGCATACAAGCCAGATAAATTATAACAACTATAAACTCAGGACTCAGAAAGCTTGACATAGTTAGTGCTTGAACACTTACACATAATACTAAAGTACTTATTGAAAATTGAATTAATATAATCGATGAAAAAATATCGTTGAATCTGCGGGAGAATCTGTGAATGTATAAAATAATTATAGAATACTTTGAATGTTTTATTAAAATGCATTGGAAAGAAAAAACTCAACTCAAAAATGAGTAAATGGTATTTAATGCAATTTTTTATGAGAATGTGTTCCAATTTATGATAATGATGCGGCTCTGTTGAATGTCTTTTAATATTATTTGGAATATTTTCAAAGCTATATTTGAGAATTTTTAAATGATTACTACAGTGGATCATTCCACCGCAGATGACAGTATCCGCGAACGATCCAATTGTTGAAAAATAAATGACCGTTATGATTTGATAAGTAAATATAATAAAAAATCCGATAGTATCAGCATGTTTGAATGGAAACCATCCATTGAACGGTAAAATTCGTGCGGAAATATTCATCAATGCAGAACGTATCACACTAGTCAATGATAAACCCACAAGAATTGTATAAGATTGTGCGTAACATCTGCAAAAAAGAAATGATAATAATAGTTAAAACCTAATTGAATAATAATAATTTTAATTATACGAACCTAGATTTTTTTTCTCCTTCGATATCAAATTTTTTCGTCTCTTCACATTTCATTTGGTATTTATTAGAATTCAAAAGAAGATCAAATGCATTCAAAAGGGCGTCACGTCTCCCAGTGATAGTTTTCATTTTTACACAAACGCCAATAAAAGTGAGTAGCAAAATACTATTTTCAATCAATTTTGCAATAGTAATTGATGATATAATCATTTGAATTATACATGAAATACAAAACATGTACATCATGATAAGTATTATAAGTGTGTAAATATCATAAAGTTTCCCTTTCCAAATATTGTCCCACTCGATTGGTCGCCATGCGCCAAACCATCGAAGAATAGCGAAATTAAATGCTAGATATCTCATGTTATCACTTGGAAAGTCCGTAGGAAAATGAGGGTGACTTTGCGGTTAAGAAAAAAAAAAAGGCTAATAAAAATTAACTTTATATACATCTGTGTATGTTCCACCACAACGTGTATAATTTTTCCAATTGCGTATTGTCCCCCCCACAGTATAAATAAATAATTTGTCATGAGGTACAATTTTTTCCTCATCTATTTCTATCGCAAATAATAAAAAATTTTGCTAACCTATCATTACACTATTTAATTCCAAGTCTGACTTTGAAGAAAAAAAAATATTGTCTCTCCGATAGTGTATACATCTTCGACAAACAAAGGGTGACATTTTGCTATTTTCTTTCTTTTCCCATGCATCGCATTTCCAAACCTATAATTACGCACCCTTCGTTGTGTAATTTTTTCTTTCGCATATAAATATATACTGCAATTTTTTCTACTATCATCCACGATACATGAACCCACGCAAGACATGTCATGGTGACGATATCGTAATTTATTCACGACTTTTCGTTTTCCTTAAGGTTTGCATTCACTTGCAGAGCTCAGTCGTGCAAAAACCGTCTTCTACTCAACATCAACAGTCATATTATTACACTTTCGTGCTCCCCATACATAGGACAAAATCCATGGAAGATACTTATAGGTAATAATTGTAAACAATATACAATAAACTGTTAGCATAATTATTAACTAATTACAATAATTTACTTTTACAAATTTTACTAATTTTATGAAAACAAATTTTATAACAATGATAAATACTTGAAAAAAAAAAAAATGCTATACCATCATTAATGAATTAACCGTTTAATAAATCAGTTTACAAGGGATGAAACAGTATTTATATAAATATTAATGATATTAGTTGACGCCTTTACGATCGGAAATGGACAAATAATCTCCATCTATAAAGTACTTTGATGAAGCAGATTGTAAGCAGAGTAAGAAAGTTTGATGAGCTGTTTGTGACAATAAAATCCAATTAATTAATGAAAAAAATATAACAATCAAACCCAATGAATTTTTCTTTTATTAATTATGGAAGTATATTTATTTACGTTAACAAATGACTCCAATGAGAGTGTCACGATAGGACCGCCAGTGAATGTAACTGGATTCGAAGCTCTGGCTATAATCATAAGAAGATCTCTTTGAGTTTTGAGCGATAACGAATGCCAATCCATGTTGTACACCGCCGTTTGAATACTCAAACTCTGCCAGGTATACAAATGTATAATAAATTAATTATACGATTTAATTAATCAAAAACATATTTTTTACTTACATTCAAAGTAACTTCGTTAGCGTACCAGCATAAAACAAATATTTGAGCTAACATACAAGCCAGATAAATTATGACGATTATAAACTCAGGACTCAAAAAACTTGACATAGTTAGTGCTTGAACACTTACACATAATACCAAAGTGCTTATTGAAAATTGAATGAATATAATCGATGAAAAAATATCGTTGAATCTGCGGGAGAATCTGTGAATGTATAAAATAATTATAGAATACTTTGAATGTTTTATTAAAATGCATTGGAAAGAAAAAACTCAACTCAAAAATGAGTAAATGGTATTTAATGCAATTTTTTATGAGAATGTGTTCCAATTTATGATAATGATGCGGCTCTGTTGAATGTCTTTTAATATTATTTGGAATATTTTCAAAGCTATATTTGAGAATTTTTAGATGATTACTACAGTGGATCATTCCACCGCAGATGACAGTATCCGCGAACGATCCAATTGTTGAAAAATAAATGACCGTTATGATTTGATAAGTAAATACAATGAAAAATCCAATGGTATCAGCATGTTTGAATGGAAACCATCCATTGAACGGTAAAATTCGTGCGGAAATATTTATCAATGCAGAACGTATCACACTAGTCAATGATAAACCCACAAGAATCGCATAGTATTGTGCGAAACATCTGCAAAAGAATAATGATAATGAGTTAAAACTTAATCGAATGATAAATTTAATTATACAAACCTAGATTTTTTTTCTCCTTCGATATTAAATTTTTCCGTCTCCTCACATTTTATCCGATACGTGTCAGTACTTAAGAGAAGCTCAAATGCATTCAAAAGGGCGTCACGTCCCCCAGTAATAGTTTTCATTTTTAAACAAACGCCAAAAAAAGTAAGTAACAAAACACTATTTTCAATCAATTTTGCAACAGTAATTGATGATATAATCATTTGAATTATACATGAAATACAAAACATGTACATCATGATAAGTATTATAAGTGTGTAAATATCATAGAGTTTCCCTTTCCAAATATTGTCCCATTCGATTGGTCGCCATGCGCCAAACCATCGAAGAATAGCGAAATTAAGTGCTAGATATCTCATGTTATCACTCGGAAAGTCCGTAGGAAAATGAGGGTGACTTTGCGGTTAAGAAAAAAAAAAAGGCTAATAAAAATTAACTTTATATACATCTGTGTATGTTCCACCACAACGTGTATAATTTTTCCAATTGCGTATTGTCCCCCCCACAGTATAAATAAATAATTTGTCATGAGGTACAATTTTTTCCTCATCTATTTCTATCGCAAATAATAAAAAAATTTTGCTAACCTATCATTACACTATTTAATTCCAAGTCTGACTTTGAAGAAAAAAAAATATTGTCTCTCCGATAGTGTATACATCTTCGACAAATAAAGGGTGACATTTTGCTATTTTTTTTCTTTTCTCATGCATCGCATTTCCGAGCCTATAATTACGCACCCTTTATAGTGTAATTTTTTTCTTCGCTTATAAGTATATACTGCAATTTTCTTCACTATCATCCACCATACCAGAACCCACGCAAGACATGACGTCGTCATGATGTGGTAATTTATTCACGACTTTTCGTTTTCCTTAAGGTTTGCATTCACTTGCAGAGCTCAGTCGTGCAAAAACCGTCTTCTGCTCAACATCAACAGTCATTATTACACTTTCGTGCTCCCCATACATAGGACAAAATCCATGGAAGACATATATAGGTAAAAATGTTGATGAATATACAACAAAGTGTTAGTTTAATTATCAGCTAATTTTACTAAATTAATTCCACAAATTTCACTAAATTTAAGAAATAGTTTTTTATGACGACGATAAATGATTAAAGAAAAATGGTTATACCTTTTTTATAGATTTATTTGTTTATTGAAGCAGTTAATTAAGGATAAAACAGACTTTACACAACTATCAGTGATATTAGTTCACACATTTACGACCGGGAATAAATAATTAATCGTCATCTATATAGTACTCTGATGAAGCAGATTGAAAGCAGAGTAAGAGAGTTTGATGAGCTATTTATCACAATAAAATCAGATACATTAATGAAATTAATATAACAATTAGAATAAATTAATACCTTTTTTTTTTTAAATTATATAAGTATATTTATTCACGTTAACAAATGAATCCAACGAAAGAGTCACAATGGGACCACCAGTGAATATAATTGGACTCGAAGCTCTGGCTATAATCATAAGAAGATCTTTTTGAGTTTTGAGTGATAACGAACACCAGTCCATGTTGTACACCGACGTTTGAATACTCAAACCCTGCCGAGTATACAAATGTATGAAGAATTAATTACAAGATCTAAATCAATCGAAAATATATTTTTCACTTACATTCAAAGTAACTTCATTAGCGTACCAGCATAAAACAAATATTTGAGCTATCATACAAACCAGATAAGTTATGACATCCATGAACACAGGACTCAAGAAGCTTGACATCATTAGTGCTTGAACACTTATACATAATACTAAAATACTGATTGAAAATCGAACAAATATCATAGTTGTAAAAATGTTTTTGAACCTGTGTAAAAATCTGTAAATATGCAGTCATTACACCTTTGTGCTCCTCATACATAAGAGAAAATTCATGAAAGATACATATGGGTAATAATTGTAATCAATATACAACAAAATGTTAACATAATTATGAATTAATTATAGTAGTTTACTTTTATCAATTTCACTAATTTTATAAAAACAAATTTTATGACAATGATGAATATTTAAAACGAATATTAATATACCTTCATTAATGAACTAAACTGTTCATTAAATCAATTTACATGGGATGAAACAGGCTTTGTATAACTTTTCATAATATTGGTTGACAAATATACGATCGGGAATAACCAAATCATCTTCATTTATATAGTACTTTGATGAAGCAAATTGTAAGCGGAGTAAGAAAGTTTGATGAGCTATTCGTGACAATAAAATCCGATTAATTAATTAAATTAAGACAATAATTAAAACCAATAATTATTTCTGTCGATAATTATGAAAGTAGATTTATTTACATTGACAAATGACTCCAGTGAAAGTGTCACAATGGGACCACCAGTGAATGTGATTGGTTTCGTAGCTCTGGCTATAATCATAAGAAGATCTCTTTGAGTTTTGAGCGATAACGAATACCAGTCCATGTTGCACACCGCCGTTCGAATACTCAAACTCTGCCAGATAAACAAATGTATAATAAATTAATTATATGATATAATTGATCAAAATAATATTTTTCACTTACATTCAAAGCAACTTCGTTAGCGTACCAGCACAAAACAAATATTTGAGCTAACATACAAGCCAGATAAGTTATCACCATTATAAACTCAGGACTCAAAAAGCTTGACATAGTTAGTGCTTGAACACTCACACATAATACCAAAATACTGACTGAAAACTGAATAAATATCATCGTTGAAAAAATGTCTTTGAATCTGCGTGAAAATCTGTAAATTTATAAAATGAAAATTAAATATATTGAATGTTTTTTCGTGATTTATTGAAACAGTCAACTCAACTCGAAAATAAGTAAATGATATTTGATGCAATTTCTTGTGAGAATGTTTTCCAATTTTGAATAATTATGCGGTTCAGTTGAATGTTTTTCAATATATTTTGGAATATTTTCAAAATCATATTTGAGAATTTTTAGATGATTACTACAATGTATCATTCCACCACAAATTACAGTATCCGTGAAAGATCCAATTGTTGCAAAATAGATATATGTTATGATTTGATAGATAAATACAATAATAAAACTAATGTCATTAGTATATTTGAATGGACACCATCCATTGATGGGCAAAATTCGTGCGGAAATATTCATAAATGCAGAACGTATCATACTTATCACTGCTATGCCTACAATAAATGCATAAAACTGTGCGAAATATCTACAAAAAAATGGCATACAGTTAGAAATAATTCGAATAAAAATTCAAATTATACGAACCTGGTTTTTTTTTCCCCGTCAATATCAAATTTTTTCGTCTCCTCACATTTTATCCGGTATTTATCAGTCTTCAAAAGGAGTTTGAATGCATCTAAAAGAGCATCACGACCACCAACAATAGTATTTAACTTGATACAAACACCAATCAGAGTGAATAATAAAATACTATTTTCAATTAGTCCTGCCATAATGTTTGATTTTGATAATAATGTTGATATAATCATTTGAATCATACATGAAATACAAAACATGTACATCATAATAACTACTATAAGTGTATAAATATTATACAGTTGCCCTTTCCAAATATTGTCCCACTCGATTGGTCGCCATACGCCAAACCATCGAAGAATAGCGAAATTAAATGCTAGATATCTCATGTTATCACTCGGATAGTCCGTAGGAAAATAAGATTTTGCAGTTAAGAGACAAGAAAAAAAAAAAGGTGAACCGAAATTAATTTTATATACATTTATCTATATTATACCACAACGTGTATAATTTTTCCAATTGCGTATTATCCACCACAGAATAAATAAATAATTTGTCGTAAGGGGCAATTTTTTTCCTCATCTATTTCTATCGCTGATAATGAAAAAATTATGCTAACCTATCATTACGCTATTTGCTTCCGAGTCTGACTTTGAAGAAAAAAAAATATTGTCTCTCTGATAGTATATAGATATCTTACAAACAAAGGGTGACATTTTCCTATTTTCTTTATTTTCCGAACCTATAATTACGTGCTCTTGGTAGTATAATTTTTTTTTTTTCCTCATATAAACATACACGATAATTCTTCCTACTATAATCCACCATACCTGGTAATTTATTCACGAGCTCTCCTTTTCCTTAAGGGTTGCATTCACTTGCAGAGCTCAGTTGTGCAAAAATCATCTTCAGTTCAACATAAAAAGTCATCGCACCATCGTGCTCTTTCTACATAGGACAAAATTCATGGTAGATATGGGTAACGATGAGTGTTAGTTTATTTATCAGCTAATTATTGTAATTTAATTTCAGAAATTATACTTATTTTAAGAAAATGATTTTTATGACGACGATAAATGATTAAAAAAAAATTGTTGTATCTTCTTTATAGAATCAACCGTTTATTGAAGCAATTAATTAGGGATAAAACAGGCTTCATATAACTATTAATAATATAAGTTGACACATTTACAATCGGAAATGAACGAATAATCTCCATCTATAAAGTACTTTGATGAAGCAGATTGTAAGCAGAGTAAGAAAGTTTGATGAGCTATTTATTACAATAAAATCCGATTAATTAATTGAATGAATATAGAAATTAGAAAAAATTAATTTCTTTTTGTTATTTTTTTTAATAATTATGGGAGTATATTTATTTACGTTAACAAATGAATCCAATGAAAGTGTAACAATGGGACTGCCCGTGAATGTGATTGGTTTCGATGCTCTGGCTATAATTACAAGAAGATTTGTTTGGGTTTTGTGCGACAATGAATACCAGTCCATGTTGTACACCGCCGTTTGAATACTCAAACTCTGTCAAATAAACAAATATATGATGAATTAATTATACGATTTAATCAATCGAAAATATATTTTTTACTTACATTCAAAGTAACTTCATTAGCGTACCAGCATAAAACAAATATTTGAGCTATCATACAAGCCAGATAAGTTATGATCTCTATAAACTCAGGACTCAAGAAGCTTGACATCATTAGTGCTTGAACACTTATACATAATACTAAAATACTGACTGAAAACTGAACAAATATCATAGTTGTAAAAATGTCTTTGAATCTGCGTGAAAATCTGTAAGTGTATAAAATAAATATGAAATATATTAAATGTTTTTTCGGAATATATCGAGTTTGCTAACTCAACTCAAAAATGAGTGAATGATATTTGATGCAATTTTTTGTGAGAATATTCTCCAATTTTGAATAATTATACGAGTCTGATGAATATCTCTCAAGATACTTTGGAATATTTTCAAAGTCATGTTTGAGAATTTTCAGATGATTATTGCAGTGCATCATTCCACCACAAAATACAGTATCCATGATAGGTCCAATTGTTGCAACATAAATATACGATATGATTTGATAGATAAATACAATAAAAAAACTGATTGTATCATTATGTTCGAATGGAAACCATCCATTGAACGGTAAAATTCGTGCGGGAATATTCATCATTGCAGAACGTATCTTACTTATCGCTGCTAAGCCTACGAGGAATGCATAAAGCTGTGCGAAATATCTACAAATAAATTCCATATATAGTTAGAAATAATTCAAATAAAAATTAAAATTATACAAACCTGCATTTTTTTTCTGTATCATTATCAAATTGTTTCATCTTCTCACATTCCAGCCAGTATTTATCAGCACTTGAAAGAAGTTCGAATGCATCTAAAAGAGCGTCACGTCTTCCAACAATTGTATTTAGCTTGAAACAAACACTAATTATACTGAGTAATATAAGACAATTCTCAACTAGTCCTGCCAAAAGGTTTGATGTTGATAATATTGTTGATATAATCATTTGAATGACACATGATATACAATACGTGTACACCATGATAGCTACTATAAACGTGTAAATTTTATAGAGCTTTCCTTTCCACACATTGTCCCACTCGATTGGTCGACATGCGCCAAACCAACGAAGGACAGCGAAATTAAATACAAGATATCTCATGTTATCACTCGGAGAGTCCGTAAGAGAATGAGGGTGACTTCGTAGTTGGGGGAAAAAAAAAAAAGGCAAAGAAAAATAAACTTCATACACATCTATGCATATTATGGCACAACGTTTATAAATTTTTCCTATTGCTTATATTGTCCCCCACAATATGAATAAATAAAGAGTTGCAAATGCATTTCTTTCTCTGTTTATTTTTATCGCAGCTAGGCAGAATTTGTGCTACCCTATTATTACGCTATTTATTTATAAGTTTGACTTCGATGAGAAAAAACATATTGTCTCTGCGAGATAGTATACACATCTCTTACAAACAAAGGGTGACATTATTCTACTTTCTTTATTTTCTTATGCATCATTTTTCTGAGCCTATAGTTATGCACCCTTGGTAATGTAACTTTTTTTCTTCGGGTATAATGAATATACACAGTAACTTTCCCTACTATAACCCTCCATATCGGTAACCATGCTAGACATATCGTCACCGTGATGTAGTAATTTATTTACGATCCTTCGTTTTCTTCAAGGGTTGCATTCACTTGCGGAGCTCAGTCGTGCAAAAATCGTCTTCAGTTCAACATCAACAGTCATTACACCTTTGTGCTCCCCATACATAGAACTAAATTCATGAAAGATATATACAGGTAACATTTATAATCAACATACAACAAAGTGTTTACATAATTATTAACTGATTATCGTAATTTACTTTTACAATTTTCACTAAATTTATGAAAACGAATTCTTTCACGACGATGAATAATTAAAAAAAAACATGTTGTTATATCTCCATTTATGGAATTTACCGTTTATTGAAGCAGTTAATTAGGGATAAAATAGGCCTTACATATTTTTTAATGATATAAATTGACACGTTTACGATCGGAAACAAACAAATAATTTTCATCTATATAGTACTCTGATGAAGCAGATTGTAAGCAGAGTAAGAAAGTTTGATGAGCTGTATGTTTAACAAAAAAAAAAAAAAAAACAGATTAATTAATGACTTTAATATAGTAAATAGAACAAATCTATTTTTCTTTCTAATAATTGTAAAAATATATTAATTTACGTTAACAAATGAATCCAATGAAAGTGTAATAAAGGGACCGCCAGTGAATGTGATTGGATACGAAGCTCGTGCTATGATCAGAAGAAGATTTGTTTGGGTTTTGAGCGACAACGAATACCAGTCCATGTTGTACACCGCCGTTCGAATATTCAAACTCTTTCATGAATACAAATGTATAATAAATTAATTATACGATCTAATTAATCAAAAATATATTTTTTACTTACGTTCAAAGTAACTTCGTTAGCGTACCAGCATAAAACAAATATTTGAGCTAACATACAAGCCACATAACTCGTGACAGTTATAAACTCAGTACTCATAAAACTTAGCTTAGTCAGTGTTTGAACACTTGTACACAATGTTAAAGTGCTTATTGAAAATTGAAAAAATATAACAGACGAAAAAATGTCGTTGAATCTGCGTGAAAATCTGTGAATAAATAAAAAGAAAATGAAATATGTTAAACGTTTTGATGAAATGCAACGAGACAATAAACTCAACTCAAAAATAAGTAAATGATATTGAATGCAATTTTTTATAAAAATATGTTCCGTTTCATGAAAATTATGAGATTCTGTTGAATATTTCTTTATATAATTTACAATATATTCAATGTTATATCTGAGTATTTTTAAATGATTGCTACAGTGTATCATTCCACCGCAAATAACAGTATCCGTGAACGGTCCAATCGTTATAATATAAATGAATATTATAATTTGATAGGTAAATATAACAAAAAAGCTAATGGTATCGTCATATTTGAATGGAAACCATCCATTAAAAGGTAAAACTCGTGCGGATATATTCATCAATGCAGAGCATATCATAATAGTCGCTGATAAACTCATTAGAATTCCATAAGATTGTGCAAATAATCTGTAAAAAAATATTTTTAAGGTAAATATAAATCGAATAATAATTAAAACTTCACGAACCTCGATTTTTTTTCACCTTCGATATCAAATTTTTTTGTCTCCTCACATTTTATCCGGTATATTTCAGTCCTAAAGAGAAGCGCAAATACACTAGATAAAGTATCACGTCTCTCTATGATAGTTTTTATTTTTAAACAAACACCAATAAGGGTCATAGCAACAATACTATTTTCAATAAATTCTTCCATCACATTTGATGTTATAATCATTTGAATGACACATGAAATACATAACATATATATCATAATAACTACTATAAACGTATAAATATCATAGAGTTTTCCTTTCCAAATATTGTCCCATTCGGTTGGTCGCCATGCGCCAAACCACTGAAGAATAGCAAAATTTAACGTTAGATATCTCATGTTATCACTCGGAAAGTCCGTGGAAAAATGAGAATGACTTCGCAGTCAAGAAAAAAAAATTAAAAAAGAAAACAAATAGAAATAAATTCCATATGAATCTATGTGCATTTCACAACAGGTATAATTTTTCCTATCGTATATTATTGTCCCCCACACAAATGAATAAATAAAGAGTCCCGAGGTGCATTTCTTTTTTTTTTTTTTTCATCTATTTCTATCGCAGATAGGGGAAATTTATGCTACCCTATCATTACGCTATTTACTACCAAGTTTTGACTTCGAAGAGAAATAAATATTATCCCACCGATAGTATATACATCTTTTATAAACAAAGGGTGACATTTTGCTATTTTTTTTTTCTTTTCATATGCATCGTATTTCCAAATCTATAATTATGCATTCTTCATAGTGCAATTTTTTTTTCTCTTTCCTTATATGAATATACACTGTAATTTTTTTCACCATAGTTAAACGCACGTTAGACATATCATCACCACGATGTGGTAATTTATTCACGACTTTTCATTCTCCGACAAGGGTTGCATTCACATGCAGAGCTCAGTCGTGCAAAAACCGTCTTCAATTCAACATCAAGTGTCATCATACCTTCGTGCTTCTCATACATAGAACAAAATTCACAGAATATATATATATATACATTTAATAATTGTAATCAATATAAGTACAACAAAATGATAGAATAATTATTTGCTGAATACAATAAGTAGCTTTACAAGATTTCACTAAATGAATGGAAAGTTTATGCATCAATAAGCGTTCATTAATCATTTGTTCTTCATTTCAATATTTCAATAATCCTGTTCTCATTACTATTTCGATGACTTAGTTATTATTAATTATATTCATCTTAATGGATATTTGCATATATTTATTCAAAAGGGTTCATATGCAACGTGATTTTGACTAAATTAATTGATGTGAAAAAGACAATGTTAGATTTTCACGAATCAATCGTTTATTGGAGCAGTTAATTAGCAGCTAAACAGACTCAATATTATTATCGATATTCCTGGTTGACCCATTTACTATCAGAAGTAAATTTCATATCTATAGAGTAGTTTGATGAAGCAAATTATAAGCGGAGTAAGAAAGTTTGATGAGCTATATGTTACAAGAAGAAGAAAAACAGATTATTTGATGAATTTAATATAGTAATCAAAACAAATAAAATTTTTCTTTCGTTAATTGTGGCAGTATATTTATTTACGTTAACAAATGAATCCAATGAAAGAGTCACAATGGGACCGCCAGTGAATGTGATTGGATACGAAGCTCTGGCTATAATCAAAACAAGATCTGTTTGGGTTTTGAGCGACAATGAATACCAGTCCATGTTGTACACTGCCGTTTGAATACTCAAACTCTGCCAAATATAAAAATGTATTATAAATTAATTATACCGTTTAATTAATCAAAAATATATTTTTTACTTACATTCAAAGTGACTTCGTTAGCGTACCAGGATAAAACAAATATTTGAGCTAGTATACAAGCCACATAACCTATGATGATTATAAACTCAGTACTCATAAAATTTAACGTGGTGAGTGTTTGAGCACTTGCACACAATGTCAAAGTGCTTATGGAAAATTGAAAAAATATAACAGACGAAAAAATGTCGTTGAATCTGTGTGAGAATCTGTGAATAAATAAAAAGAAAATAAAATATGTTAAACGTTTTGATGAAATGCAACGAGACAATAAACTCAACTCAAAAATAAGTAAATGATATTGAATGCAGTTTTTTATAAAAATATGTTCCGTTTCATATAAATTACGCGATTTTGTTGGATATTTTTCAATATATTTAACAATATATTCAATATTATATTTGAGTATATTTAGATGATTGCTACAGTGTATCATTCCACCGCAAATAACAGTATCCGTAAACGGTCCAACCGTAAAAACATAGATGATCATTATAATTTGATAGGTAAAGACAACAAAAAAACTCATGTCATCGTCATATTTGAATGGATACCATCCATTGTATGGTAAGCTTCGTGCAGAAATATTCATCAATGCTGAACTTATTTTAGAAGCCGCTGATAAACTCATGATAATTCCATAAGATTGTGCTAATAATCTGTAAAAAAAATTTATTAAAGTTAAAATAAGTTGATTAGAAATTAAAATTATACAAACCTTGATTTTTTTTCACCTTCGATATCAAACTTTTTCGTTCCTTCACATTTTATCCGATATATTTCAGTACTTAAAAGGAGTTCAAATGCATCGTATAGAGCGTTACGTCTCCCTATGATAGTTTTTATTTTTAAACAAACACCAATAAGTGTGATGGAGATAATACTATTTCCAATAAATTCTTCCACTACATTTGATGATATAATCATTTGAATGACACATGAAATACAAAACATGTATATCATATTAACTACTATACACGTGTAAATATTATAGAGTTTTCCTTTCCAAATATTGTCCCACTCTATTGGTCGCCATGCGCCAAACCATCGAAGGATAGCAAAATTGAATGATAGATATCTCATTTTATCACTCGGAAAGTCCGTAGGAAAATGAGGGTGACATTGCAGTCAAGAAAAAAAAATTGAAAAAAGAAAACAAATAAAAATAAATTCCATATGCACAACAGGTATAATTTTTCCTATCACATATTGTCCCCCAGAGTATGAATAAATAAATAGTCCCGAGGTGCATTTCTTTCTTCATCTATTTCTATCGCAGATAGGGGAAATTTGTACTACCCTATCATTACGCTATTTACTACCAAGTTTAACTTCGAAGAAAAATAAATATTGTCTCTCCGATAGTATACGCATCTTTTACAAACAAATAGTGACATTTTGCTATTTTTTTTTTTATTTTCCCATGCACCGCATTTCCGAGCCTATAATTATGCACCCTTCTTGGTGTAATTTTTTTCTCCATGTGTAAATATTCACCACAATTTTCTCTACTATCATACACCATACCTAAACACACACTAGACATGTTATCACCACCATGTGGTAATTTATTCATGACCCTTCGTTTTCCTCAAGGGTTGCATTCACTTGCAGAGCTCAGTCGTGCTAAAACCGTCTTCAGTTAAGCATCAAAAGTCATCATACTACGTGCTCCTCATACATATAAAAAAATTCAAAGGAGATATGTGCATGTAATAATTGTAATCAATATACAACAAAGTGGTAGAACAATTACTCGCTAAATACATTAAGTAACTTTTGAAGATTTCACTTAATTAATGAAAAGTTTATGCATCAATAAGCGTTCATTAACCATTCATTCTTTTTTTTAATATTTCAATAATTCTGTTCTCATTACTATTCCGATGACTTAGTTTTTATTAATCGTATCTATTTTAATGGATACTTGCATATATTTATTTACAAGGGTTCATATCCAACGTGAATTTAACTGAATTAATTGACATGAGAAAGACAATGTTACATTTTTGCAAATTATGATCAAACGACACGCGAGTGTAAATTTCTTCATTAGTGAATCAACCGTTTATTAGAGCAGTTAATTAGCAGCTGAACAAACTCAATGTAATCATTAATATTCTTAATCGACACATTTACTACCAGCAATAATCTTCACTTATAGAGTACTTTGATGGAGTAAATTGTAAGCAGAGTAAGAAAGTTTGATGAGCTGTTAGTTACAGAAAAATCTGATCAATTAATGGAATGAATATAATTAAAATAACTGATTTTTTTTCTGATGATTATGAAAATATAATTATTTACGGAAACAAATGAATCCAATGAAAGTGTCACAATGGGACCGCCAGTAAATGTGATTGGATACGATGCTCTGGCTAGAATCACAAGAAGATCTTTTTGGGTTTTGAGCGATAACAAATACCAGTCCATGTTGTACACTGTCGTTTGAATACTCAAACTCTGCCGGATAAACAAATTTATAAGAAATTAATTATACGATTTAATTGATCAAGGATATATATTTTTCAATTACCTGTAAAGTTACTTCGTTAGCATACCAGCATAAAACAAATATTTGAGCTAGCATACAAGCCAGATAAGTCATGACGATTATAAACTCCGTGCTCATAAAACTTGACATAGTTAATGTTTGAACACTTACACACAATACCAAAGTGCTTATTGAAAATTGAACAAATATAATGGATGAAAAAATATCGTTGAACCTACGTGAGAATCTGTAAATGTAGAAAATAAAAATGAAATATATTGATAATTTTGTTTAAAATCCAATGAGACAATGAACTCAGCTCAAAAATAAGTAAATGATATTTAATGCAGTTTTTAGTAAGAATATTTTCCATTTTATGAAAATTATGCGATTCTGTTGAATATTTCTCAATATAATTTGGAATATTTTCAAAGTCATATCTGAGAGTTTTCAAATGATTACTGCAATGTATCATTCCACCACAGATAACAGTATCCGTGAACGATCCAACCGCGACAAAATAAATGAACATTATAATTTGATAGGTGAATAGAAGAAAAAAGCCATTGTTATCATCATGATTGAATGGAAACCATCCATTAAAAGGTAAAATTCGTGCAGGAATATTCATCAATGCAGAACGTATCATAGAAGCCGCTGATATACTCATGAGAATTCCATAAGATTGTGCAAATAATCTGCAAAAACTGTTAATAAGGTAAAAATGAATCGAATAAAAATTCAAACTGTACGAACCTTGATTTTTTTTCACCTTTGATATCAAACTTTTTCGTCTCTTCACATTTTATCCGGTATATTTCAGTATTCAAAAGAAGCTCAAATGCATCAGATAGTGCATTACGTCTCCCTATGATAGTTTTTATTTTTAAACAAACACCAATAAGAGTAATGGAAATAACACTATTTTCAATCAATTCTTCCATAATATTTGATGATAGAATCATTTGAATGACACATGAAATACAAAACAAGTACATCATGACAACTACTATAAATGTGTAAATGTTATAGAGTTTTCCTTTCCAAATATTGTCCCACTCGATTGGTCGCCATGCGCCGAACCATCTAAGAATAGCAAAATTATATGCTAGATATGTCATGTTATTACTTGGAAAGTCCGTAGGAAAATGCTTATGACTTCGTGAATAAGAAAAAAAAAATAAATAAAAAAAGAAAATGAGCAGAAATAAATTTTATATACATCTATGTATATTACAGCACAACGTGTATAATTCTCTCAATTACGTATTGTTCCGCATAGTATGAATAAATAATTTGTCGCAAGGTGCATTTTTTTCTATATCCTAACATTACACTATCAACTTCCAAGCCTGACTTGGATGAGAAAAAAATATTATCTCACCGATAGTATATAAATAAAGGGTGACATTTTGCTATTTCCTTTTCTTCCTACCGCATTTCCGAGCCTATAATTATGCACCCTTCTTGGTTTAATTTTTTTCTCCATGTGTAAATATTCACCGCAATTTTCTCTACTATCATACACCATACCTGATCACACAGTAGACATATCATCATCACCATATGGTAATTTATTCACGACCCTTTGTTTTCTTTGAAGATTGCATTCACTTACGTAGCTCAGTCGTGCAAAAACCGTCTTCAGTTCAACATCAACAGTCATCATACTGCGTGCTCCTCATATACATGAAACAAAATTCAGCAAAGATATGTGCAGGTTATAATTGTGATCAATATACATATAACCAAGTGTTAGAATAATTATTAGCTAAGTCCAATTAGCAACTATTGAAGATTTCACTTACTTACTCGTCAGATTATGGAAGGCTCTTGAATTGTATCCATTTATTCATGTATTTATTTTTCTTGTCATTGATTCGTTATGTATCTTAATTACTATATTTTTTCATTAAATGACAACGTTGTCAATGCATCAGAAAATATTACGATTTAAATATTAATAATATGAATAAATTAAATTGAATTTGTGACAAATCAGAAGGAATTTAATCATTATAAATGTTGAACTAATTTTTTTTTTTTCCATTAATATTATTGAAACAAAATTTTTAAAAAAGATATCACTATTGTACTTTATTTTAAATTTCATTTTGAACGAAATAAATGATCAAACAAAAAATTATCATTCCTTCATTAATAAATTGACCGTTTATTGAAGCAGTTAATTAGGAACTAGACAGGCTCAATGTAATCATAAATATTCCCAATCGACACATTTACTACCATGAATAATTTTCATTTATAGAGTACTTTGATGGAGTAGATTGTAAGCAGAGTAAGAAAGTTTGATGAGCTATTTGTTACAGAAAAATTCGATTAATTGGTGAAATAAATATAATAATCAAAATTAATAAATTTATATTTTGATAACTATAAAAATATATTCATTTACGTTAACAAATGAATCCAATGAAAGTGTCACAATGGGACCGCCAGTGAATGTGATTGGATACGAAGCTCTGGCTATAATCAAAATAAGATCCTTTTGGGTTTTGAGCGATAACGAATACCAGTCCATGTTGTAAACCGCCGTTTGAATATTCAAACTCTGTCAAATAAACAAATGTATAATAAATTAATCATACGATTTAATTGATCAAGGATATACGTATATTTTTTAATTACCTGCAAAGTAACTTCGTTAGCGTACCAGCATAAAAAAAATATTTGAAGTAACACACCAACCAGATAAGCCATGACATGTATAAACTCAGTACTCATAAAACTTAACATCGTTAGTGCTTGAACACTTACACATAATACCAAAGTACTTATTGAAAATTGAACGAATATAATGGATGAAAAAATATCGTTGAATTTACGTGAGAATCTGTAAATGTATAGAAGGAGAATAAAATTCATTGAAAGTTTGACCGAAGTACAATGAGACAATGAACTCAGCTCAAAAATAAGTAAATGATATTTAATGCAGTTTTTTGTTAGAATATTTTCCAATTTATGATAATTATACGACTCTGTTGAATGTTTTTTAATATATGTTGGAATATTTTCAAAGTCATATCTGAGAATTTTCAGATGATTGCTACAGTGTATCATTCCACCGCAGATAATAGTATCCGTGAAAGATCCAATTGTTGCAAAATAAATGACCGCTATAATTTGATAAGTAAATACAATATAAAATCCAAATGTGTCGGTATGTTTAAATGGAAACCATCCATTGAATGGTAAAATTCGTGCGGGAATATTCATCAATGCAGAACGTATCACAGTAGCCACTGATAAATTCACAAAGAATGAATAAAATTGTGCGTAAAATCTGCAAAAAAAATCCTATTTAAAGTTAAAAATAAATCAAATAACAAATCAAGTTATACGAACCTTGATTTTCTTTCACCTTCGATATCAAGTTTTTTCGTCTCCTCACATTTTATCCGGTATATTTCAGTGTTCAAAAGACTCTCAAATGCATGTAAAAGAGCGTCACGACTCCCAACGATAGTTTTCATTTTTAAACAAGCACCAATAAAGGTGAGTAACAAAACACTATTTTCAATCAATTTTGCCACTGTAATTGATGATATAATTATTTGAATGATACATGAAATACAAAATATGTACATCACGATTAGTATTATGCACGTATAAATATTATAGAGTTTTCCTTTCCAAATATTGTCCCACTCTATTGGTCGCCATGCGCCAAACCATCGAAGGATAGCAAAATTGAATACTAGATATTTCATGTTATCACTCAGAAAGTCAGTACGAAAATGAGAGCAACTTCACGTTTAGGAAAAAAAAAGAGATGAATAAAAATAAATTTCATTGTCTATATTGCCCCTCAACAATATGAATAAATGAATAGTAGCAAGGTGTCTTTTTTTTTTCTTCTTCTGTTTCTATTGTAGATAGAAAAAACTCACGGTACCCTATCATTACGTTATTTACTTCCAAGTTTGACTTTGGAGAAGAAAAAAAATATTTTCTCTCCAATAGTATGTACGCTCATAAATAAAGGGTGACATTTTACTATTTTCTCTCTTTTTCCATTAATCCCAAACCTATAATTATGCACCCTTCGTAGTGTAGTTTTTTTCCTTGTGTATAAATATTCACCGTCATTTTCTCCACCATACCTCAGCACACACTAGACATCTTGTCACCACGATATAGTAATTTATTCACGACCCTTCGTTTTCCTCAAGGGCTGCATTCACTCACGGAGCTCACTCGTGCAAAAATCGTCTTCAGTTAAACATCAAACGTCATCATACATTCATGCTTCTCGTACCTAGAACAAAATTCACAGAAGATATCAGCAGGTAATAATTTTAATTAATATACAGCAAGGAATTATAGAATAATTATTTTGTCAAATATACAATTAGCAACTATTAAATACTTCACTGACTTATTAAAAATTTTATAAAGCAAAAAGTGCGCATCAAAAATTTTTTCTTTCATTAATTTTTCATTTCATTCTATTTTATTATTTTATATTTTTTATTCATACGTTCTCATATATGAATAATTATCACGACCAGAAATTTTTTTTAGCCAATCGAAATATTGATTTACTAACGGTTCCATAGCGGTATATTAGCTTCACCGTTTTTTTTTTTTTATCTGTTTCACTTTTTTTCTTATTTCACCTACCGATGACTTAGTTTGCGCAACTCATGTTTATCTTACATTTGCAAGTAGTAGAGGAAAACTAATTCATACATCGGGTTCAAGGTCTCGTCAGGTCAAAATGATACGTTCGAATTATTCATGTATTTATTTTATTTATTTTTTTCTTGTTGATCATTGGTAATTTATCATACTATATATTCTTTTGTCCAACTAAATTCAATCATTCGAGTGTTCCAATTTTCAAAGTGCTACCTCTTCATTCTATTTTTAAAAATCATATCGCACAATAATATATTCATCCATTTGCTTTTTTTTTTTTCTTTCAACTTATTCGCTTGAATCATCGCGGTCGTTTATCCTGATTTTTTTTTCATTCCCATTTCTCATTTAATCCCTTTATCTCACTATGTATATGAATGTGATGGACCAACTCATTCGTGACGATTGGATTTTTTTTTCTCTGTCGCACAGGTCTAAACTTGAACCGGATAAGTATTATATTATATGAGTGTGTCTTGTTTAGGTGAAATCAGGTTTTGGCAATGTTTATCCACGTTGTGACGTTGCATATAAGACAGCTGATATAAGTACCTGCCAAATACAACAGAGAATTTTAATTAGAACTATAAAATATTTAAATATTGAGATACTAAAAAAAAAAAAAACATTAGCTTGTTTCGTGTCGTATTCTAAACAATAAAAACATTTTTTAATATTTTTATCACTAGAGTATAAAAAAAAATGAAAGGTTTGGAAGACCTTTCGAAACATTTATATCTTGAGATATTGATAGGAAATAAATCTTGAATAATAAAATAAAATCATTTGAGCGTTAAATTTAGAAATAAATGATATGAAGGATGAAATTTATTGTCATTTGCAGAAGTAAACCGCAGATGTTTTGGACATAATTCAAATATATTTTGCGTTTACTGAAGTAGTATATAAGTGGATTAAATTGTGAGATAAAAGTACAGAATAGTTTGAGACATCTTACGAAAAGGAGCCAGATCGTCAATTTATTTTTCAATAAAATAAATTAACTATATTTTATTCAATAAATCAGGTAATCATAATTGTGAATAATCTTTCAATAATTTACTATTTTTAATCAATTGAAAATACTTTTTCAATTTATTATTTTATTCTTCTATTAATTTTAGCAAAAATGATGCTATTGAAAAGAATTGGAAGCTTTTTTGTTGCAATTATTGTGCTGAGTTTGTTTGAATTTAGTTCTGCGGTGATTGATGAAACTGATCGAGAATTAGTGGCTGCTAATTTTCCATATGGACGTGGAGTTGTAAGATGAAATTTTTTAATTTTATTATAAATATATATATATTGTTTTTTTACGTACTTGAAATTTTTTTTTTTATTTTTGCAGGACAGTGATCAATTGCAGTTGGCACGATTATTGCTATTTCCACAGCGTAATTGTCACACGAAACGTAATTCCGAATTGATAAATTCACTTTTGGGTTTGCCAAAAAATATGAACAACGCTGGAAAATAAATTTATAATAATACACTTATATTATTATATAACAAACTCTTTAACTTTACCTTACTTTCAAATTGTTCACGAGTATATGATAAATGTGTCCGAATACCTGTGAATTAAATAAAATATTAATTATTATAAATATATTAATGTAATAAATGTTGTATTAAAATATTTCACCATAGTGAAAATAAATAAATAACAAATGTATAATAAAGGTAAACCAATAATTAAACAAATTATATTATTTACATCTATCATTGCTTTTTTATTTGCAATGACTTTGTTTATTTATTTATTATATATAGAAATATTGTAATTGCGTCAAATATTTTGCACTTTATACACAAAAATTACTCACCACATTTTTCATAAATTTATAATTATCTTTAATTTTTCATATCTATTGTTCAGTATATACACAATTTTTTTTTCTCCACAGTCGCAAATTTTCCAGCTTGTATTTTATCAATTTCAATTATCCAATCTTAGGACACAAATATGTAAAATGAAAATATATGCATATATATTTCATTCAAAAAATAAAAATAACAAATTGTTATCCATTGAATCCGAAAATTCATACATATAGTTTGATAATTGAGATTTAATATAATTATAATTAACTCTATAACTTAAACACAAATTTATCATTTCACACAAAATATTTAACGTTAATTTTTTCCTATATTCATAAACGTTTTCATTCATTCAATTCTATTGTCTATAATTTTTAACTAACACCCCAACAAACACATCGTTCAATAATCCATTCACAAAAATCAAAACGGATATTTAAACATTATAAAATAATTAATAAATTATATTTTCATCATAATTAATTTATATATATCATATATAAATATATAATAATATATATATAATAATGAAATATAAAAAAAAAATATAATTAATTAATTGATTACAATAAAAAATTTATTGATATTTTTCTTCTAAATTCATTTATTCAGTTTCTTCTATCATTTTTTATTTTTCTCCTAATTTAATTTAATGAAATGCAATAAAACACTCAATAATTAATTCACTACTTTTTACTCAAATGTGTCATATCAGCGACACCAAATTTCAAATGAAATCCACCACCAACTGGTGGCGGTCGACCACCCTCTAAAAGTCCCATATGAAAACCACCAGATCCACTTAAATCCGCTTCATCACCATCGCCCAATTGTTTATATTCTCTACCGCCGCTGGGTGGCTTTGGTGATGCATTTGCAGTTCTAATACCAAGCTCAGATTTAGCTGGCCACGTTGGAAACATACTTGGATCAATTGGTAATGGTGATTCGAGGAAATATCCATGCTTTAATGCGTCCTCAGCCGTCATACGTTGAGCCGGATCATAAGTGAGCATTTTATTAATTAAATCCATTCCCTGATCGGACAATAATAAACTAAATCGTTGACGTAAATTATTAACAGGATAATGACCAATTGGGACTTTTTGTACAACTGGTAATTTACTGTAACCCGGCCATACACGATCATTTGGTGAACCTAATTCTTTAAATATCCTTTGGAGTTGATCAATTTCTGATTTGCCAGGAAATAATGCCTCCATACGTAAAAATTCAGCGAATATACAGCCTACTGACCACATATCAATTGGTGTACTGTATTCTTTGCCATTTAATAATAATTCTGGTGCTCGATACCATAATGTCACGACAACCGGTGTATATTGTCTTAATGGCGAGCCATATTCACGCGCCAAACCAAAATCACCGACTTTTAAAATGCCTCGATGACTCAATAATAAATTTGACGTTTTTAAATCACGATGTAATATCCAATTGTCGTGTAAATGCGCAACTGCACTTAATAATTGTTGCATTAAACATTTAACTTCACCTGGTATAAATACTTGCTTTTTTAATTTCATTGTTTCCATTAACGACTTTAAATCGTGCTCAACATAATCCATAACAATAAATATTTTATCCATATTACTACCAACAACAATTTCACGTACAGTCACGATATTTGGATGTTGGGCTTTTAATAATGTATTTATTTCACGTAAACTTGTTATTGGAAATCCCTCCTTTTCTTTTTCCATTTTTAAACGTTTCAATGCAACGATTTCATCAGTACGTTTATCTCTAACACGATAAACAACGCCATAAGTTCCCTCTTCAATACGATTTAAACATTGGAATTCTTCAACACTTCGACAGCCCTGAATTGCTGGTAAATACGGTGGTAATTCAGGCTCCTCTTCTTTGGTTTGATTTTCAACGATTTTTTCTTCATTATTTTCCGGCTCTTTAACAGCCGTACCATTAGATTCAACGTGTCCAGGTGATCCACCATCTGAATGATCAGATTTAGCTAAACGATCGACTGAAAGTGGACTTGGATTATTATAATCAGACGCGTCATTTGACGAATCATTTGATCCTTTATGTGAATCATTTGATTCATCATCTTCATCATCATCGTCATCATCTTCATCATCATCATCATCCTCCTCATCATCATCGCTTGTTGAATCCGATGAATCTGTTGAATGTTTCACTGACAAACGTTCTTGTCCACTATTATGAGGATCCGACGAATGTTCACCCTCAGATTTCACTGATTTTGATTGTTCATCATCTGATTGCGGCAAACTACCACCACTTTCATCACTCAAATCAACAATTGATAAATCAGCATCACATTCCGCATTATGTGGACGTTTTTCACCGCGTTTTAATCGTCGTGCCTCTAATTCCAATCGTGAGACTTCTTTTCTCCTTGCCATTTCACGATCAGCCTCAAGCAATCTCTCTTTTCTCAATTCTTGCTCTGACATTTCCTTCGATTCTTTATTATTATGTGACGGCATTTCACATACATCCATATCCTCAATATCATCAGTATTCAACATATCCATAACATCACGCAATTGTTTTTCACGATGTTCACGTTCAATTTCATCGCGTGCTCGATCGCGAATTCTTTCGTGTTTGTGATTTCTTTTATGGCGTTTTTCCGCTTGTCTTTCAAGTATCTCCGTCTCGGAATATTGCTCATCCATCGTTTGTAGATGTTGCTGTTGCTGTAGTTGCATTTGTTGTTGCAATTGTTGTTGTTGTTGCTGCTGTTGTTGTTGTTGTTGTTGTTGTTGTTGCTGCTGCTGCTGTTGTTGTTGTTGTCGACGCTCATCTACAACACGAATCTCACGACGATCACGAATATCTTCAACTCGCATATCACCACGACGATTGCGAGATGACGTATCACGTGTTGCCTCATCCAATCGTAATTCACGACGTGAATCTGATTTATATTCACGTAAATCCCTTGGATCGTCTCGTCTCTCACGTCGTTTGTCAAGTAATCTGGAACCCAAATGCCTTTTGTTCAATAATTAGTTGGTATTGTGTAATAAAATTGACGGATATATTAATATTAACAATAAATTCATTGGTAAAATATAAACTAACCTTGTACGTAAATCTTCAAGAACACGATCGCCCGTTAAACGTTCTTTTCTTTCGTGTCTTGATGAATCACGATCACGCGAATGAACTTCCATTCTTTCTAATCGCTCCAATCGATCACGATCACGTCTTGTGCTCTCTGAACGTTCTGATCCGTCCAATGACTCAATACCATGACGTCGATGACGATGTTTATCTCGATGACGATCTTCACGATCATGATGACGTGATTTTCTCTCTTTGTCATCGCGTCTATCCCGTCGATCGCTGTGTTTCTCACGTCTACGTGATGAACTTGATTTATGTAAACGTGTTGCTGCTTGCGGTGGTTTAATGTCTAATGAATCGGCAGTATCACCACCATCTTCCTCAGAGAAGCTGAAAAAATATAAATAAATTAAAAAATCAACAAAATAATATTGTATATTTATTTATTATTTATTTACGGAATCAAAATATACTATGGATTAATTAAGTAATTTAAATAAATTTTTTGGTTATGTCGATCAAGTGGAAATATAGTGTAATGTTTAACCTAAAAATTTTTTGTTACACATCCTTACCTGAAGTCATCCATGTTTTTGTTTAAAGTTTTTTTCAGTTCAATTTGTGTCTATTAGTACATTCAAGAGTATTTTTAACGTAATTATATCTGCACACTATACGTTAAAGATACGCTACAATTACGTTTGTTGTTCAGTCTTGTTTTATGGCACCGGGTACTTTTTAATTCATCACTCATGCGTTATTTCGGATAAGAAACCTATTAATCTTCAAGATTATGTACAGCACTAATTATTTATTTGTGTAAGTATCTTATGATGTTGTCACTTTTACTTTGCAATGTTATAAAAATGCGTTATATTAATTAGACACACGACAAGATTACTCTATTCGTTACAGAACGTTTGTTGGAATAATTTTTAGTTGTTAATTAATGTAGATGGCACTTTTATCGTTCAAAGAACGACTTACGCGAGAAAAAAATTAATATATTGTTTTTAGACACTAGCGCCACTTGAAAATTACCGCCAATATTCAAACTTGGATAAAACAAATTTATAAATTTCAACTAATGAATTAATATTATTGTAAAAATTATAATAGTTAGGGTAAAATATTTGGAAATGAAAAGACACTAATAAAATAATGATGAATCTGACTTTGTCTTTGTTGTACAATGATTCTAGTAGTAAGAAGTTTCTCAGAGTATTTTATTAAATGGTAAATTTTCTCTACCTTTCCTAACCTAACTTTTCAATTGAAAAAATAATTATCAAAATAAAATCGCACGCATTTTTATTCAGTTCGTAATCGAACGTGAGATACAAAATAAATGAAACAATCAAAATAGCAGATAGATATACAGTAATACATGAAAAAAAATATCTATTTCCACAATTTCTTGATAGACATATTTTTCTCCGAATCTTTTTGCATTACTTTAGCTACAGCCATTTCAAAATCTTCCTGAGTTACATGAACACGACGTTCTCGAAGAGCATACATACCAGCTTCAGTGCAAACACCCTGTAAAATAAATAATTAAATGAATTACAATGTCAATCCAAATAAAAAAAAAAAATGAATATTAATCATTAATGCTGATTGAATTTTTTTAATACCTTAACTTCAGCACCAGATGCACCAGGCATAAGTTCAGCAATTTTCCGTAAATTAATACCGCGTGTTAAATTCATTTTTCTCGAATGAATTTTCAATATATCAAGTCGCGCTTCTTCATTCGGTGGTGGAAATTCAATTTTACGATCAATACGACCAGGACGTAATAAAGCTGGATCAAGAATGTCAATACGATTGGTCGCCATAATAACTTTAATATTTTTCGTTGCTTCAAATCCATCAAGTTGATTCAACAACTCTAACATAGTACGTTGTACCTAGAAATAAATGAAATAAATAAAATAAATTATAACTATACATAATCTCAATATTAATTGATTTGTTAATTAATCTTACAAAAAAAAAAACAATAAATATACATGTATAAATAAATGCTGTTCAATATAAAATAATTAAATCTATCAGTTTATAATTTACAATTAATAAATAAAATTAAATGATGCAGTTTAGAAATTATTTTGTACCTCACTGTCACCACCAGATCCAGATTCAATACGTGAACTTCCAATGGAATCAATTTCATCCATGAATATAATTGACGGCGCATGTTCTCGTGCCATTACAAAAAGTTCTCGCACCATTCGCGATCCTTCGCCAATGAATTTTTGTACCAATTCCGATCCAGAGACACGAATAAATGTGCATTCAGTGTGATGAGCAACAGCACGTGCCAATAAAGTCTTTCCAGTACCAGGTGGACCATACAATAAAACTCCTTTTGGTTGAGCAATACCAAGTGCATCAAAAAGTTCTGGATGCTTTACTGGGAGTTCAATAACCTCTTTAATTTCCTTGATTTGTTTATCCAAACCACCGACCATTTCATAAGTTGAATCTGGCACTTTTTCCACCATCATCAGTGACACTAATGGATCAACTTTGTTTGGTAATATTTTATGTAAAGTGTAACTTTCATTTCTCAATGCAACACGTGAATTTGGTGTCACGTCATTGATATCAATATTTTTATCAAGATCAACAACGAATTTACCCTCTGGATGAACTTTTACTAATACTTTTTTCTTATCCATTGGTTTAACAACTTCACCAACATACGAGCCTTGTTCCTGGAGCAATTGCAATTCCTCGCGGAGCATTCGAACTGAAATAAATTATTTTTATATTAACGGTAAGAAAAATAGAGTTTATAATAATTTTTATTGGACAAAAAAAAAATATGGAATATATTGACAATGTGAGAAATAAAATCCATTTCAACTTTATTTTTTAACTCTGATGGATATAAATTGTTATATTACTCTCAGTTAAAGATAAAAATTATGAATTCTTCATCTCAAAGTTCTATGAAATGGCACAGAATTGAAATAGCAAGATTATGAAATTATTTAAAAAATGAATTGTTGACGTGAATGAAATATTGAATATATATTTTTGGCAGAGTAAAGAAATTATGAATAAAAATATACCTTTTGCATTGAGTTCATTGCGCTGAGCTTGTAATCTTCGTAGATTTTGTGCTTTATCAGCAACAGTTAATTGAAGCTCTTCAATTTTTGTAATATAATATGGCTTAAATCCTTCGCCTTTAATCGCTTTTTCATCAATTTCCATCTAAATAAAATGAAATAAATTAATTAAAAACTATATATAATGTAACATAACCAAACTTTGTAGAATTTTATTCCAATACATTTATAGTTATGAAAATAAACAATATTAAAAATTTATTTAAAGATAAAGAAAGATAATAAATATTCCAAAACTAACCTTATTCGCGAGCGTCATGATGACACTCACGATTTTGTCGTTTAATTAGAAAATTAATACAGATGATGAATAAATTATTTATTCGTGTATTACTGAAGTAGATGAATAAATGATTTAAAAAATCAGTATTTAATAATGGCAAGTGTAGTCAAACCAAATCTGTAACTCGAGAATAATCAATCCAGAATTGCTTGTCACTGTAAAAAAATATGGCGACTTTGGTGACAACATATATATAATAAAGCCAGATTTTCATGAAACAATCGCGGCGAGTATGAATTCATCAAAGATACCCGCGAAAAATGAAGATTTTTCAAATTAATAATTTCGTTATAAAAATGTCGAACGAAAAAAAAATTATAACCTAAAAACATATCAAAATAACGAAATTGAGGTAAATAACAAGTTAAATTTGAGGTTAAACCTAAATTGAATGAATCTAAATTATATAAATTGAATTATTTCTATAAAAATTGAGAGAATATTGGATTAATTAATTAGAAATTTATGTCAATACTTGAAATTGAATTTATCAGTATATTAAATATTTCTCAGGTATTTATATATTTATCCACATGATTATTAAAGTGATAAATTTTTTTCAAAATGAAATTATAAAAATTAGATCTGAAAAAGTGCATAGAAAAAAAAAAAATTCTAGTATTTTAATTGATTTAATTTTACTACTTTGAATTTTTTTAGGTTAATATTCAAGTAAGCAGACAGACGGAAAAAATATTTGGCTATATTTTCATCAGGAAGCAAGAAAAAAAAAATAAAATATGCCAAGATCGTCTTTGATACAAGCACGTGATCAACTTGACATTTCAATTAAATTTTATTACCAGAAATTTATTAATATTTATTAACGTATCATTCAGAAATATCCAAACATATTTTTATCAAACAAAATATGAAATACTTAACATATTTTTATTTTCCCAAATTTATTTTCTATCTACAAGCAAATTAGAATAATTTCTTCGAATATTATCATTCGTATTAACAATTAATATTGTTAATTAAACATCAAGAAAAAGAAAATGATAAAAGCAAATCAATTCTTCCGTTAGAATATTAAATTTTGAATTAATATCACAATTTGCTTGAATTAATTTTATCATTTCAAATTATCAAATTTTTTTTTTCCACAGTAATACAAATTCAAAATTATTTGTATTCAAATATGTATAATATAAGAATCTAAATTAATCGCTAATAAAATTCTATCCAACAATAATAAAAGCCTACATGACATTGAAAAATTCAACAAGAATATTAATTAAATTTGTATCATCAATTAATATTGTTAACCCTCATGAACTCAACACGATGATAAAATGCATATCTATTATAAGCATTATTAAAATTCTCTCATATTAAATACAGAAAACAATCAAGTTATTATTCATTCACACAAATTGTTATTGCATCAAAAGTAAAAAGTTTGACGAATATTCAAAAATATAAAATTTATATTTTACAACAAATGCCGTTAGAAATATCGGAAAATCAGATAAATGAAGAGACATTACTTCTCACTAATTTACAGAGAACGAAAAAAGGTACTTTATAATTACATTATACATAATAATATATTAATATAATTTATCACTTATGAATTACCTGAAATATACAGATAAAATATATATTATAGATACATAACATTACACAGAATTCAGGATCCTTTAGAAAGTTTTATAAGTATTTGTTCATTGTCTGTACCTATATATTTCATTAAGAATTTAGATAATTGCTATTCAATGAGATTTTGATGCCTATAATAAGTGTAAATTCATTTCTCAGTATTAAGAAAATTTAATATATGTAAATACAATTTACTTAGGACAGTTTATGGACATCTACTTAATGCAATAGATTTTACAATGTATCTGTAAATTTAATTTATTATCTGTTATAACTATATTGCTCGTTGATCATTAAATACAAAGTATGCAATAAATTTTCTTTCCAGTTGAATATAATTATTTATTTACAAATGAACATTGAACTAAATTGAATTTATTACAATTTTATTTCACTAACGATTTTGAAAAATGTTATTAATATATTAAATAATTATTACTATTTATATTATTAAAATCGAAAACTTTCTAATAAATTTGAAATATTATAATTTCTTTCTCAAATATGTTAGTAATAAATATTTTGGATAAATTTAAATTTCATGAGTGTTGTAATTTATTATAGGATGAATTTTTTTTCAATGTATTTATAATGTTTAAACTTTGAATAGTCTATTGTCTCATTGAAATTTATTAAATTATGACAGTAATACTTTGCAACATCTTTACTCAGGTACATGATAATATTCACAATTTCTACTATATTTTA
The DNA here is from genome assembly GCA_918226075.1 of Microctonus brassicae. Classification (NCBI taxonomy): domain Eukaryota; kingdom Metazoa; phylum Arthropoda; class Insecta; order Hymenoptera; family Braconidae; genus Microctonus; species Microctonus brassicae. Next base: position 5,630,003 of record OW445485.1, on the reverse strand, counting down.
TAAATAAATTATTTCAAGTAATTTGTCATTTTTTAAAATTGCAAACATAAATTTTCTTAATTTAATTGTGATAATATCAATGTTTTATTGATTGTTATGATAAATATTGAAGACACATGTTTTTTTTTTAAATTTATTTATTAATGTCTGCAACGAATTAAATAAAGATAAGAAAAGTCTCTGTCGCAAGAGTTATAAATTTCTGATGGTGAAGTTTTTTTATCACAGTTGAATTTGCCAGTGACAATTGCCTGAGCCAGTATTGTTTAAATCAATGGATAATAAATAATATAGAAAGAATTATCCCATTGGTAATGTAAAATAATTTTAATTTATGAGTATTTCTTATTCTAACAATCAAAAGGTAAATTGAAAATAAAAAAAAAAAAATGGAAACACAATAATTCTGCTTTTGTGAATTGTATTATTGTCAAGACAATTGTCCCCTGCAAATTAATATCTTGGCATGAAATAAAATTTGAACGAGGTTATATTAATAATATTAAATTTTCAAAAGTTTTCCTGACACATTTATTTGGCAATTGAAATAACGAATTTTTGAAATCAACAAATCTCTCTGTTTATTTTATAATTACAATAATTTAATATTTATATTCACCAAATCAAACAAATATTATATATATATAAATAACTAAAGTTTATATGTGTATAATTAATTTTCATGTGTACATTTAGTAATTTGTTTAAATTTGAAATTAATATCAAAAATATTTGCTCTCATTCGAACGAAAATAAAATTTTTTTTCTAACAAGAAATTAAATAAAAGAAAAAATTATTCAATAATTTTATTATCTCATTATATTATTTCACAAATAATGTATGCGTCATAGAATATATCCATGTAGATAATTAGTGATGTAAATTATAGAATTTATTTATAAAACTCTTACATTAAATACACTTTATACCTGAACCATTTTCATTTACCTGGATTACCATTTTCATTTTCACGAAAATATTATCTGAAGACAATCCAACTCCCGCCATATTTCTTCCTCCCCTGACTATTCATCCCCACTGTTAGGTGAGATCCTGACTATATAAGCTGGGTGTTCAACCGTACTTGTCATCAGTCTGCAAATTTACCTCAATCATAAATGAAATTGTTCCATCAACAATTTCGAATTCATTGCACTTTATTGAAAATTAATATTCGTAATAATGTGATGGGTATTTTATTTATTTAATCGAATAAATTTTTATTTAAACGTTAAAATTTTACGCGGGTTTTTAACAAAATTTATCAGAAGACACTCGGCATGTACAAACAATTTCTTCGGAAATTTAAACCACGTAAGCAAATCATTTTATCTTGTTTAATATTTTTATTATTTGTTATAATATATATTTAACTTGTGTGAGCATTTTTTTTTTTTTTCAATTTTTGTTTGCATTGTTTGAGTTCAATTGAACACCAGTATTTATAATAATTTTTGTTTTCTTCATAGCTACATCAAATTTAATTGAATAGAAATTTCAAAAAAAAAATTGTAAATATTTTTACAATTTCAATTTCTGTAATATTTAAATTGTAATTATTAATTTATCATTACAATTTTCTGGTTTCTTAAATATTCGTACGCAGTTGTTTATCATAACATGAAATTCAAGTAGATATATAATTATAAATGACATTCATCCATCGAAAGTTAATAGATATATTGCATAAGTATTTTTCCGGGTTCATTTTTACATTATAATTTCCGGCAATAAATTTTACCAACTTGAATATTTCACACTTCACTATTTTTTTTCATATCCATGTTGTCATGGCAATCAATTTTGTTCCTTCAGTTTTTTTTTTTATCAATCGCATATATTTATTTTGAAAATGTATTCGCAACCAGTTTCACATTATATTATTCATGATAATAATATTATTTAATTGCATAAGAAAAAATTTATATTAATAAAAACGTAGATAATGAGTTATCGATGTATAAGTAAGTTGGAAACATAAATTTTTTTCTTCTCAATTCTGCATTTAACTCGTATTATCTACAATTAAAAAATCATATTAATTATTTATAAGATCACAATCATCATGCATATAAAAAATAATTCAATGGATAAATATTTAATCATCAGATAAGGAAAAAAAAAATTATTATAAGACAGCGTTTTGTCAAATAATTATTTATTCCAGAATGGATTCCAACACGAGTAGTTATTTGCATTATGATGTTCACAAGCTGCTGGATGAATTATATGTGTCGTTTACAAATGAGCATTCTTGCTGTGCCAATGATAAGAACATTGCAAGATAATCCAAATATAAAGGGCGCATGTATGACAGTAGATATTAATCTAAAGCAAAATTTAATAAATTCCGATGGTTCTAATAAATCAAATACTACAAATTGGAATAAATCCGAAATATCGCCAGAATTATTAATGATTTTAAACAATACAAAATCACGACGAATTCAAATATTTAATAGTCCACCATTTCAATGGACACCATTTATTCGTGGTCAATTAATATCTGCCTATGCATGGGGTACTGTTCCTGGTAATTTTCTCGGTGGAGTTTTATCACAAAAATATGGACCAAGACAAGCAATTCTTTGGTCATCAATAATTGCAGCATTTGTCTCATTAATTTCTCCAATACTCGCACAAATACATTGGATTATTCTTGCAATATCTCGTGTAATTATTGGATTAACTGCAGGCGTTACATTTCCTGCATGTCATACATTGGTAGCTAAATGGTCACCACCAAATGAAAGAGGTCGTTTTGTATGGACACTTCAAGGCGGTACATTTGGATCAATTTTTTTATTTGCTATTATATCAGGAATTGCGGAAAATATTAATTGGGAATGTGGATGGTATTTACCAGCGATTTCTATGTTTATTTGGATTGTATTTTGGTGGTGGCTTGCGTATGATTCACCTGAAGAACATCCTGGTATATTAGAAAAAGAAAAAAATTATATTGTTGAGTGAGTTTTAATTTAATTTTTTCTTTCATTTATTTTTAGAAGAAGGGATTTATTTAATTTATAATTTTTATCATATCAGATCACGTAGTGGCAGCACACAAAAAAAACGTCCATCATTAAAACATACACCATTACTAGAAATATTAACTTCTATTCCATTTATTTGCCTGGTATTATTACACTTTGGCAATGTGTTTTTATTATTTTTTTATCAAAGTGGAATGATGTTGTATCAAACAAAAGCATTAGGATTTCAATTGACTAAAGGTGGATTTATTTCTGGTTTACCATGGGCCAGTCGAGTTTTATTTGCATTTATTTTCGGTTGGGCAGGCGACGCTATTAAAAGTAAAAATATTATTTCATTAACGGCATTACGAAAGATTGCAACGATATTTTGTAAATATTCAAATTATTTAATTTTATAAATCAACGAAAAAAATATCAAATTATAATTATTTTCTAATTAATAAGAATTTTATATTTCCTATAGCACATTTATTGCCAGGAATTTGTCTAATAGCTGTCGGTTATCTTGAATGTGCATTTGTATGGGCAAATATTTTTCTCGTAATGGCACTTGGATTTAATGGCGCTGCATCAATATCTAATTTATCAAACAATCAGGATCTCTCACCGAATTATGCTGGTTTTCTTTATGGTATCATGAATACATTTGGATCATTATCTGGCATTGTGATTGCACCAATTGTTGAAGAAGTTGCTGGAAAGTGGGGGGTGATAATTATTTGAATATATTTATTTGTCATTTCTTTTTTTTTTTTTTATTTCATTTGTTTCACAGCTATGCATAATTTTCATTGCAATTGCAAACGTCTAGTATGATTCCCTATTGTGTTACTATTTAATTAACATAGTGCGGTTCATACTATATGATTGCTCACTTGCTTTGCATCACTATAATAATTTATATGTATATATTTTTTATTTATTTAATTGTTCACAGCTTCAAAGCAGCTATCGCAAAATCATAAGTAAGTTCATGTGAAAAGTACGAGTAATTTTGCGAAATTTATTCATCACAGAATTTAAACGTACTTTACACATGAATTTTTTTTCATACTATTTTGCTTGCAAAAATCATTTTTTTTTTTTTTATAATTTATTCATTTATTTTTGTGTTCATAGCTTTGCAATCTCAAATTAATTTATAAGTTTGATTCTTAGAATTACCTTGTACAAGTGTTGATATGATTCATAGTACAGCGTAAATTTGAGAATTAAATTTACAAAAAAAATCATCATTTCAATATTTCAATCTTTTTTTTTTTTGTTATTTTCATTACTTGGAATTGATTTAATTTATTTGTAAGCTCAATACCTCAATACGACTTGTACGTTGTAATTCACTGTACGAGTCAGTATCAAGGTGTTGATTTTACATTGCTTCATCACATAAAAATCATTATGTTTAAAAAAAAAATCTGAATATTTTTTTTCACTGCTTCGTTTTATTATCTTTTTTTTTATATTAAAATTGCAATTTTCCACGTCTATATTATTATATCATGTCTTGTAAAATTAATTAATGGAACATTATATTTTATTTTAATTATTTATAAAAATTTTTACATAGCTTTAATAATATTAATTGCAATCATTGGCTTCAAAGTATGCACGTATCCACCGAATGTCTTATACTATGTGTTATTTAAAACTTCATAGTACAAAACATTCATGGCTTTAAGCTTGCTTACACTTCATCATAAAAATAATTTTTAATTATAAATATTCAACAGTTTAATTATTAAATATTCAATTCATATGAATGAATGAATGAATAAATAAATAAACGAACTACAATAATTAAATATTTTCACAATATATTATTTTATATTGTGATTTTGTTGAATATAATAATTGACAAGTTGATAATTGGGAATTTTCATTTATGATTCAAGCTCGTAGGTATGTGCTGTTACTATATAGTTTATAATTTATAGTACGGCCCCTATCTATCAGTGTGAATTCATTCATACACACACTAATATATTCATCGTTGAAACGCATCAGCAAATCATAATTAATAATTATCATTGTTTTTTTTTTTTATAGATTAATGTTCGATTTGATTATTCTTTTATTCATTGTTTTTATTTTTCCTTTATTATTTAGCATCCAATTGAAAAATGGAGATTACTCTTTTGGATGGGCGCAATGGTTTGCATTGTGTGCATGATAATATTTATTATTGGTGGAAGTGGAAAAGTTCAAAGTTGGAATGAATTAAAATCAGATGAAGAAACTTCTGCTGTTGAAGCAAGATCTCCTGATTCTGGCCATGAAAATAACGCCGGAAAATCTGTAACTAAACCAGAATATTTCACCAAATTTTAAATTATTAAATCTTCAATTCCAGTGAAAAAAAAATAAATTATCAATACATTAATTATTGATTATTTAATTTATTATTCAACAGAATAAACGAATATATATTTATAAATCTAGATCTATATAGCTTGTGATAATAAAAAGAAACAATTTGTTTATGATGAGGATAAATTTCTTGTTTAATTTTTGTTGAAAAATTTTTTTTTTTCCTTTTGAACTTGTTATTTAATCACGAATGTCATATGTGATTCCGATGGCACAGTATCAATGGTAAACATCACTGAAATTGTCAGGAAGTATGGAATTATAGTAAACAATATTACATAACACGTAAATTAAAATTATACAATAAGATAATAATACCTAATATGAAATGTGAGCCGTCAACAATTCATGATCGCAATTCGAAGGTTACGAATTTATAACTGGTAAATTTGATGAGAAAAATAAATATTTGTAGTACATATTTAATATAATTGTTTATTTTTTTTTTTTTAATTATTTTTACGCAAGTTAGTGAAAGTTGAGAGCATTATTTCATAATTTCTTAATGTTTATTAGTATTTTTTTTATGTTTTAGCATCGAACTAAATACATATTAAAGGCGCATTTTTTCCCGACTAGTTCTGCATATTCTCTCACTTCATTGATGTCATCTTTTTTAAATTTACGTCGTATATCACGATATAATCTTCGACCGCGATAGTAAATGCCAACCTATAAAAAAAATTTTGATATTTAAATAAATTGATAAATAAATATTTTTATTGATTAAATATTTTTTACCTGCATCAATTCATCTTTATTTATTTTTCCATCTTCATCAAAGTCATCGGGATTATCATTGAATCTTGAGTATTTATTTTCATTTAATTTCGGTATACAATGCTCGATATCAAACCATTTAAATGTTGCAGGACATAATAATTTTGACGGTCGCATTTTTGCTTTGTATCTCATTTTTGGAATTGAATGAATATAATACCCCATGTAATAATATTCAAGATCTTTAACTGTTTTATTTAATTCTCGCGTTAAACGCACTTCCATTAGTGAACTGTAAGAAAAAAAATTTTAATATTATTTTTCTCATTGTAACTTTTAATTTTATTTGACTTATTTTTGTTTCATTCATTTTTTTTTTCTAGTCATTTTGAAATGAAGAAAAATACCTATAAGTGCCTAAAGATAAAAAAGAGTATGCTGGATCGTAAAAAAAATATACACTTGAAACACAATATGGTAAAATATCTATAACTCCAACGGCTATTAATTTATTATTTAACCAATACTGTTGATGAAATGAGCCATATCCAAGTGGTGGTCCTGATTCAGCAGTTGAATGCTTCGAAAATTAAATTAAAGAGAAAAAACAAAAATTAATAAATTACATGAAATTATTATAAATGTAATTCATTAATGAATTAATTGAAGAACTGGATAAATTGAATGATTTTTTTTTTTATAATAAATTTATTTACTTGTAATGGTGTTTTTCCAAGAAAATTTAAAAACGACTGTTTGTCACACTCGTATGGCTCATCATTATGCACAGCGATTTGATATTTCTTAAATAATTCTACGCTTTCATCCAAAGTTTCCATAAAATCTTCTGATGAAACTCTTACTAATTTTAACTGAAAATGAAAAACAAAAATTATTATTCCTATTATTTTTATTCATTAATGAACGAATACTAATAATATTTAATATAATTAATTATAATTTGATAAATTTTTATGAAGTAATTCACCTCCAATTTATTTTTTCCATCAATTATATTATTTAATAAATCTTCAATATTTTTTGGCCTTTTTTGCTCTTTTTTTTTCTTATAAATAATTTCAATTTCCTCCAGTGTTTTTCCTTGTGCCAATAATCTATTTTTCGCACGTTCAATTCTAATCAATTTAGCTTTTTTGGGGAGTGCACTATCAGATTCTGACATACGACAATTAACATTTATTTTTTTATTATTAGCAATTGTCGATGGTGTATTTGACGATTTATTTTCATTTACTGATTTATTCACAATATTATCCTGCATCATCGATTCAATTTGACTATTATCACGTTCGTCAGCAGCATTAATATTTAATAATGCTGAATTATTATCCTCGACAAATGGTGGATGCATCAATCTTTTATCACATTCATTTTCAATCACCATTTCATCATCATTATCAAATAAATCAATTTGTGCTCGAGCCGCGTGCTCATTATAATCCGCCTCAATATCATTACAAATATCTACAAAGAAAAAAAAAATGAAATAACAATTGATTTATTAATTAAACCACATCGTAAATAAATCTTTTAGCATAACCAAGTAAATGAATAATTCAAAAAAATAAAAATAAATAACAAATACATATAAAAATTCAAACTTGCCAACATCATTTAGAGTTGTGTGACGATTTTTAGTCCCATCTAATATTTTTCTTTTATTATCATCTTCTGTTTTTCCATCTTTTAAATATTTCGCAATTTTTTTTATTATTTTCTTTTGCGATTTTGAAACCATAAAATTCAATGTCTGACATCTGATATAAATAATTAAAAAAATATTATTAAATATAAACAACATTTAAAGATGATCAACTTTCAAATAATTGAAATGAAAAAATTTATTTGTTTGCATCACATTTGATTTAAAGCAATTTAATTCGTCTAATTATGGTGATGAAACGCTGATTTTAAAAATTGTGAATGACACCTTATGAAAATGAGAATAAGTAATTAATAATTGCACATAATATAGCAAAAAAAAAAATACGTACTTGATTGTATACATTGGACAACATGCTTCTTCATTGACAGGCTTATAACAATATGAACCACTTCTGCGCCATCCTCTGTCAATTAAACTTTGATAATCCTGCACAGTCAATGTGTGTGCCCACATACCTAAATAAATAAATAAATAAATAAATAAATGAATGAATGAATGAATGAATGAATAAATGAATAATTATTAAAATACGATACATATATTTATAATGTATATAATTGATTAATAAATGAATACAAACAATAAAATTATTCACTAATTTTAACCTCAAAAATTTTGCATTTGACTGACAAATTAAATGAACTTTTTCATGAAAGTAAATATGATTTCAACAAGGAGAGTTTGTTTAATTACCAAAACGTTTGTATGCATTTTTTCCTTTACAATAACCACAAGAATATTTTCGCGGTTCAGAATTAAAATAATATTCGACAACACTAAACATAATTTTTTGTATTGGATTTTTTGATTTTTAAATATGAGTATCGATTCTCTTTTATTTTACACTATTTATTTATATTTGTGTTTATTTATAGGTTTTATTGTTGATGATTAAAGTTTAATAGTTAAATTATGCGAAATGAGATCAATTGGTGAATTATTTTCGTATCATTGCCGTCATCCAAAATGGGCGCAATGTTGTAATCAAATATCAATCGACTTTTATGTACATTTTGTGCTTCGTTGAAATTATATCATTCGTACTACATGTACGGCAAATGCAATAAAAGATGAATTGAACTTTTTATAATTATTATTATTATTATTTATTTATTTAATTTTATTTGCTCTTATTTATTAATATTATTATCATTTTTATTAATTGTTTATTCATTTATGCATGATTTGATCCATGGCGTATTTCATTTTTCAATTTCGTCCACCAGGAGCCAGACTACTACATGCAGAAATAAAATAATTTTCGAATGGGCCGTACTCGATAAAATTTTATGGTAACTGTGATTGTCGAAATTATTTTCTTTCTGATCGACCTTCATATTTCGTTTAACAATTATATCCGCAAGTTGGCGCATTCATCGACTTCAGTACTAGTGGAATATTTCAAGGCGATCACGCACAATGCACCTTAGGTGCCTACCTCGTGTGGTACCACAGTAGGCCACTAAGTGGAATCCGATCTTTACGATAATGTAGACATGAGTCGCAAAATTTGAGAAATATATAAAAAATTGATTTATAATAAAAAAGAAAATTATTTTGAAATTTTATTCTTCGAGTGTTTGAGAAATTTCATCGATTGGTGGTACACGCATTTAATTTGTTTGATGCTGATCCGGAGGAATTCGGGGGGATCCAAAAGGATCCGGGAGGATCCAGGAGGATCCAGAAGGATCCAGGAGGATCCAGAAGGATCCAGGAGGATCCAGAAGGATCCAGGAGGATCCAGAAGGATCCAGGAGGATCCAGAAGGATCCAGGAGGATCCAGAAGGATCCAGGAGGATCCAGAAGGATCCAGGAGGATCCAGAAGGATCCAGGAGGATCCAGAAGGATCCAGGAGGATCCAGAAGGATCCAGGAGGATCCAGAAGGATCCAGGAGGATCCAGAAGGATCCAGGAGGATCCAGAAGGATCCAGGAGGATCCAGAAGGATCCAGGAGGATCCAGAAGGATCCAGGAGGATCCAGAAGGATCCAGGAGGATCCAGAAGGATCCAGGAGGATCCAGAAGGATCCAGGAGGATCCAGAAGGATCCAGGAGGATCCAGAAGGATCCAGGAGGATCCAGAAGGATCCAGGAGGATCCAGAAGGATCCAGGAGGATCCAGAAGGATCCAGGAGGATCCAGAAGGATCCAGGAGGATCCAGAAGGATCCAGGAGGATCCAGAAGGATCCAGGAGGATCCAGAAGGATCCAGGAGGATCCAGAAGGATCCAGGAGGATCCAGAAGGATCCAGGAGGATCCAGAAGGATCCAGGAGGATCCAGAAGGATCCAGGAGGATCCAGAAGGATCCAGGAGGATCCAGAAGGATCCAGGAGGATCCAGAAGGATCCAGGAGGATCCAGAAGGATCCAGGAGGATCCAGAAGGATCCAGGAGGATCCAGAAGGATCCAGGAGGATCCAGAAGGATCCAGGAGGATCCAGGTAGTGACTACCACTACGGCACTACTGCTACTACTACCACTACCGCCACTACCACTACTATCACTAGCACTACTAGTGCACGATTAGTGCGCGCACCGATAGCTTAGCTAATGGGGTTTGGACCAAATACACCTTATAAAATGAGAAGTTACCTCAATAGCCTTTGGTTCACTCCACGAAATTCCACTTTGTATTGTAACACGTCATGACTGTTATGAGGCTTCAGTATTTCACGTTGTGTAATATGGTATAATCACTCGTTAATTATTTCAATAATATTCTAGGAATGGATCCAATGATCCAAGGGATCTCGAATCCTTGCCCAGATCCCTCCGATCGGGGAAATTCACATGCTTTCGGTTTATTACATAACGTGAAATACTGTGGCCTCACAATAGTTACAACTTGTGACAGCACGGAGTGGCAGTTCGTGGAGTGCACCGAAGGCTATCGGGGAGTAACCGTCACCTACCGAATGGGGGCTCTTCAGTCGAAAAGTGGAAACTAGAGAAGTAGAAAAATGTTACATACATAATTGAAATAAGACATGTAAATACGCCTTAAATGTCACATGGAATTATTTCCAACATTTCCAACACTACAAGTCAACGTATTTACTAAACGACGATTGACGAACATTAACTGTATCGTTCATTACACGTATTATTGAGCGCGCAAAATATCGGGTATTTCTATCTCGAAATAACTGATAAATTATCTAATTATAATTATTAATTATAATCACTGCGTAGTAAATTCTAATTATTTTTTCTTACTCGACCTTCAATCACACTAAAAATTATAAATATATAATAAAATAATTAAACATCTTAAACGAATTTTTAATTGACAAAAACATTTGTGTTTTCTCGTTGTGAAACAGTTTTTTTTTTGTTTCAATTTTTCCTTTGAGATTTTCCAATATGTAAAATAATAATATAACAATAATAATGTCAGTATTGAATTGTGATAAAAGAATATAATAATATTTTGTTTAATTTTATTTTTAGCTACATCCACAATCAATTTATTATGGTAAATTAAAATTGAATACAATATTTATTAAATTTAAAAAAATAAATAATATGAATGTTTATTATTAATTTCAATGGACAATGGAATGATGTACTTTGGATATCTCAAGGTGTTTAAATTCTTCCACCAAAATTCCATTGAAAATTATTCAAGTAAAGGTAATAATTAATAATTATTTATCATCATAAAAAATTATAAGAAACAAAATATTCAATTTTTCTGCTTTGTTTTTTTATTGTTTATTACAATTGTTTGCTGAATTTGATATTAATTGTAATAATTTTTTGTATTATTTGTTTATTATCTTTTATTATAGGTTATAAAAGTACAATATTCAGTAAAGAAGAATAAATAATAATTATCAAGTCAAAGATATTATTTATTAACATAAAAAAATTATAAGAAGCAAAAATATTCAGTTATTTTGCTTTGTTGTTTTATTGTTTACTACAATTCTTTGTTTAATTTGATATTAATTCTAATAATTTTTTGTATTATTTGTTTATTGTTTTTTATTATAGGTTATAAAAGTATTAAAATATTTAGTAAAGAAAATTAAATTATAATTATCAAGACAAAGATATTATTTATTAATATAAAAAATTATAAGAAGCAAATATATTCAGTTATTTTGCTTTGTTTTTTTATTGTTTGCTAAATTTGATGGTAATTTTAATAATTTTTTGTATTATTTGTTTATTACAGGTTATAGAAGTATTAAAATATTCAGTATAGAATATTAAATTATAATTATCATGGCAAAGATACCAAAGAATGTATCAGAATGGACTAATGAGGATGTGGTAAAATGGCTGGATGAATGTGGCCATGGTGAATGTATAAATAAATTTAAACGTCATGATATTGATGGCAAAGCATTGTTGACTATTAGAGAAGATGATTTGAAAAGCCAGGGTATGAATATTGAAAAAATTGGTGATATGAAGAGGCTATATATCAGTATTAAAAAATTACAAAAAGAAAATATGAGTTTATTATTTGAACTTGGACAAATTGAATTATTTTCATCGTCTACTTTTTATTCTCATCATCGACATGAAGTGAGTAATTTTATTTTATTTTTTAAAATATAATTTATTATATAATATTTAATTGTTTTATTATAAAATTCATTTGGATTTTATTTATATTGATTTGATGAGGGATTCAACTGCTGCGTTGAGTATTAAATTTTTAAATTGGAATTTTCACTGCAAAATGTGTCGAATTTATTCGAAATATTTTTAATTGATAAGAATTGTAATGAGAAATTAATTTAAATAATTTATATATTATATTTGATCATTGGATTTTATAGAAATTGCAGATTTTTAATTGTGCTGGAAGTTAATTTTTACTTTATTGAAAAAGAAAATGTAATAAAAGTGAATAAATTTATTTAATTGGATGTTCAATTTGATCAACAAAGAAATGTTCAGATTTAGTTTAATTAAAAGATATTTATTTGAGAGTAATTTTATTTATTCGGAATTAATTTAATGAATTTTTTTAATTTAATCATTCATTCAATGTTATATTTAAATTGGGTTCTTTGATAATATTTTTATTATTTGTTTGCAGTTGCCGAGTGCTACTTCAAACAATGACAATTCAATAGAACATGAATTTTATTCTGCATCTATTTCTGATGATGGTCACGCGTCTCAATTACCTCCTGAAATATGGAAAGCATTTATTAGCCTTGGATACTTATTTATTGTAACGTGGATAACGGCATTTGTAATGGTTATAGTTCATGATAGAGTACCCGATATGAAAAAATATCCACCATTACCGGATATTTTTCTCGATAATGTTCCACATATACCGTGGGCGTTTGATATGTGTGAAGTAACTGGAACACTACTATTTGCAATATGGTTAGTTGTTCTCATATTTCACAAATATAGGTGAGTTCAATTAAAATGTAATTAGAATCTTCTTCCTCAAATGATAAAAATAAAACGACACTTTTGAACTGAAACAGATAAATAATTTGGAGTAATAAACTTTTCTTTTTTTTATTTCATGATAAAATTAATTTATAAAATTCAATTATTAATTCAGGGCAATTTATTTATCTGATTTATGTTTATTAATTGTTGTATTATGAACGTTTTGATTGGAATTCAATCAGTGGCATGAAAAAGTCAGTTTTGAAAAAAGGGATGGATAATTAAAAAAATTTATATAATGAGTAATTGTTTATTCATTTATGTACGTGATGTCATAAAACATTTTTCAAAATTATCGGTATTTTTGGACTTCTAACTATTTATAAAAATAATGAAATTCGGCTTTTTCATAACACATAGGCATTGAAAAAGCTACCCAATGTTTTGAAAGAGCCAAGTTCTTATTACAGGATCGAAATTTTAGATTAACAAAGATATTATTTACTAATAATGTTAAGATATAATTTCATATCTGATATAATTATAAAACGTTTTACATAACGTAAACTCTGGATAAAATATTCACTTAAATCTAATAAATTCTCATGAAATTATCCGTTTGAGATTAATCATTGCAATCTGACTAGGTACGATCTTTTTAAGAACTCATATAATTTTATTTGGTGTATCTGAGTCTGTATCATTATTTATTTTAGATTTCTTAGTAAGAGCTTTTTTGAGGGACCATATAAAGCTAGATTTTTCATCACACTGCAGCCCGGCTCTTTCAAAACATATTTTCCCAAGAAACATAACCTCGAAAATTAGTATGAAGTTAAAGATTTACCTGCAAAATATATATGGTATTAGAAGGCCTAATATATCTATAAAATTATTGTATAATCATATTACTATTAGTTTCGTCCGTACAGACGTCAAAAAACAAATAAAATGAACTCAAAAACTTACTTTTTGACAACGAAATCTTCAATGCGTCGTATATCAACGCCGTTTATTTTTTGATAAATGTTTGTGAACGACATTTGGCTAGTGTTACTATCTTAAAATAATAATACATCCATGATTCGTTCGAAAACTACCGCGTAATTGATAATGGCTCTTTCATGCCACACTTCCCCTATTGATTAAAATAAATTATTAAATCAATTCTATAAATGAAACTAATTAAACATTTTCAGATTTATATTGCTACGAAGATTCTTTGCGTTATCGGGCACAGTTTTTTTGTTGCGATGTGTAACAATGTTGATAACATCGTTGTCTGTACCTGGTGCTCATTTGCAATGTCAACCGCGACCACAACCAGATGATCCTTGGGCCAGAACTGCATACGGTGAATTATATAATAAAATATCAATGGCTTATGTGATATGGAGAGGTGCTGGAATGTCAATACAAGGTGTTAGAACGTGCGGTGATTATATGTTTAGTGGGCACACGGTAGCATTAACAATGCTTAATTTTTTCATTACTGAATGTAAGTTATAAAATTAGATAAATTTATAATTCTTTATAAATTTCTTTTTTATTAATTGTAATTAAATAAAATTTTTTAGATACACAAAGGCAACTATATTTTCTTCATACTTTTACATGGATGCTCAATATGTTTGGAATATTTTTTATTCTCGCAGCTCATGAACATTATTCAATTGATGTGTTTGTTGCATTTTATATAACATCACGATTGTTCCTTTATTATCATACATTGGCAAACAATCAAGCATTGATGCAACGTGATTCTAATAGAACGAGAATTTGGTTTCCATTGTTCAGTTTCTTTGAGTCAACTGTGGATGGAATTGTACCAAATGAATATGAATCACCGTCAGTAATTATTTATAATTTAGTATGTTCATTTAGAGATTTAGGAAATTTTCTTAGGAAACGAATTTATTTTTTAAATTCACAAAATTATGGTAATGACGATCATGATAATATGCAAAAAAAGGGACTATAACGTTGTGACAAATTAGTGTCTCAATTTAAATAAAAAGTTTTAGTATGAAATTATTTTAATAAAAATTTCTATTTAAATTAAATAATTCAACTGTAGGTTAAATAAAAGATTCATAAATTTATATCGATGCAATGGTACAACATGAAATAATATGAAAGACGATAAAGAAAAAAGAAATTAACCATTTGCTATTTTTATAAGAAAAAAAAAAATAAATAAAAAAAGAAAGAACACAAAATATTTATTATAAATAAATTATCAGCTGTGCAATTTCTGATATACTCAAATGTTTATATTGCAAAATAGAGACTGTATAATTAACTTATGACTGATTTAATTCATAAAATTAATGTCAGTACTCGACATAACCTAAGATTTTTTCATTTTTATTTTAATGGGGAAATTCTATGTAAAAAATTATTATTAATTATCTTAATAATGTTGTAAATTTACAATTATGTCTACGCCATACTTCGTTATTGATTATAAATTGAAAATATTTTGGAATTTATATTAATATTCTACATTTATTTTATTTTTAATATAATTTATTTCATACTATTAGAATATCTCAACAATTATCATATCAACTAATATAATAATACATAAACTTTTATTACATTAATTATAAAAAAATCTTTTCTCATAAAACATTGACAAAAGTTTTGAAAAAAAAAATTTCTAAAAATTTTTCTTAGTAATTTAAAATGTTTAAAAAAATCATATAAATTGAATTTATATTCAGAAAAAAAAAAAACAAAATGAAATAACAGATAAATTTATTTTATTCATACAATTGGAATTGATTATTTATTACAAAATGTTGATTCAAGAACTTTTTTGCTATCTATAAAATTATTCGAAGTCAGGTTTACCCGGTCCACATTAATGAAAATAACCTATAATTATTCATAGTATACACGGATAAAATTCCAATATGGCGATTACAAGCAAACGCGAATAGCAATCTCGATATATTCATACCAACTGGAAGTTTTTTCTATCGCTTCACCAGTCATGGCAAAGAACAACCCAACAATATGGATTACATACATTCGTTCGTGAGGACGTTTCTAATGTTAATGTTGGGCTCGACGAACAGGGGAGACGAGTATGTTGTTGGTTGCTTACTTTCGGAATATCGTTTACCATTTATGGGATCAACATGAGTTTCTACGATGTTCCCGAGAGAAAATCCCATAGATCGTCATGCGCTTTCCTCACTTACTCATGACAAATAGGAAATAAACAAAGCACACCTCGCATGTATCGATCGATCGATGCAATTCTTTTGCCTTTTAATATTTTTTTTCTATACTCCATTTATTTATTTTTCCAATTCTCTTTCCAAACATACAAAAAAATTGTTCACTATCTCATGATTTTAAGGGGGGGACAAGGGTCAGCGATATCCTTTTTTAGATAGATTTTTTTTTTACAGAGTAAAAGTAAAACGAAGGATTTTTTCTTGTTTTGATTACAACTCATTTTTTAATTAACAATAAAAAGAAGAATTTTTGGCAAAAATCAAAATTTAAATCTGAGTTATTTGATTGCATTTTTACCAAACATTCAAAAATTAATATTTTTTTGATTCCTTCGTTCAAATACAAGATAAAATTATGTATTTACTAAAGAAATCCCTTTGGTTCTTTTAATTTCAGATTAAGCAATCCTGACTATCGCATGGGAACTTTTTTTTTTAAGTGACTCAGTTCTCACTACTACCACTGGCTGAATTTCCAATATTTTTTTATGAAAATTGAAAATCTAGAAGAATATTCTCAAGATAATGCTTTATACTATACGATAAGTTTAAAAACATAAATAAATAAGGTATTCTGTAAAAAAAATCACAGAAATATATTTTTTTTCGGTATCTGTTTTCCCCCTTAATAAAAATTCATCGATTCCACTACATAACCTCAAAAACGATGTCATCAATATGAATGATTTATAATAGGCATCAAATGACAACTTACACTGCCATATTCAACAAAGCTAAATCTATTCTAGTTCAGTTATAATTAAACTTAACTTTCCCCACCGACGCGTTTCGTTGTTGAAACGAATGATCGTTTTCTTTACAGTAAAGTCAACGTACTTGACGTGTTAGTTAGACATTTGTTACCCAGTGTATAATCTCATAATATATCTCACAATATTTTTTGTTTCTTTTGCTATTATACTTTGGTTATTTTGTCTAGTTATAATTACACACAAAGAAATATTATCTAAAAATATCAGGAGAATGGAGTCTGATCATAAGCTTGGTGTATGCGCAATTTGTAATAAAATTGCGAGTCTTAGATGTACTGGATGTAAAAATCAATTTTATTGCAGCACATCACATCAACGTGATGATTGGAAATGTCATAAATTAATGTGTCGTGCATGGAAAATTGAAGAAAATAATGAACTTGGCAGACATCTTGTAGCAACAAGAGATCTCAATTCTGATGATTTAATTATTTCTGAAGCGCCAATTGTTTGGGGACCAGCGCCACATTCTGATAAATTTGTTTGCGTTGGTTGTGGCAGTACAAATGTTGCTGTAAGATGTCCAGGATGTTCTTGGTATGCATGTAAAGTCTCATGTGATGGTCTTGTTGATGATAATCGTCATGGAATAGAGTGTAAAATACTTGCAAAAGCACGAATAATTCCAAAATGTGATTTATTACTTATTTTACGAATAATTTTATTGTTTAAACGCAATTCAAAACGTTGGTTAAATTTATCAATCCTCCAAAGTCATGTAACAAAACGTGGTATTAACACAGAAGCATTTGAAGAAACTGAAAATGTTATTCATCAGCTTGAACCAATTTTAAATACTTTATCTATATCAAGAGAAATTGTGGAAAATATTTGTGGATTGATTGATGTTAATGCTCTGGAAACAAATCCACCTGAAGGATCATCAGCTATTTATCAGACTGCGTGTCTTTTAGAGCATCGTTGTCTTGCAAATACACGTCATAGTTTCACAATTGATAGTAAAGGACGACCGAAAATAATTGTTACTGCCGCTAAACCTATTAAAAAGTAAGTTGAATTTTATTTGTAATATGTTAATACCAGCTGACCCGGCAAATGTTGTTTTGCCATATAAATTATTTCTAGTGAATATATTGGTAGTTAAATTATTACTATATGTATATATTTATATATTAGGATTTTTTTTTCTCGGAACTAGGCTTAAAAGTTTTGTTTAGGTTGAAGAATAAGTCCCTGAGAATATGAGCTCTTAATATCAATTCTTTGTTACTTTTGAATTTTATAACTCGTAGACAAATGAATATTATAAAATGCGGAATATATATTTTCGTAGGAAATTAAACGCTCTACAAAAAAGGTCTCTTGTGGTTAATCGATTACTCTAACCATTCAAAAGATATTCGCATTCATGTCTTGAATGGATAAATTTGAATTATTTATTAAAACACTTGAAATCAGTACGCAGGGATTCGAATGCGAATATCTTCTAAATGAATAGAGTAATTGAATAACCACAAGAGACCTTTTTTGTAGAGCGTTTAATTTCCTATAAAAATATGTATTGATCATTTGAATTCATCCATTGGTTCGTAAGCTACAAAATTCTAACGATAAAAACAAAAATTTTCCCATGGAAAAAATTCTTATGGAAAATAGAAAAGTGCGATGAGCTCTATCTTAATATTAAAATTAAGAGCTCATATTTTCGGGGACTTATTTTCCGACCTAAACGAAACTTCTAAGCCTGGTTCCAAGTAAAAAAAGTTGCTTTTTTTTTAATCACCGTAATATAAATATTACTTTATATGTATATGACAAATGTTGTTTTGCCATTTAAATTATTTCTTGTGAATATGTCGGTAGTTAAATTATTACTATATATATTATTTGTTTATTTGTTTATTATAAAAAAATATAAAAATATTTGGTAGTTAAAAAAAAAAAAAAAAAAAGAAATTATTACAGTACTAATATCGCTATTAAAAAGTGAGGGTTGGTGATAGAAGGGTAAAAATTAAGAGTTATATGTACTTTCAATGTCAAATCATAAAAAAATAAAAATAAAAAATTTTGTCTGAATAATAAAAAAAAATTTTTTTGGGGTGGGCCACCCTTATTACTTAGGGGTATAAAAATATAGCTTACGACCTATTCTCAGACCTACCGAATATACACAAAAAATTTCATAAAAATCGGTCAAACACTGTGACACGATAATTTTATACATATAAAATTTTTTTTAATGTATAAACAAATAATATTATTAATTTTCAGGGGTGAACACTTCAGTACGACTTACACTCATGTTCTGTGGGCAACTCGAGCACGACGTGAACATCTTCTTGCAACTAAATACTTTGCTTGCTGTTGCGATCGATGCAAAGACCCAACTGAATTGAATAGCAACATTGGAACGTTGAAGTGTCCCTGCGGTCCAGGTCTCATTTTAGCTAAAGATCCATTAGATATGAACACCGAGTGGTCGTGCAATTCATGTCCTGGTCAGCTTAATTAATTATTCTCATCGATGATACAACTTTGGATTTAATATTAATTTTTTTCATTTATCTAAAATGTCATCAGGTGTTTTAACTTCAATGGAAGTTCATCAATTAACTGAGAGACTTGGTGAGGAAGTTGAAAATGCTATGACAACTGCTAAAGCAACTGTACTTAGTGATTTATTATCTAGGTATTTATTTAAAAGAAAAAATTATTCAATTTTTATATTTTAATTTTCTTTTTTTTCTTTGTGTTATTTTAATTTAATATTTCATTTCAGATTGTCAGTACTATTACATCCAGGACATCAGCATTGCATTGCCGTTAGTCACTCCCTCATTCAATTGCTATCCCCTGAAGACCCAAAGAAACTTGAATTGTGCAAACATATCCTCAATACGACCTCGATTCTTGATCCTTATGGTACACGACTTGCTTTATATACAGCAGTTGCATTGCGAGAACTTGCTGCGTGTTCGAGTGAAGACAAGAAACTCTATTTGGAACGTGCAATTTATTTGCTCAAGCACGAGCCACCACACAGTCCTGGTGATGAGCTTCGAAAACTTATAGAAATACAATTATCTAAATAATATTTATGATTGAAATTAATTTTATTTTTGTATATTAATATTTATATTAGGGTGTGCCATTTTTAGGCAACTTTATTTTTCATGGAAAAAACAAGCTGCAAACTCACTGGACGGTGGAAGAAAAAGTTTGATCGAAGCGGAGCTCTTAGTTTTAATATTTAGAGGTGTCTGTTTATAATTTTCCATTTTCCCTTTGAATAACATGAGAGAAAAAATTTTATTTTTTTTATTATTGTAGCTCGGTATTTGCGCATCATAAAAATAAGCGAATGGCATATTTTTGTAGGGAATTGAACGCTCTACAAAAAAGGTCTCTTACACTTTTTTCATAAAGACAGCCATTTTAAAGATATTCAAACCCAAAGTTCCAAATGTATGAAATTTTGACTTTTTTTGTTATTAAATCGATACTAATTATTTTATTATTGTAATAAAAAAACACTTCAATAATTGTAGTTACATTGCTTAATTTTGTTTAGACAGCATAATTTCTATTGCTTTGAAATAATAATAAAATTTATTTAACATAAGTTATAAATAATTTTTTTTATAGTAAATAAAATAAAGAAAAAAAAATATCTGACACGTGAGTATTTTTTTTTTTAGCTTTACGATAATATTAGCATACTAAAACCAGTTTTCCGATTGAAAATAATTTTTAAGACAATTATAAAGTGATTAGTATCGATTTAATAACAAAAAAGTCAAAATTTTATACATTTTGAACTTTGGGTTTGAATATCTTCAAAATGGCTGTCTCTATGAAAAAATTGCAAGAAACCTTTTTTGTAGAGCGTTCGATTCCCTACAAAAATATGCTATTCACTCATTTTTATGATGCGCGAATGCAGAGCTACAAAAATCCAAAGAAAAAAAATTTTCTTTCCCATGTTATTCAAATGAAAAAACCAAAATTACGAACAGTTCTGTTTTGAACACGCTTCTTCTTTCACTATCCAGTAAGTTTTCAGTCTGTTCCTTTGATAAAAAAAAAAGTTGCGTAAAAAAGGCACCCCCTAATTTATACATAATGTAACAATAATATTTCAATTTAATAAATGATTTTAATTATAATTATTTCATCCAATAGCATAAAATATTATTAAACATATAATTCGTAATCAATAGTTATTAATTATTATATGGACTACGTGGTACAATTGCACTTGCAGTAAAACTTGCTTCTTTAATATTTTGCGATTCATAATTAATAATCGGCATCGAACGCTTCCAAATGCAGCACAGAGATTTAATCCACTTCACCAATGAAAGTGATTCATTGAGAAATGCATAAAGAAACGGATGTATACTTGCATTAAATAGCGATAATGTCGTTAGAATAACTTGTAAATTCCACCAAAAATTACCAGTCGTTTCAACATATAATTTCACAAGTAAAAATAACCATTGTGGTAATCTACAAATGGCAAATATTATTATTAATATTAATATAACACGAACGGTGCGACGTTTTCGTATAATGTGCGTTGGTATCGTTGTATTTTTCTTAACAAAAGCCATTTTATATTTCCCAACATTCGTTGATGCTGTAAATAAAAATAAAAAATTATAAATTTCAGCTAAAAAAAAAAAACACAAAATAAAATTTTAAATTATAAAATAAAATAAATTCATGCGTTATTTATATACATATAAAGATAATTTTTATTGTAATTACCAGTTGAATCATCCTGACACATTGACAATCGATTATTAATAAATTTATCACCTGGTGATTTGCGATTAAAAATATTCAATGCCAAAAGTAAATGAATGAGAATAAAAATTGCACCAAGAGGAAGAAAAATAACGGCAAATAATGCTGTATAAATAATTATAGCTGCATTACGATCAGTCAAACACAATGTTCCTCTGTATCAAAAATAAATTTAAATACAATCAATGAATTAAACTAAACAAATTTATAATTAGAAATACGTAGAAAAATTATCAATAATATTTAATTTCTTTTAAAAATATAATTTAACATACGTGTAAGATGTGGAATTGTTTATAACAAGAAGCTTTTGTGGAGTATAAATATTTAACACTGGATAAGCAGCACCAGCAGCAACAGACCAAATAATTAAAACTGTTGCAATTGTTGAAATCCAACTGGGACCTTTGGACAATGGATATTTTGATTTAATAGCAGCATAACGATCAATTGCAATTCCCCCAAGTTGCAATGATCCAACTAACACTGCAATCGTTTGAATATATGGAATAATGGCACATGATAAATCAGACAAACTCCAAAGTAATGTTCTATGACCAATCATTGATAAAATATTTATTCCAGATGATCCTAATAAAAGTAAATCTGCCAATGCCATAGACAATAATGAACAGCGATAAAATGGTTTGAAGTATGTATTATTGCCATTGACATAACAAATACGAAACAATACTCCAACATTGCTGATAAATCCAACAATCACCAGAGGCCAAAGTATCACTTGAAACATCAAACGAAATTCATCTGTAAGTACCACTAAATATTCTTCGAACGCACCAAGCATCATTGAAATTGTTCGTTTTCACTTCCGTCTTTAAGATTTTTATTTTGATTTTAAGTCACTCTCTAACAACTGATTCTCTCTCAACTTGCCAAAGCTATGCTATTGAAACATTACTAACATAAACGCCAAAGTCTTAAAATAGATGAGACGTTGGTGTGTGCTTTTCACTTGAGTTAAATATACGAATAAAAATTAACTGCACGTTATGTATTTAATTTATCTATTTAATATTACTGAATTTTTCTTCGTTAAATGACATTCAATGTTTTTGATATTGATATCAATATTGGCGTTCGATGGCATATGGTTATTCTAGATGATAATATTTCACACTTCATGCATCGATAAACAATAATATCAAACGCGTAATTTTTTTTATGTATCAAAAGATCTAATTAAAATACGAGGATTTAATTAATGAATTAATAAGAAAAATGGACAAAGTATAAAAATACATTTCCAATAAGGTGGAAAAAAAAAACAATAATATTAATTATCATTCTCATATACAATTTGTAATATTTATCTATACATACATTCACACATTCGTACAAACTTACAAAGAAATAATATTCAGTCATTATACGCAAAACATTTTTATATACAAATATAGGAAGAAAAATTGTGTGTTTTAACTATTTTTTCTTCATCATGGATGACAAGATCGTCGTGTACGAATGTCAATTAATGGATATGACAACGATTGTCCATGAACTTGAGCAATAATCTGAACTAAATAAACTTTTCCTGGTTGTAATCTATTGATGGTGAACGGCAGGACTTTATCAGGTGGATTTATTTTTTCTTCACATTGTTCAAATGTATATTCTGATCTACGACGACGATGAAGTCCACATTGATCTGGAATACTTGTAATACCAGATGTTGATGATGATCCACGTAATTCACGTACAAGTACGCAATATTTAGCAGCACCAGCTGGTTCAATTCCCACTGTTACTTCATGACACTTTCTCATTGATCGAAATTCTCGTGGGGTACTGTTTGATGGCACCTGTACTTCAAGAATTATATATATTTTTTTTTTCAATAAAATTACTGAATTAATCAACGTTGTATAGGGAAAGAGTGGCATGAAAGAGAGTCAAGTTTTGAAAGAGCCATTATTATTTACACGGTAGTTTTCGAACGAATCATGGATGTATTATTATTTTAAGATAGTAACACTAGCTAAATGTCGTTCACAAACATTTGACAGTTTATCAAAAAATAAACGGCGTTGATATACGACGTATTGAAGATTTCGTTGTCAAAAAGTAAGTTTTTGAGTTCATTTTATTTGTTTTTTGACGTCTGTACGGACAAAACTAATAGTAATATGATTATACAATAATTTTATAGATATATTAGGCCTTCTAATACCATATATATTTTGCAGGTAAATCTTTAACTTCATACTAATTTTCGAGGTTATGTTTCTTGGGAAAATATGTTTTGAAAGAGCCGGGCTGCAGTGTGATGAAAAAGCTAGCTTTATATGGTCCCTCAAAAAAGCTCTTACTAAGAAATCTAAAATAAATAATGATACAGACTCAGATACATCAAATAAAATTATATGAGTTCTTAAAAAGATCGTACCTAGTCAGATTGCAATGATTAATCTCAAACGGATAATTTCATGAGAATTTATTAGATTTAAGTGAATATTTTATCCAGAGTTTGCGTTATATAAAACGTTTTATAATTATATAAAATATAAAATTATATCTTAACATTATTAGTAAATAATATCTTTGTTAATCTAAAATTTCAGTCCTGTAATAAGAACTTGGCTCTTTAAAACATTGGGTGGCTTTTTCAATGCCTATGTGTTATGAAAAAGCTGAATTTCATTATTTTTATAAATAGTTAGAAGTCCAAAAATACCGATAATTTTGAAAAATGTTTTATGACATCACGTACATAAATGAATAAACAATTACTCATTATATAAATTTTTTTAATTATCCATTTCCTTTTATATTATTTATCGCTTTTTTCAAAACTGGCTCTTTCATTTATGCCACTCTTCCCCTCATAAATTAATTTACCTCTGGATATATTATCGAGCCTTCCTGCGTTGCCAATACTTTAACTGATGATACTTTTATTAATTCTTGGGGTGTTGCGTATATTCCAAGTGTGTAACGTTTTCCAGGTTGTAATGCTGGAGCTTTTAGTAATGCATGACCCACAACTTCTTTTTTCTGTGAATGAAATATTTTTTAAATTCATTTGTCGCATTTATTTTACTGATTTCAATTTTTTTTTTTCGTTAATAAATTGAGGAATTAGGAATGACGATGATTGACTGGTTGAATAATTGATTGATGGATTATTAAGATATTTATTAAGACAGTATCCTGATTTAGAAGGCTCCAAAAATCGATTTTTTTTTCATTGCTTAAATCTATTTTTAATATATTTAAGAATATGTAAATTTTAATAATCAATAAAGTAATTTGAAAAATTTGCTAGATTTGCTTATTTTTTTTCCTTCAAAAAACGCTTTTTTTTAGGCTTTCGAAATTAGGATTCTGCTTTAAAACAATTCAAAAAAATTAGAAAAGAAAAATTAAAAATACCTGAATTATTCCACTCGGTCCACGAAGTTTTGCTTTAACAATTCCGCCACCACAAGGTAAAACATGAAACTCAGTAGTTCCATTATACTGGGGTCGATATTGAAAATTCATAAAACCATCATTTTTCCGAAGATTTGCAGTAGTATAACGACCATTTTTCAAAACTTGCGCAGGTGTACGTCGGAATTTAAATGTCTCTGTCGATATACGTATCGAAACATTATTCCGCATGCTCACCTAAATAAACAATTGATAAACATACACAATTTACATTATTAATTACAGAAAAAAAAAATAAATATAAACACTGAAAGGAAAATCCAGATAAACTAAATATCAAACATTTATATAAAATAAATATTATAAATATCTAAAATAAATATTGGCTTTAACTGATTTTTCTTTCCAGTATCTACATTAGGTTGTGCCATTTTTAAGCCACTTTTTTTTTTTTCAAAAAAAAAAAAACAGGCTTAAAGCTTACTGGACGATTTAAAATTTAACATTTTTCATTTAAATAACATGGGAAAACAATTTTTTTTTCTTTGGATTTTTTTAGCTCGGTATTTGCGTGGCATAAAAATAAGCGAATAGCACATTTTTGTAGGGAATTGAACGCTCTACAAAAAAGGTCTCTTACACGTTTTTCATAGAGACAGCCATTTTGAAGATATTCGAACTCAAAGTTCAAAATGTATGAAAATTTGACTTTTTTGTTATTAAATTGATACTAATCACTTTATTATTATCTTAAAAATTATTTTCAATCGGAAAACTGGTTTTAGTGTGCTAATACTTTCGTAAAGCTAAAAAAAAAAATACTCACGTGTCAGATATTTTTTTTCTTCATTTTATTTACTATAAAAAAAATTATTTATAACTTATGTTAAATGAATTATATTATTATTTCAAAGCAATAGAAATTATGCTGTCTAAACAAAATTAAGCAATGTAATTACAATTATTGAAGTGTTTTTTATTACAATAATAAAGTGATTAGTATCGATTTTAATAACAAAAAAGTCAAAATTTCATACATTTTGAACTTTGGGTTTGAATATCTTGGGAATGGCTGTCTCTATGAAAAAAATGCAAGATACCTTTTTTATAGAGCGTTCGATTCCCTATAAAAATATACTATTCGCTTATTTTTATTATGCGCAAATGCCGAGCTACAAAAATCCAAAAAATAAAAATTTTTTTCCCCATATTATTCAAAAGAAAGAGGCTTCTTTTTTCACTACACATTAAATTTTTAGCCTGTCTTTTTATTAAAGAATAAACGATTCCTAAAAATGGCACACTCTAGTCCACATATAATTGAAAAATAAAATCAAACTGTGCAAGATACAAACCACGTAGAGAGTAAAATCGTACGTCGTGTTATATTTCATTCCATGAAACGTAAGACGAGTTTGATTGATACAGTGAAGACCTTCTGGCACACCACGATGCTGATGTTCCTTGGTGTAACCACTTCGTTTCATCGGTCGTGAGTGAGTTGTCAATACACTTTGTGCAGCACAAAGTGTTGGTGGATGTACAAGAATTCCTGATGTCACAGCCAAACAATACACCGACAAATGTGGATCCAAATGTGGACTAACAAAACAAATAATAAATTCTCTTAATATTAATTCTTTCATAATTATTTTCATACAATCAATAATAATTATCAATATCAATAATATATATATTTATACTTTTGGCTCCATGAAACAGTCAATCGACGTCGTGTTCTTCGTGGTTGAAATCTCAATACACGATGTCTTTTTCCTTTCCTACTTTCATACGACACTGGATAATGATCTAGAGTACTTGAGGTCGCATAAAGCAACACCGTCTTCGGCAATCGATCAATCTTACGTGAGTCTCCTTTGGTTTTTATCTCAAGTCTGTACAGTCCAGCACGTACACGTGGAATCGTAAAGTTCTGTGCTTCATCACCTTCGTAACTGAATAACGGTGATCCAGGAATGAGCGCGTTCACGGGCCATCGTGTCAACGCTGATATAACAAACAGGAAAGCCATTCACGTTAAATAATATCAAAGAGTGATAAAATTAAATTTAAACGATTTCGCGCACTTCTCATCAACATGTATCAATATTTTTTATGCATAAATGCATATATTAAGCCGGTGAATATACGTTTATATATGGATATTGATGGATATGTTGACATAAGATCGTATCAGTTGCCCTCATTTTCATTCGCACATTTTGATATTATTTATTAATTTATAATGGGATGTGTTCGTGTGTGTGTGTGTATGTGTGTGTTATGTGTTGGTAAATGAGATCATTTCAATGCACTGAATGAATTTTATGTTAATATTTATTATGTTGATTTTTGCTTTTTTGTTTTATTTTTTATTTTGTCATTGGAAGGAGAGATGTAGAGTTTGATTTTTAATTTATGATTTTGAAAAAAGGGAGAAAATTATTGTTTATGAGTGATGAAATTAACTGGGTTTAGTTTTTTATAGTGAGGAGATTTTTATGTGGAAAAATAATATTTATAAATCGATGAAAAAATTATATTTTTATTTATTTTAGTTATTTTTTTTAATGGTTTGCTTTTATTTGCGTAATAGAATTTTTCCTGAACTCAAATTCGTATAGAAATTTTCTATTTCAAAATTAGTAGAAATTTTATTAGACTGGAATAAGTTGACAAATTTTCATTTTAAAATTAGCAGACATTTTCTTAAATTAAAATTTGCACAAAGATTTGTCCTTCAAAATTAGTAGAAATTTTCTTAAACTGAAATTAGCATAAGAATTTTTTTTTAAAAATCAATAGAAATTTTCCTAAATTGAAATTAGCAGGAAAATGCTAACTCTAAAATTAGCCAAAATTTTCATAAACTAAAATTCAGATATGAATTTTCCCTTCAAAATTCGTGAAAATTTTCCCTTCGAAATTAGTAGAAATTCCCCTAAACTGAAATTAGCACAAAAATTCTCATTCAAAAATTAGCAAAATTTTTCCCAAATTGAAATTATCACAAAAATTTTCCCAAACTAAAATTTACATAAGAATTTTCCCTTCAAAATTAGTGAAAATTATCTTAAATTAAAAATTTTCCCTTCAAAGTTAGTAAAAATTCCCCAAAACTGAAATTAGCACAAAAATTCTCACTCAAAAATTAGCCAAAATTTTCCTAAACTGAAATTATCACAAAAATTTTTCTAAACTAAAATTTACATAAGAATTTTCCCTTCAAAATTAGTGAAAATTATCCTAAATTAAAAATTTCCCCCTCAAAGTTAGTAAGAATTCCCCAAAACGAAAATTAGCACGAAAATTCTCACTCAAAAATTAGCCAAAATTTTCCTAAACTGAAATTTACATAAAAATTTTCCCTTCAAAATTAGTGAAAATGTCCCTGAACTAAAATTAGCAAAAAAATTCTTTCATAATTAGTAAAAATTCCCCTAAACTAAAATTCACATAAAAATAATAAAAATAAATTCAACATCACAATTGATGGAAAAAACTAAATCTTTAATCACCATTCTACACAAACTTGGACTTACCAGACTCCTCACCACGTCTTTCATCTTGCGGTGGCTCAAATGACGTGACTGTCCACGAGACAACCCCAGCACAAGGTGTAACAATAAGCGTCAACGGATGTCCATCACGATGACTCAAATAATAAAACCTGTAATGATATCAGCTGCATCCAGTGTACATGATACATTATCATACATTAGAATAATCACATAAATGAAACAAAATATTGACAAATACAACTGATGTGCTATAAAAATAATTTTAATTATTAACACACCCGTATGAATTATCATAAATGAATTAAATATTTATTATTAAAACAAGGGGGGTTTGATTGGAATATAAACATAAACAAATACATATAATACGTGGCCCAGTTTATTCCAACGGATGGAAAAAAAAAAATTACTAAAAGAGACTTCTGACTTTATGGGTGGTCCTCCGTCATGAGAGACCGTCTGGCTACTCCTACATAAATATGTATATGGATATATGTATATACTTATATTTATACATATGTGTATGTGTTACTGGTATTTTAACAAATAATAGCCAACACATGGAGGCGGGACAATTTTAATTCAACAGTTCATGATTTTTTTAACAACCCGAAATTTTAAGGAAAATAATATCTATATGTATTTAATGTATATATGGCTTTATGTTTGTATATAACTAATGTATTTGAAGATATATTTGTTATATATATGTAGTGGAGGGTGGGGTGAAGTGACGTGTCGTTAAAAAAATTTTTTTAATATTTTTTTTTGTGGTTTTTTATTGATTGAGTGAATTTAATTTTTTGGAAGAAATTTTATTTGTTGTTTAATTTTAGATTATTGAGGATAATAATTGGAGATTGTTGGTGAGGCTTTTGTGTGGATATTAAGGGGTTTGTTTGGTTGATTTATTTAGAATTAAAGTTGGAAGATTTGAATTTGTTTAATAAATAAATAAAATTGATTTTGAAATAAAACGACAGAATTTTTTTTTTTTGTTGTATTTTAATGTAAATATTTTTTTTTTTTTTAAGTGCTTATTCAAGATGCTTCTGATGGATGAGGAATAATGTTTTGAAGTTCTTAATATTAATTATGAATATTTAAATTTTAATTTCACCAAAAAAATCGTTTTTATTATTTATAATAATGAATTATTAAACAGTTTCATTTTTATTTTATTTAAAAAATAAACGAATTAAAAATTCAACAAACTGTTAAACAAAACAGATATCAAATAAAACAATGAAAATTAATAAATTAATAAAATAAAATTCAGAAATGTGAAAAAAAAAATATTTAAAAAATTCTTAAAAAAATTTTTATTCGTGCACTGATTTAAAAAATATATTTACAAACAGATAAATAAATAAATTTTGTTTGAACTAACACTCTACATATTCAAATCCTCAATTACTAAATGAATAAAAATTATTTAAACTAAATCCCCAAAAAAAAAAAAAAATAAATAAATAAATTTATTTCCAAACATAAATTTTCTCTTTCAGTCTAAACTAATTAATTTTCAATTTTTTCGTGTTCACAATTAGCCAAATTTTAACCATTCCCACATACAATTTAACAACATTAATAAATAAATAAATAAATAATTAATTAAGTTGTATAATTACACAAAAAAATAATAAAAAATCTCAAGGAAGTTGAAGTGTAAAATAATCAAAAAAAACTTAAAAAAAAAATATAAAAAAAATAAATTACATACACATATCCCATGAAGTAATTTGTATACGTATAGATAGATAGATATATATATATATATTTAATACATATGTATAGTCACAGTGAAGTCGTAATTTTGGTAGAATTGTGCACGTGTGCGCGGTTTGCTATTGTAAAATTAGCGTTGGAGACACAATGCCGGCGTCGCGGCGTCTGGGGTCGTGTTCACGACCCCCATGTGCTAAATTCAGCGACGGTGGACGCCCGTCTCGACGACGAGTGAAACACGCGTTGAGAATTTTGTCATCCAAATGCGCGCACGCACAGACATACGCAAATATACATATGTAAAAAAAATTTTAAATCGTCGCGAACGTAAAAGAATAAAAAAATCTGTCTATTAAAACAAAAATAAAAATAAAATAATATCTAAAACACATGATAAAAAAATTATCGAGTATTAAAATTCATGAAAGCATTAATGAGCATACGAATTAAATTATTAAATGTATAAAATAATTAAATTATTAATTATTAATGAATATAAAAAAATAAGAAAATTTTTCTATTGAAATAAAAATGAAAATAAAAATATATTCAAAATATAAAATAAATAAATTATGGAGCAATTAAATTCATGAATGTATAAATGAACATACAAATTTATTTATTGAATATATAAATTCATTTGTTTATTAATAATAATTAATAAATTTAAAAATATGAAAAAATAAAAAAATTCGTTTATTGAAATAAAAATGAAAATAAAAATAAAAATATATCTAAGACACAAAATAAAAAAATTATCGAGTAATAAAATACATAAAAGCATTAATGAGCATACAAATTAAATTATTAAATGTATAAAATAATTAATTTATTAATTATTAACAAATTTAAAAGAATAAAAAAATTCATCTATTGAAATAAAAATGAAAATAAAAATAAAAATACATTTAAAACACGAAACAAAAATATTAACGAGTATCAGAATTCATAAAAGCATAAATGAACATTCAAATTAAATTATTAAATAAATAAAATAATTAATCTATAAATTATTAACGGATATAAAAAAATAAAAAAATCCCTATCGAAAAAAAAAAAATGAAAATAAAAATAAAAATATATCCAAGACACAAAATAAAAAAATTATCGATTAATAAATTTTATAAAAGCATAAATGAACATACAAATAAAATTATTAAACACATAAAATAATTAATTCATGAATTATTAATGATCAGAAAATAAATAAAAATAAAAATATATCTAAAACATGAAACAAAAAATAATAATCGAATAATAAAATTCATAAAAGAATAAATATACAAATTAAATTACTAAACACATAAAATAATTAATTAAATAATTATTAACTTACTTGGATACATTGCCAGGTTGAAGTTTCGCCGGAATTTGATATTCAGGATAAAGCATATCAGTTTTATTAATATTTTCCGCCCTTGTACGAGAATTTCCCGTTAATGCTTGACGAATTTGTAGTGCGTCTTCACCCCTTGCACCCCCCTGATTTTTTCGTTGCGTTAATATAATCATCACAATTACAATTAACCGCGTATCAAAAAACATTTTATCAAAATAATAAATATACAACAATCAAACATAAAAATAAATAATTAATTAAATCTATCAAGTAATATTTAATACTCAATATTAACTTAAATATTTGAATAATAAAATTAATAAAATAAATAAAAAGTAAAATCCTTCATAAACGATGAAATAAAATTATAAATAATACATTTAAAATAAACAATAAGACACACTTTGGATTTGATAAATATATTTATTTATATAATTGAATTAACTTTGAAATTATTATTTTCTTGACTGTCGTTGTCAAAGGACTGAATGTGACTGAGAAGGTTGGTGTGTGGTAAATGATCAAGGCGAAAGTAGTCGACAAACCCCTTCTTAATACCACTCACGATGGGCAAGAGACGAAAGACGTACAACAGTAATATGACGTTATACTATCCCTCGTGTGCGAGTACTAACTGCAGCACACACGTTGCGGTGAATAATACCATCAAAGACCCCACTGTATTTGTGTGTGCATGTCCCAAGACGCGCGCCTCTTCTCCTATATTATACTGGGTGTTAGATAAAGAAAAATTCTAAAGTGGCCCCTCACTTCATCCACTAAGGAGGGAGAATGTGGCGTCAGAAAATAGATTTTCAAAAATTATTAGATACGTATTTTTCGATTTTTTCATTTAATTTATACATTATGAGATTTTTCTCTGTTCTCATCTTTCTATAACACCCTGTATATACACTCAAAGACGAACCTTTAAATGTAATTCATACCCAAAACCCACACAGACATTCATCTTAATAGAAAATACACAAATGCGTTTAAGAAAAAAATTTTTAACTTACAGAAAAATTAAAAGAAAAAATTATTTCTTTAAATACGAGTTTATAAATTATTAATTATGGGAGATTTGTTGATATATTTATATAAATAGGTTTGATATATTCTATAGAAAGTATAACAATTGTTATAATTGATGATTAATTCAGTTGAATAATTTTAATTGCGATAAAAAATAAAATAGA
The DNA here is from genome assembly GCA_918226075.1 of Microctonus brassicae. NCBI lineage: Eukaryota > Metazoa > Arthropoda > Insecta > Hymenoptera > Braconidae > Microctonus > Microctonus brassicae. The sequence goes on along the minus strand of OW445485.1, from coordinate 5,596,881 downwards.
CGAGTTAAAGAATTTAAATAAAAATTTTTATTTTGTTTTTTTGTTTGTTATATGCAATGGGATAATTTCTTGTGTTTATATTTGTTTAAAATATATATGTGTGTGCGTGTAAATGTATGTATGTGTATAATTTGAATATGAATTTGTTATTTTTAGGGAGAAAATTTCGAATGGAAATAAATTAAGGGGGAAACTTGCCGCGCACGCGTCTGATATTTCTTCGTTGGATATAATCACTCAGTGTCACGCGAGGATGAGGGTCCTGGGTTTGTATAAAAGACAAAGAATGCTAAAGACTGTGAGAGAGAAAGAGGAAGGTGAATAAAAAAATAAATAAATAAATAAATAGCAAAGAATAAAAGCAAAAAAAAAAAATAAAATAAAATAGAAAACAAAAGAGATATAAAAATATCAACCACTTTTGGATTTCTCATAACGATAGTAGTCAAGTTTTAAAGCATCTTTCCTCCTCTTTTGCCACTCATCAGTTAGTTTAAAGTTTAAATATCGACGTGAGGTGGATGGTATATATCTCAGGCAATTTAAAATTCGAAAAAACGTGGGAAGCCAAAAAGGCGCGCGCACAGGTACCCGAAGAAATTCTCATTTATGGTTTATCATAAATTTATATTCATGAACTTTTTTGAGCGGGGCACTTTTTACGAGCTGCCGGCCTACGTCTCCATTTTAAAATCTCCGCCATTGTACATTCACTCTTTCTCTCTCATCATCATCATTATCATTATCATCATTTTTATCATCTTTATCTTTATTTTCTTCAACATGTAACTTTATTAAATATTCTCATGCCTCAATGGTAAGTATTTATATTTATTTACATACATATGTATATATATCATGATTACAAATATACAGTTCAAATTAATTGTCAAAACACTACGGAATTAAACAGACAAGTGTCTGTTACTCCTTAAGTAGTTACAGCACTTCACTTGTCAGACGAGGACGCCACTGCTTGGTCGATTTTACATAACCAAAAAAAATCCAAAAATCATCTTCCATCCCCTTCATACCAAAGTACTAAACACAAAAAAAAATCCAAACCCACCTAAAAAAATAAAAAAAATTCACACAAATAAAATAACACTAATAAATTTTCCTAAAAAAATGTCAAGATACAGGATAAAAATTCGATATTTTCTTTCCATTACACAAGAAAAATAGTGCTAAACGTCAGAACTAAAGTGCCTAAGTCATGGGAATATTATATATATATATATATGTATAAATGTGGGGAAAAAAAAAGTTTGTGTATTGTAAGAAGGAAGAAGAAGAAGAAGAAGAAAGAAGAGATGCGCGCGCCCGAGTTTCACGGTACGACCAAGATGATGACAGCGGCTCGCTCAGGTGGCAGGCCGATAAATCATGGCCCGCGGTGTGGGAACCTGCCTATATACCTTATCCCCCCACCCCCCTACCCTCTTGCCCCCCCATACCCACCCTACTGTCTTTAACTTCCCCACTTTTCTCCACAGTCGCGTCATGCATCGAGAGAAAAGCCTCAACGTTTTCTTTTTCAATGACGTGACAACTATAATTATAACTGTAAACAAATAGTTAGATTTTTATATTTAAATAGATATATATGTGTATTAGGGTGTGCCATTTTTAGGTAACTTTTGTTTTTTTTTTTATTATAAAAATGGGCTGAAAATTTTGTGGATTATTTAGAGGTTGCTCTTTGTAATTTTGGTTTTTCTGTTTAAATAATATGGAAAATTTTTTTTTGGATTTTTTTTTAGCTTCGAATTTGAGTATTATAGGGATGAGCCTATGGGGTATTCTTATAGGGAATCGAACGCTCTATAAAAAAGGTGTCTTGCATTTTTTTCATAGAGACAGCCATTTTAAAGATATTTAAATCCAAAGTTCTAACTGTATGAAATTTTGAATTTTTTTTGTTATTAAATCGATACTAATCACTTTATTATTGTAATAAATAAATAGTTTAATAATTGTAGTTACATTACTTAATTTTGTTTAGACAGCATTATTTCTATTGCTTTGAAATAATAATAAAATTCATATTTAATATAAGTTATAAATAATTTTTTTTATAGTAAATAAAATAAAAAAAAAAATATCTGACATGTGAGTTTTTTTTTTTTTAGCTTTACGAAAATATTAGCACACTAAAACCAATTTTCCGATTAAAAATAATTTTTAAGACAATAATAATAAAGTGATTAGTATCGATTTAATAATAAAAAAGTCAAAATTTCATAAATTTTGAACTTTGGGTTTGAATATCTTCAGAATGGCTGTTTCTATGAAAAAAGTGTAAGAGACCTTTTTTGTAGAGCGTTCAATTCCCTACAAGAATATGTCATGAGATTATTTTTGTGATGCACAAATGTCGAGCTACAAAAATCCAAAAAATAAAAATTTTTTTTCAGCCTATTTTTTTGATAAAAAAAAAAAAGTTTCCTAAAAATGGCACACCCTAATGTATACACTCATGTAGTTATGTATTATATATATACACATGTATGTGAAAATGTTTATATTTGTATTGATTTAATGTTTAAACAGTTGCAATGATCAATTTTTAATTTTCTTTACTTCGACGACCCTGAATTATGTAAAAATTATTTTGTGTTTGTTTATTTTTTTTTTTTATTGTTCGTGGGGGTTTTTTTTTTATTCTCATTTTTCATTTGGTTTGTGGGGGGGGGGTATGTGGTGAGTGTGTATGTATTGAATATTGAGGTGAATGAAGAGGAAAATAAATGGAAAGAAGAGAAAAAAAAATTGTGCTTTGGGTTTTTTATTTTTAAGTCTTTAGTTTTTGAATGTTCTGTGACTTTGACGAAGGGAGCAATTCACCGATCGTAAAAGTCGGTGCCCGAGGCTGTCATGAGTGGTCGAATGACTCGTATGTCAGGGCATAAACTTCCATTCGGGCTTTTATGATCGTTTCTTCTTTCCGTTCAACTCTCTCTTATTTACCCGCGCTTTTATGTTTAAGTCAGTGAATGATGTGGGGAAAACCACGGACAAAAGTGTGGATGGGAAAATGAGGGAAAGGAGAGGAATAGTATGAGGAAGAAGTGAGATAGACAAATTGAAAAAATTATTTATTAATTTTTTTTATTGATAATATTTTTAGATATAGTTTTTTAATTAATTAAATGAGCGTTTAAAATCTTTCTTTTTTTTTATTTTATTTTGTTTTGTTTATGAGAGGGAAATTATGTGAGGGTGTTGAATATTTTTGTGGGTTGAAAAACGTCATTTGGTTTATTTAGATATTGTTAATTTTATTTAATAAATTTTTTATATTGGCTGGAAATTTTTATTTATTTATTTATTTTTTTTTTTTCATTTTATGTTACAATTTTATTGTTATTTATTTTCGAAACTTTCACCGAGGATTTTTTTTTTTTTTTTTGGTTATTGATATCTTGTGGTTGATATTAAATTGTTGAGATGATAAAAAAATCAAAAAATATTTAAAAAATCAGCCAAAACCGAAAATATAATTTTCATAATTTTTCAAACTTTTAAAAATCATCGGGAAAAAAAAATGATAAATCATTCAAAATTCATCATTAATATGTGCTATAATTGCTCAAAATATTCCACATAATAAAAAACAAAACAGAAAAAAAATAATAATCAAAATTTGTAATATTAAAAAAATTTTCAAAATATTAAAATGTCTTTCAAAATCAAAATTCAATAAAAAAAAAAAAAATCCCCTACATCAAACAAAATGAAATCCCCAAAAATTTAATTCAATAAAAAAAAACACTTTACCAAATTCAATTATTCACAAAAAAAAAAAAAAAATAAATAAAAATTAAAATTCTGCAACTGAGTAAAATATTTTAATTCCTTCGAAATAAATAAAATAAAATTTATCCAACCCTTAAAATCATCACTTCACTAACCCCAGCTATCACCTAAATCACCTCCATCATTTATATCAAATGAAATTTATTACAAAAAATTATCCACGCTTAGAAATTACAAAAAAAAAAAAAAGAAAAAATAAATGAATGAAATGCAGAACAAATAAATATTTTTCTGACCTTTAAAATGAGTTTGACCCTTTAAAAGCCTTGAACAAAATATTGTCTCTAAAGTATTATTGTACACCATACAATAAAGATGAATATTTATAGCAAAAGACGTTTACTGTGTTGCACTTTGTTGTATTTTGCTGACCGTGAAAATGAGAGTTACGAGCCCTAAGCCATATATAAGTTACATCTACATTTACATACATAAAATTTACACACATACACATATATATATTTATCCAAGAGGTAGTCTTATATATATACTGCATATGTATCGTGTGCAATTTCTCATATCCTCCCTTTACCTCTTTCTCCCTATATATATTTCATTACAGTCTTAAAACTCCCTTTGCTTTTGCTTTTGCAATGTCCACCAGCAGTTATATTCGTTGACTCGCACACGCGCCCCCTTTTTACATTATATATGTATACGATATGTTCACAAATAGTCTTTTATAATGAAGTCACACATGCATGAGTCACATATCGTCTGAGCACGTATAGTCCTACTGAGTAAAATATATAATAAAAACAAAATAAATTATTTGTTTGATATTTGTACTCTGTATGAAAATCAAAATTCATTTTATATTATTAATTAATTTTTTTTTTTAATATTTTTAATTTATTAAATATTAAAGTAATAGTATTTTTTATAATAGAATAGTTGTTTATGTTAAATAAATATATTATTGATGATGTAATTAATTTATTTAGTGAAATTTATTTATGTAAAATATTTTATTTTATTAAGAATATTTTTATTTTATTAAATATTAATGTAATAGTATTTTTTATAATATAAGAGTTGTTTATGTTAAATAATTATGTTATTGATGATGTGATTAATTTATTTAGTGGAATTTATTTATGTTGATAATTTTTAGGATCAATTTTATTTTATTTTTCAAATAACAATATTGGAATTGTTTTTGTAATGTATTTTTTATTGTCATTTAATTTTTTTATTTTACGAATTTTTTTTTTTGTTTATGTGTATTTGTTTGTGATTTAATTAATAGGGAATATGTGGATTTATTATAGTTGAAGATGTTAATTTAATTTATTAAAGAATTGAGAATGTTTCAATTTGTTGGTTAAATATTTTAAAATCTGTTGGTTTAATTATTTAATTTATTTTAAATTATTTATTATTAATTATAATAAATTATCAGAAGAATATAATATTTATCTCTATTATAATAAATCCTCCCTTCATAAAACTACCCCTCAAATTGAATTTCATACACAAATAAATTTGAAATAAAAAAAAGTGACAAATAAAAATTGTTTAATTTTGTTTTTATAAATAAATTACTTTGACTTACTCTACTCTAATATTATTTCAAGTATAAAAAAAATACAAAATTAAATTATTAAGTAAAAAAATAATATAAATTAAAATGTCTTTCATACAAATTTTATTCAATTAATTCATCTCTTCTTATTTTTCTTCTCTCAAAAAATTAAACAAATAAACAAATTAATATCCATAACTATTATATCATACATATAACATAAAACAACACAAAAGAATTATTCACATCGACATCTCACTTCAAATTTAAATATCCTGAAAAATATATAAAACTACATAGCAAAACCTTTCGCATTTTATCCTTCAAAAATTTCTTCCATCTTTCTAAATTAATAAATATAAAATAACTTGAAGTTAAAAAGAAAAAAAAAATTAAATTGCCAAGACTGTTGTGTCCTTTCTCCAACGTAAAAGAAGAAAGGGATGAAAAAAAACCCCTCCAAAAAAAAAAAAAAAACAACAAAATTAAAATATATCAAATAACAAAAATGGAAACTGAGATGAAGGCCCAACCTCAATATTTTGCCACTTAGTTACCCAACTTCTGACACTATTTTTAAATGTCAAATATACATATACATATATACACACATATATGTGTATATAATATATATAAATTTATAAATTTACATAGCCATTTATGTACAATGTATACACATGACTTGTTGCGGTGTGCCATGAACAATTCATTGCAATATGAGATTTAAAAAATGGTTTAAAAAATCTCAAATCGTACAATATTACACAACTATACACAAACACATACATGTGTACATATGTATACATGTATACTAATGTATATAGGGGAACGGCAAGTGTACTTGATTGACGTAGATATCAAGTTGTCGCTGTAATTAAATAATTTCTAATTTTTCAGTGTGTGGCTGTGGTGTCTTGCATTATTTTCATCATTTGTTTAACTATTTAATTATTTTATAAAAATTATGTTGTGAACTTATGGTAATATTTTTAAATTCTAGCTGGTATAATGATCTATGCATTGTTAGATGTCATACAAAAATTATAATATTGATAATTTATTTTATATTTTATTACAATTATATTTTTTTTTTTTTTTGCAGCTGCTTTCACGTTTTTTAATCCTCATTTCAATTTTAATTTTACCTTTAAATAATAATTTTATTATATCATCGCGTTTTAAATACTTTTTTTTTATTAATTGCACTTTTATTCGCATGCATTCAAAACCCAAAAATTTATAAATAAATAAAATATTAGTAAAAATCTTTTATTTAATCTAATTCATTTCCACTATAGTGTTTTTGTTAATATTTTATTTATTTATAAAGTACCTATCCAATTTTTTATCAATAAACAATTAGTATTTTTGTTAATATTTTATTTATTTATAAAGTACCTATCTAATTTTTTATCACTAAACAATTAGTATTTTTGTTAATATTTTATTTATTTATAAAGTACCTATCCAATTTTTTATCAATAAACAATTAGTATTTTTGTTAATTATTTATTTATTTATAAAGTACCTATCCAATTTTTTATCAATAAACAATTAGTATTTTTGTTAATATTTTATTTATTTATAAACTATCTATCTAATATTTTACCAATAAACAATTAGTATTTTTGTAAATGTTTTATTTGTTTATAAATTATTTATCAAATTGATTATCAATAAATTAATTGGATTTTTGTTAATATTTTATTTATTTATAAACTATCTATCTAATATTTTACCAATAAACAATACGTATTTTCATTAATATTTTATTTATTTATAAATTATGTATCAAATTGATTACCAATAAACCATTTGTATTTTTGTTAATATTTTATTTATTTATAGACTATCTATCTAATACTTTACCAATAAACAATCAGTATTTTTGTAAATGTTTTATTTATTTATAAATTATCTATCCAATTTTTTACCAATAAACAATTAGTATATATACAATTACTCCACCTCCACCTATTCCCTCCTTCACTCCAAGAAATTTTTCATCCCTCTAAAAAACCCTAGAATCACTCTCTCTGTGACAAACCTTCAACAACAATTAACATCGCTCTAAAAACAAAAATCGCCCACGCATCAATACATACAATAATATAAAAAATTATTAAATAAACTGAATATCATTTAATAAATAAAAACCATTTTATTCTACTGTTTTAAATCATTCTACAGGTTCACAACTTCATTGTGATGACAAAATGTCGCTTAATCTACCCGATTTCTGTTGACGCTAGATATTTTCACAGACTTAAGTTGAGTACTGTACCCTACATAGAAAATCAACAAACTACAACTGCTGAAGGTGCTGCCACCTCTGTTGTGCAGAACCCTCTCAAGCTCTAGCAAACGAATAACACATGATTTGCTCTACTACTATAACCACTACTATCACCATTGCAAAATAAATAAATAAAAAATTGTGCTTTTGATTGATAAACAAAATTTTGTACTTTAAGAAAACAATAATTAACGTTTTGTTTATTTGTATACTTACCCAATATGGCCTGTACTACCCCGCCATTTTTTCAAAGTGCCAAAATATCAATCCTTTATAAAAATATATTTATGAGTCATTTAATTCACTAAAAATAGTTTTTATTCAACTTATTACAGGTCCAAACACGTTTAAATGCATGCAGTTTTTAAACAACTAAAAACGAAAATAAAAAATATGTATACATATGTTTTTCCCTAATTAAGTGGCTCGTACTATAGCTGCGGTTCCCCTAAATATCAGAAAACTTAATTGTATTATTTCACAACCTCCTTCACACACTTCAGTCGCATAGAATAATTATTTATTTCAACAACAAATATAGCAAAAAGAATTTGTAAAAAATTTTGGTTGTTTCAATATGAGAAAATTGCCTTTCATTTTCATAAAAACAAAAAAAACAAAATTGAACTGACTTTCCGAACGACCTAATATATATATATTGTAAGTGCGTTGAGTGGTAAGCGAAGTCGTGTGGCGATCGGTGATGTTGAAGACGAACGTCGTGGTCGCGTCGTTGCGTATATATGTATATGTATACCGCGATCGTTTCGAGCGGTGTATTACTTATTTATTAGGGCCGTACCGGGTGGTCCCGCGACATGACGGAATCGATTACGCGCGGAATTCGCGGAACCGAGCGCGCTCCGAACAAACTCCCTACCCTCTTTTCAAATTATGCTTTCCTCTCTTGAAGAGAGAGATTCGGCATCTCTTCTCTCATCCACCTTCATCCATGGAATTATATGTATGGATGGATGAGTGTGTTTGTGTGTGGGGGTATTGTTGGTCTCTTTCTCTTCATCGCATCTGGCTTATTATGTAATCAGAATAACAATAATTGCTTGAAACGACTGCTCATCAATCGATGAGAGACAGCAGCCCGCGGCTCATTTGGACTCATCGTCGCACCCGTTCTTTTTTCATTCTCTCTCACTTTTTCTTTCTTCTTCATCTTGATTCTGCTATGGTTCTCCTTTTTCTTTTTAGCTGTTTTTCATCTTTGGTTTTGTGTAGGTTTGTGTGTGTTGTGTGTGGATGTATAGTGAATAATTTTGGGTGAATGTCCACTTGGTAATTGTGTTGGAATTTTTTTTTATTGGAATTTAACAGGGAAATTGTGTTGAATTTTCATTCGTGTGATTAGATTTAATTAGAATGCTATTTGAAAACACTTGGGAGGGGGTTAAAAAAATTTAGTGTTGAATTTTCTGTACTGAATTTTAAATTAAAAAATATCAAAGTTAATGTTTTGGTTATGATATTTATGAATTGTTGAATTGTTTAATTGTTTTTGGAATTTATTTTTGAATGATTTTAATTTGACTCATGTCATTGTGAGTAGGTGAAATTATTGCGAGCTTTTTTGGTGTGTAACTGTGGTAATTGTTATATTATTATCAGTGAATATTTTTTATAAAATATTTCTTCAATGAAGATTGATTATTTTTTCAATAAACAAAAAATTTCATATTGAATTTTTCATTGTAATTTCTTGGAATAAATAAAGTTCACCAAGTAATTGTATAATTCATTAAAATATTAAACATCCACAATGTATGATAAGTTTAAATAAATGCGCCCAATTTAACACAAAAATAATGCAACAAAACAACTTAAAAACTCTGTAAATTTCCCACATTAATTAATCAATTTATTCCAACTAAAATTTCATGTTTCAATTAACATAAAAACCAATTCATTCTCCACAAAAAAATTTTTTCTGTTTCAACACAAACTCTTGTCTTAAAATTCAACACAAAATCATCGTGAAAAAATTCCACCACAAATTTTTAAACTGCATATATAAACACACTCGATAAACTTTTTTTTTATCACTCGTTTCATCATTTTTTTATATTATATTTATCGATCTGGATCGTCGTCACTATTAAATGTTTATACATATACATATTTATATACATATAAATATGTGTTTGACTTAATTACAAGTAAAAAAAATACATGCATGTTTATATATATGTGTATTTATAAATAATAATAATAAAAGTTTGAGATCGTGAACACGAGAAAGAAAAAGATAGATCGTAATTGCTGTGGCGCTCCGAAAATGTTGCCTCCTTTTTATATATGTATTTATATACATATGTATGTATACATATGTGTTTATTATATACACATATGTGAAACGATAATTTTGTTATCGCTCTTAATGATAGGTTACCGTTGAGCTCTGTTCAACTGCATCATCGATATATATCTTTTTTATCGTTGGATATTATTTTTTATTACATCGGTGGATCATCAATGGTGATTTTTATATCAACGTGAATAAATATATAAAGATGAATATAAAGTGATCAGTTGATTCAACACAGTGTAAAAATTTCGTCCAAAAATCCAGTAAAAATTTCGTGCAAAAGTCCAATAAAAACTTTGCATCATTTTTTTTTTCTTTCCAAATAAATTCCATTACAAAAATTTCATATAAACAAATAAAAAAAAATAACAATCAACTAAAAATTCATACCAATCTAAACATAGTAAACAAAATAATAATATAAATCCACCAAAACAAATAAAAAATTGTTTTAAACAAAAAAAAAAAAACAAATTAAAAATTTTTTCTTCTTCACCAAATTTTAATTCACTTCTTCCCATTTTCTTTTCTCACATTCACTCATCTCAACTCCATTTCTCACCTCTCCAATCACTCCAGTACCCTACCAACAATCCAATACTTCCTTGCCCCCCCACCCCAAAAAAAAAAAAAAAAAAAACACCTGAAATAAAATATGATGGTGATAAATGAATTAAACACAATGTTATATATTTTTTTTTTTACAATTGGTATGTACAGTTTATTTTGGGATTAATATAGATAATTCTCATGGTAATCGGGGGTCGGTAAAGAGTAAAAGGGATTTGTGTATTCAAATGTGTGTGTGTGTGTGTGTGTGTGCGTTGGTCTTGGGGGAGGAATTAAAGGAGCGAATTTACGTGGTATTTAATATGTTAACTTTAATGTTAATTAAATTGAATGAATGATGGAAGAGAATGATGAGGGAATAGGATGAATGAATAATAATAATAGCAATAATAATAATAATAATAATAATAATATCATCAATAATAATAATAATAATAATGATAATAATAATAATAATATTTATAATAATAATAAATGAATGAGGGAAAATCAGTGGGGAAATTCTAGCCTCGTCCCTAGCCTCGTTTAGCATCAATTAATTTTTTATATCTCTCGATTATTTTTCACTCTCTCGCTTTATAATATTGTTCTTATGTGTTATTTATAAATGAAAAAATTATTTATGTGTATAATTTAAAATATTTCCAATAATTATATTAATTGGTAAATAATTTATTGGTATTAAAATCATTTCAATTCAATATAAAATCGACAATAAAATCTTGTTTTGAAAATGTTTATATTATTTTATTTTATTTATTTATTTATTTATTTTTTGTTTTTGTGAGTTTATGAAGTGCGTGAGTGAACTAGTGGCGCTGAATTATTTGATTAATTTTTTTCTCCACGATTGTAAAAATTTATTCTTACATGAAATTTGAATTTATTTATTTTTTAGTTTTTATTTTTTTTTTACAATTTTGTGGAGGAAAAAAAAATTAATAAACAGCTAGGAAGTCTCTGTAGTAATTAGTAACCAGCGGTAAAACGTATCACAAGTATGTAGCATCCATCGTTCGATCGTTGTGTGAATAAAATGTGGGAAAATTTGTCGGGGAAAAATAAAAAAATGTAAAAGAAAATTTTTGAGGATAAAAAAAAAAAATAGGAAATTATTTTTTATTGAGAAAACAAATGCTCCCTAAATTAATATTGACATAACTATTATTATTCTACGAATAAAATCGTAGTGCAGATTATTATTTAACGGTAAAACTCAAATTGTTTAATATGTATACATTTACATATATATAAATTTATATTTGTTTATGTATATATTTATTTATAAATTGTTTGATAAAAATAGACGTTCATTGGTCCCTGTTATTTCATAGTCGAGACGTCACAGGGATAAAAAATATTTATTTAATAAATATTGCAGTTAAATATGCGCAAGTTTTAAAAATTGTACATTTCAACATTTACATTTGTCAAAAAAAATTAAGTGAGCATTTGTTTCATTTCCATTATTTTATATTTTATATTATTTATTATATTCTTCATTTTCCCATCATCATTTTCATTCGCACAACGATCGTTTTTGTTTATTTCATTTAATATTGTTTAATTATTTATGCCTTTGCGTCAAACAAACGCGACAAAAATTCTTTCGTGGCCTTTTTTTGTTTTCATTTATTTTTTATTAATATAATCATTTCATTATTTTTCATTTTCTGTTTAACAAATTGGCCCAAGTTTGCTGTTTAATGTAACTGTTATTGTTTTATGTATATCAAACATTATAAACTGTAATACAATGTAAACCTGTAAAAAATATACTGGGTGGCGGCGGTTCTCTGTATAATATAATAAGTAGTAGTATTATAATTGTTCATTTCTTTTTTCTTTTTTTTTTTTTCTTTTTATGGTACACGGTAATTAGTATAAATATATTGTATATTATATTCTGCATTTGGACAGGGGGTATGGAAGTGGTGGGTTAAGTAAGGGGAAGTTTGGTGGCTTCATCATCATTATCCTTCATATGTAATTTAATTTATTTTTTTATATTTTTTTTAATTAATATCAACTTTGTCGAATTAATTTACTTCTTCATTTTCCTTTTTCATTATAACGTACAAATTATTATTTGTCACTCGTGGCAATTATTCGTATACACATACGACGGGGAAATTATTCAGTGTTATATAATATATTCAATTAATAATTAAAAATTATAAATATATAAAATAATATAATTTGTTTAAAAATTAAATTACGATGCGTTTTGAACGAGGCTAGGGCGATTTAGGAACTACATGAACGGCACAACCGATGTTTATTTTTTTGTTTTTTTTCTTTTTTTTTTTTTTCGTAATTATAATTTCACATAATTATTATTTGTTTTTTTTTTTTTTTTGTCATTCTTCATCTTTGTATTATTTTTCTTTCACTTCTTACGCACATTAATAATCGTTTTTCACATTATTATACATTCGTTAATTTTGTTCGACTCACTTTAATCTCAATTGAAGAGAACGCGATCGACTTTGTGTGTGGTGTTTTTACCATCTCTCTTAAATTTGTTTTATCGAACGTCGGCAAAATGGAAAATCAAATTGAAGAGATGATTTCTCATGGGAGAAGTCACATTGGGAATCATGTACCACCAGTCGTCATCTCTCAATAAAAATTCCCATGAGGATTTTGTGTACCATAAGAAATGTTAATCGTGTAAATTATCAAATGAAATTTCTTTATCAAAAGAAAGTATAAAAATAAATTTTCATCGCGCGGGAAAAATTTTATTTTCTATTTTATTTATTAAATATCTCATTGTTATTTCAATTATTATCAACTATTATCAATGAATAATACATAATTATTAATTAATAATTAATAATTAATAATTAATAATTCAATAGAATTTTTTTTCAAGAGAAAAAATAAAATCACAAAGTCAATCGCGATCTTGAACAAAGGTTGTATCCGAATAAACAATCAATTTGTATTATTTTGTTGTTTCGCAGCAATATAGATAAATAGATATATGTATATATATATAAATATTACGCATAAATAATCAATTGCGCATCCCGTTTTGTTTTTCCATTTTTTTCTTCTTTTTTTTTTTTCATTCGGTTTCTATTATTATTTTTTGTATTATTTATTTCTGTTTAACTATTTACAACGAGTGAGTGCACGACAATAATTATTAATTAAAATACTGAACAAACAAAAACATTGTTTCAATAGCACAGCGGTAAAATATATTGTATATCAACGAGCAAGAAATTAATATTTATTAATTTCTCATTTCTATTATTCTGTTTTCTTTCTTTCTTTTTATTTATTTCATTTATCTTTTGTATAATTATATCGATTCAACTATCTCTCCATTAACTATTGTGTATTTTTTTTTTTATGTATTAGGAACTTAGGATTGGATACAAATAATCATGTATTTGCTCCAGAGAAAAATAAAAATATATTTTCGCAACGGCGGCGGAATAATTATTCATAATTATATATTTTAGCAGCACAAGATTATTTAGAATTAAAATTGCAATAGCGTGTAGCCCGACGCCATTCAGCCTTCGTTCTATATTTATTTATATTTGTAATAAATTCATGATGAAAAAGTAAATATATTCGTACCGGAAAATTAAATATAATGAATGAAAATAAAAATAAAAAAAAATGAGAGAGAGAAAAAAAAAATATATTTATATTATTTATGTAATGAAAAATACTGCAAATGTATAACAAATATTGATTGATAGAGGTAATGATATGTTGCAACGAGATTTAACAATGGCAATCATACGATATGGTAGCTAATTATTCGGCATCTATTTTTTTTTTTTTTTAATCAGTCGTATTATTTTGTATTATCATCATAATTAATGATGGCTTATTGAAAAAATTGTTTATGTCGTATGTGTCTTTGTTAGTTTTATATATCAATAAACATTTTCGAATACAACCTTTTCCGTTTTGCTTTATATATTTTTTTTTTTTATTTATTTATCTCTATCGTTATCTCGTTCATTTTCATTATTAATTTAAACTTTTTCATTTAATTTCGTCAGTTGTTTTTGTCTCTTGTGCGTACGACAATGTGCTAAGTTTTTAAAATTTTGTCTTATTTTTTTTTAAGATTCAGAATTCACGTGTTTAACAATAAAATTACGATATTTATTTATTTATTTATTTTGGGCAACGGATTGTATTTTAATTTTACCTCGGCCCCCGCGATCGCACGAAAATTTACCTCATCTAATTGTCACATTTTCTCGCTCATTTTATTTTCATATTCTCACATAATTTTTATAATAATTTCTATATTCACTTGAATTAATCTCACACAATGATCAATAATTATAAAGTAATCAATCGCACTTCTACTTACAATTCTAAATGTGTCAATAATTTAATTGATTACGTACGACGTGAGCCACGAGAATGAAAAATTTATTTGCATTCATGAATGAGTGAAAAAATTCAATAAATAATTCTCAAACGGGAATATTTCTTTTATTATTTTCATTTTATTTCTCATATTTACTTTTTTATATATTTAACTCGATCGATATTTATCGCTCGAAGCCAGTCGTACTTTTTTATCTAAGAATTTATTATTTTTATTTTTGTTCATTATTTTTTTCATCCTCACACTTTTTTTTTTTTTTTCCTCATCTTCACTTTTATATAACAACAAAACAGGCATTAAGTTTGTTCATTTATTTGTTTTTTTTTCTCTCTTTTCCCCATTCATTTTCCTTTAAATCTACCTAACATATTAATGATTCATCCGCCTCATTTACTTTCCCCATACATTAACTGCAAAATAATACTGAAGTCCGCACATGGTGCCTATCACATATGTGTCTATATGTACCGCTCATTTTCTATTTCCACTTTTTTATTTTCATCTTTTCTCTCTCACATACACACACACACACGCACACCATTCATCGCAGTGTAATGTATATAATTTTTTTTTTTCTTGTTTTATATTCTCATTGCCAGAGTGAAATTATTTAAAAACAAATGTGTGTCATAATTAATCAGCCATTAATTAATTGTCAATGCTGTATCGAAATTAATTCGTTCTTCAATTTAATAATTATTTTATTATCATCAAATTCAACTTTAAAGATTTGAAAAAATTATTTTAATATTTTATAGAGTTAAAAAAAAAAGAAAAAGAAAAAAAGGAAGACGATTCTCGATACAGCTCTTTTCCCCAAAACGGAGTTAAAAATTTTCTTTTTATTTTTTTTTATTTTTCAAACACCCTGTTTATAGAATAATATATATATATATAGTTAATTAATAATCAATAATCAGTTTGTATTGTACAGGCTTCAACGTTTATTTTTTTTTATTATTTTCTTTTTCTGTTATTTTCGGGGCGGGGCTGAAAAAAAAAGCCTGTGGTGTCATGGTGTTCATTCTTTTCTAAATCATTTACTTCTTAAATCTCTTATCGTTTCGATACACTCCCGCCATTTTATTTATTTTCCCTCTTTATCTGCTTTTTTTTTTTTTCCTTTTTCTTTTCATCGTTTATATTATATTTAATCGTTAATAATATATTCATTGCGATCTGTAGTTGCAGCTTGAATTTATGATTTCGTCAAACGTCACGAAATAAATCTTCAACTAAAATTCACGTATAAATTTCCCCCAATTTTCCTCTCTCACTTAAACTCATTTTCCGCCCCCATGTGTCTCTTCGCGCCCCATTTTACCACTCGCGTTTTTTTTTTCTTCAAATATCCTGTTTCAAATTCTCAACGAAATAATCGTATGTATTATAATATTTATGAATTACATTTTTTACCATTTTTTTATTTTTTATAAGATTTTTTTTTTTTTTTTTTCACATTTCTCTCATTTATCTATCGTAGATTTGTCTGTGGCTATCCCTGATGTGTTAGTTACCCTGCGCTTCCGTCTGGTTGTCAAAGTATTGGTTTTATCATTTATTAATTTTTATTTTTTACTTATTTTGTTTTTAAAATTTTTTTCGCTTTTTTTTTTTTTCTTTTTTCTTTTTAAAAGTCAAACTGTGGTCTACGATCATACGAGTTTGTTTCACTTAGTATTTTTTTTTTATTTTGTTTAAAGCAATTTTGTGTGTCTTTTTTATTTTATTATATTTTTATTTTTTTAATTACTTTTTCTTTTTTTTTTTTTGTTTTTTTTTGGTAAATCTTTCACGCTGCGACACGTCCTCACTCATTCAATTCTTCGCGGTTTAAATTCATAATTAATTAATTCATCAGCAACAAAATCTTATCTTTGGAGAAAATTAACAAACAAAATACTAAATTCTTAATTACCGATTCTCATGAGTATTATAACATTGACGTATAAACAATTAACAAATTTTCCATTGCAATTTCCACGAAAGAAAAAAAAAACTATACTTATATAATAATTATTAAATGATAATGAATTAATCATTGCAACTCATGAGAGGATTTGAGAGAACATTTCAATAAAATATTATATACAATTAAGAATTTTGCATTGCTGCGATTATTGCACTGATCCCTCGGTCTGTGCTAATTTCGCGGAAGAATATTTTTCATTATTTATCATCCTATTTCTCTCACACCCTCTCTCCTTCATGTCGTTTCATTTTTCTGCACGTCAAAAAAGGAGAAAATATAAAAAGAAAATAAAAAGAAAAAAAAGAAAATTCGGTAATAGCACTCGCTCTTTTCTCGCAGTTTATTTCCTTCCGTTGTGAAAAAAAAAACCCTCACACGCGCGTTCTCTCGTCATTTCTCTCGCAAACCCGCGTCTCAAAAGTTCCCTTTCAATTTAACCATTGCTGAAGAGAACGCGACGCAAAGAGAGGCGCTTGTTTTCCTTCCGGTTACCACTCCCTCAATTTTTTTCTTTTTACCATTTTCTCCTATAGATTTGGCTTCGACTCGCGACGATCCAACGAATCTGAGAAACATTTTTCTTCCTTGAGAAAAAAAAAAAAATAAGGAATACTTTGACTTGACATCGCGCGAGTGCGTTCTTTTTCCGTAAAGGTTATTCAATTATTCGATACGTGTGTCATTTTTATCTCATTGAAATAAACTTATAAAATATAATATTGATATAAACATATTCGCATGACAAAAAGGAAAAAAAAAAAAAAGAAAAAAAGAAACGTCTTGACTCGTTGTGTCGACGCGCTGTCTCACCATATTATTATCGGGGTGGAGCCTCTTTGAATTTTCATGGACGTGGATATTGCTTTTTATTCTGCACACCAATCCATGTTCCACGCGTTTCATTCCGATCCATTTTGTTGCAGTAACGCAGGTGCTGATTGAGGTGGTTGAGGTATAGCATCATGTTCATTATTATTAGCTGGCGACGGTGATCGACTTAAAGGTGGCAAATCACTTCCACCACCACCAATATGACCGCTTAAACTTCCAACACTAGCACTTCCACCATTACCACTACCACTACCACGTTCTGATAAACTGCCCGGATTTGTTGATGGCTCAAACGCTTTTTGTTCACTCGGTGGTAACAGATGAACCATACTCACAGGAACAGGAAACGCCGCACTAAAATCCGGAAAGAAACCTTGCGGAAGATTTCCACCAAGCAACGGATGATGAGGAAATGCACCGTCATCAGGATGCGGTAAACCCGCAAGTGGATGTGACAATTGCGAGGGTGGTTGAATAGGTTTAACATTATTATTAAGTGAATTCATAACTTCACCAGTTGCACCCGTACAATCCCTTCTTAATTGTTCAAGTTTAAGACTTTTGCCGTATTTCCCTCTTACATACATTAATAAACTGTTATAAGGTATGCCAAATATTCTGCTAGCTTGTGACGTTGTCATTTTTTTATTCCAAACATGCTGTAATGCCTCAGTTAATTCGGCATTCGTCCACGATCTTGGTGGACCACCTCTTGGAGCACTGTGTTGTCCTTTTGGTCTGCCAATTGGCATTCCTCTACCATGATCCGACCATCTTCTGTGGCCATCACTGTCGCCTCGATGTTTTTTCGACTTTTTAACCGGATGATGAACTAAATTAGCACTACCAAATAATCCATGAAGGGCTTCTGGTTTGAAGCTATCATGAATATCGGCAAGAAGTGATCCGCGTTCTATTCCACCACCGTGGGGAAATAGCCCGCCACCAGGACCAAGTGGTGATACACCGTCCATCGGAAAAACCGCGACTGATCGTCGTGATGTTAATGGCGAATCTGGATGTTGAAAAGGATGTAATCTATTGTGACTTTGTGGACTACCTTCTCGTGGATGATGCGACGGATTTTGTAACTGACTTTGTGCATGATTAGGTAGCCACTGTGCTGCTAATTGGCCTAAACTTGTCAGGTACTCACTGTGATGATGAGGTGGAGTTAATGATAATGCTGACATTGACGGTAAACTTGCCGCTGGTAAATCATGAAGTGAACCATCGGGATGAAGACTCGTGCCAGTTAATGGTGAACCTCTTGGACTACTTGCCGTTTCACTTTCAGTTTTAATTCCGTGTTCTGATGGTAAACACGGCGATAATGATCGTTTCATTGATAAATTTTCCGCAATATCGTCACGATTTTGATCATGATTTATCGATAAGTCTTGTAATTGCTGTTGACTTGGTTGAGCTTGTTGATGTTGATGGTGAAAATTTGGCGGTGATAATTGTTGTAATTGATGATGACTAATTAAATTTAATCCACTTGGTGGACTTAAACTTGATGGTGGATGAGGTCTACTTAGGTCTTGAGGTATCATTTCACCAGACCTTCTTCTCGGTCTGGCTTGCTTTCTTCTTGGCATTAGTGGTGAATTACACGTATCTCTCAATTCACGAAGGGAAAAATTTAAATGTGTCATATGTGGCAATCGATCGCGATGTTCATCGGATGAAAATTCTCTTGGTTCTCTTGTTGGCGTTGTATCTGATGCAATGTCGTCTTCAATAGGACTCTCCTGTCTCGTAACTTCAGGCGTGAGTCGATCGCCAAGTAAAAGATCTGTTGGTGTTTCTATTGGTGTATCAGGTGGACTTGCAGGCCTTGGCTCAGAAGATGCTAAACCTCTCACCTGTAAACTTTCTGCAGCACTCATTAATCCAGAAAGATCTTCTCGTCCAACGCGCACTTCACCACGATACATAAAGTCAATCAGTGCTGCTATTTCTTGACCAGCAAAGTCCTTGAGTACTATCACCGGATGCTTGCACGGATGTTCCGCAAATATCCTCTCGAAAAACGGACTGGAATGATACAAAAAGAGAAAGGAAAAATTGGTAAAGTCGAGTGGCACGATGGTAGAGAGTAGTTGAACAAAAAGGAAACTAAAAAGAAAAAGATTAAAGGACGAAAACAAAAAAAAATAAAATACAAGATGGGAAAAGAGAGGAAGACGATAACAAAGACAACGATGAAGAAGAAGAAGAAGAAGAAGAAGAAGAAGTAGCGACACCTCGTGACAAATTGATCGGTTCAAAGTCGCACAAAACGGACTCGAAGAGCGCCATTGTGCATCGTTATTCCTCCGGAACGACTGAGTAAACGGTTATTGGAGGTCGATGCGCTTTCAACGTGAGAAAGAGAAAAGTGTTGTCGATTCATGTTGAAATATTCCGGTAATAATAAATATATCGCTTGTATATAATATATAATATTATCCATTATTGATTCGGATAAATTAACATTTGTCATTGTAATATCGAAATACAAATTATAATATCGTTATATAATTAATTTAAATAAATAAATATATATCTACACATCATATAATATGTTGCATGTATATGTATGGAATGTAATTTTGTAATTTACCTGCAGGCACTAAGAACGACCTTGTGGGCGCGTATACTGATGTCCGAGCACACGAGAGTGACATCAACGAGTATCTCCTCATGAAGAAGTGCTTCGAATGCTTGCAATATATGAGTTTGATGATTGTTCCATCGTAAAGAGTAGTGTGACTGCAGTGCCATTCCACCGTCGGGACTTTCCGCGGTGCTCGACATATTTTAAAACTTGTTACGCGCGTCGAAGCCACCTTGCATTAATTTTTGGCGGCCAATCAAATTCACCGAGTGACTCTTCTTTTAGTACACCACTTCCACTTGTTTACGCCTTCGTTTATTGACTCTTCCATCCACTTACAAATAATCTTCAACTTGAGACGCGCGACCCACTGCAATTTTAAATATCACACAATTTTTTTTTTTTTTTCGAACATAACTTTATTATTTTTCTTTTCCTCCAACTATTAAATCTCATCAAATTATTTCCCATTTCGCGTTTTAATAATCGATATCCCGAGTCGAAATTTTTATGCTACTTTAAACCTCATTAGTGGCGCATTTAGTTAAGTTCTTCAGGAGCAAAGAAGATTCCCGAGTCGAAATTTTGTTCCTACTTTAGACTTGCATATATCTCGTTTTGAAAGAATTGAAGGTATTATTAAGGATTTGAGCAATTTAATTTTAGTCTTTTTTAAGACTTTAGAAATGGCAGATATTTCCATTTCTTCCACTTTAAGGTATAAAAAAGGAACAAGTTAGGAAAACTCAGGAGTTATTAAGGTTCAAATGAATATAAAGGATATGAAAGATATATTGGGAAGTCACTATTTAGGATTCACGAGGTACAATTGAGATACAGTAAGGAGAATAAAGGTCTAATGTAGGAACAAAATTTCGACTCGGGTTGTTTAGAAATATTTTAATAGAAAATACAACTCAGACACTACCGCTCAAAAGTATTTGGCCAACCAGAAAAAGATATTTTGTAAAAGTTTAAATAAATAAAACGACTTCATAGTAATTTTAATTAATATAATCAATACAAATTTTTAATTTCAGACTCATTCATAATGGGCCCACCGTATTTTGTGATGAGATACAAAAAATCAAGCCTAATAAAATAATTTTAATAGATATATAAATTGTTTATAATATAAAGTAAATGCAAGTGGTCAAATACTTTGTCAAATTTTTCATTTTAAGACTCAAAAGGAGGAACTTTTGTCTAAGTTTATTATGAAATAAAATATTACAATATTGTGTTGAGTGTAAAAAGCATCAAACTAGTTTTAATTCCAAATTTTTAGAGGTTCCCCAGATTCAAAGTAGAATTGTTCAATCGACTACTAAAGAAGACTTAGAAAAAAAAAACAAAAATTTCGACTCGTTATATCTATAAATAAATAAATAAATACAAATCGTAGCTTTAATTTATGTTTTTAAATTTTTTAATTAATCCTCCAATGAACGTGAATATTCGCGAATGCAACAAATAATTATTTTCTGTTATATTTAATTATAAATTTCCGGTTAAAAATTTTATTCAAGTTTATATTGACATTTATTTACGTCTGTATATATTTATATATATGACATCTGTCTATCAATGGTATTTGAAATATATAATTGTGAATAAAATTTACGGCTTAATTTTACAAAGCAGATGGTAATACAAACACGAAATTCGTTATAACGTAGCTTGTTAATTATTTTCTCTCTACTTATTAAAATAACCCGTTGCCCTCGCTCGCATATATTTGCACTCGGCTTTTCATCGGTTTCACAATTATTTCGTTCACAATATATCAACAAATTGTTTATACCACATACATACACATCCACACACGTATACAATTGTAAATAGTTGAAAGGGCACTGAGTAACCGTGACACGTTACTGTGCGCTCTACGAAAACTCCTGGCAACTTTGTTGTCAAACTCACACGTGTTCGGGCGTGATGCAAACGAGAAAGAGGGAAAAAAAAGCGGCACACACAAAAGGAAGAAGAGTAGAAAAAATATATGTATATATATATGGATATTAAACAAATGATTTAAAGAGAAAGAGAATGATGGAAAAATAAACAAACCTTGATATGATAATATCAAATAGCAACAGCAGTTCATGTTTGAAATATATAAAAAATAAAGATTTTTTTGTTTTTCCTATTTCTTCACTTCTTCAACAGTTGTAATAAAATATTTTGCATTCTTTTTGATATTTATTTCACAATAACACAATGTCATTTAATTTATCAACAGTCCAATATATAATCCCCGAATATTATTTATGTGTTTCTGTTTACAGAAAATTTATAAAACACTCTCTGTATTTTTAAATCACGAAAAAAAAAAAAAAAAAAAAAAATGAATAAAATAAAATAAAAATAGCAATTGGCAAACACGAGGAAACCAACAAACCATTTCAACTAAACTATGACAACGACAACGAGGAAGAAATGGTAAAATCACAGGCACACACGAGGGAGGGAGGTTTTATATATTCTTTGCTATTTTTCTGCACGCGAGGGCCGAATTTATTTTTCTCATTTATCAACTCGTGACTCGCCGCATAACCGACGGGATCGATCAAACGAATTAATTGCGCCTTCTCCATATTCTTCTATACACATCCATACATACACATACACATAAATATAATGCATAAATAAATAAATAAATAAATAAATAAATAAATACGATAGGAAACAAGAGAAAAAAAAAAACTTTGTGATTCTGTCTGTTTATTAAATTGAAATAATTCGCGATTTCACTTTATCGGAAAAATTTCATCGTTAATTATTCATCCACAAATCCTCAATAATATATATATATATATATATATAGTATCATTTAACTGTTTCATTAGTAATAATAAACCAACCCAAACATAAAAAAAAAAAATTGGAAATATAAATTGAAATATCGACAAATAAGTTAGTCGCGTGTTGACGTTTTCGCGCTTTCTAAATATCATCAGCTGATCAAAAACCCTCTTCCTCCTCTTCTCTATTTATCTCATCATTTCCCACATACACCCTCACCTTATATACCCCTCACACACACACACATATATATAAACATACACTCGTTCTCTATTTTTCCCAATGTCATTTATATCTCCTCATTCTCACTAAATATATATTTATATATACATATCTATTTTTATTAAACAACACTCTTGCTCACCCTTTCCCTCCTCACCCTTTTTGCTCCCCCTTCACGCAACACAATCACCAATTCTCACTTGTCATTGATAAACAATATAGCCGCCAGATAAATTATCCAAATATCACATATTGTTGATGTGAAAAAAAAATTTTAATCCTTGTCAATTGCATATTTTATTTTATTTTATTTATTTATTTATTTTTTTTTTTATTTATTTATTTATCACTCACTTATATCAATCACACACTGTGTCAATTGAATCACACTCGTTGACACTTCACATTATGATGAATAATATTACAATTATTTTCCTCACATAATCACTGCGATGTCTTTTCAAATTCAAAATACAAATTCAAAATATAAATATACACATACATACACAAATATACACATACATATATTTTTCAATCCCAAAAAAAAAAAAACCATATGCATATATATGTATCTATATATATCCGTATATATATAAAAAATAAAAATAAACAAATCAGTATCGAAAAAAAAAAAAAAAAAAAAAAAAAAATAATGAAAAACTCCCAAAAGGATTTTAGTCCCTGAATAATTAAAAATTTTCCATATATATATATATATTTTTTAATTTTAAACAAATTATTATATATATATACATATATATATTTTTTATTTATTTGTTTATTTATTTATTTATTTATTTATTTATTTATTTATTTATTTATTCTTTGGTCGAAACGCGCGTATTTTTGATTATCAAAAAAAAAAAAGGAAAATAATAAATGAAAAAAATAAACAGAAAAGACTGACCGTGCTCGTGCAGTTGCGTGTGTCGGGGCACAGCGGCGTCGTCGACGGCCGGTGAGTGAATGCGCCGTGACGTTACGCGCCCCTCCTATTACTCCCCCCCCCCCTACTATGTTGACTCGCGCTTGGTTCGGTGGCTCCTTCTTTCAAATATCCCCCACTATTCGTAGCGCGCTAACGCTCGTGGTACCCGACTCGCCTCCTTAACCCCGCCCCCCGCCTCATCCCCCCCCCCTGGACACTAACATTCGCGGACCGCGAACTACCCTTCCTTCCACCATTGAAAACCAACCCCTCATGATGCTCGACCGTGTGCGCCACCGGGCGACATTCTCGCTGTTTCTCTTCCTCTCTCTCTCTCATTTTAAAACTTGTGTGTGTGTATATGTTTATATATATATATTTATATATGTTTATGTGAATGTGTGTGTGTGTATATCTTTATCTTTAGCTCATTGCTTATGTACGTCAACGTTAACTATTGGTGTTGTGTGTGAGTGTAGTGGGATATAAGTTGTGCGAATTAAGTGTGTATGTGAGACTTTGTCATTTGTTTCGTGTTTAATTATGGGATATTTCCGGTGAGTTTTGAATGGAGGGAAAATTGATATGGGAATATATTGGGAAGAGAGCGGGGTAATTGGGGGTTCATGGATAATAATGTTTGGTGGTGAGATTGTTTTTATTAGTGATTTGTTAGTGAGATTTTGGAATGGTTTTTTTTGTTTTTTTTTTTTTGGTTTGAAATTGTTTTTTGATGTTTACTATAGAGGTTCATTTGGTTTATTTGTATTTTTATTGGGTAATTTGTTAGTGAGATTTTGGAATGGTTTTTTTGTTTTTTTGTTTTTTTTTGTTTTTTTTTTGGTTTGAAATTGTTTTTTGGTGTTGTTTATGTGGGAGTTGTTATTTAATTTTTAATTTGTGAAATGATGGAGAACATTTTCATTTTTATAGTTTACTACTATAGGGGTTTATTTTGTTTATTTGTTTTTATTGGTGATTTGTTAGTGAGATTTCAGAATGGTTTTTTTGTTTTTTTTTTTTTTTTTTGGTTTGAAATTGTTTTTTGATGTTTACTATAGAGGTTCATTTGGTTTATTTGTATTTTTATTGGGTAATTTGTTAGTGAGATTTTGGAATGGTTTTTTTGTTTTTTTGTTTTTTTTTGTTTTTTTTTTGGTTTGAAATTGTTTTTTGGTGTTGTTTATGTGGGAGTTGTTATTTAATTTTTAATTTGTGAAATGATGGAGAACATTTTCATTTTTATAGTTTACTACTATAGGGGTTTATTTTGTTTATTTGTTTTTATTGGTGATTTGTTAGTGAGATTTCAGAATGGTTTTTTTGTTTTTTTTTTTTTTTTTTGGTTTGAAATTGTTTTTTGATGTTTACTATAGAGGTTCATTTGGTTTATTTGTATTTTTATTGGGTAATTTGTTAGTGAGATTTTGGAATGGTTTTTTTGTTTTTTTGTTTTTTTTTGTTTTTTTTTTGGTTTGAAATTGTTTTTTGGTGTTGTTTATGTGGGAGTTGTTATTTAATTTTTAATTTGTGAAATGATGGAGAACATTTTCATTTTTATAGTTTAATACTATAGGGGTTTATTTTGTTTATTTGTTTTTATTGGTGATTTGTTAGTGAGATTTCAGAATGGTTTTTTTGTTTTTTTTTTTTTTTTTTTTTTGGTTTGAAATTGTTTTTTGATGTTTACTATAGAGGTTCATTTGGTTTATTTGTTTTTATTGGTGATTTGTTAGTGAGGTTTTGGAATGGTTTTTTTGTTTTTGTTTGAAATTGTTTTTTGGTGTTGTTTATGTATGGGAGTTGTTATATTTAATTTTTAATTTGTGAAATGATGGAGAACATTTTAATTATTTTTGCAGTCTACTACACTATAGAGATTTATTTTGTTTATTTGATTTGAAATAATTTTTGGGTATTATGCATTAATTATAATAATTATAATTGAATTTTTAGTGAATAAAATGATTTGAAAAATTTTTTTTTTCATAGTTTATTATCAAGTTTTATTTATTTATCATTTTTTATTGTTGATTAAAATAATTTCTAGGTATTACATATAAACCATAATTGAATTTTTATTATATAAAATAATTAATAAACAAAAATGTTTAGTTATATTGTTACATGTGAATTATAATTGAAAGTTCATATTAAATTAATGAAAGAAAAAATTTTTATTTCCAACTATTACTTTTAGTTATTAATTATTCATCATTTTTGATGGTTTTGTAACAATTTCAAATTATATTCTATATAAATTATAAAATTAAATTATTTAACTAGACGAAATGCCATAAAAAAATTTCCATTTTTATATTTTATACTTTCGAATATTATTCACAAATTATTTCTAATTATCCAAAACAATTTTGCAGTTATTAATACACATAAATTATAATCGCAATAATTCCTAAACAATTAAAAATACAACAACATAATTCTATAAATAATAATAATAAAATTTTCACATAATAAATAAAAATTCATTTCAATTAATAAATTCCCCTCAAATTTTTATTTAATAATCAAAACCAATTTATATTTCCATATTATTTATAAATAAATAACAATAAAATAATTGTCCACTGCTATATATTAATATTGCACGTCAACAATTCCTCCCACTTTTGAATCCATCATAAAACTCTCGCAATTAAATTAAATAAATCACCAAGAATTTAATTCCCACAAAAATAATCCAAACATACTTATTAAATTCCAACTGAAAAATCGCACATGTACTCAAAATAAATAAACATAACAATAATATAATTTCAACAGAGAAAGAGACGAAAAGAGTTCCCACCTCCTCAACCACCTCCAACCCTAGGGTACCACCCACTGGACCCCCCTCTCTCAATCCTCAACATTCCCCTTCCAATTCATACCACCTTCTTTATCTCTCACACAAATTTTTTTTTCTCCCTCGGATTTTATTCTCTCTCCACATATACATTAGGATCTTTCATTTTTAAGCGATATTTTTTTTTTAGGTTTGTGAACACTGAAAATTTGATAATTTATTATAGTTTGAAAAAAAATTCAGAGTTAATTTAGAGGCTTAGCAAATTCAAAAATTTCATTTTCCATAAAAATATCACAAGAAAATTTTTTTTTTCGACTTCAACTCGATTTTTCGGTAATCAAAAATTTTTTTTTATGCTATTACATTGTTGATTCAGCATTACAGCGTTTATTGTAAGATAATAATTTATGTCAAATCAATAAATTTCAGTTTAAAGAAAATTTTTTGTCAATTATAATCAACTTTTTTACCTTTCCAGCTCTACAACTCGAAAACAATTAGTCGAAGAGTGTTTCCAATAAGGAACTTTTTTGTAGCAAATTTAATGCCCTACAAAATCTGTCTCTTCATTTTTTCCATAAAAAAATTTTTGATTACAAAAAAATCGAGTTGAAGTCAAAAAAAAAAAATTTTCTCGTGTTATTTCTACTCAAAATCGAATTTTTAAATTCTTTAAACTCCTAACTAATTCTGAATTTTTTTTTTATATAAATTATCAAATTTCCAGTGATCACAAACAAAAAAAAAAAACAAATCGCCTAAAAATGCAACACCCAGCTAATACACACACAAACATTTGCAATTAAATATTTTCTTCACTCAAAAAAGAATCTCACCGTCACGCATTAATAAAATTTCCCAGGCAAAATTTCCAAACAAAATCCATGTGAATAATTTATATACATATTACAACATGTCCATAAATACACACTATATACATAACATACATATATATGCGCATACATTTTATTTTTCAAAATGTCTCTTTACCCCCCCAAGATAATAAAATATATCTTCCTTGCAAGGTCTTGCTCACATCAGTTTCTCTATACCTGAAACAACATTAGCATTTTTCTGCCCAAATAACATCAACCAACGAAGGTTATATATGGCATCACCAAATGAATCATCAACATAAATACATACATAGTATTGCAATGACCTGAATTTTCTCATCTTTACTATATACACCCCAAAAGTTTAAGGACTAAAATACATGTATATCATATATATATATATATATATTTAAGTATGTGTATATTTAGTATTTAGAAAGATGAGGAATAAGCAATAAGGTATAAGGGAATGAGAGACACACCTGCTTTTGGCACCTGTACCCCTCGAAAAATACCCTTATATACACACGTATATATTGAGTCCCAAGTTACAATCCGGAAGAAGACACTACTCTTGATGGTCCCAACATATATATAGTCATATATATACATATAATAATAATACGCATGTTCAACTAGTTTGTGCCTGTTTCATTTGGAATTACCGAGACCTCTTGGCTTTATTGCTCGCACTCTCTCATTTATATATTTATGTATATATCCATTGTATTTTTTTTTTTTTTTTTACCTTCTTGTTTAAGCTATATCTATATGTACATGTATGTATATATGTGTATGTATATATGGAGATAATATTGTTGCACTATTGACGACGACACGGCTTCTTAAATCTTTACTACCCCCTCTTGTTACAATGCCGAACCGCTGGGACTAATCTGCGTTTTCGTTTCAGAGACACGTCAATTATTATTTCAAGGTATTATATATATATATATTATATATATATATATGTGTGTCTGTATGGATTTTATTGCTGTGTCATAGTTGATGCTATTGAATTTATGAACGGATATAAATGTGTGTGTATGGTATATTATATAAATAGATAAATAGATTGTTGATTATATTTAAATGAAATATATATTTTCTTTGTGGGAAAAATTAAGTTGCAAATTTGTATTTTGGATATTTATAATGGGAATTGGATTTATGTTATTTTATATTATGGTTGTGGATCGTATGGGAATGTTGGGTGTATTTTTTAATTTATTTGTTTGGTTTATTTTTTTTTGTTTAGTTATAATTGAAATTTTTATTTTTGTGAATTGACAAGTGTTGAATTATTTTTCTCAGTTTGTTTTGTTTTTTTTTTTTTTTATTTTTGTTATTTATATGTGTGTGTTGTTTTTGGTTGTTTTATATGAATTGTAATTTAATTTTCGTTTTATGAAATGATGGAAAAAAATTTATTTTTTTATTTTCTTTTTTTTTTATTATTATTTGTTTATATTTTTTTATGGTTCCAAATTTTTTTAGGTATTATGTATGAAGTATGATTGAATGTTTATTATATGGAATAATTAAGAAAACTATATATTATAGTTATTTTAGATGTTAATTATAATTTAATTTTTGTTAGATGAATTAATGAAAAGAAAAATTTCTATTTTAATCTTTTACTTTTGGTTATTAATTGTTTATCATTTTTTATAGTTTAAAATTTTTTTTAGGTATTATATATGAACTATAATTGAATCTCCATTGTATAAAATAAAAAAAAAAATTATTAGTTATTGAATATGTGAATTATAATTGAATTTTTATTACATGAAATAATGAAAGAAAAAATTTTAATTTTCATCTTTTAATTTTGGTTATTGCAATTGTTTATCATTTTTTATGGTTTAAAATTTTTTTAGGTTTCATATATGAACTATAATTGAATCTTCATTATATGAAATGAAAAAAAAAATTAATAGTTGTTGTACATTTCAATTATATGATTGAATTTTTATTAGATGAATTAATATAATAGGAAAAATTTTAATTTTCTTTTTTTACTTTTAGTTATTAATTATTCATCATTTTTTATATAGTTTAAAATTTTTTTCAGGTATTATATATACGAACTATAACTAAATCTCCATTACATAAAATAATAAAAAAAAATCATTAATTATTGTACACGTGAATTATAATTGAATTTTTACCAAATAAATTAATAAAAAGAAAGAATTTCAATTTTCATCTTTCACTTTCAATTATTATAATTGTCCATCATTTTTAATCGTTTGAAACAATTCTGATTCATTAAATATAAATCATACTTCACTATATAAATCATAAACAATTAAAATATCGACCATACATTATTTATTAATTTCTTTCTAATAAATTAATTCCAATTTAAAATGATAACAAAAAAAAAAAAATATATTTGCTAATTAATTTTCCTCATCATTTCTTCAATTCTTTTTTCATTATAATTAACATATAATTTTTGTTTGTTTATTATTTTTGTGTTTCTCGCTCACTCTAAATTTGACATGCTATACTTCTCTCAAGTGTAAATGTTAATTTGATAAAAGAGAGAGGGTGCAGCAGCAGAATTATTCACGTCCAAGACATGATGTCAGTGCACCGCGCGCGCGGTGGTGTGGTACCAAATAAATACAATAAATATAAAGCCCCCTCTCTTTTTATTCAGCCCCTTGTAAACAGTGGCTCTCAACTGTCCTTAAAAGATGTTGCTTCGCCATCATACATACATATATAATATATATATATATATATTCATTTGTAAATATATATGTAAGTGAAGCGCGCGTCGTCGCGAAGGCGCTAGAAAAGCTGAAGGTGCCCACGGTTGTATTTTTTAATTATTGATTTTAATGACAAGGGGAGCCGCTGCCAACGCCATCTTGGATGCTGGGCGGAGTAAGAAACGGCCCCACTACTCTTTCGCTCCCTCTTTTCCATATATATTCTCTTATTCTTTCTAACACACGCGACAACACGATGAGAGAAAACGGCGGGCTTCAACGTTTCTTCCCCCTTTGCGTCGCATTTTCTTTCTTTACTTTTTTTTTTTTTTTCCCTGACCCCCCCACTTTTCCCATCAACCCCGCGCGATGCGACCATTCCTTCTCTTTCTCGTTAAGTTTCTTAATGCCATGAGATAGACAGATGATAATTAAGAAAGCCGCAGGACGTGTGAGGCGACGTTTTTGCTATCAGAATTTTTTTTTTTTTTTTTTTAATTTTATTTTTGTTGTTTTGTATTTATGATTGATGTGAACTTTTTATGTTTGTTTATGGTTGTTTGATATGTGGGGATTAGTCTTGTTGTTGGAGTATGTGTGGAAGGATGATATGTTTGATATTTTATTTGAGGATTTTTATTATTTATGTGAAGAATTTTTTGAAAATGTATTCGAATGTTTTTTTTTATTTTTCACGAATTTTTCGATTTTTTTCTTGGGTTTGTGATGGGGTTTAGATAATATTTATGGGGGGGGGGGGGGGGGGGGGGGGGGGTATGTATTGTTTTTTGGGGAAAATGGAGATGTCAATTTTGCGATGGGAAATATGTGGGTGGAGCTTAAAAATATTCTTCTTGGTAGAATAAAATTATTATATATAAAATTTTTTTTTTATTTCTGTTTTATGATGGTATTTTTTTTTTTTTTGTATTAGTTCAGTTTTAATTTAGTGATAGAATAATATTTTGTCAAAGTGATATTTGACAGATGATTACGTCCGGCAGCGTTTATCACGATTGATGTTTATGAGTTGATTAAATAAATAAAATAATAAAAAAATTTACAATTTAATTTCAATTGAATTATTTTATTTATTTTTATTATTATTTTATTATTTTAATATTTTATTGTTATATTGTTTGAAGTGGATATTTTTTAGGAATACGAAAATAATTAATTGAAGGAATTTTTTATTTTCATTTTTGCAATTTGGTGAAAAAGTTTTCATTTTTTATTTTGACTTTAAAGTTTATTTTTAATAGTCTTTTTTTTTTTTTTTAATTAATATTATTGTTGATATATTTGATTGAAGGTCATGTGATATTTTTTGTTACAAATTAAAGAATTTCGCTTCATCAGAAATTCCATTTTTTATTCCTCCATGTTTTTATTTTCATGTTAATTATCTGAAACAAAAAATAAACAAAACATTTTTTTTTTCTTCATTTTTTACATTATATTTATTATTAATCATTTTTATAAATAATATTTATATTTATTCATCACACTGAGGAATGAAAATTGGTAGTTTACAAATAAACTAAAATTTAATTCGATTTTTATTAAAATAAATTATAAATAAATTGATTTAAAATTTTATCAGATTTTTTTTTTTATTAATATTATTTAAAACTCTTGAATTAATTGCACAATTTTTCAAATTCTTTATAGTAATTTAATCAATTGATTTAATTATTTATAAATCTTTTAATTTTATTTTACAACTAGAGATTCGTTGTATATTATAAATATTATTCCTGATTAATTAAAATTAAGTTTGATATATATAATGTTATAATATTTAATAATTTCGCGTTCCCGCCAATTTTTCGTGCGCGCGGCCATTCTGTTGAATATGTACTGTTTAATCACAAAATTATCAACACAATTATCTGAATAAATGATTTTAATAAAGAATTATCACTTTCAAAAAATTAATTATGCTGAATAAAAATTATTAAGTGTTGATGAAATATAATTAATTATACTTGTTGAATATTTATAAGTAAAATTCTTTTTTTTTTTTTTTTTTGTCGTTGAGATTTTTGTCGCTGTTTTAAAATATGAATTAAGGTTATAATTATTAAGAAAGTATTGAGCTTATTGTTGAATATTATGTAGGGAATATTAATTAAAATTCAACCACTGAGAAATTTAAAAAACTTTCAAATTAAAAATCCAAAATTAACCATTTTAAAGTCACAAAAATCCCAATAAAAAAAAATAACAATTTAATAATCACAACTCAACAATTATTCATAAAAATAAAACTCCAATTTTTATCTTCACTCCAAAGATTTTTAAAAAAATAAAAAAAAATTATTCACTAATCAATTTAAATATTCGTCTTAATTTTCAATAACATATAAAGATAATTCTCCAATTCATCCCAGATAATTTTTCTCACAGTATAAAAAACATTTTATCAAAATTCCAACTTTAACATACCCAAAAAAAAAATAAAATATTGCAAAATTACAAAAATAATTCTCACAATATCGAAATATTTTTTTTTTTAAATCTAAATTTATAAATATTTCAGCCAACCCTTTTTTATTCACATCTGAATATAAATATTGTCTTATTGCAATAATCTACAATAATTGGTATTGATTATTAAATCTATATATCTCAAAAAAAAAAAAAAAAAAAAAAAAAACAATTTAATTATTCCTTACGAATTTATAAACTCACAAAAATATATCTCCATAAAAAAATTAATTTTCCAACCTATTTTCGTAACTAAAGCCAAAAAAAAAATATTTTTCCATTAGCATATCAACTATATATATCATTATACACACACACACATATATACACATATACATATGTACCAATAATATCACATGTGCAGCTGTATCTATGTATAACAGAATTATTGAAATAAAATATAAAAAATAAAAAAATTTATTATCAATTTAAATCGTTTAAAATTTTTTTATTCAAATATCACAAGATATTATTTTTCCTTTTTCATTTTTTTTCCTGCAGAGTAAACAATTTTTTGTACACTCAAAATTCGTATCAACTGTTCAGGAAAAAAAAGCAAAAACAAAATTCCATATCACAATTATTAAAAGCCCACACTATAATACTAATTATAATTAACATATTATTATTTTTTTTATATGACAATCGCGTGCTTATAATTTTCAGTATATATCTATTACACATCGATGTCTATCTATATTCTATATGTATATATAATATACATATACATTCAATATAGTAGGTAATAAATGAACATGCATATATATTAGGTATACCTACAGGAATATATATCTGAGAATTTTATCATGACGGGGTGCCAACGACTACGACGAGATATATAATCGTGCGCTTACTCTCTCACGTGCCACGTGTTTCATAGCTCACGTTGGGCCATTTGTATATATGAAATCCGTGACGCATATAACGCTGACGATTGTTCTCGAGCATCAGGCATATGTGATTGAAAAGGTTCTCACCCCCTTACCCCTTTCTCTCTTCTATTTCTATTCTCTTTCCGATTCATTAATTATTCCGTTTGTTTTTTTTTTTTTTTTTCATTTCCAAGACAAAAAAAAAATTTTTTTTTTGTCAGCCTATCAACTATTATATATATGTATATATATACCTAGAAGATTATGTATGTGTATATAGAGAATTGAATTATTGAATTGAAATATATATAAAATAAAAAAATTTATTATCAATTTAGATTTTATGAAATTTTTTTTTTTTTTTTTTATGATTTTTTTTTTGTTGTGGAGTTGACAATTTTTTGTATTTTTAGAATTTGTGTTGAGTGTTTTTTTGAAATGAGAAGAATTGAGAAATTTATAGTGTTGAATTTTAAATGGGAAAATTTTTTTTGAAGCAAAAAAATTATGAAAATAGATAAATAGTGATATTATTTAATTTTTTTGTTCGAATTGTATAGTTTGGGAATTCATATTTTGTTTATATGTATTATGGATATTTGAAAAAAAAATATATTTTGATGGGGGAATTATTTTTTGTAATTTTGAAGTTTTTTTTTTTTTTTTTTTTTTTTAGATGTATGTATATAAATTTAATAATGAATCACAATTATTGTAGATTACAATAAGACAATATTCATATCCGCAGATAAATAAAAAAGAGTACTCTGAAATATTTGTAAATTTAGATATTTAAAAAAAAATATTTCGATATTGTGAGAATTATTTTTGTAATTTTGCAATATTTTATTTTTTTTTTTGGGTATGTTAAAGTTGGAATTTTGATAAAATGTTTTTTATACTGTGAGGAAAATTATCTGGGATGAATTGGAGAATTATCTTTATATGTTATTGAAAATTAAGACGAATATTTAAATTGATTAGTGAATAATTTTTTTCTATTTTTTTAAAAATCTTTGGAGTGAAGATAAAAATTGGAGTTTTATTTTTATGAATAATTGTTGAGTTGTGATTATTAAATTGTTATTTTTTTTTATTGAGATTTTTGTGACTTTAAAATGGTTAATTTTGGATTTTTAATTTGAAAGTTTTTTAAATTTCTCAGTGGTTGAATTTTAATTAATATTCCCTACATAATATTCAACAATAAGCTCAATACTTTCTTAATAATTATAACCTTAATTCATATTTTAAAACAGCGACAAAAATCTCAACGACAAAAAAAAAAAAAAAAAGAATTTTACTTATAAATATTCAACAAGTATAATTAATTATATTTCATCAACACTTAATAATTTTTATTCAGCATAATTAATTTTTTGAAAGTGATAATTCTTTATTAAAATCATTTATTCAGATAATTGTGTGGACAATTTCGTAATTAAATAATACACAATAATAATAATCAAAAAATGTTACACTACTTTTCAACTAACATTTCTCAAATTCGTACAATAATTCTCTCTCAATATCTCAATCACAAACACAAAGTACTTTTCAAAATCCTCACAAAAAAAAATCAACAAAAAAAAACTTTCACCGAAATTTTTTTTACATTGAATATATTAACAAGATGGAGACATTTAAAAAAATTTTCATTGGATATAGCATCCTGAAGGCTGATGGAAATGAACAGGGGGTCGAGAGTCACGGGGTAAAATATTAAGGGAACCCCATCGTGAATTAATTAGTTGAGTTCTCAATGGGGTGCTCCTGTGCATATATACAAGAGCTCTAAACTAAAATCTACCTTTATAAATAAATATAAATGCATATATACACATACACCACTGTCTATATACGATTAACCGTCGTCAGCCTCACCTTGTCTATTCATCTTTCTTACAATAAAAATTACAATAATAAAAAAATAATTATAAAACATACCTACATACATACATAAATATATATCATACAGTTATTTATTTAAACCTCGATAAAATAAAAAATATATAATCTTCTCACGCCTGATGGCGAATTGTGTTCAATCCCTGTACACTATATACATACATACACACATCTATATATGTATATCGAAGATATTTAGTCACAGCCATGATTCACACTGCAATAAAGCTATATATATATATATACATATAGTGTGTAGTGTGACCTGAAGAAACTGTGAGAGCGCGGATGGATGTGCCAGACATTGAGAGGAAAAATAAAACAAGGAATAAAAATAAAATAAAAATATTTTATACATGTATATGTATGTATATATAGTTCGCGAGCGGTTCGGATGATCTCGATAGTCGTGTTGGGTCTCGTCGCTTTTCTTCTTGCGATCAAAAAGTCGAGCGAAACGGAGCGGATCGTGCTCTACTGCAGCCATCAGGACCTCACTACCTTCGTCTTCATTCTCATCTTCATTCTATATTCCTCTGCATTCTCTTATTCTCATCGTGAAATAGAGGCGACGGTGCATCACACCATTGTATATATATGTATGTATGAATACTTACCTACATATGCGCGCTTTTATCCACGCTTCTTGGTTCCCACAAGTCTGATGTGCTGGTTCGACCGCGAAATTTATTTTTCTTGTTTTTATTTTTTTTCTTGTTTTTATTTTTTATTTATACTATAGTTATTTTTATATGTTTTATTGTGTTTGTTTATTTATATTTGTTATGGTTGTATGTATTATTATTTTGTGGATATTTGCAGATAATTAGCCTGAATGAATGAAGTAGTAGCTGCTTATAATGAATATAAATAGTTGCGTACTATTTAGTGAAATTTATTGTTTTATGTATATACGTTATTTATTATGGATAAATATATATTGTTTTATTATTTATTTGTGCTTTTTGAATTGTATGTGTATGTATGCATGTGTGTATGTTTAACCTTGACATTTATCTTCGTTATTGTGTGAATGTATTTATGTGGATTATTTTATTTTACTTTTTTTTTTTTTTTAGTGTTATCTTAATAAATGTCGTTTTTATGATAAATGATTTTTATATATTCATGTGTGGGTGTACGCACCTGCAGATTGATTAAACTAATTTACATATGTATAGGGGGAGTGTGGGGTAAAGTGGTGTGATATAAGAAAAATCTTGAGGATTTATTTTTTTTGGGCTTTTTTTTTTATTTGTTTTAGGGAATTTTTTGATGAGTTGAGATTTTTTATTCGTGTGTGGATATTAATATTGTTTATTTATATTTAATAATTTGAGATTATTATTGAGTTTATGTATATGTATGTATATATTGAAAAAAAAATTTTTTTTGGTGAAGTTATTGGAATTAATTCGATGGATTTAAAATGTTGAATTAGTTTGATATTTTTTGTTATTTATTGAGAACAAATTTATTTTTTATTTATTGTGTTTGAGAAATAAAAATTTTTTTTTTGTTCAATTTATTTATAATAAACCTACAGATTGATAAAAAAAATTGTTCATTATTTCTTTTGAATTTAAACTAATAGAAATCTCTTAATAATAAAGTATTGGAGGTGAGGAATTTTTATGGCTGTTTATTTTTGCATTTTTAATTTTAAATTATGAGTTATATTTATTTGTGAGGTAGAAAGTGTACTAGAAAACTTTTTTGATGCAGTTTTTTATTCGGGAGTTTGTGTTGAAGTGGGGAAATTATATTCTGAGTTGGATTAATACATTATTTAATTTTTATATTATATTATATATTCAATTTTTGTTAAAATTTTT
The DNA here is from genome assembly GCA_918226075.1 of Microctonus brassicae. Classification (NCBI taxonomy): domain Eukaryota; kingdom Metazoa; phylum Arthropoda; class Insecta; order Hymenoptera; family Braconidae; genus Microctonus; species Microctonus brassicae. The sequence continues at coordinate 5,559,149 of OW445485.1, read as the reverse complement.
TGGAGTTAATTTATAATTTTGTGGTAATATATATACATATATTATTGATAAATAATTCCATATTATGATGAAATATAGCATTGTTTATTAATTACAATTGATAATAAATGTTGATATTTTTTGTAGAAATCAAATTGACATGAATGAAAAATTTTTAATTAAATATAAAAATTACTTGGAAAATTGATTTATTATAAAGCAATTTTTATGAGTTTATTAATTCAAAAGGAATAATGAACAATTTTTTTTATCAATCTGTAGGTTTTTTATAAATAAATTAAACAAAAAAAAATTTTTATTTACTCAAACACAATAAATAAAAAATAAATTTATTCTCAATAAATAACAAAAAATATCAATTTAATTCAACATTCTAAATCCATCGAATTAAATCCAATAACTTCACCAAAAAAAATTTTTTTTTTCAATATATATACATACATATACATAAACTCAATAATAATCTCAAATTATTAAATATAAATAAACAATATTAATATCCACACACGAATAAAAATTCTCAACTCATCAAAAAATTCCCTAAAACAAATAAAAAAAAAAGCCCAAAAAAAATAAATCCTCAAGATTTTTCTTATATCACACCACTTTGCCCCACACTCCCCCTATATATATGTAAATTAGTTTAATCAATCTGCAGGTGCGTACACCCACACATGTATATATAAAAATCATTTATCATAAAAACGACATTTATTAAGATAACACTAAAAAAAAAAAAAGTAAAATAAAATAATCCACATAAATACATTCACACAATAACGAAGATAAATGTCAAGGTTAAACATACACACATGCATACATACATATACAATATAAAAAGCACAAATAAACAAATAAAACTATAAATATTATTATATCCATAATAAATCACATAAATACTTTTGAATTTCATATTGAATACTACAACTTTATTCATTGAGCTACACTCTTGCCAATTAAATTTGAAACATCATTATATACATCTGTATATATATATACATACACACACACACACACCAGTATATTGTTGATAAAGCGAAGAAGTGCATCATGAGCTCGTCAAGTACATATACACCCAATACATATATGCACTGATGTATGCCCTCAAGTCTCATTACGCTTTATACACATATCAAAACGTAAATATAATAAATACACGCACTCATATATATATATTACACATATATAATATATACATAAAACTTGGTGGATGTGTTTTAGGGGTTGCCATGGCATTAATATATGCGATGGAAAGGAAGTAGTATAAGCTATATAAGTTGCGTGTACATGCTCAACTGGCATATACCAGAAAGAGAAGCGAAGAAAGTTGGCAACGACTAAATCGAGGTGGGCGATAATTATGGATTCGCACTAATACATAAATAAATATATATACATATATGTATATATGTATTAGGGTGTTTTGAAAAAAGAAAAAGCAACATTTTTTTTTCTCGTAAACAGGCGTAAAAGTTTCTAAATGACATGGGAAAATTTTTGTTTTTATCGTTAGAATTTTGTAGCTTACGAACCAATGAATGGATTTAAATGATCAATACATATTTTTATAGAAAATTGAACGCTCTACAAAAAAGGTCTCTTGTGATTAATTGATTACTCTGACCATTTAGAAGATATTTGCATTCATGACTTGAATGGATAAATTTAAAATATTTATTAAAAAACTATTAAAATCAGTACGCAGGAATTCAAATGCAAATATCTTCTTAATGGTTAGAGTAATCAATTAACCACAAGAGACCTTTTTTGTAGAGCGTTTAATTTCCTATAAAAAATGTATATAGCGCATTTTATAATATTCATTTGTCTACGAGTTATAAAATTTAAAAGTAACAAAGAATTTTTGTTAAATTCTTCAAACTTTAATCTCTGATTAGAAGATATCTTCTAAACAGTAAAAGTTATGAAAAAATTGTTGTAATACACATCGTAGTAGATAGTATAAATATAAAAGTGTATTGATAAAATAAAAAAAAAAAAAAGAAAAAAGAAAAATAAAACGACCACGGTGACAAAGCGAGCCAAGATGTAGATAGAGAGCAAATGAAGGGAGAGGGTGGTTTGGGGGGGGGTGGTAAAAATGAAAAAGAGGACCTGCACTATAGAGAAGAACCTATATACATATATGTATATATATTTAATACATAACTACATAAAAAAGGAAGATAGAAAGACTGTGCACGTCACGTTTTCTTAAAAACACGTTTGTTCCTGTCTTTTATATTTATTCTCATTATCTCTCCCTCTCTCTCATCATCATCATCGGTGCGTTGGATTTTACCCCCTTATACTTATATGCCCCCCCCCCCCCCCCACCACCCCACCCTTTATCTCACTGATGGGTTGCGTTGATGAGTCGAGGCAAGAAAACGAAAGCGCGCGCGCGCGCTTGAGGGGGTGTCGTAAGAAAGAGAAAAGACGAATTGACTTTGATTGTGTGTGTGTGTATATGCGCGAGTAAAAGTAAAAGACGAGAGCTAGTGTAGGGATGAAAAATAAAGAGAAAAAGATGGGATAGTAGAGAGAAAGAAAGAGCTAAGGGGTGGAATTAATGCACGCACCGGGCCACGCACCCAAAAAACCCCTCGTAAAATATATATATATTTCTATCTTATACGCACTCATATAAATATACCTCTTGCGCATTCTTATATGTATATATACCTCGTCCTCTTCTCTTTACCATCACACACTGTCTAAAAATATATATACATACATACATACATACATACATATGTATATATATTTAATACATACAGTCAGCTCTTTTCTTCATACCCCCTCTGTCTTTATCTCTTGTGGCGGTCGTTTCTCTTCTTTCCACTCATTCGCTGTGCCTACTACTTCGTTATACGACAAGTATAAGAGCTGGAGAAGCACCGAGACTTTTATTGATCGCTTGGCAAAAACTCAGGAACCCTCATTTCGTGCTACGTGCCCCCAACTCCCGAAATTTTCGACTTGTACGAAATGTGTGTGTGGGGGGACACGAGCAACGAGAAAGACTTTTCTTCCTCCTTTCACCTCTCACTCTTCTTCGCCCACCACTCTTTATACATATATATATATATATATATATATATATATATATATATATAGTATATGTATATGTATATATAAATATGTGTAGTGTATATACAGAGGTCTCTCATCGTTTGTTGAGTTGGCGCACAACTCATGAGAAATAAAAAATAAAAAAAATAATGTGTATGCCTAGTCGTACTAGGCACCACTCATTATCCCTTCTTCTCTTATGTATATTACTTGTATTTATATGTATGTGTTTATGTATGTAATATATTATATGTATGTAAACCATCAGACCTTTCACTTTGATCGCATGAGTTATGTATGTGTGTATTTGTCCGAGAGATAAGAAATTTTTTTGTTTGTTTCATTTCTTTCTTTTTTTTTTTTTCGCGTTTGCTTTTCATTTCTTTTATTCGGTTAAAGTTAATCGACTTATGTATGTGTATGTACTATACTTTTGTATATGTATGTGGGGGGAGAGTGAAAGTTTTCAATGTGCGAAAAAGTTTTTTATATACAAAAATCTCGATGCCTGATAATCTTTTACACCCAACGAACATTGCTCCGGCAGTCTAACCCTTTTTTTTTTATTTTTTCTTCTTTTTTTTTTTTTGGTTTAATTTTTTTTTATTCGGACTGCGAATACCCTTCAGTCTCTTCAAACTCTTTCCTTATCCCCTTTCTCTTTTACTTCCGCACATTCGTCTCTGGGTATATAGTATATATAGTGACTGTTGGTGGATCCCAGAACCTTTTGGTCTTACACCAGGTCCCTTGTCCCAGTGCGCGGGGGCCAATAAAACTTTGAGGACGCGAGTCGAGAGATTTGAGTGAAGTATTCTTCCGACAAGAGATGTATATACATGTATATATTCTTCTTTTTTTTTTTTCATTCATCTCTTTATCATGAATTTGTTTTTTTTTTCTATTTAATTTTCTTGTATTTCTCTTTTGCTTTATTATTTTATTTTTTTTTTTTTTTATAAATTTATATTCTTCGGTTGGGTATGCATAAATTTTTATTGCAGAATTTATATTGTTTATTTGATATGTGGACAATTGGGAAGCATAACTGTATAGAAACAAATTGGTTATTTTTTGAGAAAAGTTTTAGATAATGAATTAAAAGAACTTTCAATAAAATCACAATTAAAAGCAAATTGGAAATTTATATTAAATAGATAGATAGATATAGTTTATTTAATGTCCAGTAGCAAGAGCTATAGGACAATATAATGCATACAGTCTTACAAAAACAATAAAAAAAAAATAATAGTAGTAAGAGTAATAGTATAGATATAAATAATAATGATTTATAATTAATAACTCTCATTCTTATAGTGTAAAATAAATTTTGAAATGTCAATTTTATTATAAAATAAAATCATGATATGTAAATAACAATAAAATATTTTACTTTAACAATAATATGCAAGTGGAAATTTGCACATAACAATTCATTAACCACTAATTAAATTCGTTAGCCAATAAATAATTTTTTAACCTCATTTTAAAAATTGACAATGAAATAGAATTTTTTTTGGAAGCTGCAATAATTATATAAGTAATATAAATTTATTTATTAATTATTGCGACATTATAGTATCATATGTGAACATAATATTTCCTTGAATTTTAAAGGCAAAATATATAAATAATTAAATCGATGGTGGCAAATCTTTAATTGGAGGCGCTGCAAAAAAAAATTATCCGACGACCGTGAACAATATAGCTCATCACTGGATCATCTGAAATCAAAAAATGAAAATGCTATCATTAGATAATCGCTTTCCCAAGGTAATCCTGGTCAGGAATTTTTTTTTTTTTGATTTTTCAATTTTTGGTGACACTTTGACGTGAAAGTTCTGATTTTCGCGTATAAATTAACAGATATTTTGTTATTGTAAAATGAACTGCAATTATAAAAAAAAAAATTCCCAGGGATACCTGGTCATTTATGTGAAGAAGAAATGGAAATTTATAATTATTAATAATTATTAAAATTATTATTTTTAATAATTATTAAAAATTTCGAAAATTATTATTTTTAATAATCATTAATAATTATTACTTCTCATTTCTTTTTAATAATTATTCAATAATCTCCATTAATTTTTAATAATTATTAATTCAATTATTAAAATTATTTTTTTTAATAATTATAAATAATTATTAAAATTATTAAAAATTATTACACATTCAGTGGTACAACAATTACAATTTTTGTAAATATAATTCTACTTACCTTAAAATATTTAATGTATTTTACATTCTGCTTTTTTTTATTCATTTATTTTTTTTTAGTTTTAATTTTTATTTAGTATACAATTTTGTTTTTGTGTCACCAAGTCTACATATATACAAATAAGTTTAATTTATACCCTTCGTAGATAATTGTGTTACATTATCGTCCATAAGAAATAATATAATATAATATAATTTTTGTCTTAGTAAATAAATAAATAAACAAATAAATGCATGCACTTAAACTGACTGCAATATATAATTAAACAAATAAACGTGAAATGATGATAAAATAAAATTCAACGACAATTAATTAGGAATAATAGTAATTTTATTGTGGGAGATTTAATGGATGTAAAAGTAATAATGTCGATAAAACGATTGATCGCGCCTCGTTCTCTTATTTTAGGGATGAGAATTAAATTCGATTTGCTGCCGTGCTCGCACGCGGTAGGGGGTAAGTATCGAGGGATGTCGGTTGGTCTATAGAGCGAATTATTGACTGTAGACATATATTCCTAAAGGTATTTACTATATGTATACCACACATTGGTTCATCGCATCGTCGTTTGTCGTCACGATATCACACACACACACACACACACATCGATATACGAATAAATATGTGAAATCTCCGATAGAATATATGTCTCAACGGTGAAAAGGACGCGCGAGGGAACCCGACAACGTGGATTGAGAAGCTGTTAAGGGGTTGGTAGAGTTGCGAGCAAGGGAAAGACACACACGTGAATGAAAGATAATATATAAAGAGAGTGAGTGCAGCAAGAACATATAGAAATGTTCCCAAGTGTAAAAGAGAGAAAATAACACGAAGAGTTGAGATCATATATATATATAACCTATACATCTATAAGTTGAACAACGCGCGAAGGAATGGGGTAAGATGTGTTTGTTCCACACGAGCTATTGTCCGCCCAGACTACCTTTCTATTGTTTGTTGCAGTGTCCTCCAGCCTCTTTCCACCCTCTCTCCCGCTTCCTCATACTACTACTACTACTACTACTACTATTACTGCCTCTCATCGTCTCTCCGCATCGGAATCCCACCCTCTTGCGCGTTATATGTATTCTCTCGTTTTGTCTTCGCGACCCTTTTGCCAAAAAAAAAAAAAAAAGATGATAAAAAAAAATTTTTTCTTTATTTTTTTTTTTTTACTTCATATGTATTAAAGACAGAGTAAATAATCGTATGGAAAAGAAAGGTTTGAAGGGTGCAGAGTGGGTGGTTGAGGTAAAAAAAAAAAATACGGGCAACAGAGTTACATGAGAAGCCACGGGGTTGACTTGCTTATTCTTTTTCTTTCGTTTATATTATTTCTTTCTTCTTTCTCTTTAGAGTAGTAGGTATATAGAGTGTACAAGAGTGCATCAGTATTATATATATATATAAATATATATGTATAAATATATATAAATATAGAGAGAAAGAGTATATTATAGAATGTGTATATGTGAGTGGTATAGTACTGGTGATGCTGGTTGAAAAGGGTAAAATACGTAAAGGAAGGGGTGATATTGGAAGGGGTGACTTGGTATTGTCTCATTGGGGGTTGTGTGCACGCGCGAGAACAGGCTGCATATATATATATATATATATACATATAGTAAAAGAGAGGGTGGAAGAAGAGAAAAAAAAAAAGAATAAAAAAACGAAGATTAAGAATATATATAAGAAACAAAAAATAGATAAAGAAAAAAAAATTGAAAGAAGATGATGAAGAGGATGAAGAAATAGTTGGGAAGAAAAGAGTAAAGAAGAATGAGTGTGGGTGGTATGAGCGCATGGACGCCAAGTGGGCGAAAAAAGGGGGGTAAGACGTGGCAGCATGAAGGGTTGGAAATGTAGATAGAATTTCTTCATTTCGCGTTTTCTTCATTTCGCGTTTTCCCCTTACCGCACATTTTCCCTCGCTCACGTTTACGTATATATATATATGTATATACATATATATGTTGTGACTGGCTGCTATTTCACCCCGTGCACCCCCTTGAGAGTGTACCCCACTCTTGTTGCCCGACCGACGCGACTCTTTCTCTCATTTTTATCTTCTTTTATATCGTTTTCTCTTCCTCACTCGCGCACCCCACTACTCATTTCACTCATCCCCGCCATTCTTTCTCTTAAGACTCCGCGGCAGAGGAATCGTTAAAATCTGGCCGTTCCTCCCCTATCACCCTTCGTCCTCTCTTCTTTTTATACCCTCGGTGAAGTCCTACCCCTTGCCATACAACGACGACGTTGTCGTCTTATTTTACTTTCTTTCTCCATACTTCTTCTTCTTCTTCTTCATCGTCTTCTTTTCCTTCTTCTTCTTCTTCTTCTTCTTCTTCTTTTATTATATACATATATCCAACGACTTATACACACACTCAACACCAACCCTTGAATGCCGGCATTCACTATTACTTACTATTTTTTCTTTTTTTTTTTTTCTTTGGCCCCAGGCCCAGGAAGCACCGGAACATTAATCAGGGGGATATATGCGTGATGTGGATTATACATCCCTCCATCCCATTTACCACTAAAATTATCTGCCCCAACTATTTTTTCATTTGTACATATAAATAAGTACTAAAAAATAAAATATGAAAACAACTGAATAATAAAAATAGCAATAATAATAATGAACAAATGAATAAATAAATAAATAAAAATTATATATATCATATTTCATAATTAAGAAACTCATTCGCAAGATTCAATGATAAAAACAATTAAAAATAAATGTAAATATCTTGAGAAATAGTGTGATGTATATTTTTTTTTTTTTTTCTTCAAGAAATTTTCTTCATGAGTAATAAATATGTATGTATATATCTATGTACATGTTTGTGTGTGTATTTATATATAAGGCATCATGCGGTACATCGAGTTGAAGAAAAAGAGGAGAAGAAAAAAATTAAAAAAAAAAAAAAATTCAAGATTTTACCCTCTCCTTTACCTACTCTACAAGAAGGCGCAGAGTATAAGAAGAGAGGCTGCGTGAAAAATATGTAAAGTATTGATTGCATTTTATAATTACTTGGGAGCCAGGCGTCTTAGCTACCCCTTACCACTACTCAACTCACCCTCAACTCGCACCCTCCTGCGCGCCACCCTTCATTCAGACTCCATAACACTCGCTTCTTCTTGTTCCTTTTCCTTTCCTCTATACACACACACACACACACGTATATATACACCCATTTTTTGAATTCTACAATAAAAAAAAAATATTAAAAAAAAAAATTTTTTTTTTTCATCATCAATTAAAAATACTGAATTAATTAATTAATCAATTAATTATCCGATTAATTAATCAATTGATTAATCAAAATTAGCAGATCAATCAATTATTAAAATTCGTATTTATAATTAATATTAATATATAAATTTATATTTCATGTATGAACAAGTGTTTTTATTATATCAAATAATTTAAATATCACATCGTAAAATATATAAATTTAATATATTTTGTAGTAGACTGTCTGAATGCATATATCGGCAAGACAAAAGAATGGAGAGCTGATGCGAGATGGTGGATAAAAAAAAAAAATAATTTATACATATATATATAAGATGAAGAAAATAAAGAAAACGAGAGAGAATGGCGGAGAAGAAACGACGCAACGACGACGACGGCGCGTACAGAGGCAAAAAGAAATATATAGATAGGATAAAGAACAGAAGGGTGAATAAGGGGCAAATACATATATACATATATACATTCATATATATGTATATATAAATATCTAAATATACACATGTATATTCAAACCAAGTCACTATACACTATTTTACCTACCGACACAACTCAACTCATTTACTATATCACGCGACATAAATACATATATACATATATATTTATGTGTATATATATATGTACATATATATACATATATATCGTAGAAATTCAAGCGCCGGAAATTTCCTCAGCTTTCTCCTTTTCTTCATCTCCTCCCTCACTTTTGTTACCCTCTACGTGCATATATGTATGTATAATACACATATAAAAACATTTTTCTGATATCATACCCTCTGAACTCACGTAACAATAGAAGGGCTTAAAATAAAAAAATAAAATTTTTCCTCCACAATACAATCGAACATTTCTGGGGCGCGAAACTGTTTGATTTGAGACAGTTTATAGAAATTTAAACTCATAGATATTAATATATATATGTATAAATAAATATGTAGCTCGAGTCGACATTTTGTTACTACTTTATAGACCTACATATAGGTCATTTTGTAAGAATTGAAGGTGTTATTAAGGATGAGCTATTTAATTTTAGCCCTTTTTAAGACCTTAGAAGTGGTAGATATTTTTCATTTTTTTCACTTTAAGGTATAAAAAAGGTCTACGAATTTCAACTTGTCCCGAACCGAAATTTTATTCTTACTTTAGACCTGCATATAGCATGTTTTGCGGGAATTGAAGGTACTATTAAGGACGTGCTATTTAATTTCAGCCCTTTTTAAGACCTTAGAAGTGGCAGATATTTTTCATTTTTTCCACTTTAAGGTATAAAAAAGGTTAACGAATTTTAACTTGTCCCGAGTCGAAATTTGGTTTCTACATTAGACCTTTATGCTTCTTACTGTATCTCAATTGTATCTCGTGAGCCCTAAATAGTGACTTCCCAATATATCTTTCATATCCTTTATATTCATTCGAACCTTAATAACTCCTTAGTTTTCCTAAATTGTTCCTTTTTTTATACCTTAAAGTGGAAGAAATGGAAATAGCTGCTTTTTCTAGGGTCTTAAAAAGCACTAAAATTAAAGAGCTCGTGCTTAATAACACCTTCAATTCCCATACAAAACAAGCTATATGCAGGTCTAAAGTAGGAAAAAATTTTCGATATCCCGAGTCGAAATTTTTATGCTACTTTAAACCTCATTATTGGGATTTATAGTGAGGTTTTTCAGGAGCAAGGAAGGCTGTTTAGAAATATTTTAATAAAAAAATACAACACCTCCAAATAGTCACACATTACCAAATCTTCCATTCCAAGTCCAAGTTTATAATGAAATAAAATATTACAATGTTGTGTTGGGTGTAAAAAGCATCAAACTAGGTTCATTTCCAGATTTTTACAGGTTCCCCAGATTCAAAGTAGAATTGTTTAATCGACTACTAGAAGACTTAAAAAAGCACAAAAATTTCAACTCGGGATATGTATATTACTGGATGGTGAGTATAAGGGTTTTCTTAGTGTTTTCTTACGGACAAGAACGCGCGTCTTCTATGTGGGAGGACGCGAGGAGAAAATTCAACGAAGTAAATTTAGAGAGGGGACTTGCGTGTTTTCTCCTGTCTATTTATCTCGCTCTCACTCATTTGGTGCCTAGAAGTTGCGCCCAGCATTTTAATCGATTTCATTTGCGCGCATGTGAGTGAGCGAAGCGACAGTTAAGAAAGAGAGAGAGAAAAGGAGAGAATTGGTGAATACAGTTTGTTCGCGCGAGTAAGAGAACGCGCGAGAGGGGGGTCGAGCGAAATACCCCACGACGTGGTGTACGTATAAACCTTTCTTTGTTTTGCTTTGCTTGCGTCATTAGGGGTGGGCACGACAACGACGCTTGGATGCATGAACGAACGTGCGAGTGAGACGATGGATCAGGGAATGAGGGATTCAAATCGGCGAGGGCGTGGTTCTTCTATACGATCTACATACAAACGTACTTTACCATCAGACGTACGTCAAAGTTATATATGTCTGTATATTTATACCCATGAGATGTCCTTGTGACTTTAGGTGTACATGCCATCTAGAAAACGAAAGGAAAAAAAAAAATGATGATGATAATAAATAAATAACCAAATGAAAAAAAAAAAAAAAAAATGAATAATAAAAAAGAAAAATTTTTTTTCGCTTCTTCATTCAATCAAGAGAGAATGAAAAAAAATCTGTTGAATCATTTTGTATTTGTATAAATTCATATTCTTTTTTTTTTTTCTTTTATTTTTCCTTGCGCTTTTTATATTCGCATTGGATGATTTATATTTTTAAAAACCCTGGGGAGGTTTTTGTATATATACACGCGAACACTCGCGTCATTTCATGTGGACAATTATTATTTTTTTTCGACTCAATTTTTGGGGTTGTTTTTTTTTTTTTTTAATTTTTTTTTTCTGTTATTTTACCTCAACATTCATGGATAAATATATGTGTATATGTATATAACTGCATGTCAACGTCGTCTGCTTATAATTCGGATGATGGAGACGACACACACGCTCCGGTTAAAACTTTGCAACGTCGTCGAGGATGCGACTGAATTGGTGAGCGTGTGTTCCAGTAAAGGAAAAGGGGAAGGGGGATGATGATTGAAACGACATGATAGAGTAAGAGAAAAAGGGATACAGAGAGATTTGAGGAAGTAAGCAGCAATGTAGAGAAAGATATGCGGTAGACAGAGTGAGCGAGACAAGATGCAGCGAATTTAAGCGTTATGCATATTTCGTCGGGGGCCGAGTGGATGGGGTTGCTCGTCAAATATCGTCGAGTAGGCTGCGCCCTCGTATATATTCTATACATCCGTTAAAAAAGAGATAAATAAAATAAAAGACAGAAAGAAAAAAAAATTTATATACATATCTACACATATAAAAGACTCATGAAAAAAAAAAAAAAAATATTCAAATTTTTTTCCAGACTATTTTCCGCTCCACATAACTGAATAAAATATTAAAAACATTTTTCCATAGCATCAGCAATTAATTAATTTGACAAAAAATCAAAATAAAAAATAATAATAAAAATTGAATGGTAAAAAAAAAATTGTGAGGTAAAATAAATAAATATATAAACAAAAGTCGTGGTGGATATATATAACCGTTATAAACGTTTTGATAAATGTTCTCAGAGTGGTAATGAAAGTCAAGAGGAAGGGTATATATAGTTAGAATGAGTATATATAGGTATATAGTGAGTATAAATAAAAAGCACGTGGTCGCGAGTAAATGAAAAAGGGTCGTTGGCGCGGTTGTGAAAGTTGGGGGTAGAAGAGGAAGAAGAGGGTGGATTACGTCCACTGCGTGGTCAGCTGACGCGGTGCGCGCAAGGGTAGTGAAGAAAAAAAAATAAAAGAGACTTGAGAGAAAGGAGTTTATTGATGAAGAGAGGGATAAAGTTACCACGTGGCTGCGCACGTGGGTTTCTCTTCTCTCTTTATCTACTTTCCCTCTTTGTCGACTCGTCTCGCGGTGTATATGTATATATGTATATGTATATATACAGGTATATAAAGTATACTGTGGAACTCACTCTCTCTTTTCACTCGCTTATATAGTCTCTACACCCACTACTACCATCAACGTTGAGCGACCACCTGACTTGATGCAAGTTTGCAGCTTCTAGTTACAGTGAAAATAATCGCGTTTATTTTTGGATTTTTATTTATGTTTATTTTTAATTTTTGAGAAGGAGTTGGGGGGGTTGGTTTAGCAGGTGTTGATTAGAGATATTTAGGATTATTGATGTGTGTTTATGTAGAATTTATTGAGTTGATTGGAGAAAAAAATTTTCGATTTTGCGGGTATTGGTTTTTTTGGTTTTCTTTTTTTTTTTTTGTTTCGCAAACGGTGATGTTATCGCAAAAATGGGTCGGATAAAAGTTGTAGATCATGAAATTTTCTATAAAAAGTGTGTTCATACTTTTTTTGCTACGAGCCACTATTCATGAGATATATGGTGATTTGAAAAGTCGAGAAATTCTGATATTTCGGATTTTGGATTTTTATACAAAAATTTATTTTTGTTTGGAAAATAGTTATTTTGTTTCGGGCATTTCAGATTTATGTAATAGATTGTGAGAGGTTTTAAATAATGAAGGAGATTATATTGTTGATGGAAAATAAAAAATTGGGGAAATTATTTATTTATTGTTTGAATTTGACGATTTTATTTTTTGATTTTATTGTTGATAGATTAAGGAGTGTGTTTTAAAGTTTTGAAAAAATTATAAAATTAATACGGATTGTTTGACTTATAATATTGGTTTTGACTTGTTTGAACGTGTATTAACTTGTTTTTTTTATGAAGATTTATGTCACACATTAGTTGGCGTAATGTTGATGATAGTTATATTTTTTATTTTAATTAAAAATTTTTATAGTTTGGATGTATGAATAGTTAAAATTCAAAATTGATTATTTTTGGGATTTGGATCATGTTGAAATAAGGGTTGGATAGTGTATCATGATTATTAAGAGCGATATTTATTTTTAAACTGATTTTTGGAATTGTTTTTGAGATATTAGATGAAATAATAAATATTGTTTGGTATTTTGGAAATCAATATTAATAATAAATAGCTCGAAAAAAAAATAGATTGATTTGTTTTGTGGTTTATAAAAAAACATTTTTGAAATATTCATAATAATTCAATGGACTGCAGAAAAATTTGATTTTGATTTTTAAAGATGAATTAAAAAATAATGACTTAAAAAAAAATATTCAAAATATTTTGTTTTTTAATTTTTTACATAAAATTTCGATGATTGTAAAATAATCTTTGGATTATTATTTTTGATTTCAATTCCTGGTAGATTAATTAAAAAATTAATACAACCATTAAATAGAATTTTTAATAAAACAACAAAGCTATTAATTGATAATTAAAAAAATGTACCATCAAAATTTCTCTAATAGTTTTTTATCAAAATTAACATTAATAACCAAAACAATTTAATAAATAAAATAACCAGACAATTATCTTAAACCCAAGGTCAACTAATTCACAACAAAATAAAATCCACCCCCATTATTATTCTCATCATTATTAATTTATTTCTCATTGTTTCGTCAATTTTATTAATTTTTCTCTCCTCAAAATCGTGAACAAAAATTCACTTGAGACTATATATACATTCAAGTCTTTAATGTAATACATTTCTGATATTTCAAAGCAAGTCGATCAAGAGTACTTCAAACACTATATACATTACATCCATCCAACACAAACCTAAATGTTACACACATTCAAAAAAAAAAAAAAAAAAAAAAAAAAAAAAATCCATCAAAAAATAATCTCAACAAAAATCGAACGATAAAACACAATCTGTAATTAAAATAAAAGCTATAACAATCAAAAAGCTCTGATAATTATTCAATTCAACATTATTCAAATAACATCAACATAATAATTCAATAATAAATCAACATTTTAATTTGCACCAGAATAAAAAACAAAAAAATTAAAAAAAACAAAAAACAAAAATATTTTCTTCCTCTCTATATTTTTTTTTTTGCTATTGTGTCAATTAATAACTTGAAAGAAACTAAAAAACATATAAACTACACATAAACAACCACTGCCTATACCTATAAAGAAGGGTGGAATCGATGTCGTCGTCCCCACTTCCTTTTTGCCAATTGCTTTGTTTGTGTCTTTGATCATAATTTTTTTTTTTTCCCCCATTCTCTGCTTTTTATTTTCATCCCTTTCTGCAGAAAAAAAAAATACCAAAGACACATATTTATATATGGATATATATGAGTGTAACATGTCGCCGATTTTTCTCTTACATATTCCCCTTTCAAATAAAAATGTATATTTATATATGTCTTATTTTCACAAATATATATACATATTACATATATATATATAGACGTTTTTTTTCTGCGCGTTTCCTTTACCCATCCCTACCATTGTATCCACACGGCCACATCGATCCGCCTTAATGAGTGAAAAGAATAAGAAAGCCACCCCTCTCGCGCCAACTACATTTTACCATCTCTCTTTTCCTGTCTCATTCTTTCGTTTACCTCACCCTTATATATACCACCACCACCACCACCACCACCTTCTTCCCTCCTGCCATCCTCCCTCTGTTGCTTGACGTCGTATATACAGTAAAAGAATATAGGGACGCGGGAATTTGAGACGGGAAAATGAACGACGCGCCAGAGGAATGAAGTGTAAAAGAAAAAGTATAAATGTGGAAGAAGTGTGGCGGAAAAATACAAAGATATATGTATAATAACTGAAGAAGAAGAAGAAGAAGAATAAGAGGGATAGGGAGGATAAAAACATTGTGAAAGAGGGACAAAAAGGGGTGGTAATACTCCCGTTGTTTCATAAGGGTGCCACGTACGCACTACTCTACCCCAAAAAAACCCCCACGTGGAATGTTAATTCCTGGCGCTTTAATTCTTACGAATATTACCCTGCAGCTCTTGAATCGGCTCTCAAGGGTGTGTGTAGAGAGAGTATAGATGTATATTTTTTGGGGGTGTATGTTGGAAAAGAGAGGGATGTTGGTAGTATATATGTATATATATTATATATATTTCTATTGCCTGTGGAGGAGAGAAAAAAAATCAGTATGATATAGGGACAGGAATGATGTCGAATAGAACAAGAAAAAGAAGATGAAGATTGTACTAAGGGTGCGTGCAGGATATATTTGATAGACGCTTTTGGATTATACTTTTTTTTTTTTGCATGATCTTTAGACATGATCTAACACGACGTTTATGTATTACTTTTTTTTTTTATTTTTGTTACGCTTGTATATTATTAAGATTATATTTTTAAAAGTTTTGTTAATGTGTATATTGTTTGTATTTTTATTTTATGTTTATTTTTGTAATGTTATAGTTTAAATAAATTTTTTTGAAAATGTGTATCAATTGTGTGTGTATATCGTTGATGATTTTGTGTGGATAAATCGCTAGTGAATAGTTTTGTTGATTGTTTTTAATGGAAATTTTGTATCGAATTTTTGATAGAGAAAAATAATTTAAATAAATATAATATTTTATGGTGAATTGAATTAAATATTTATTTAAATATTATGTTTATTTTTTATTATTATAAGGTTAGTTTTAAGGGAACATATATATTATTGTGAGAATTATATAATTTTTTTTAGTATCGGTTTAATAGAATAGTTTGTGGTGATTTTTTTGTGCTTTTTTTGTTTTTTGTCGTTTGATAATTTAATTTGATGTTTTTTTATTTACTTAGAGTTGTTGCGATCAACAAGAGAGTGTTGATTATTGTCTGGGAATCACTTGTGACACCGCGGGAGATTGGGATTGTCCATGTGATGAAATATAGAAAATAGATTAGAGAAAACAAAATGAAATATTAATAAAGAACGTTGCAGAGAACGCGAAAGAACGAATAAAATAAATAAAATAAAAAAGAAATACAAACATGTATCTATATAAATATATAAACGAAGCCGAAGTAGATAATATAAAAAAAAAGAAAAATATCAAGAGATGAGAAACAGTGGCTGAATTTTTTTGTCGTCAGATTTGGTCATCTGTCCTCAAGAATTCATCTCATTTTTTTTTTCTTTAATTTTTTCATAAACGTCCAAACGTGTTTATATTCAACTATATATACACTAGGGTGTTTAATTTATTTTTAGGGGATATTTTTTGTTATCTATCATACCTGAAAATCTGATAATTTATAAATAAAAAATAAATAATCCTGTTTGAAAAAAAATTCTGCTGAAAAGATGAAAGTTGATTATAATTGATAAAACATTTTCTCTAAATTAAAATGTACTAATTTGACATTATTTATTGTCTTACAATAAACGCTATAATGCTGAATCAATAATGTAAGAGCTTTATAGCGTTTATTGTGAGATAAAAATTAATGTCAGATCAATAAATTCCAGTTTAAAGAAAATTTTCTGTCAATTACAATCAACTTTCTCACCTTTCCAGCTCTACAACTCGAAAACAATTAGTCGGAGAGCATTTGCGATAATAAACTTTTTTGTAGCAAATTTAATGCTCTACAAAAACTGTCCCTTCATTTTTTCCATAAAAAAATTTTTGATTACCGAAAAATCGAGTTGAAGTCAAAAGAAAAAAAAATTTCCTCCTGTTATTTATATGAAAAATCGAATTTTTAAATTCGCAAAACCGCTAATCAACTCAATATTTTTATTCAAACTCGAATATTAATTTTTTTCTATAAATCATCAGATTTTCACATACGACAGACAAAAAAAAATATCGCCTAAAAATAAAACACCCGTCAATAATTTATTTATATAATACTACTCCTTTATTTAATTTCCTCACCCAAAATCTCTATATTAAATTTTGTCATTCTCATTTCTTTCCTTCATATCCAATAAATAACCACAGAAAAATTTCAACGATTACACACTCGCGTCTTTTTAGAAGAGTTGTATCAAACATGTGAGGAGGGTATATGTGAGTGCTATTAAATTATATCGAGGGGCGAGAGTACAGTATCAGGAGGGTTAGGATTCATATACAGTACTCACTTTCCATCTCACATCATACATATACACATACAATATACATACACACATCTATATCCATACATATAATCTCCCTCTATCATAAATTTCAAAGCAAAGAGTCGAATGTAATACTATACACTGATGAACAATAGAACTGTGTTCTATCAAAACGCAAGAGGAAAATTTCTCCATAACCATAATTTTGAATTGAATAATTTTATTGCTAAAATATATATTCACAAGAATATACATACATATATATAAATACATATAAAAATATGAATAGATAAATAGATATAGAGTATACATATAGGATAATAAGTGTCTCTGGTGACCTTTCAGGGTGTCTGGCATAATATACCACCCTTGTATATTATAAAGTCACGTTTTTATCGTCACGAATTCATCGAGTATATGAACCCCCGAACAATCTGTAAACTATCGCACGCCATTTTCGATTGTGAAATCGTGTCTCTCGTCACTCGGCCGCGAAATCGTGACGGGCGGCGCGGAGCAATGTACGATCGAGAATGCGCTGGCGAAGATGAGAGCACCATATATCGTATTACATATATATATATATATATATATATATATATATATATATATATATATGTAATGTATGTGGATATATAAATTTATATAGAGCTGAGTGGAGGCCGCGCTTTGCTTCATGGTATCTCAATTCCTTGGCGGAACAATCTTCAACAAGCTGTAAACAAAGTGGCGGACACGGAGAAGGTTTCGCGCGAGTTAGCTCTTTATATATGTATATGTGTGTATATTTATATGTATATATATTATATTGTGTATGTATATATATATGTATATGTGCTATGGACGATAAATTCCACCTGGGGAATGAAATAGATCTTGACTAATTATGGGAGATGCACGACTTATACTTGTTTCGTTTTCTGATATATGGCTTTGTTTGGTTGGGTGTATTGATGTGTGTAAATGTTGTTGGATATATTATTATTATTATTATTATTATTATTATTATTATATATGTATATGGAGAGAATAATCGACGAAATTTTACTGTGCTGTACTACACTACAAAAGAGTCATAAATGACATTTTTATATGGAAATATTTATCTTTCAATTATGACGAAGAAAAATTAATGTTAATATTGTTATATTGTAAATTTGATAAATACGTGTGGATATTTTTAAGTAACATATATGTTATAGTAAAGATTTTTAAACAAGCTGCTTTAGCATTAGAGAACGAATAAAAAATTTTTTGTATTTTTTAGTGAATTATAAAAATTACTTTTTGTTAATATTGACACAATTGTTAATGTTATTTGCAACTTACAACGGTAAACATTGTCGTTGAGAAGTGTTCTTTGGGAACAAATTAATCGTATTAAATTTGTAAATTATTTATGTCTTCATTTATTTATTCATTTTATTTCCTCATTTGTTTATTTGATTTTTTGGTTTTTTTTTTTTATATGATTTATTTATATTTTAATATATTTAATAATTTGTTTTGGTTGATTGTGTTGGTTTATATGTGTATCTAGGTGCTATATTAGATTATTTTGTGTGAAATTTGTGTTTGAAAAGATTTTGTTGTAAATTTTTTTTTTAAGTAATTTGGTTCGATTTTTGCGAGATGGTTATTTGATTTGAATTGTTGTGGATAATTTTTTTGTCGGTTGGGGAAGTTTCGAAAATGTGTTGGGAGAGAATTTGAGCAGTTAATTGATGAAGAAAAATTTTAATTTTATACAAAAAGATTTTTCTGATTTTATATTAATTTTTGTACGTGTTGGAATTTTATACAAAATTTGGGGTTCATATGAAATTTTTTTTACTATGTAGACTTGGAATGTTTATAATATTTTCAAGTACAATTTTTAATTATTTTCAAAGTTTTATTGAATTTTTTTCTATTAATTTTAATTTTTAGTGTCTTATGTAGTATATAAAAATTAATTAATTCATATATCGACATAATTATTATATAAATTACCTGAATATCTATTATTGAAGACAAAAATAATTTAATTATATCATAAATAAATTTTTGATGATTTTTTAATTATTTTCAAAGTTTTTTCGATTTTTTTTTTATTTTTTAGAGTATTATGTAGTCTATAAGAATCAATTTATTTATATATCGACATAATTATCATATAAATTACTCAAATAATTGTTATTAAAGACGAAACTAATTTAATTATATCATAAATAAATTTACACAACAATTATAAATTAATTTATTAAATATTGTATATGTATTTTTTAATCTATCTAATCAGCATTACTTTATAATTAATCATTTCCATTCATAAACAAATATAAAAATCATTGAATAAACCTAAAAATTTCCAATACATATTCAATAAAATTTAATTAAAAAAAAGTCCAACAAAAAATTCCCTTTAAAACTCTCAATTTTTTTTTACTTCATAAATTTATAAAAGCTTCAATTTTTCCCAGATAAAATACTAATTCTCCCAAAGTTTCCTGCCCGATGCCCATTGAAAATTACAAGAATAATTAACACATAATAAAACAAAAAATAATTACTAATTCCAACAAACTAAAGAAGAAAAAAAAATCTCCAAAGAAATTTATTCCAACACAATTAATCTGTTTGTAAAACAATTGAAATAAAAATTTTGTGATATGAAATAATGAATGATAATGAAGTAATGAAGAATGAAGTGAGGGAGGATCGAATGTTACAGTAGGTCCAAAGCAAAAGATCGCACGAGCGCAAAGATCAAGCAGGATCGTGTGACCTGGACCTCTGAAACTGCCTCGTACGTTTCTCCAATCTCTTCTTCTTCTTCTTCTTATATTTATATATGTATATTCTTCATTCATACATACATATATCTCTTTACACTCTTTCTCCTTGTATTATTCACCATCTTATTCAAGAGCTCCTGCACTAGAAATAGCTCTTGAATTAACCTTTTACAATTGTTTAATACACTCCTCGACCAAAATTGTTTACTTTTACATTTCACTCAACAGGGTGATTATGACGATTTAATTTCTGACAGCGATGGCTCCGATCAAAATTCCCAAAGAGGCATGTAATAGCTATGTGTAGGTATATATTTACTTACATATAGGCATCTTTAAATAATATTCTCCAAAGATAAGTTCTTAATTTTAATAGGAATTAGGTCCTTCTTATCTCAGTTTTCCATTTTTTCTTTTGTCTCATATGGTGAAATCCATATCTCGCCATTACTTGATCGTACAGAAAAGTTCCATTTACATTTTTTGTAGAAAATTGAACGCTCTACAAAAAAGGTCTCTTGTAGTTAATCGATTACTCTAATCATTTAAAAGATATTCGCATTCATGACTTGAATGGATAAATTAAAAATATTTATTGAAAAACTATTAAAATCAGTACGCATTGGGATTCCAATGCGAATATCTTTCAAATGGTTGGAGTAATAGATTAACTACAAGAGACTTTTTTTGTGAAGCGTTTAATTTCCTATAAAAATATATGTTGTGCATTTTATAATATTTATTTATCTACGAGTTATAAAATTTAGAACTAACAAAGAAATTTTTGTTAAACTCTACAAACTTTGACCTCCGATATCTTCTAAACGGTAAGAGTTATGAAACAATTATAAGAAACCTTTTTTGTAGAGCGTTCAATTTCCTACAAAAAATGTAAATAGAACTTTTTTGTACGATCAAGTAATGGCGAGATATGGATTTCGTCGAATGAGACTGAAGAAAAAATAGAAAACTGAGATGAAAACCATTTTTTCAGTGGCAGAAGTTAAAAAAATATATTCGATTTTTTGATCCACCCTAATATACATATGTATACATAATAATACATGAGACTAAAATAAATATTAAAAAAAAAAAAAAAAGAAACGTCTTGAAGTACGAATTCGCGTTAATATCGCAAATAAAATCCCCTGACGCAATTTTAAAAGTAAAAATAAAGCAACAAAGAGAAAATAAAAAAGAACATTCAAGAGACGTCGATGAAACAGGGAAGTTGGGAAAGTACTGAGCGAAAAGAAAATGAAAAAAAAAAGAAAAAATCAAGAAAAAAAAATAAAACTAAGAAAAAAAAAAAAATGCGAAGAGAAAAATGCGATTCACACTGACGGAATTCGCGTGTACATAAGTATTATGTATATATATTTATTATACATATATATAACTTGTGATGGTTTTCTTGCAATGTTCGTTTCGCGGTGGTAACATCAGACATCCGGTTATGCTGCCTGAAGCCAAGATGGCGACTGTGTTTACTTCGTTAAGCAGTTAATTACTCCCAGAGTCCTGGGCCACCACCTTTTTTCCCGGTGCACAGTGGTCCCATGCCAATGGAAGAGGATTATTCAGAAGAATTCGTTTTGGAAATAAAAAAAAGAGTTGGAGAAAATTGCAGTGTATAAGAAAGAGCGGGTGAGATAATAAAAAAATTAAAAAAAAAAAAATTGAGAGGAGAAATATATTAGGAAGAAGAAGATCAAGAAGGAAAGGACGGAGGCCAAGCAAATCCGATCGAGCCGTCGGCAATTTATTTATCTATTTATCTCAAACCTCGAAGTAATAAGGTAATATTAAAATAAGTCCACCATGGATTATATATATAGAGGGACAGAGATGATGGCAAGAAGCTAGCTAGCTACTATAACCATCCCCATGATGATGGAGCTATTAAAAATGAAGAGAAAAAATTGTTAGTAAATTGCTATTAATTTAGCGAGATAACGAATCCCAACCGTGCAATTATTAAACAACCCTCAAGCTATTTAAGAATGTCGCAATCAATGTTTTTCCGTTTTTACCTGATGCGAATTATTTGAGAGAGTGTATATAATATATGTGTATTATTGGGGGAGGATATTTAAGGGTGTTAATTATTAAATTTGGATGGTAAAGTTTTTTTTTTTTTTTTTTTTTTTTGTATTGGTTATTTTTATAGTGGAAGTTATGGTGAGTTGTTTGTGGTTGTAGTTTGGGAGTGGAAATAAAAATATTTAGATGGATTTAGGATATATTTATTTTTGAAATTAAATTATGGTTTTTTTGAATTTGAATTTTATTTTTTTGTAAATAGGTTAATTTGAGTGTTTTTTTTATTATTTTATTTAATTGATAATTATTTTCAGATATTTTTTAGATACTTGTTAACAATTGTTTGAAATAAATTTGTTGTATTTTTATTTTTGTAATTGATTTTTAAGAGAATTTATGTAAATTTTTATTTATGTTGAGATGAAAGATTTTTTTATTTTGTTAATCGTATGTGTATTATTAAGTTAGGAAAATATCCGATAAATATTATTAAATTATGAGGATATTATTTTTATTTTTGTGGGTATTGTTGAATTTTAAATTATAATAAAATATTCCTATATGCATCAGAAATTTGGATTTAATTCTGGACTAAAATGATCTCGACTCGGGATGGCTCAAAAATAAATTTATTAATGTATTGACAAGTTGGCGACGAATGAATGAAGATAAACATTGAAAGATGAAAATTGTTGAAAACAATGTACAATAAATCAAATTTGCATTTCCATTTAAAATCAATTTTTAATTTGATTCAACGATCGAAAATTAGTTCAAATATAAATAGCAATAGACTAAAATAATTTATAATCTATATTTTTCAATACTTCAACAGACTATTCATTCTGTATTTTAAAAATGTTCAATTTAAACAAATCAAATTGCAAATATGAAATAATATTTATTCTTATATTCCGAAACATTTTTTTTTTTTTTTTTTTTAGTGTAAAGGAGAATTAAAGACTTGTGACTTTTGAATTATCGTTTAAGATATCTTAAAAATCTCTGTCAGATCGAGAGATAATATTTTTAAGTAGAAGTTCTGAATCTCGAGAATGATAAAAGAAAATTCCCATGAAATTAAAAAACCCTTACAAATAAGATTTAAATCTTAGAAAAAAAAAAAAAACAAACAAATAATCCAAATAAGTCAATTTAAAAAAAGAAAAATAATTTATATACAGCTCAATTGATTTATTATTTATTCAATCATTTTATTACTAATATTTATTATTTCACTAAGAATCGATTTTATTCCTCGTGAAGATATAATATTTAGTTGTTTAATAATTATATATTCACAAATATAAATTTCACGAGTTTAAATAATTAATCGAGGGATGTTTTATTAGTGCAATGTATATTTTTATTTTCCATGATCATTATTCCGAAAACTGCCAGAGCTATCGAAACGTTTACAGAGATATTATTTTAATCACAACATCACAGACTGTAGAAGAATTTAAAATAAAAATATTCTCGCGTGCAGAATATGTTATTTTTTAATAGTAGAATAAATTGACGCTATAAAAAGATGCACTCGATATATTGAATATGATTTTTATTTACAATTTTGGCTATTTATTAAATGTATATAAAATCAAAAATAATTGTATATTAATTAATTAATTAATTAATTAATATTTTACAATTACTTTATTGAATTAATCCTGGATGTAATTGCTCTGCAACTTCTTCGATAATTTTATCCAATCTCAAGAATATTTTAATAAAAATAAATTTTTGAATTATTCATTTCTGAATATTATTTCACTATTTATTTATTTATGCATTTTTTTTTTTTTCATTTTTTAAATATTCATCGTCTTATTATTCATATTATTTGTTATTTCCTAATGCAAAAAAAATATACAACAAAGCAAATTATTATTTTACAAAATATTCATTTATATATCACGAATTTAAACAAAATAAAATTTAATATTATATTTACAAGATTATTTAATATAATTTTAATTTACTATATTGAGATTGTTTATAACAATATCTGTAACCTAAGCAACATATTATATATTATTGTTACATTATTGTTCATTAATAAATATTTTTAAAATATATAAAAATCGAAAAAAAAAAATTATTGAATTTTTGTTTTCAAATTTTCTGTGAATTCAATTATTATTTAATCTTCAAGTTATTTTCACTTAAATTATCTTCAAAAAGGGAGGAATAGATCCTATACACTAAAAAAAAAAAATAAATTCAAACATCAATACTAAAAAACTTTAATAAAAAATAAATATTTCGTTCAAAATATAAAATAAATGAATTTCAATTAATTTTTTTTATAGCAAATAATAATAATAAAATACTAGTTATTATTTACAGCTATAATAATAACAATCTTTTTAATTAGAACACTTCTGTAATTTTTCCAAAACAAGATTGTAAATATTACAAATTTACTAAATTTATTCATTGTACAAAAACAAATTGCAATACAAAATTTAAAATGTTGACTTTACTGACAAATTTCCGACAATTATATACACAACAAATATAAAAGTTCCATAATTCTTTTGTTAATAATCATCCCCTAATTTCCCTTATAGTGATACAAATACAAAATATTTATATTCCTTTACATAAATCAAAATTTAAATGCCCTGCACTCCACAGACTGTAATAAAATATTAAATATTAATAACATTTCATTCTATATAAACAATTTGATTGTTCCTCACTGTCAACAATAACAGTCAACTCATTATTATTCAATAACAATAGCTATATAATACATAAATAAAGCCTTCAAGAATTTGTACAATAATAAAAAGAAAATAAAGAAATTATATAATTATGTGGACGATTCTTTTATTTATAAATTTAAATATATAAATTAAATTTTATATTTCTTTCTTCGTAAAACCAATTGAAACCAATTTCCAAAACCATCTTCAAGTTATTTATCCAAAAGAAATAACCATATAAATAAATATACAACGAATATAAAATTATATTGAATAAAATAAAAAAATAAAAAAGATTCAGAGTTTTTCGCTCATTGGCAAACATGATAAAAAGATCTAAATATATGTATTTGTAAAAATATACATATATATATATATACTTACATATAAATATATATAGTAAATGTAGAGAGTGTGTACAAGGGTTGGTTGGCCAGTACTAGGCACTTCTAGTTTCCATCAGCAAAGTAATTAATTTTTAATGTACTTTGCCTGCTTATTTCTTTCGTATCATACTTTTTTTTTTTTTCTCCTTATTCCTTTTTCGTTTCTTTTTTTTTTTTTTATTCTCACTGACTATGGGGCCTCCGGGAAAGCGCGCCAAGAGCGAGTGAATGAGAAAGAAAGTCAGATAGAGTGGGTGGTAACGGGTGGATAGAATGGGAGGGCAACGGTTATGAATTTCTAATGAGATTCCGTGGGAGATCTGCGAAAGATTAGCGGGAGGTGCAGGGCCACGACGAAGTGTGCGGGTAAAAGTGTGTGTACCTTGCATGTCTAAGACCACGAAGACACCAAGAGCTTCAACATTTTCCAGAGAAAACCTACCAAAATATATAAAAAAAAAAAAAAAAATTCTACAAAAACAACACAAGAAAATAGGAAAAAATTCAAACGACTATATAATTGTCAATACTTTTCTTATTTTATTTATTTTTTCATTTTTATATACGGGATATAAAGATATATATAAGACTAAGGTGATATAAATAAAATAAATATTTAAGTGCGTCAAATATAAAAGTCTTTTTGTCATTATACACTTGTCAACGAGATTTAGTTGAATTATTGTCCTCAGGTATATATGTGATGAAAATGAATATACCGCTGCATGGGGCGGTTATTTTTGGGGTAAAGGTAAAGTGCATTCTTTGAAAATGAACACAGGTAGATATATATAATAGAAAATAGGGATTGAGGAAGGTTCGACAAAAGTTTACAGCCACGCACGCGTTTGCCACTTATAAACATTTACAAATTGTCATAACGTTTTTCCTACTTCCGAATTTTTCAAAGGTCTATACTCAACTGTATATAGTCTATGATGGTGTGTGTTTAAGGGACGAACCTCATATTATGGGTAAGCGCATAAAAGTTAGGCTCAGCCGCTCAGGTGTTCGTGTGTGAAGTGCATGCCGACACCACAGGGGATAAATTCTCAACCTTTTTGACAATTCAATGGAATATGTACTTCAAACAATCACCCTAAGACCTCTGACATTGTTGTTCACATAAGTACAGTATGTAATGACGCACTATTCGTTATTATTGCTAGTTAAATACTTAAATTTTCATGGATGATTTAATATCAAATATTTAATATTAGTTTAATTTTTATGTTGGAAAATAATTCCAAAAAACTTTGATATTAATTATTAATTATTTGAGAATTGTAAATATATTTATTGATTTAGAATATGAAATTATTTAATTTAAAGATAATTATTTGTTAACAAAAAAAAATTTTCTGTTTGATAAATTAATTAATTTTTAATTAATAAAATTGTTTTAGATGATTAATAATAAAATAACACTAATTTAATTTTAATATACAATTTATTTTATCAATTCGTTTATAAACAATTGTTAATAATAAAAATACAATTATGAATAAATAAATTATTTTTAATTAAAAATTACACACTTGATTTTATAAATTAAATTTTTTTTTTATCAATAATTAGAAATATTAATATTTAAAGCTTTTAAAAACATTGATATTAATTATTAATTAATTGACAATTATGATAATGTTTATTGATTAAGATTTAAAGTTGAAAAATCTAGAGATAATAATTATAAATGAAAAAAATTATCTGTTTGATAAATTAATTTTTAGTGTATAAAATTATTTTAGACAATTAATGATAAAATAACACTAGATTAATTTGCATATAAAAAATTCCTAATAATAAAAATACAAGCCTAAATAAATAAATTATTTTCAACCTAAAATTAAAAACTTGATTAAATAAATAAAAATTTTTTTATCAATAATTGAAAATATTAATTTAAAGTTTTCGAAAACATTGATATTAATTATTAATTAATTGACAATTATGACAATGTTTATTGATTCAGAATATAAATTTTCCAAATCTAAGAATAATAATTGTTAACAAAAAAAAAATTGAATGTTTGATAAATTAATTAATTTTTGGTGTATAAAATTATTTTAACAAACAAACGATAAATCTTTTTATTTTTATATTTTTTTGTGAAGATATTTTAGTTGAAGATCAATATTCTGATAAGAATTTTAGTGAGATTTAAAATTTTAATGGTGTGCTATGGTGATTTTAAATTAAAGCTATATTTATAATTTATTATTATTGGATTGTTTGAATTGTTTGAAATGGAAAGGAAAAAAAATATATTTATTTATAATATGGGTTAGTTGTGGGTGCATGCAGGGACATGTATTAGGGAGGGATATATGTTTTATGACGGTTCAAAATTTGTGGACTTGTGTATGGAGCTTATTTTTCATTTAGAAAAATTTTATTGATGGGTAACAAAAGTGAAAAGTATATTTAACAAATTTCTTTGGATATATGTATTTTTGTATTTTATTTACACTCACTTGTGACACTATATATTATATACATACATACTATGTACTGTATAATATATGGCATGTACAATATTGGAAGATAATAAATATTTTCTTTATATATATAATGTCGAAAATTTGGTGAAAATATTAAAATATTCTGTGACGTATTTAAATTTATTTTGCGTGTTCATACACGTTTATTCTACAAAGTGACGGTTAATGTAATAAAAATAATTTTTATTTATTAGTATTATAAATTTATAATTACTTTTTAATTTAATTTATTAATTGATAATTGTTTACTTAATTTATTTACAGAAATTTTGCTGGAAAAATATTTTTTTAATATTGCTTTAAATTTTATTTAAATATTGTAAGATGTGATATAATATATTTATTAAATAATATATAATTATTTTGCACATGTAGAGATGTAATTTACAAATGAGGTTATTAATATAGCTTCTTCTAATTAATCTTTTGTATGATATTAACAGGTTGTAACGTGTCAGAGCATGCTTTGAAAAATATCTCATTCATTTGTATAGTCAAAATATATTTTTTTTTTCATGAAAGGAAGATGTAAGTTTAGAGTAATAAATAAAAAGCCTGCACGTTTTAATAAGTGGAAATTAATTATAATTAAATCAATATACAAATCAGCTGACCTAAAAAAAAAATTTTTTTTTTATAAAAAATATATTTTATTTATTAAAATAAAGCTTGAAAAAAAATAATCAATGAGTCAATATTTAATTATAAGTGAAATTATTTTTATTAATTTAAGGATTTAAATTTTTATAAAATCTTTTATAGAAAATATTAATTTATTAAAGTTTTTAAAAACTCGTTGATATTAATTATTAATTAATTGACAATTATAAACATTTTTATTGATTCGGAATATAAAATTTTTAAATCTAAAGATAATGATTATTAACAAAAAAAAATTATCTGTTTGATAAATTAATTAATTTTTAGTGTACAAAATTTTGTTTTACATAATTAATAATAAAATAATTATAAATCAATTTAAATATATTGAATTAATTTCTTCAATTTGCCTATAAAAAATTTCTAATAATAAAAACACAATTTTTTATCAATAATTAGAAATATTAATTTAAAGTTTTATAAAATATTGATATTAATTATTAATTAATTGACAATTATGACAATATTTATTGATTCCGAATATAAAAATAAAAAAATCTAAAAATAATAATTACAAATAAATAAAATTATCTGTTTGATAAATTAATTTTTAGTGTATAAAATTATTCAAGACAATTAATGATAAAATAACACTAGATTAATTTTTTCAATTTGCATTGAAAAAAAAAAAAAAAAAATACAAGCCTAAATAAATAAATTATATCCAACTAAAATTTACCATCTCGATTACATAAATAAAAATTTTTTTATCAATATAATTAGAAATATTAATTTAAAGTTTTCGAAAACATTATCAATAATTAATTATTAACTAATTGACAATTACGTCAATATTTATTGATTCCGAATATAAAAATAAAAAAATCTAAAGATAATAATTACAAATGAAAAAAAAAAAATATCTGTTTGATATAAATAAATATAAATTTTTAAAACATTTCAAAACCTTGAATTATAATAAAACGTGAGCGACTACTGGGGCTTTTATTATTATACCTTAATATTGAACTATCGAAGCCTTAAAAAAATTTAGAAATACACGAATTTTTGTGTTTTATCCTATACATACAACCAAGCAATTGCATCTGGGGCTGGAGTGAAGTTAATCGTCGTTGTTCACGTTCGGGGAACGCATAAACCTCCCCTGCACTTGAAACATTATGTGTTTATCCTTCGGCGTGGCTTTATCTCTCCGACTCTCCCTCATTGCCCTCTCCCATTCATGGTATACATCCTGATGAAAGCGGCGAGGCCTATGGAGTAAAAGAGAAAGACATCGCAAGTGAATTCAGAGATTCGTATATACGATAGAGAGTGAAACGATGCGTGGAAACGACCACGAGAAAAATGAGAGAGAACTGTGCACACGAAGAGAGTGTAAAAGTGGGAAAAAAAAAAAAAAAATACGAGCACGAAAGAACGCAATATTCTTCTTCTCTTGGTTCCTTAACAAAGAACGGAAGAGATAGAAAAGAATAAGAAGAAAAAGAGCAAAAAAAAAAATTATATATATATATTATATACATGTAATATAAAAGTGGAAACAAGAGGGAGATGTAGTGAGAGTAGGGGAGATGAGCTGCGCAAAATAGGTACGAAGGAGTAATAATTATGAAACATAAAGTGACGAGCATGAGGAGATTTTCAGGAAAGAGGAGAGAAAGAACGGATGGAATTCTGGGAAGACAAAGTTACTTCGACCACGATTTCGTGCTGTGTCATTAGCGTGCCCAGTAGGATACATATATATATATCCCAATGTCAAAAACAAATTCACTCAGCTCTTGTTCGGTTTATCATTCTGGCTCTCTTTACTCATTTTGTAATTTTTTTACTTTCAAAAAAAAAAAAAAAAATAAAAAAATAATTCATTTTTATTTTATTTATACACGTGGTTTTTTTTTTTTTTTTTTTTTTGATTTTTGTTTGTGTCTAATACTCGGATGAGGTGAATTGACAGTTGATGATTGTTTAATAATGATTAGAAATAATACTGATTGGTTATTTTGAGAACATTTGAAAATTAAATGGAAAGAAATTATTTGTTTTATATAATACAGCGAGATTTATATAAATATGTATTTTATTTGCTAGAATGTTATAAATATTATTTATTTCTAATATTAATAATTGATTTATAGTATGAATATTAATGTTTAGTAGTTTATTATTTATTTATATTTGTTTTTGATATGATTAGTAATTTTTTGAAATAATTATTTGGCTTAGTAAATTTAGTTTTTATTTCATTAACTTGTATAATTATAAATATTATTTTTTCCTAATATAAATAATTCATATATAGTACGCATATCAATGTCTAATAGTTTATTATTTATTTGTATTTGTTTTTGATATGATTAGTAATTTTTTGAAATAATTATATTGTTTAATAAATTTAGTTTTCATATTATTGACTTGTCTAATTATAAATATTATTTATTCCTAATATGAACAACTTATATATAGTATGAATATAAATGTCTAATAGTTTATTATTTATTTATATTTGATTTTATTATGATTAGTAATTTTTTGAAATACTTATTTGATTAAATAAATTTAGATATATACCTTAATTAATTTTTTTTCAAGGTTATTTTTATTCATTTTGATCTATAATTATTCATTTTATATTCTTTAGTAAGTATTTTTGTTTAATAAATACAATGAATATAAATATTTATAAACAAAATCACTCATTTCATGTCAATTATTTGCAGATATCAAATTTCACATTTTATTAAACATAATAATGTATAAAATATATCCGTGTATGAAAACTACACGGATTTTAAGCACAAGAAAAATGAATAACATGAATTAATGGTTATTTTGTAAACCGATAAAAAATAAAAGAAATACTTCAAGGTACAATTTTTGTACAGTCAGAAAAATTTATTTCACATTTTAATCTGTTTAAATTATTTTATATTCAAGATTATTATCGCATGCTTTAAAGTTTAAATAATATATTTAATTATTGACCAATGTAATTGTCTTACAGCGTTTAAAACCTTGACACATCATGATAGGATTCAAACCCAAAATCCTACTAATAGCAACCTATAAACGTAACAAACTGACCTGTTTGCCCATCCTCATTATCACATATTTGGATCGATATCTCTAGATATATATTACACCTAGTTGTGAGATATATTTAATATTATTTCCATGTTGAACGTACTATTTGAATAAATATACATATATATTTAATATTTATTTAATTTGTTTTATTTTCTAATATACTCAAATATTTGTTTTTATAATAAATAACCGAAATTTAATATTGACACTGTGATAAGAAAATTTTTAACAATCTTCTCAAACGTTGAGAAAAAAAAT
This sequence comes from Microctonus brassicae, assembly GCA_918226075.1. Lineage (NCBI taxonomy): Eukaryota > Metazoa > Arthropoda > Insecta > Hymenoptera > Braconidae > Microctonus > Microctonus brassicae. The sequence continues at coordinate 5,527,213 of OW445485.1, read as the reverse complement.
TATCAACTTGTAATTATTATATAATTAGACTAATTATTATAATATTTATAAAGTAATATATATTATAACACACTCGTTATATAGTAATATAATATTTATTTATTGCATTTTAGATATGAAAAGAATTTTATGAATTGAAAAATAAAATTTTTGAATAAATTTTTTCTTCTTATTATTCAACATTTTTAATTCAATAATTGATATTTTTCATATTTATTATCAATATCTGATGAATAATTTCCAAATTTGTTTAATTAAATTCATAATTAATAGCTAATAAATTTTTTTTTATCATGAAAATAACATTTTATGTAAATTAAATGTAAAAAAAATTTTTTTTTTTTTTTTGGTAGTGTTAATAATAATTCAGTTGAACGTTAAAATTATTTAAAAGTTTCATAGTAAATGAAGGGAGGGTGCATGTATGTATATGACAGGGAGATGGAGGGAAAAAAAAAAAAAAAAGGCGACGCAGAAGAAATCCCAAGGGTACGATATATATTGGGACGAAAGAAAGTTGGCAGGACGAGAGTGAGATCCGCAACAAGGAGGAAGCAACGTATGAGGGGTTGCCACGGAGAAAAGGATGTGTATATAGATAGATGGAGGAAGCTGCGAGGGAGATAATGGTCGTTTCGATGCTCACGGACGGAGTAACAGGCGGCTTTTAATCCATTTTGGGCTGTCAGGAGTGTGCAATGCTCGTAAGGTGCTTAAACTGACAGGTAAGGTTGTAAAACTCCTAGAGCGTCACTTTTAAGAAAAGGCTGAGGGAGCAAATCGACATCAGATGAGTATGTCCGTATGTATGAATTTTAATGTATGTATTTATGTATGTATGTATGTATGTATGTATATAAGGTCTGTTCAGAGAAAACAAAAATTAATTTTTTTTTTTTGTAGTTTTTTTTCTTCGAAAATTTTTGTAGTTATGAAAAATAATTCAGGTTTTTTTTTCTAGTGCTTTTTATATTGCCAAAAAAAATGATTATTTGTATATTTTTGTTTAGTTTTATTTTTTAGAAAATTTTGGTATTTATAAAAATATATGTCAGGATTTTTTTTTCTAGTGCTTTTTATTGTGGAAAAAAATGATTATATATTTTTGGTTAATTTTATTTTCTAGAAGATTTTGGTATTTATAAAAATGTAAATCAGGATTTTTTTTTCAGTGCTTTTAATTGACAAAAAAAAATTTTATATTTTTGTTTCGTTTAATTTTGTAGGAGATTTTTGTATTTATATAAATGTATCTTAGGATTTTTTTTTCTAGTGTTTTTTATTGTCAAAGAAAAAAATGATAATATATTTTTGGTTAATTTTATTTCTGAGAAAATATTATAGCATTTATGAAAATATAATTAAATATATTTTTTTAATGCTTTTAATTGTTGATTTAAATTATTTTTCTTCATTTTTGTAGTGGATTTCTTGTCTCATCTCATTTTCAAAATCAAAACTTGATCCAATTCCTTTTTTTATTAAATTATCAAAAATTTGTTTCAACTATATTATGAAACAAATATTAAAATAATTTTGTAGATATAACCACTTTGCTTCCACACAATCGAATGAATAAGTCTAAAAATAATATAAACCTCCATCACAAAATTCATGATAGTATTATCATGTTTGAACCTGTATCTCTGAATGAATCGTTGAATGATTTAAATTCTGAAAATTCGATCACAAATGCCATGTAATTCAATTCTTATCTGATTTAACGTCGAATTTGGGTACATTGAGACGTGAATGAAGTCTCTACGGTTGGATACATGAATGAATATCACGATCCCAGTGTATTAACTCCATCACCACCGACACTAATAATAATATAAATCGTCGTATGAAAATCATGAATTAACATTACAAAATATTATTTCTAAAATATTAAATTCTATAACGCATTTATTAAATTTATTTATATTCTAACAAATATAATTATGAATAGACATTTCAACTGGATAATATCAAGTTAATAATTGTAGCTGTAAAGAAATGAAAAGATTCGTCAGGAAATTGGGGGATTAATTTATTGTGCTTGAATACTTGAGAACATATTGATTATCCAAGTATTTGATTATGAAGAAGGTAAAATAGAGATATATCCCTCGATGTCAAGTAATTTCCGATTCTAATTACAAAATAGACATGTCAAAAGGTGTATGAATATAGCTATAAATGTTCTTATATCATTATTTATAAATTGTAAACTATACTAAGTACGTTAAATCATTTTCCTTGTGTGTTTTATTTTTGTATTCGTTTTCATATCGATCCATTATAATTTATTATGCATATGAACTTAAACCGGATACAAGTGTTACTTAAATTATACATTAGGACGTTCATTCAACTGTCGCACATATCATTTATCCATGTATGAATATGTTCATTCACATATAGATTTATTTTTTTAAATATTTAAGAACAAAAGTCAGTGAGTGAAACACAAATAAATATCTTTAGAATAATTTATTATACTTATTTAAAGTGTAAAGAATGAAGATGTATTTTTAAATAGCAAAACTGACGATACTTTTTTATTATAATAACAAAAAATTTTAAATAAAGAAATGGAATTTAAATACGTTACGATATTTTTAAATTAAAATGAAAATTTAATTTAATAAATTAAAAATTGTTTCTTTTTTTTCAATGCATACTTTTAAATAATTGATAATCTAAACTGCAAAATTCGAAATCGAATATAATATCCTATTGTTTATAGTGTTAACAATTTATTTTTGCAATATCTTGTAGTTATATTTAAATAAGTCCAATTCAAAATAAAAATTATAAATAGAAATAAAACTAATAATTAGTAAGCTTAGTTTTCCCAATTAAATATTACCATTATTAACAAATTAGAATTATGAAAAAGGTGATGAATAAACAACAAAATTAATGATAAAAAGCTAAAAAAAAAAAACAAAACTAAAATAAATAAAATAATAAATTACTAGATATTCCAAAATATTCACTAACGATTAAAAGTCTGTTACAGGACACTTGGAAATGCCATCGTGCGGTTTTCCTGACATGAAAATAGCAGGCAAACGGAATGGAGCAGGCTCCTGGGGGCCAGTGGAAGCGTATCGAGTCAGCGATACGCGAGTCGTCGAGGGAATTTATCGTCCAAGACGATGGGGGTAAAGTAAAGACAGAGAGAATATAACCAAAGCGAAAGGAGAGACTAAAATATATAGAGACGGAAGATTTTGGCCTCATCGTTAGAGATGCTCTCGCCTTTAGAGAGATGCAGCTCGAGGGTCCACTCGCTCCTTCTCTCCATACTATAGTTTCCTTACATATCCTCATTTCTCTATACATATCTACCTCTCGCTTTTACCCTCGGCTTCTTCTCATTCAACCTCTTGTCTCTCGCATGTTGGTGGTACGTGTCCGAACGACGCGTGTGTATCGCAAGTAGAATTCACACACACACACACACACATATGTATCTAAAGTCGTGTATACATTGCTGGAGCATACACGCAGGGGGATGAAACGTGTGGGTATTGACTAGCCGGCTGGTCGTACCAAGGGTTGCGGCTAAGACGAAGTGAGAGGGTTGGGAATTGGGTTGATGGTGGTAGTAGTAGTGGTGGTGGTGGTGGCGTCGACCAAGACGACGATGAGGAGGCCAAAGGGGGTTTTAACTCCAGAGAGAAAGGGGTGAAGTAAGACGAAGATATAAACTAAGAGATAGAACGACTGAATGAGCGAATGAGCTAGAGCATTCGTAAGAGCATTGGTAAAGGTGGTGTAAAGGGGATGAAGTGAACGCGGGGATGTTGCAGGACTATACTACCTAAGACTGATATGGATTGTAGATTATTCTGGACCTCGGGGTGCGGCCTGGCCAAGGGTTAGTATCTTGAAACCCTTGCCTTTAAACTCCCTCTTCTTGCCACCTACGTATACAACCCAGCTTTCAACTCATCCTCTTATATGTATGTATATTCTGCCTCCTTCAACCTCCTTCATTCTCCCTTCATGTCCTGTCTCTGCCACCATCGGACTACTCGCGAATTCTAGCGACCTTACTTCATCCTTGCTTGCTTCCTCTCCTATTTCTCCATCTCAGTTTTGCTATACGTCTATATTTCTCTGGAAACTCTCCTTGTCCTCTTGGGTTTTAGCACATCCATCCTTTGCTTTATCTTCGTATTCTCTCCTTTATCCACGGCCGCCGCATGGAACTTCAGTTCAACCTATTGCGTCCAACCACCCCTTCGTTCCAACCCACTCGACGCGGTTAGGCTCGCGAAACCCGGTTTCACATGCCTTCTGATAATCCGACGTTGTACAAATTTCGCGTTTCAATACAATCTCACTGAAGCATCTCACAGGACGTGGTCATAACGTTAAAGGAATTTATCGCCGGATGTCTTGTATATATTTTACTCTGTCTTGAAATAGTATACACGTTTTATGTTCGATTTGGTTAAATACTTTTCATTGCATCGTCATGTCTATATCAAAATAAATCACAGGATTTTATGTAATTCAAGAATATATTACCAACAATTTAACCGACATTCTAAAATTTTTTCCTGCTTTTTAAGAACTTTCATTTATATTAAATTCAACTTTCAGTACTTGGTTTTTAAATTTCAATTGTTTTATATACTCTAATTTCATTTATTATTCAAAAATCATTATTCTAGATTTATAATAAATACACAGCAATAGATTACTAATATTTTATTAAATATAATAAATCAGTCAGCAATTGTCCAACGTCAATCATAAACATTTCATTCTTAAAGTCTACTGTACAGGAAAAAAATCAACAATATCATATCCAATAATAATTTTTCTCGTTCATAAATATTGCAACTCGTATGAATATACATTTATTCTACTTCTCAGAGTCTTTATTCACAGTAAAAAGTAGCGATGCGTTAATAACGAGTGATAATGACAGGTGTTGTGAATAAAAATTGCAACTATTGTTGTATCGAGGCCAGTGTGACAAGTTCCCAACAATTATCACAACAAATATAATACATTTCCTAGCTTTTCTAACTCATTTACTCATAACACTAAAATATATATATATGAATGCATATATAGATATATCATGATACTTTAGAAAACATATACAATGTATTTGAATGCGCTCAATTTTCCTGCAACTAAATTTTACACATTATAATCGCAATCTTTCACATTCTCTGCATACTCATTTAGCGTACCAAAGTAAGCGACGGCAGATTTTATAAACGTAGAGAGGGGATCAACATCGATGCACTGCGAAGCAACGAGTGAAACTCAGTAGAGCTAAGAAGCAACAAGCTGTTTATGGCCTTCTCCACTTTGCTCAGTTCTCTCTCAGTATTTTCCTCGTACGATATATCTCGTTGCTTCTCTATTCTACCAACTACTTTAATATACACTTTCCTTCATTTCTCTCCTATCTCTTTATATAAACGCGCTTTCCTTCTTATGTTCACGTACGTGCTATCACATTACCGCGTATGGGACAACCCTCATCGCAAAGGGTAGATTATGCGCGAAGCAAAGAACCCCCGCTGGGGTCTCAAGGGAGGAGGCATTTTCACCCCTTATGTATATCTATCTATATACATATGTGTGTATATATGTATGTATATTCACCTTTCGACTCTTCAGTGAGTGTCTGAAGACACTTCACATACCGTGGCAAGTACCTGTTTACATCAATCTTATCGAAGATTTCACCAAACCCTAAAAAAAAGTCGCTATCTCATCAACTGAATTTATATACTCACACAATACATCCATTATCAAATGTGATTTTAAATGTTTATGACACTGTTGAAGGTTATTTATAGGCGATAAAATATTTAGAAAAATTACTGTTATTGAGAGAAAGTGGAAAATAAATAAAATTAATTTAAGAGAATTTTAAAAATGATTTCTAAAAGAAAAAATATCAGAAATTTTATATATTCAGTAAAGAAGTTTGTTTAATAGTCCACTAAAAATTTGTATTAAAGACGACAAATTATAAATATTTTATGCTAATTTTAAGTAATTTTTGTGTTTACACATTTTTTAAATATTTTCCACAGTTCAATAAAATATTTGTACTAAATTAAACCCAAATATAGATTAAAAATTATGTCAAAAAAACATTTCCAGTGTACTTTAAGACAGTACAACAACTATATACTCTTCAGATCTTTACTTTTCACGATTCCAGTCTAAGTCTAATCTCATATTATTACTTTGACATCACTATACTCCCGAATATCTCTACTCTACTTTCTCACCTCCACTCCTCAAATTCTTACTCCTGATTTTTCATGTAATCTCAAATCGAAATTTATGTCCTACTTCTATGCTTATAGAACCTCTTTGAACCTCATATGATACTCCGAATTAGTCTTATAAAATCCTTTGCGCCTGCAAGTGGAAGAAATCCAAATTTCTGCCACCTTACAGGAGTAAAAGAGAATCTAAATTACATTGTATGCCTATTGTACGAATGAAGCATAAAAGTAGGACGTAAATTTCGACTTTGGATTCAATCAAAAAATAGAGATCTAAAGAGTAGTGTTGCTGTACCGCCAACTTTAACCCAGCATTTACCTATATAAAAAATGTATCCAAAGTCAAACGTTTGTTGAACAAAAAGGAACTAAACAAGCGTAAAAAAGCAAATTCTAAATAACTAAAACAAAAAAAAAAATGTGCGGACAGAATGGCATTTATTTAGATTGCAACGAGCAAAATGGAATGGTAAAGGGGTTGCCTGGGGGATGAAATCCGGGACGTGTGCTGGGCAGGCGGGTGTTGTGCGCGGTAAGAGGATGGTTTTGCTTATATACATACCCTGCACACACACACACACACATATATTCATACACATTAGACTTGGAGAAAGGTGGCTAGGGGCCAAGATGCAGAGCCTGGCGGAGAAGGAAATCCAAGTATATATGAGAGAGTTAGATAGAGGTTGTATAAGATAGGGTGGGAGAAATGGGTGGGAGGCTACCGTTAATTCTCCGATACAATGCTCATATCACCTTCCACCACCATCATCACATCCACCTACCCCTGACCATCTCAAGTAAACCCAACCCGTCTTGCCGCGTTTTACCCTCTGCGCCCTGTTACCACTCCGTTGCTTTCTAACTATATACATATACAATTCACCTTCTCCAAAGGATCTATCGCACTTTCTCCAACTACTCGCGGACGTTCCTTGTCTTACTGGCAAACTTAATCGATATTTCACAGTTTCTTACCCCCACTATCCAACGCCACATAGCTCGTGTCCGGCCGCACCGGTGGAGAGGAAGAAATGAGGCAATTCTATATACCACCCGTCGTTTGCCTCGATCGCACTACAACTCTGTATACAAAATAGATGTATACATATACACGTACATTGGCCACCGACTGGAGTATATATATATATGAAGCATGCAAATATCTATCTGCATATTGTATTACACGTCACGATAATGTAGAATGTTTTCCGTTATGTATATCAGAAAATTTTCTATCTCTTGGGGATAATTTCAATTTATTTCAATTTTATTTCTCATCCCTATCATTTTTTATCGACGCCAAATCCTTTTTCTTATTCTTCTTCTTCTTCTTCTTCTTCTTGCGATGGTTTGTCTTTCACCTCGTTTTTCATATATAGCAATCTATTTTCAATTCTATATACCCTTTTATCTAGGTTCAACGTAACGAGGTAGGACCATCTCATTATTGTAATTGGACAATGTACTTTTGCTTGAGTTTATTTATCGCCAAGCACGCAGACTCTTCAGGAACGTTCGTTATTAAGACGATTCTACGCTCGTTTTCATCACCATCATCCAACATTTGTCGATTATATAAAATATATAGTTGATGGAAAAAAAAAGAAAATAAAAAATTGTAAGAGGATAAAAATGATTTAGTCGTTTACTTCACATTTATATTATTATAAATTCATCATTACTATATTTATTATTTATTTATTTATTTATTCATTTATTTATTTGATATTAAATGATTTGTTTTACAAGTTCAGTAGACGTGATGAAATTAAATTATTTATATACGGATTGATGATACGACTCAGTGCTTCTTTATTTCTTCTATTTTTTTTTCTCTTATTTTTTTTCATTTATTGTGATTATTATATTTTAAATCCCTCATAGGAATATTTAGGAGTCATCTTAACATTTTTATTAGTCGCCATACTGTTGATATATAGGCATTACGTATATAAATATACATATATTCAAGTATATACGCAGTAGAAATTCACGACTATACTGAATTTTCGTCGACATCCCCTCTCAAAACTTTAAACTTCACACCACCACTACTACTATTACTACCACCCCATCCCCATCATCATCACCACGTGCTATATCCTCTTGACTTTATTTCCTATATCTCATAATTCGCCCCCGCCAAACTATTTTCCTGTCGCGAAATATTATTAGCGGATTTTCAAGATTAATTATCATCGTAAATAACACGCAAAAGAACTAACACATGAAAATGAAATAAAATAAAAAAGTAGATCAGTAAAGAACAGAGGGAGAAAGTATCCCTTGAGCTTATGACAAAAAAAAAAAAAAAAAAAAAACAAAGTGACAATCCGGGTCGAAATTTTTGTGCTTTTCTAAGTTTTCTAGTAGTCGATTAAACTTTTTAAAAATTCTACTTTACATTTGGGGAACCTCTAAAAATCTAGGATTTAACTTAGTTTGATGCTTTTTACACTCAACACAACATTGTAATATTTTATTTCATGATAAACTCGGACGCAAGTTCCTCCTTTGCGTCTTAGAATGGAAAATTTAGCAATATGTGCAGATTACTTCGAGGTGTTTAAGACAAGTTGTATTTTCTATCAAAATATTTCTAAACAACCCGTGTCGAAATTTTGTTCCTAATTTAGACCTGCATATATAGCTCGTTTTGTAGGAATTGAAGGTATTATGAAGGACGAGCTATTCAATTTTAGTCTTTTTTAAAACCTTTGAAGTGGCAGAATTTCTATATTTGTTCCACTTTAAGGTATAAGAAAGGTATTAGGAATTTCGGATACCCGAGTCGTAATTTAGTTCTTACATTAGACCTTTATTCTCCTTACTGTACCTCAATTGAACCGCGTCTGCAGTCCTGAATACCCGAGTCGGAATTCATGTCCTACTTCGATGCTTATAGAATTAGCTCTTTGAACCTCATATGATACTCTTAAGTTCTACGAACTCTTTCCTCGCGCCTGCAAGTGAAAGAAATCCCAATTTCTGCCACCTTACAAGAGTGAAGGAGGATCTAAATTACATTGTATGCCTATTATAGAAATGAAGCATGAAACTAGGACGTAAATTTCGATTCGGGTATAGTGACTTCCCAATACTTTTCATATCCTTCATTTTCATTTGAATCTTGATAATCCTTAGTTTTCCTAACTTGTCCCTTTTTTATACATTAAAGTGGAAGAAATGGAAATATCTGCCTATTAAAAATGACTTAAATTAATAAGTTCGTCCTCAATACCTTCAATTCCTACAAAACAAGCTATATGCAGATCTAAAGTAGGAACAAAATTTCGACTCAGGATTTGACAATACATGACTATACTTCGAGGTGTTGAGGAGGAGCTGTATTTTCTATTAAAATATTTCTAAACAACCTTCCTTGCTCCTGAAAAACCTCACAAAATCCCAATAATGAAATTCAAAGTCGCATAAAAATTTCAATTCAGAAAACATCAAAAAAAAAAAAAAAAAAAATTTATTCTCTAATTTAAAATTACGAGCAGTATATAATTGTAAATATCAAGGGATGTTTTTGCAATGGCAAGAAGGGGGGAATGAGTGAGAGAAAGAGGGTGGTATCTTAGGAAGACGACGGATCTGTTACTGTCAAACAGTGGCCGTCGTCTCGGCAGCAGCTTCAACCCGAGCGTTTCGTGCACGTGAATCAATAGCATTAACCCATTCCATTCCCATCAAAAGAGGGACAGTTAGGAGGGTGGTCAGAGGGGCGGATTGAAGAGAGGGTGAGTGAGTTGGCAAGATGGGAATACACGGCAAGTATATATACGAATAAGACATACAGAGAGCAAGGGAACCATCGGGGAGGTGTAAAGGGGTAGTAAAGCAATAGTAACAATTCTGAGGTATTTAGCTGCTTTCCACCCGCATCACCCCTCGGACAGAGGGAGCCAAGATACCGCTAAGACCGTCCGCTACACCCTATACCACAGACCTATCCCCTATATATTCGTATGTCTCTCTGTATTTCTCTCTTACTCATGTTTCCTTCAACTATATACATACCAAAACCATTTTCTATATACCAAACTGGCAAATGTATCTTAGTATTTCTCTTATACATTATTAAACGTACGTGTGCAATATACACATATATACATATCGGACCTAACGGGTGGTACTTCCGTAATTGTCCTGCCTTTACATTCAAATCAATTCCCCATTTATTTACTATCAAACTTTTTCTATCTACATTTTATGATTATTTTCATCAAATAAAATTCTATTTCAACTGCGTAGAAAATTCAACGCTTCAGAAAATAATCTATATATACATCTACAAACTACTGACCGACTGACTTATATATCGAGCTAAATATTTACTTGACCAAGAAACTTCGATATAAAGTACAATTTTCCTCGGACAAAAAAAAAAAACTAAAACGAATAATGGTAGATAATAAAAGAAGAAATGTTTCTTTTTTTTTTTTTTCACTTTTCCTTGTTCGATGATTGAGTCAACGATATGATACGTTTCCATTGGCAACCAGACATTCCTTGGGCGAAAGAGATCACCCTGTATGACAGGAAGATGATGCCAAATGTGTGTATATATATAATATATGTATTATATAAATGTCTGTATGTGTGAATATTTTGTATATAGACTAGTGAGATGATGTGCGGAACTGTATACGCAAAATCAATGCCCGGCTTAGCCGCTGATTGTACTGTAATGTTGGTTAGTATCCTCTGCATTGCTTGCGTCTTGGCTTTATCGGACTTTCTCATACTCATTCGCGCGCGTGGTCCTTTCTATGTATCCTTCATCTTCTCAAGCCCGGGCTGCACAGGGGTCTCGTCCTAAAACCGGACGTCTATGAATGCCCATGCTCTATACCACTATCAACTTTATACTGACACTACTACTATTACTATAGTACTTGGATAGCTACTATACACAACAACAAGTATATTACTACTACTATGCACTGCTGTTACTGCGATATAACATCCATGTATCTACTTTGATTCTCATCGTCCTTCTCGTCTTTATCCAGTTATACTATCGTCGTCTCTATCTCAACTCTCATCTTAGAATTTCTCACTTTCGCATTTGTGAAACGATGAATTTGTCTTGCTTCCTCTGAACACAGGTCCGCGCTCAACTATACTATTACTACTACCACTACTACTATTAATGGTGTATATATATATCTGGAATAGCATTTGATCCTTTGCTGAGCGAAATAAGACGCGGACTTGCCAAGACCATTAACCAAAAGCTCTACAACGTCATTATAAAAGTCCAATCGATCTTTTGTTTCGTTAATTATTTTATCCGCTTTTATATTTTGATAAATAAGTGACGTTTTTTTTTTTGTTTTATTATTGTTATGATGTCAAGTATGAGGGAATTGTTATTATTATGGAATTGAGTGTGTTTTAGAGAGGGTATTTATTCAAATTTGATGATGGGAATAATTTTATTTGGATATAATGTTTGGTGGATTGAGGAGAAAATTCTTTGATGAATGCTAGTTGGTTGAATTATGGATAGAATTTTTTTTTTTAAGGCTGATAACTTTCGGGAATTTTTGGAATAGTTATGTATATATTATCAAGTGCTTGATAAGGTTTCACGTGATGCTTGGTAAATTTATTTAACTTTATGGAGAGAGATAATTGGGACAAAGTGATGAACTCTTAAAAATTCTTTATGATAATTTTTTTTTTTCTTTACTTTCATCTATTTATTTGGGAAAAAAATTATTATTAATTTTTATTTATGTATTATAGTGAATATTGTATTTTACTAATAGTTAACATTTTGTATAAATAATAAATATGATATTAATAATTAATTTAATGTGATAAATTTTTCTTTTCTCACAATTTTCAATATTTTATAAATTTATAGTAAAAAAAAAATTATTATTTTTTATTTGTATGTTATAGTGAATATTGTATTTTACTTATAGTTAACATTTTTTATAAATAATAATTAATATGATATTAATAAATAATATTATATGATGAATTTTTTTTTCTTACAATTTTCAATATTTTATAAATTTATAGTAAAAAAAAATTATTAATTTTTATTTATATACTATAGTGAGTACTATATTTTATCAATAGTTAACATTTTGTATAAATAATGAATATGATATTAATAATTAATACAATATGATAAACTTTTTTTTTTTCTATCAATTTTAAGTATTTTATAAACTTATAGTAAAATTTGTATGTGAAAGTCTTTTGAAAATTTGTATTAAATTCATTTTCACACTATCTCTACTCAAAATTTATGTTAACACAATATTAATATCATTTGACTCAATATGAATGTTTTACTAAACATTTGGAAATATTTAAAAAGTGTGTTGAAATAATGCAAAATAAATTTAAATAATTCTTCAAAACTATTCCAATAAATAATTCAGAATAATTTCCCAGCTTACATATACAACACAAATTGCTGCATTAAATTTTGATAGACCCAAATTTTGAGTGGAATTTTATAAAAAATTTTTTTACTTTACATAAAATACAAACACATCCGGATGTGGATTGTGGTCACTGGTATTTATGCTTCAATGATTTCACATCAAATAAAATATCTCTTCATAGCAATCTCAGACGGAAGTTGAAAAAAAAAAAAAAAAAAAACAAAAAGGTTAAAATAATAATATAATAAAAAATGAATTAACTAAGTACGATGGATTTTTCACATACTGTTCACACACGTTGAAATAAAAATATATACTCAAACTAAAAAACACGCAAGAACTAAAATCAAAAGTCACGCACGTACATACATACAAATACATATGTATAATGTATATATATTTTTATTTAACTGGTAAAATCACACGTCATATCGTCATCATGAAAATAAACGAAACCTAAATGAGTGCGAGTTAATTTATTTTCTATGAAATAAAATGAAAAACAAAAAAAAAAAAATTCATATAAGAGAAGCGTATTAAGTGAAAAATAAAATAAAAAAAAAAAGCTCAATCACTCTACACTCATTAGGTACTCGCTCGTGGTCGACTTCCATTTTAATTACTCCCATTTATAATGCAAACAGATTGATTGCCTCACAGAAATCTGCGCGTTCGCTCGTAAGTTAAACACGTTGGAGATGCCATCAGCACGCAAGCTTGTCCAAGTATCTGCGTCAGACTTGTCTCCTTTCTCTCTTTCTCTCTCGCTCTTTTCCCCTCTCACATTTCTATTTCTCCTACAGATTTACATAAGAAATATATTATACACATAACATTTATACACATCTGTACATTGGATCGTCTCAGATATTTATATCAAAACATTTTATAAGTAATAAACAAAATTAAATTAAACCAAATTCATCTGTATTATTAAAATATCAAGCTCAAACAGGAGAATAATTTTAAATCATTATTATTAATTATTCATCTCAAAATCGAATCAAACAAATATTCAATCAATTCAAAAAAATTTATAAATTAAAATTAAACGAAAAAAAAAAATTTTAATTCAAATTTTGTAATTAATTTTTACACAAAATTTTTTACTATAAACACCAGAGGTTTTATCATCATATTAATCATTATTATTAATTATTCATCTCAAAATCAAATCAAAAAAATATTCAATCAATTCAAAAAAATTTATAAATTAAAATTTGACAAAAAAAAAAAATTCAATTCAAATTTCGTAATTAATTTTTACACAAAATTTCCTACTATAAACACTATCAGAATTGTCATCATAATATCAATAAATATACAATTTTAATTAATTAATATCTTAATGACATATTAATAACATAATTTCAATAAAGAATTTTACAATTTTGACGATCGAAATTGAGTCTTGAATTATTTATATTTATTTCAACGAGTTGATTTTCAATCTTTGAATCAGTTGATAATTTTCACTTGCACTTTTACTATTAATATTTAGCTGGATTTGATATAGAAGACTATTTTGATTTTGAGTTAGCTTTAAAATATAAAAGTATAAGTGTTGACTGTAGAATTTAGTTTCCATTGAAAAAGAAGAAAGAAAAAGTTTCCCACAGAAGAATGATGAGCTTTCTTACTAACTACGATATGAAATAAATCCAACATAAAAATAAATAATTATTTTCACGCATCTTTACAACACATTCTGAAGTGTGACAAACGAAAAATATTCAAATATTCGCGCGTTTGATAACGTCAACTGCGAGGAAAAGGAAAAAAAAAAAAATAATAACACTATTTATTTATTTTTTTTTCAAATTTAATTTCTATTTTATTTTTTATTTTTATATCTAATCAATCAACATCAATTAAATAATTCAAATAAATTATAATCATCCAAAGAAAAACAAAATACCTTTCACAATAAAAATCCACAATATAAATATAAAAATAAATATAAATATAAATATATTGGCAGTTAATCTAAAAGCACACGTAGGTATCTTTGGAGGTACTCCTAAAACTCTTGGCACCACCCCTCAACATTGAGGCTCAATCTTATACTTTAGGGTCCAGTCACCGGCTCTCAACCATGCGTCAAGAGAGACCGTAGAGGGTGCGGCACTGTACCACCCTCAATTTTTTTTTTTTCCCTTCAATACTTCAGAGCCACACGCGCTCACTATCCGCTGTACATTTAAAGCACATCATACACAAACTCACTCACATATATAAACAAATATATACATACAAATATATATATAAAGATATATTTAAGAGAGGGTGTATTGCGTGTGTTGAATGTGTATATATATTCTTTATTGTATGTATATGTGAGCCCGGGATTGGCAATGGGGTGGTTTAGTAAAGAGGGAAAAGACGTGGTGCAAGCGAGAAAACGAAGAAATAACGAACAAAGAGGCGAATATATATATATGTATATGTATATGTATATGTTAAGGGAGGGTGATAAAGGGGGTTGTTGAGGAGAGGATAGAGGGGGGTGTAGGCTGCTTGGCATGAGGAGCGTTCATCAGCCCCGAGGTTTTAAATACGACCCGCGAGGAAGGGAACTAAGGAAGAAACCACCACTACCACCACCATCGCCACCCCCCTCACATCACCCTCACTATACCTATACTCACCCTCCCGCACTGCACCTCCCCGCGCCAGTGACGGATTGATTAAAAATATAAGGGGGCGAAAGTAAAGGCGCTTCATTGCTGAAATAATGTAAAAAAAAAAAATTATTCTTTGTAATTATATTTAAGTCAACTTTTTTTTATTTTATTTATATTTGGTATTTTTTAATTTTTTAATTTTGGTTTTATTTATTTGTTATTGATGAATGGGTGGAGTGGCATGTGGAGATGTGATGAATTTTTAATTTAATTTATAATTTTTTTTTTCCTTTGGCTTTTTATTAGAGATGATTAGTTTCAATTTGAATATCATTGTCTGTAAATTATGTGCGAGGGTTGGAATCGTCTACGGATATTTAGGGTATAATTATCCTGAAACTGACGTAAGCGAAAACAAAGAATGAATGTAAATAATAATAGTCGGCTGTGTGGAATAAACAGAAAACAAATATTAAAATAAAAAATAACAATTTAAGAGGAGGGACATTATGTGAGTGTGGTTATAATACGACGTCGGGAGTTTTTAAAGAAAACCACCGATGAAAATAATAAAAAAGAAAAAAAGAAAATAAAGGAAGGAAAAAAAGAAATGAGTGGAAAAAAAAAATGTAGTAAAACCTTGCACTCTTTATTCTTGATATGCGTCATACAATTCCAGGTCTTTTTCGTACAAGGATAATCGCACTTTATGCAGCGTCAGTCAGGCTAAGGTATCCTCTCATTGTCACTCGAAACCTTATATACATATACATATATACATATTATGTATATATATATATTTACATATATATATTATCACTTCACCCATTGCAAAAACCGTCGCCCTTTTTAGATTTCTTCATCTTCTTTTTTTTTTTTACGACCGATAATACCCCACACATTATATCCTTGCACCTCTCCCTTTTTAGCTCCTTTATATTCTCATACACATATGTATTTATATACCCAACATATGTATACATATAGATACATAAGAATATATATAAAGCATGGTGTAATACAAGAAAATGACGTGTTACACAAGCAGGGTGAGACAATGAATGGCGTTATTGTCATTCGCAATAAATTAGATAGACAAAGATATAGTTTTATTTTATGTTGATAATCGAAGATAAATCCATGGGATTGGGGTAGGTATATACAAAATTTCACCCTTGCAATTGGTTGTGATCATTCGGCCCTGGAAGAATATGACGAAAACGAGACGACGATGTGGTGCGCGATTTTTTTTTTCTTTTATATTTCCGTTGGCCATTCCGCACTTGGAAGGGCTTCGTGCGTAGTTTTAAATAGTCTAGAAGGGTGAGCGTGTTCTCTCTGGGATATAGAGATGTCGAGGAGGGAAGTGGTAGCGGAGTTGAAGAAGAGGGTGCTTGCTCGCGATGGTAGTAGTGGCCCGGGGTGGACTTTTCATTGAGGGAGAATATAAGAACATCCAAAGTCTATACATATATCCAAGAGGAAGTAAGCAAGCAAGCAAGCAAGCAGATGAGAATGAGGTATGTATATGTATATACATATAAAAGAGTATAAAAGAGGAATGAGAAAGAAGAGTAAAACGCGTCGAAGAAGAAGAAGAACAAAATGAGGAAGAAGAACTAGAGAAGAAGTAAAAGGTGGCAGTGGGTTTTGTAAAAGTAGAGGATGAGGATCGAGGCATATAAAGGGTGTGGAATGGGAGGCGGCCGTCGGAGATAAGACGCAAACGAACCCCCCTTTTCGCGTGTCTCGATCGATAGCTCCACGCGGAAAATTCGAAAGTAAGATGCAATTAAACAGCGAGCGAGGGTAAGCAAGAAAAGGGGTGAGTTTTCCAGAGCAGAGAGTCCCGGCGAAAGAGAAAACTCCCTCCAACATTTTCCCCTTCGACTTGAGCGTCCACCACCCAGCCAGTCGTTTCTCGTTGCTTTCCATCTAACCTTATCCACCCATTCACCCTCCACCCCCTCGCGCTCGCGCGTACATATATATCCCACCTCATCCTTCCATATACCGTATTCGTTGTCGGTGCGCTAAGGGAAGCAACCCTTTTTCTTCTTCCGCGCGCGTTCTATCCCAACCTCTCGTAACCAAACCACCTCAAACCACCTCCGTTGAGATGGGAGGAGGGTGGCCCACCCTAACCAAACCCCTTCTAGTATTTATATTGAGCGTCTTAAAGCATTTCCCTTTCCATTCAAAGCGCCACGAGAGAGCTCCTTCGTCGCCTCTCTTTTCTTTTCTTCTCTTTTACACACACACACACATACACGTACACATACATATCTGTATGTATATATAATTTCCTCTCTCATGCTCGTCGCAGCAGTCCGTCAGTGCACCACCCAGCCACCCTCTTTTTTCCCTCGCGACTCTGCACCAGCGAAAAAGAGATGCAAAGAAACGCCGTGACGTCACTTTAAATACTCTGCTCAAGAAATAAGGGAGAAAGAGAGTGGTGGATCTCTACTGAAGGAATTGGTAGTCCCCATGTAGTTGGTGCGCAGAAAATTGTAGTATGTATATATGTAATGGATGTAAGACAGAGTGAGAGTGTGAGTATTTCTATATATTCGTCCTCTCTTATTTCATTTCACTGTTATTTTTCTTCTTTTTCTTTCGTAAGACACTGCTGACTCCACGTTCTTCTTCTTCTTCTTCATCTTCTTCTTCTTCTCGTATTTTCTTCATCTTATGTATTCCCGAGCATTTTTTTTTTTTTTTTTTTACTCTTTGTCTTTCGATATCTACATAAGTATTTATGTATATGTGTGTGCGTGTATGTACAAAGCCGCACCGACGTTATCTAACGACACACAACGAGAATTAGTAAATGTTGGACGCGACAGCAGTCAAATGCAATTTTTTTATTTTTACATCGACGATGACATAAATGGAATGAAGAAAAAAAAAACCAGTGGGATTTTTTTTTATCTATCACTCGATCGCATTTTATTTATTGTCTGAATGTTAATAGATATTTATTTATATTTATTTTGTTGGGATGAATTTTATTATAATTCTTGCGTTGTAATTGAACACGAGTTGAAATTTTGTTCCTACTTTAGACCTGCAGCATGTAGCTCATTTTTTAGGAATTGAAAGTGTTATTGAGGACTTGTGCGATTTAATTTTAGTCGTGAGTCCAAAATAGTGACTAATTCCCAATATATTTTATATTTTTCATATTCATTTGAACCTTAATAACTCCTTAGTTTTCTTAACTTGTTCCTTTTTTACTCCTCTATTATCATCCATCTAGCTATATAAAAGTTCAAGTTACGAATTACCAAATCTATTCCTCATTTGTTTCAGAAAATCATCGACAAGTTTCGACCTTTGTACTACAGCAACGTAATGACAAAAGACAATAGGCAGCAGCTTCGCGAACGCCTCTCGGCCAATGTTATACATGTGTTTTATCTTCTTGCTGGGTCATACGTTTCATTGCGCTTTGTTAAATATATAATATTATATACAATCGCTGAGCACTTGTGTACGAATTTCTTGTGAATTTCGAATATTCAGAATTGAGAATGGTAAAACTAAATAAATTTCGATATGGATTTATATGATACATAGACAGTGCTTTCAAAGATGTTGTAAAGATAGCATCATTAAATAGAAATGGTCGGTAAAAAAATTTCCAATGTTTCGGAGAAAATTTTGGCGATAACAGATGGATAAATGTGAACATATTATAAAGTCAGAAATTTGGATTTCTTCCACTTGCAGGCGCAAAGAAGGAGCTCGTAGAACTTAGGAGTATCATATGAGGTTCAAAGAGCTTCTATAAGCATCGGAATAGAACATAAATTTCGACTCGGGATCTTTTTTATACTTTAAAATGGAACAAATAGAAATATCTGTCATTTCTTCAAAGGTCTTAAAAAGAACTACAATTAAATAGCTCTAGTGCTTAATAATACCTTCAATTCCTACAAAACGAGCTATATGTTCCTTATTTAGACCTGCATGTAGCTCGTTTTATAGGAATTGAAAGTATTGTTAAGTACGAGTTCTTTAATTTTAGTCCTTTTAAAAACCTTAGAAATAGCAAATATTTCCATTTCTTCCACTTTAAGGTATGAAAAATGTATATTGAATTTCAACTTGTAACCTTCTTGTATCTATATGGATGATAATAGACGTATAAAAAAGGAACAAGTTAGGAAAACCTTAGTTAAGGAGTTATTAAGGTTCAAATGAATATGAAAAATATAAAAGGTATTGGGAAGTTACTATTTAGGATTCACAAGGTACAATTGAGATACAGTAAGAAGAGTAAAGGTCTAATGTAGGAGCAAAATTTTGACTGAGAACTTCTATAAAGTCTCAAAAAGAACTAAAGTCAAATAGCTCAAGTCCTTAATAATACCTTCAATTCCTAAAAAATGCAGGTCTAAAGTAGAAAAAACAAATTTTGACTCGTGTGATATGTTATATTTGAGTTTAATTGAATTTTATTAATAATTGTTATTGTTTATTAGTGGTTTATTATTGTTTGATAATTTTATTGATGTATAGATCAAAGGAAAATATTATAGCTAGCACGATTCACGATTCACGATGGATTTTCTAAGGATTTACGATCGATTCGCTCCACCTATTTCAACTCTCGTGCCCTTTAACTCTCTCGTTGAATTTATATATACCTATACACAAGTACATGTGTAGTTATAAACTCTGTAATCCACGTTGCATGACTAGCAGAACGATCAAATCTCACGTATGCGCATGTTATGTGCACATATGC
Source organism: Microctonus brassicae (assembly GCA_918226075.1). Lineage (NCBI taxonomy): Eukaryota > Metazoa > Arthropoda > Insecta > Hymenoptera > Braconidae > Microctonus > Microctonus brassicae. The sequence goes on along the minus strand of OW445485.1, from coordinate 5,507,151 downwards.
AGGTTTGTACACGTTGATTCGTGTATTTATCTTTGACGATTAATTCAAAGAAAGTCGAGTGTCCCACTGTGAAATTATATTTATACACATGAGAATGATGACAGTACAATGAGAGAAGAATTTATTATCTAACCGTAAAGTTTTGTTTAATAATTAAGAGTTAATATTGTTGATGAGTTTGTTTATTACATGGTAATAAGGCAATTTTTAATAATTAATAAATCGTATAATAAAGATTTTTTACATGGTGAATTCAGTTTTGATTTATTTTTATGCGAATTAATTTTTATATATACATAATATAATTTTTTTTATTGTCTTTAGTTGTCAGGGAGTGTAGATAATTTATCGAATAGTGAATTAAAAATTTTAATTAACAATTATTTCTTAAATATATTTATATTTTTATTTTATTCTGTCTTTCAATTTTAAAATAATCTTAAAATGCCATAAACAAATTAATTAACGATCAATAAATCGGTCATTTTATTAAATGACAAAACAATCAATTATTAATATCAAATATACAACAATTTTTTATTAATATTATTAATTATTATCAATATAAATTTCTTAAATGCCAGAAAAAAAATATTATATTATATTATAAATAAGTTAATAATAATGGAAAAATTATAAATGAAAAAAAAAAAAAAAAATGAATGTTGAAAAAAATTATCATAAAAAAAATGATAATAAAAACAATAAATAGGGGCAAAGAACGATTCGTCGGAGCAAACGATTACACAACGCGAATATCATCAACTACCCATATATTTCTACTTGCGCTTATGGAAAAGGGCGAACAGTTCAATTCGATGCAAATCACTCACTCGCTATGTGTATATATATATTATGTATGGATACACGTGAATATAGAGAAGTATGAATGTGTACATGAGATACATTCGCCTAATGCCACGAGCGTCATGTCTTCGACCATTTGGAAATTAGCGATTCGATCAATTATCCGAATTATACGTTTGGGTGGACCACGACATAATCGTGCACCCATCGCACGACTGTGGGAAATTATTTTTTCACGACATTTCAAACTACCTTTTACATAACTGCCAATCAAATTTGTAACATTAATCAGGGAAAAAAAGGAAGAAAAATATTACTCAATACAGATTAGTTAAAAATATAGTCACATAAGTTTTGCTTGGGAATTTTTGATGGAAATAGTGAGAAGTTTTGGGTTAGAAGTCTTTGAAGAATTATTTTTTATGGTGGTTTTGTGTTGGATTTAAAGACAAGAGTTTGGGTTGAAACAAGGAATTTTTTTGTGGAGAATGAATTGGTTTTTATGTTTATTGAAACACGAAATTTTAGTTGGAATAAATTGATTAATTAATTTGGGAAATTTACAGAGTTTTTAAGTTGTTTTGTTGCATTATTTTTGTGTTAAATTGGGCGCATTTATTTAAACTTATCATACATTGTGGATGTTTAATATTTTAATGAATTATACAATTACTTGGTGAACTTTATTTATTCCAAGAAATTACAATGAAAAATTCAATATGAAATTTTTTGTTTATTGAAAAAATAATCAATCTTCATTGAAGAAATATTTTATAAAAAATATTCACTGATAATAATATAACAATTACCACAGTTACACACCAAAAAAGCTCGCAATAATTTCACCTACTCACAATGACATGAGTCAAATTAAAATCATTCAAAAATAAATTCCAAAAACAATTAAACAATTCAACAATTCATAAATATCATAACCAAAACATTAACTTTGATATTTTTTAATTTAAAATTCAGTACAGAAAATTCAACACTAAATTTTTTTAACTCTCTCCCAAGTGCTTTCAAATAGCATTCTAATTAAATCTAATCACACGAATGAAAATCCAACACAATTTTCCTGTTAAATTCCAATAAAAAAAAAAATCCCAACACAATTTCCAAGTGGACCAAATTTCCAATGACACAAGTCAAATAAAAATAAATTGCCCCAACATAAATACATCAACCCAACATAATTTCCATATTAAAACCTACATAAAAAAATTCCCACACAAATTTCAAGCCAACTTTCACACAATATATTTTCTCCTCCACACAAATTACACCCCCCTTTCCTCAAAATAAAAATTGATATCTAAAAAAAAAAAACGAAATAAAAATAAGCTAAAGAAAAAAATTATTGTACGAGTATTTTCTCAATTCAACCGTGAACAAATCCGTTGAAAGTCACTCTCAGAGAGCAAACGACACATAAGAATAAGAAGAAATGCATTGATGGTGGACAACGATGATAAAGAAAAAGGATAATACACCCACACACACATAAAATACTAGAAGGAATAAAGGCAAAGAGTAGATAGACCGGACGTCGGTCACTCCACACATACATAAACATACATATATATTTATATATACATATGCAAGCAGAGAATCTTCACGAGAGCATTATACCAACTGATCTTCAAGCCTCGTGGCGCGGAACAGCGCTCGATGGAGCGGAACTACCAGTCACCTGCTTGCTTCCGGCATACTCTCCCCCTCATTGTATCATTCTCATCGTCTTCCTCAAGCTTTTATATTCATATATCTCCTTTACTCTCTTTTACCTATTTCGTTCACCGCACAATCTTGTCTCTCATGATTTTTGCTCCCACCTGCCTCGACAAAGAGTCACGGCACTCGATTGCCGCCTACACTATATATACAATAATACATGTACGGATGTAATACAATGTTCCAATCTACTTCTCTTCATTTGTATACATGTATAAAATGTGTATATATGTATTGGAGATATTATTTTATTTATTTATTTATTTTTTTTTTTTTTTTTTCATCACGAGAAAACAGTCGATGACGAAGCTTATAAACAGAAAACGGGACATGAGAAAATTCATGTGTATCATTATATTTATTTACAAATATATAAATATATATTTGTGTGTGTATGTGTGTGTATTATTGAGGGAAAAAAAAATTGTAGAACAAATTTATTTTGTTTATTGTGATATATTGTTGTGGAATTGTTAGCACAACGGAATTTAATAGCCCGTGAAGTGATCGACGTACGAGTTTGTAATTGTATATTCTCGCCTTCTGTTTTATGAATATAATTATTTTTATGTGTGTAGATATATATGTGTGTGTGTGTGTGTGTTTAAGGACATATTTATAGTACATATGTCTTGTATGGAACGAGGACATGAGGTGAAATGTGGAATGAAGTATCGAATTTTTCATGCTACTCGCATTACCTCGGCTTTTGAATTATTTATATTAAAGATATTTTTGATTTGTATAAATTTGTGGGTTTTTGTTTTATTTTTGAGTTTACAGATTGATTGGAAATAATTTTTCGTTATTTTGCGAATAATTTATTGATACGATGGTGAATTGAGATATTTTTATTTTCAAATTTTAATAATTTTATATGTTATTTTGGTTCTTTTTTGATTTATATAAATTTGTGAGTTTCTATTTTATTTTCAAATTCACAAATTGATTGGGATTAGTATTTATTTATTACATGAATAATTTATAAACATAATGGTGAATTGAGATATTTTAAAACATTAAGTTTTAATGGTTTTTTTTTTTAAGTTTTACATGTTACTTTGGTTCTTTTTGATTTATATAAATTTGTGAGTTTTTGTTTTATTTTAAAATTCACAAATTAATTGGGAATAATTTTTATTTATTATGTGAATAATTTATACACACAATGGTGAATTGAGATACTTTTATTTATAAATTTTATTGGTTTTATCAAATTTTATATGTTACTTTTTTTTTTTCTTTTGGTTTATATAAATTCGAGAGTTTATATTTTATTTTAAAATTCACAAATTAATTGAGAATAATATTTATTTATTATGTGAATAATTTATAAACACAATGATAAATTGAGATATTTTTATTTTCAAATTTTATTAATTTTATCAAATTTTATATGTTAATTTGGTTCTTTTTAATTTATATAAATTTGTAAGTTTGTACTTCATTTTTGAATTCACAAATTAATTGGAAATAATTTTTATTTATTGTATAAATAATTTATAAACACAATGGTGAATCGATATATTTTTATTTATAAATTTTAATGATTTTTTCAAATTTTATACGTTACTTTTTTTCATTTTTTATTAAAGCTCTGTTTCTATGTATAATTTAAGGATCAGATTTATGTACACATATATATCTACAAAGGATACTTTATATTTAATTTCTTTACTTCACATTTTCCCCGAGTCAACGACTATAAAGGGAACTATTAAGACATCGTAAAAAAAAAAAAAAAAACGCACGACCCTTTTATATCTATCGTAAATAAAAAAAAAAAAGAAAAATGTCAATGTTAAAAAATTGAAACTAAATAGGTAAAGTGTTTATTGATGAAAAATAAAAAAAAACAATGCATGTGTATATAAACTGAGGACATTTTTATTTATTTAATATATTGTAAATTGATTTGACCTTCTTGTAAATTGGTAATATCCTTTGGGTGAGTAATGCAAAGTGTATACGGTGTAGTAAGTGCTATAAAATTGTGCAAAAGAATTTGTGCAGTAGGCCGAGAGCAAAGAAGCAAGATCGATGGAGACGATAAATGTAAAACTGTTGGAAATTCCGGGAGCTCGCTCACGTTATATATGTTGTTAAGACCGACAGTTGCAAGTATTACATGCTCAGTTACAGGTGAGTCTTTTATGTCAGAGCGCGAACCAACATTCGCGTTTCTCGTCTCAACACGTTATGTGGACACAGCTCTTACTACTTATGTATACATGAACACGCTACACTGACTTACGGCCTTCCTACTTTCTTGTTATTATATTATATTATATGTACATGTGGTAAATACATTTCTGACGTCAGGATAATAAATAAAAAAAATTATTTATCATTAAATTCATTCATGTCGATATATCAATTTGTTTGAAATATTAAATTTTATTTATAAATTGAGCTAAATATTAATTATTAATTTTTAATTTGAATTATTTAAATTAATTTATTGGTTATTTAATTAAATAAATTTATTCATCTCGATACATTAATTTATATTTGTTTATGAGTATTATATTTTTTATTTCATGATGCAATGTAAAATATTGAATTTTATTTATAAATTAAATAAATATTAATTATTAATTTTTAATTTGCTAATTGTTCGATTCAATTTGTTTATTATATTTAGTTGAATAAATTTATTCATCTCGATACATTAATTTATGTTTGTTTATGAGTATTATATTTTTTATTTCATGATGCAATGTAAAATATTGAATTTTATTTATAAATTAAATCAATATTAATTATTAATTTTTAATTTGAATTGTTCGAATGAATTTGTTTATTATATTTAATTGAATAAATTTAATCATGTCGATATATTAATTTATATGCAATTTTTTTAATTTTATTTTATTATAATACAATGAAAATATTTAATTTTTTTCATACATTTTTAATAATTACGAATTAATATTTTAATATTTTAATGAATGTTTAATAGTTAATATTTATTTAATTGTTTATTATATATTGAATGAATGTGTATTGATTATTAATTTCAAGTTTAAGTTGTTTGAATTAATTTGTTGAATATTTAATTAAATAAATTCATCCATATCATTATATCAATATGTTTATAAATATTTTTTTTTTTTATCCTATCATAAATAATACAATAAGAACATTGAAAATTTCTATGCATTTTAATAATCACTATTCTACGTTTCAATTGACAAACACTTCAATCATATCCCTACATTTATTTAATTGCTAATAATAATATAAATCAACAAAATAATTATTGATTATAATTTTTCAGTTTAAATTGCCTGAATTATTTTATTCAATATCTAATTAATTAAATTATACTGTCTTCTTTCCAAGTATATAAATCTACTAGCACCCTCATGAATATTCATATAATTATAAACAATAAAAATAAAATAAAACTAAAACATTGATTATCAACTTGTAATTAAAGTTTTAAAATGTAAATAAATTTTGTTGGATATTTAATCAAATAAATTCATTCAATTTTTTTTTTCTTCAGATTTTTACAGTAAATATTCATACGCTACTGAACCAAAACGTGTTCGTACACGTTTTCGCATAGATATATTATCGATATACGAAAATAGAAACGCGAAAGTTAATTCAAATCTTTGTCGCATTTGGATGAATTTGAATAATTAATTCACGAATATCCGGAATTATTTTCTAGGAAATCCGTGATTGAAAATACACCACTGTCTCATTATATTTATCATACCCGTTTACAAAGATTTAGAATGAAAATAGAAAGATACATATGTGGAGTGTTCATGTAAAGTATGTAAAGAAGGAAGTGATTATTAAATAAAAAGGAAACGAAAAGTACAGAGTGTGTGAATGGCATAGAGATATGTGTAGTAAAGTTTTAAAACGTGCATTAACTTAAACCGGAAATACAAAAGTCAATGACTTTTCTTTTAGTCCCTTTGCTTTGTTCATTTTTAAAATTTTTTATTTACTTTTTAAATGACAAGAAAAAATTTCAATAATAAATTATCATCGTGATATTCGATCGATTAATTATTTAACAATTTATTTTTATCTGTCACAATTTGTCATTGTTACTGTATTCTCGTGAATGAAATTATAATTTATATTAATTTAAATAAATCGCGATATATTTTAAAACTGAATTTTAACATAAAATCGAAAAAATTTTAAAATTTTTTTTCAATTATTAAATTTATAAAATTTTATATTTTATTTAATATTCTATATATATAATTAAATTATAATTCAACATGAATAGAAATTTTTTTTATGAATAATTCGTTGTTATAAATATTTTTTCTCGTGTTATTTAAATTTATGTAGAGATTTTTTTGAAGTAATATTTTGAAAAACTTGAAAACATTTAATGAGAATTCGACATTGCAATTTTGATGGTCACTTTAGAACCAATCAGAGTTGTAGAAAAGTAGCAACAATAGAGATAATTTAATTTTTATGTATAATATAACTTTTTAATTCAGAATATAAAGAAACGAAAAACTAAAATACATAAAATTTTTTATTTTAAAAATAAAAAGATGAATATAGTGAAGTTTTAAGCAAGTTTAAATATGTATTTTATGTTTGTACTTTCTTCAACTCTCTGAGAAAAAAAATTTTATAAATTTTATGCAATGTTTATAGATTGATTTAGTCGAAAATAATATTTATATAATTATAAAATCAATATATAAATGAATAAAAGAAGTGTAAAAAAATTATTAATATATCTTTTAATGTTTTTTTAAAAATAATTATTGTATTTAAATAATATTATTCAATGTCTAAATGACTATTATTTAATTTTATCGAATTGTTTGAATGTTTTGTTGAATGATGACACTCTATAATTAACTTCTGCGTTGAATGAATTTTAATTCTTGACCTTCTGTCAAGTAACTGTAATCGACGAGTGCAATGAGCACGACACTATCATTATTTTTTTTTTATGCTATCGTCGAAATAATATATATAGAGGGTATACTATATTTAAACAGTAGAATTCAGTTAATTTTAAATAAATTAACTTCACAATAAGCGTAAAATGATTTTTCAACGCTCGAATTAGAAATAAAAAATTATTGATTTATTTTTATAAATTTATTTTGAATAAAGTTTTAAATAATTATTATTAATATTGCATGTTGTATTTGTTTAAACCTCTTCTAAACAATGTAATGGTGAATATTATCTTTTTTTTATTTATAGCACAATTTTTTATTCTGAGATATTTTGATGAAAAATTGATTTATTTTTTATAATTTTATAATTTATTTTATTTTTTTATCATTACAGGGCATGTATTGAGGTACAGTGAACAATGTTTCACAGCTTATTTGTAGAATGTATAAAGATAATATGGGGCAAAGTGAGGAATGTAAAAAAAAAAAAAAATTGTTTAATAATTTTCAGAATTGAAATAAAAATATTTTTTTAATTTGAGGAAATGTGTTGAATAAATTAACTAAAATTGCTCAACAAATTTCCTATGCTTCAATATTAATTTATTTTGTTTATTTTCAATTTATATAAAATAATAAAAAAAAAATTAGCAATCACCAAATAAATAAAATTTATTTTAAATAAATATTAAATTAATAAAAATTTTGCAATAATTAATAACTGTTTTTTTTATTGATACATTTAATTTATTTAATTCACAAATATTTATCATTTATTTATCATAAACTTTTGCATGAAATACGAAAAAAAATTTTAATTTCAACAAAAAAAAAATTAAAGTTTACATATATTATTTATTAATAATGCATAAAATAAATTGATTTGCGAATATTAATTAGGTCATTTTGCTTCACTTGTCTGAAGTAAAGAATTAAATGTTGAAAAAAACACCGAGGAAAAAAGTTAAAAACTAAAAAAAAAAAAAAAAAAAAAAAAATTACACACACTACTGAAAGATGATGAAGAAACTTGTAGAAAATTTCCCAAAGTCTCTACAGCTTTCTCTTTGATCTTCTTACAAGCACTCAACATGCCCAAATATCGTGGTTCGAATGTTTTTCTTTTTCTAAATAAAATACTCTCTTCCAAAAGTCTTTACAACGATTTAAATCAACTCTTCAATTCATCATATAAACTTTACACATCATTGAAACCGAAATATAAATATTTCTACACCAAAAAAAAATTACATTCATCTGCTTCTAATTATAACAGATAAAAATACACAGTTGGATTAATTATAACTTCATCATCGAAATAGACAAATGAAAAAAAATAAATAAATAAATAAAGAAATAAATAAAATGAAATATAAACAATGGTAAATTGTAATCCATAAAAAAGCATTATATTTCAAAGCACTATAAAAATAAAAATAAAAATAGAAAACAAGCAAAAACAAAAAAAAAAAACAAATAAATAAAAAAATGCCAAAAAAAAAAAAATAAAAAAAAAATTAAATTTTGATATCCAGTCATGCAATTGCTAAATATTAATACACATCCTATTTTCACTCGTACACATACACATATACATTTAATCTTCATCTCCTTTGTCATCTTCGTGCACAAAAACTAAAAAAAAAAAAAAATTTTTTTTCTTTTAATAAAAAAAAAAAAATTCGACACAGGTAATCACGTAAAAATGGTGGAGGAGTTGCGAGAATTATCTGCGAGGGTGAAATTACTACGGCAGGATAAAAATATGAAAAGAAAAAGAAAGACAGCGACAAAGTATAAAATAAAAATAAAAAAAAAAAAGAAAAAGAAAGAACAAATACAAAAAAATATAAACAACAATGAAGTAGACAGCCAGGACCAGTGAAGATATTTTTCAACAATACAGATAGACACAGTCAACACCAAACTTATATTCTATATATTTATGTATATAAAAACCAAGTGGTGAATTGTGTGCCCTAGTCGTGGAGTTAAATTGTTATGACATAATTAGGAGCGATCCTCGTGAGTTTCTGATGTTAGTATCATGAAGCAAAAGAAGAAAGCAGACAAAATAGAACGAAGAAAAAAATTAAAGAAAGAGAATAAGATAAAGCAGAAGATGAAAAAATAGCAGAAATAAATACATACACATATATTTATATATTATATACATTTATAAAATAATAAAAAAAAAAAATAAAAAAAGAGTATAGTGTGCTTCAAACCAAACTGAAGAACCAAAACCTCAAAACCATTCATTCTCCATATTTTCTATATCATCACTTGGACGTTTCATTCACCGAGTTATAATCGTCTTCATGGAAAGTTCTTTATACTCTCTTGTTTCATTTTTATTTCCTCTGTATTTTTCATTGTTATTTATATTCACTTATTTTTTATTCAACCATATAAATCTATAAATACATTTATTTTTATTTTATAAATAAATATACGCTAAAGAATTGCGAGCATTATTATTTAATGATGAAGAGCATCAAGATGATACGCAATATTTATATACACCATCAGCAGTGGTCATAATAATTATTATTATAATAATAAAGATAAAAAAAAAAAAAAAAGAATTGTATGTTATTATCATTAGTACCGTTTTACATTGGGAATAAATATCGATCTTATTAGCCATATCTTATAAGTAAGATCGGAACTTGTAATAGTCCGGCTTTGTTGGCGTCTTTATCGGGACTTTAATTCGTTTAGCGCTTGAACAAATCCTTTAACGTATATATATATATATACGTTCCAAAGCCACAAGTGGAAAAAGAGATGGACATACGCGCGTGTTGAGTCATGATGATGAAGCAGCTGATGAAGAGTTTCAAGACATGCTGAGACACGTTTATATATTATATCTATGCTCGAGTCGAAATTTTTGTGATTCTCTATATAAGTTTTCTAGTAGTCTATTTAAATGTATCTTAGAAATTATACTTTGAACCTGGGGGACCTCTAAAAATCTAGGATTGAGCTTATAGTTTGATGATTTTTACACTCAACATAATTATTGTAATATTTTATTTCATAATAAACTTAGACGCAAGTTCCTGTTTTGAGCTTTAGAATGGAAGATTTGGATAAATATGTGACTACTTTGGGGTGTTGTATTTTCTATTAAAATATTTTTAAGCAATGTTTCTTGTTCTTGAAGAACCTCATTAAATGCGCCAATAATGAGGTTTAAAGTAGCATAAAAATTTCGGGTGTTTTTTTAGACGATATTTTTTTTTTGTTTGTGAACGCTGAAAATCTGATAATTTATACAAAAAAAAATATTCCCGTTTGAAATAAAATTCAGAGTTAATTTAGAGGTTTAGCCAAACAAATCAAAATTTTTTTTTTGATGCTATTACATTGTTGATTCAGCATTATAGCGTTTATTGTAAGATAATAATTAATGTTAAATCAATAAATTCCAGTTTAAAGAAAATTTTTTGTCAATTATAATCAACTTTCACCTTTCCAGCTCTACGTACAACTCGAAAACTACTGGTCGGAGTGCGTTTGCGGTAAACAACTTTTTTGTAGCAAATTTAATGCCCTACCAAAGCGGTATATTAATTTTTTTCAAAAAAAATTTTTGATTACCGAAAAATCGAGTTGAAGTCAGAAAAAAAAAAAATTTCTCGTGTTATTTATAAGGAAAATCGAATTTTTTAATTCACTAAGCCTCTAATTAACTCAGACATTTTTTTTCTTTGTATAAATTATCAGATTTTCAATGATCACAAACAAAAAAAAAATATCACCTAAAAATAAAACACCCTAGTGTGTATAAAATCTAAATACATTAATGTCCATGAACGAATATTCAATAAATAATTTAATACATAATTTTTAGAAATGTATACATGTAATGTGAGTGTGTAACCGTTATCAATTTGTACATTTGCTCTTAGTTGACTTATATAATATATACTTATTAAAGATCTTCGACGACGACTGATGATGGATGAAAAGCGGTGGCAAAAGTTGGTGTTGACTAGCCAAGCGTTTCCTCTTCCTTTTCCTCATTCGTGTCGATGTTTTACCTCATAGAAATCCGTGGAGATGCGCTCTACGATGCGTTAAATTAAAGTTCAACCCCCGAAGAGGCAGCTGTAACCAAGGGTTCGTGTACTGCGTCGAAGATTGAATCCATGACTCGTTCGCTTCTTTTTTTTCTTATACATTTTTTTCTTTATTTTCTTCATTTTGCCTCTTTTCATTCACTCTCTATATACATATGCACACTATACATGCACATACACTACTCCTACACCATACACCATGCCCACTAAAAAAAGTTCCAGGTGATTGGAGCCAGGGTTGATGTGATTCGACATAATAATCGCAAGAAATAAACATCAACCCCTTGATTCTTTGATCCGCGCACATCGAATTAAAATTGGAGTTGGACTCTCACGAGAATTTTGTCTCTCCAGTGGTCCCGACGGAGGTTTGGAATAAATTCGTCAGAGTGGAGAATGGAAAAACTGCAAAAAAAAAAAAAAAAAATTACATAATAAAAAAAAGAAAAAAAAACAAATAATAATAAAAAGTTAAAACGAGAAGTAGAAAAAAGGAGACGCGCGTTTCCCCTCCACAAAACCGATCTCACTCACAACCCTTTCCTCACTTAAATCCAAATAAAGGTTGAGATTCCCGTAGCTTCAACCCCCCTTATAGCTACTCTATATAAACCTCCCTTGTGTTCACCCCCCCCCCCGTATTTTGCGAGAGGGAAATAGAAGGATAATGTGAAAGAAGAAGAGCTAGGAAATATATTTTCAAACCCTAGATCGGGAACCGCATCAGCTCTGTCTCTGTTGCCGATGTTTGTTTTACATCTTCAACCCTCTGTCTCATTTTATCCTTTTTCTCTTTTCATTTATTTTCCTTCCTTTTTTTTTCTTTCACGTTCATACTCGCCCCTCTCACTCAACCCCACGCTCTCGCTCCATCGTCTTTTACCTCATTCCTTTTCCTCACCACCTCTTGTCATCCCTCCCTCCACCCCCAATGGCGTTATATACATAGAAAGAGAAAGAGAAAAAAAAATTCTGTCTTGCTCGAACGCGCGTCCACAATTTCTCCATCGCAGTCGTTCGCTCCGGTAACGAGAGGAGAAACACCCTCGCTACTTTTAATCGACCCACGCTTTTCTTCTGCTTATACATACCTAGCCAACCCCCTTATTCACCCTCCCGACCATCCTTCTTCGCCTTCTTCCTCCCTGTAGTCACCCTCGTGCAGCAGCAGCCTCCTCCTTTATACTTACCCTGGTCTGCCTCTTGCTCTCTTTTCCTCATCTCCATTTCGTCCTTCCATCGTATGCTTTTGCTTCTTCTCTCCTTCATTCTTCTTCAGCTGCTGCTTCTTCTTCTTCTTCTTCTTTTGCCTTTTCAACACCCCACCACTTGCCACCCTTACCTCATTTTACACACCCCACGTCTCTCATCTTTATTCTTGCGCGCTTTAAAGACATATAAGTTTAAGTAAGGGCGTTGTCTTCGCGTTCAGAATGGACTTTTAGCCTTGCCTACTCATATAAATACATATTAATGCATGTGTATATATGTATGTAGTATGTACATTGTACATACATACGTACATATACATTCTTCATAGGTATATGAAAAATACTGGTCTGATATCCACAATAAATTTAAGTTTAATATAAAAATATATCGAGTGTAATCTGCACTTATGTTTTTTTTTTGTCCATTTTTCTTTTTTATTTCATTATTTTTTTATTGCTTTTAATGACACTATATGAATTTGTGTTTAAGTAGAAAAATAATTCGGCTTGGAATTCATAAATATTTCAAGTTAATTAATCTATCACTAAATTATTTTTCGTTAAATTAAATAAATTTTGTGCTGAATTTAATTTGATAATTTAAACAAAAATTTTCCAATTCTTTCTGAATATTTATTAGTATAACAAAAATTATTTTTGATACCAATTTGAAAGAATACATTTTTTCGTTTGTTTGTTAATTATTGAAGTATATAATATTTATTTATAACAGCTATCAAATTGAAGAACGAATTGGAATTATATAAAATAATGTTATAAATATAACAATAAAAAATTATTTTGGATATCAATAAAAATATTGAATTTTTTTTTTTTAATATTAATAATTGAATGGTTTAATATTTATTCATGATGGCTATTAAATAAGCAACAAATTGAACCAATCATTGCCAAAATTATTTAGTATGAAAAAATAAATAAATAAATAAATTAAAAAAATAAAATAATTTCTTTAATCGAGGAGAAAAAAAAATGCATTATTATTATTATTATTATTATTATTATTATTATAGTATTTAACATATAATTTCTATTACAAATCAAATCACATAAATATTTTATTAATGTAACATAAATTTTGTTTAAAAAAAAAATTATCGATACGAATTTTTAGTGGACTTTTATACAAAATTTTTGATTTCACATCATCAACAAATTAATTCAACAAACATAATTAATTCAAGAAATATGATAATATATTGATATGTATATTTAAAAAAAATAATAACGTTACTGAATAAATAAAATGAAAAAAAAAAAAAAAAAAAAAATTGATATTAATATTTATTTCGCCTGCTGTGATATAAAAATAAAAGTTTGGCGGATTGTAAAAGTGATATATTCATATATTTACCACATACCTATATGATTGTACAAACAAAAAAAAAAACAAAAAAAAAACAGGGTTGAAACTTGAAGTATATTACATTCTCGCGTCGACATTTCAACCGTATATGTATGTGTAAGGATACTTTTGCATTTTATAGCCGATAATCCTTGTACAGTGCTCGTAACCCAACTGCGTAACATACACCTTCTTGCATGCGATCATAAATAAATCTATACATACATACATACCACTTTCTTACATACATAATAAATACATATGTATATTGTGCATGTATGCAAGTATATAGTAGTATCCATTCGGTATATACATAACTGTCACGTCAATTCTTCAACACTCATATAAATCTCCATAAAATATCCACACAATGAAATAAATATATCTCTGATTGTAATCAATAAAATATATAAAAGAAAGAAAAGAAAAGAAAAAAAAAATTCCAAATTATACAAATCCAACAGCGCAAAATAGCTAAAGGCAAAAAACAATTATATCCACTGAACATAAGAGATAAAAATAAAAGAATAAATAATTGGAACTGAAACGAAGGATATATGTGTATAAGTTAAGCAGAGAATAAGTGCAAGCTGAAAGAAGAAGAAGAAGAAGAAGAAGAAGAAGAATAAGAAGAAGGATAATAAAATTAAAAATGAGATGAAGAATAAAAAAGTTGAAGAATATAAGAATATAAAGAAGAACGGAGAATAGGAAACGATTCCCGGATCCACGCAGGATGTGAAGGTGAGAGATGAAACTAAAGGAATAAACTGTAGCATCAACTAAATATATAAGTGTATTTATGTATGTGTATATATGTATGTATTATACATATGTATGGTTGAGGGCATGGCCGCGTGTAGTCCGGCCTCGATGGTGCACACTTGTGGGAACCACATTGTGAGGTTTAATACCATAAGTCCACCACGGTTGTGGCAAATGTACTGGAGAAGAATCGCATCTTGTGCTCCCTGGACCACGAAGTGAAAGGTCTGATCTGACTATGACCGGATCCTTCGCGCTTACGATTATAATCATTTGCGTTATCATTTGACATCCAAATATTATGATGTAATTAAATTATTTTTGTCTTTAATAATAGATATTTAGGTAATTTATATAATAATTATGTCGATATATAAATCAATTAATTTTTATGTACTACATGATACACTAAAAATTATAATTAATAAAAAAAAATTCAATAAAACTTTGAGAATAATTTAACATTGTACTTGAAAATATTATAAACATCCAAAATCTACATAGTAAAAAAAATTTCATATAAACCCCAAATTTTGTATAAAATTCCAACACGTACAAAAATTAATATAAAATTAGAAAAATCTTTTTGTATAAAATTAAAATTTTTCTTCATCAATTAACTACTCAAACTCTCTCCCAATACGTTTTCGAAACTTTCCCAACCGTCAAAAAAATTCTCCACAACAATTCAAATCAAATAACCATCTCATCGCAAAAATCGAACCAAATTACTTAAAAAAAAAATTTACAACAATTTTTTCAAACAAAAATTTCACACAAAATTTTTCCTCAATCTCCACAGCCTCTACATTACTATCCCACATATACTTCAACACCTATTCAACATATAATCTGATATAGCACCTAGATACTTATATAAACCAATTCTATACGGAGAGAAAAATCGTAGAATTTTTGTAGAGAAAATCAAACAAAAATTAGTAATCGAGACACAAGTGACACAAGTGTCAGGAAAACAAAAATTGTTTACCAACTATATGAATATTGACAGGAGAAAGTGTCAATATAACTGTAGGTGGCGCTTGAGAAAAAGTAATTCTCCGGCACGAGAAATTTTACCGCGCCAAACCTCTAAAAATTAGCAGTGGCACTCAATCAAAAATTCATGATTTAAAATCAAATTTTACAATTAGCCCCTTAAAATAACATTTATTTATTTTCTTATCAAACAAATAAACAAATAATCTGTATAATTTTATATAGAAACCATTTTATAAGTACTTGAATGTATTCATTTGTTTATAAAATAGTTTTTATATAGAAATTATATAGACGTCAATATGATATTTTAAGGAGCTAATTGTGAATTTTTATTTTAAAGCAAGTATTTTTTATTGAACGCCACTGCTGATTCTTAGACATGTATGAAACAAATTATTAAATATATTAATATATAAATAAATGATATAAAAAAAATAAACGAAAAAATCAAATAAATAAATGAGGAAATAAAATGAATAAATAAATGAAGACATAAATAATTTACAAATTTAATACGATTAATTTGTTTCCAAAGAACACTTTTCAATGGGAATGTTGACCGTGGTGAGATGCTAATACGTTATGACACAACAGAATACATCGAAAGGACAATAGACACGCCAAGTCCCGAAAAACGCCGATGACCTCCGACGAGTTTTTTTTTTCAAGCGTCTTATGTGTCAACAAAGAACCAAAACATTGGTACCAATGAAGTGAGCCCCGATTGCTTCTTAGACAGCACTGCAGTTAAGTAAAATTTTGAGTATAACTAAAATTGCATGCTTAGGAATTTTTAATGTGATGTTACTTAAAAATATCCACACTTATTTTAAATTTACTATGACTCTATATTAATTTTTACTTCCATTGAAAGATAAATATTTCTAAAAATGTCTTTTATAACTGTTTTGTAGTGCACATAAACACAGTAAAATTTCGTAGATTTTTCTCTCTATGATACATACAATATAACACTGCATTGGCACACGGTAACAGCTGCATGTTAAAACATATAACGTAATTACCACCACACAAGGCAAACCAGAAGTTCATGGAATATCGAGTCCAAATGGCTTTGAGGAAGGAACAATTTGTGACTGATTGGTCGTAAAACTTGTGCAGACACACCGGGTCTCCTCCATCTTGGTAAAATATATTCGATATAATTTTTTTTCTTTCTGTTATACATCTCTCAATATATTTATTTATTTATTTATTTATTTTCTTTACTTTAGCTTCTTACCAAAGCCATGTAATCTCTATCGATTGAGAGCATAGGTAAATTGTTGTTTTATTTTTTTATATGTATTATATGTGTGTGTGTGTGTGTATGGATGTATAAGAATAGGTATGGTATGGTTATATGCTTGAGAAGAGAACAAAGATCGAAGGCGGAAGAAGGAGCGTGTGGGAAACACACCTTGCTAGCATGCTAGGTGGGCCTTCTCCATTGTGCACACACAACATGTTTATACACGTATGAACATGTGTGTATATATATATGTTTATGTTTATGTTTATGTGTAAATATACTTGTTGTAAAATAATCGGACGCAAAAATCAACATGTACCGTTTCCAATCTTTGTTCAATCGCGCAATACAACTGAAAATATGTATATATATGCATATTTATAATAAACATGTTATGAATATATTATAAACAATTGTTTTTGATATTGGTGAGATTATTGAAATTTTTTTTTTTTTTTTTTTATTAATTATTAAAGGATATGGTATTTTATTTATGATGACTGTTGAATTGAAAAAAAAATTTTTATTCATTATAATATTATAAATATATAATAAGAAATTGTTTTTGATATCAATAAAAATATTGAATATTTTTTTTTTTTAATTATTGCAGGATTTAATATTTGTTTGTGATTGTCGTTAAATGGAAAATAGAATTCTAATATGTTTTATAATATTATAAATATATAACAATAAAATTATTTTTGATACCAATGAAAGGATTAAAAATTTTTTTTTTTTTTGTTAATTATTGGAGTATATAATATTTATTCATAATGGCTATCGAATTGGAGAACAAATTGAAACATAAAATAATGTTATAAATATATAATAAAAAACTATTTTGGATAACAGTAAAAATATTGTTTTTTCTTTTTTTTTCTATTACAAATTGAAGGATTTAATATTCATTCATGATGAATATTGAATTAAAAAAAAAGAGTTCGAGCAAAGATTGCCAGAATTATTTAGTATAAAAATGAATAAATAAATAAATAAAAAAAAATAAAGTGATTTGTTTAATCGAGGAGAAAAAGAAAACGCAATATTATTTTTATTATTATAATAGCTATATAATAATTGTTATTTATAAAATCAATTATAACGCTTTTGTGGATTGGTATAAGTGCGATCAAAAGTAATATATATATATATATATATAAAACATAAAAAGTGTCCCAAAATTAACGCAAGATTTCAATTTTTGCAAACGTATTATTTCCTGCGTGAATTTCGAGACATTATTTATAAATATTTATAAATTAATATCTATAAATCTAAAAAAATAAAAAATAGATCATCGATCCATGTCACGTTATCCAAGCATAATTATCATCGCATTGAATAAATAAAAATTGCTATATATAACTGTTGACAAAAAATAAAAACATAAAATGAGAAATGATAAAATAAAGAATAAAACAATATACGTGTTGAAAGAAGAGGGTGAATGAGAATTGAGTGAGAGCGAGAACTAGAAAGATAAAGTTATGAGGGGGCGGGTTTGACCATGGACCCGTGGAGAAAATGGCGGGGTGGTGGTGGTGATGGTGGTGGTAGATTGATAGATATATACTGGGAAATATAGTAAACCTCGGGGTGCGCGAGAAAAGGGCAAGAGGGAAAGAGGGAGCGTTATAGTAGGTGAATATATATGTTATATATATATAGGGGGAGGATGCCAGTGAGTGGAAAGAGGTGAACATTATATAGTTTCGTTGTCGAGCATTGAAATCTCCAAGGAAATGCTCTACTCCATCACATATTTTTCACATGCTAATATGTAAACGATTTTTGCAAAGGATTTTAATTATTTAGTTGGTTTTTATGATCAATTGATCAATTAATGATCTGTACCTATATTCAAAATGATTATTTTTATTTAAATTTGTATAGCAATGAGTGAAAAATTTTGATTTTACAGTAATTTTAGGTAATAATTGAATAAAAATTTGTGTTAGTTCTTTTTTTTTTTAGATGGATTTTGTATTAAATTCTAAGACTTGAATTTGTGTTGAAGCGGAAGAATTAGTGTTTGGTTAATAATATTTTGTGTCGAATTTTATATAATAGTTTTTGACTGAAAATTATGGCCAAAAAAATTTCAATGCAAATTTTTAATTTTTAGTGAATTTTTTTATGTCAAATTTTTTCACTGTATGTAAATATGAGAGAAGAAATTATTATATTGAACGAGGAAGTGAAATTTATTATTTTATCAGGCTCTCTATTTTACAATAAATCTACAAATTTATATTTTTTTTTTTTTAAATTATCAATATTTTTAATTCAAATAAATTATAAGTTTAACAAATAATTATAAGTTTATTTCAATGGCGGGAATTTGGATAACTTGAATGCAAAAATGTGTCGAAATAATAAAATGAGTTGAATAAAAAAAATAATAGGAATAGCGATCATTTTAATTTTTATTTGTTTGTCAATGAATAATTTTTATTCGAAACATTTTTTTCTTAAAATCAATAATCTTTTAATAAACTCCATTTTGAGTTCTCATATCAATTTCTAAATGTCCCTATTGTCTACAAATTATAGGGTTAAAAACGGTTTGTACACAAAAAAATAATTCATACTTCCGGCTGAATCGGAAAAGAAACCCAATACAAAGCAAACGTTGTACATATAAATACCCTCATCAAGTTTTTTTAATATAATCTCAAAATCACACAACTAATCTCCAACAAAACCAACCATACACAGCTCCAAAATTAAATTCCTCACATTCATCCTACAACAAAAAATTTCCTGCAATTTCCATACGTTAACCTATACAAATATAAAAATAACTCGTGATTTTAGTGAAAGCTATATGAATTTCCGTAATCATCAAACAATTCCCTACAAATTTCAATCCATTTATGAACATTCACACATCCAAATAAAAAAAACCAAACTTTCACTGAAAACACTTCCTCTACCCCCAACATCCACATTTGAAAAAGTCTAATTTTCTTCTTCTTATTGAAAGACAAAATTAAATTTATTTATAATAAACAATGTGTTCAGGTAAGAACAAATTGAGACTTCCAAAAAAATTTTCTAATAAAAAAAAAAAGCTTTTTCTCCTTCCATTCATCAGGTTATTAAATTAATCATGGGTTAAGAGATAAAAAAGTAATAGAACCGCATTAAATGTTAGAGAAACTTATATTTTATTTAAATAAAAAAAATGAACAGCCTCGGATTATTATAAATAGGATAAATTTTGGTTTAATCATAAAATTGCAGATTGGCGTGGTTTAACCAATGTGAATATAATTTGGAATAGGGTATTCCAAATTACAATCATCTAAATAATCAACTTTAATTAACTATATAAATATCTTTAAACTTAAATCTCAACTATAAAATTTTAAAAATTCAACTTCAAGCTTATATCTAAATCAATAATATTTTTTGTAGTCTTTGTAGCAATCACAAACGTAACAACCTGAGCCATATTCCAAATTAGCAACATAACCATTTGTAACCTAAAATATTTTTATCATTTTGTGTTACGAATAATTTCTCAAATAAGCGCTGATTTCTACAACTGAGACACTTAATTATAGATTTGTACAAATATAAACATATAAATATAAGTTACACTCAAGATGCAAAAATTGAGACTAAAATCAGTAAATAAATGTTGTTGAGGATCGAAATTGAGTTTAAAATAAAATATTTGTGAGACAAATCTATAAAATGAGAAGAAATTAAGTACATCTAAAGCGAGTATTTGAGGACAGCAAAAACCGTACACAAATTTTACGACTCAAAGATCTGAACAAACAATAAAACCCAATTACCCAATTAACAACAAACCTGGCCCAATAAAAACTCCCTAAATCCCAAATAAATATCCCTAACCTCAAAATAAAAATGTCGAGATGCCCCAGCATTAAAGATATGAATTGAACAATCATCTGCTCGTAATTAACATTAAAAAATTGACAACCATTGTGTTCCCCAACAAATCTACATACCCAATCTCGTATGTAAACACAAAATACATATAAAAAAAAATATAGAAAGTGCATTAAGCATATGTGGATGGATATAAAGTGATGTGATACCAAAACAGAAAGTATATAAAAGCCTCGTGGCCGCCTGAGGTCGTGGCCTGCCCTCTCCTGGCACACTACAATAATCTTCTCTTCTCTCCTCTCAATCCTCCCTCTCCCATACACCCATATAAACATACTGCACACACACAAAATACATACATACATATACAAAGTCGTTTACAAAGACCCGCTGACTTTTGCGCTTGCTCTTCTTCTCGTATACTTAAACACATTACATATGTGTTTAAAGTTTATATAAGTGCGCTCTGGTATTTTACATGGATCACTGAGACAACAGTGCATTACATTACCCATACATACAACCATATATGTACACATATATAAATATAAATACATAAGATCATTGACCGAAAAATTTTCAAAGCAATTGCGATCACATATTTTTATTCGTTAATTTAATTTTACTTTTATAATTGATATACACATTATATTATTTATTTGACTATATAAACAATAATAACAAGGCATGATAGTGAACTGATTATACGTTAATTTTATTTAAAGAATACGACAATATATATTTTTTTAATACACTGAATAAATAAGTAAGATGGATAAAGGGAATGTGATGATGATGATGATGATGAAGAAGAAGAAGAAGAAGTAAATAAGGACAAATGGAATAAAACGATGGATATGTATATACAATTGAAGAGAGATGAAAGGCCATTATCTTCGGCGTGGTCTCAAGCTTAAAACTTAAACGAAAAGCAGTTAGGCAGTCACGCGTTGCGGTCGGCGCGCGGCGTCAGGCGAAATTGAGCGGATTCGAGTGTGTCCGGAAAAAAAAAAAAAAATAATAAATAAAAGGTGAAAATAAGAAAAGAATAAATATAAAAAATAAAAAAATAAATTTATATATGTATATACGTATATTGTGAAAATGAAATAAAATATATAAGTGAAGAACGAAGAAGATGAAAATGTTTTTTTTTTTTGGAAAAGAATATTTATAAAAAGATGGAAGACAAATCGACGTCGCTTTCGTGAATACGAGACAACTGTCTCTTGGTCGCGCGGGGACACACAAAGTGGGCGTGGCTCCCACGTTCTCTCATTCATTCTCTCTTATTCTATCTTTCTTTTTATCTCGACGTGCACCAGCGCCCCTCGCGGTAGCCGCGATACAAAATTATAGTCGCGCGGCTTCTTTCGTTTTCGCGTATATATACACGATTATATTTATCTCTCTTTTTCCCTTTATATATTTTATCTCTTTTATTCTTTCATATCCACCCCCATACATACATACACAGTGTGGCGTGGCATCCGCACGCGGTGTGTTCGGGGGCCTATACGAATAAATAAGAAAAGCCAACGCTCGTTCGTCACGAGCTTGTGGTCGGTCGGCAGGACGCCGCCGTCTCATCACGCGCGGCCCAATCAGCCTCGTAATCACCGTGCTGAACGTTCCGCGCCGGCTAGGTGACGTTGCCCCTGCCGCTCCTTCTTTTATCTTTATCTTTGTTGGAGCGAAAAAAGACACACGACTTTATGTATGTATATTATTTTAGGTGAATGGATATTTTATGTGTTTGTTTGTACAGTAAGAAATTTGTTTCTTTTTTTTTTTTTTTTTAAAGTTCAATCAGGATTTGTCTTGTAATTTTTTTCAGTAAAATTCCACCTGGATGATTATTTGATTAATATTTAATTTGTGATTGAATAATGAGGAAAAATAAATATTTGTGTGTTCAAATATATATTTAGGAAATTACTCGATGCTATTTGTATTATTTATAAAATTTATAAATACAAATATGAAGTTTAGAATGGATTTTATATTTATTCATTAATAAAATTTAATCGAATCAAATAATTAATATTTCACTTTTATTTTAGATATTTTTTTGCAAAAGTTCAATCTGAATTTTTGTTGTAATTTTTTTCACAAAAAGTTTACTTGCAAAATTTTAATTCATATTATTAAATTTCTGATTATAAATTAAGGAAAATAAAATTTTGTATATATTTAAATATATTTATTAAATTACTCCATGCTATTTTTATTATTTATAAAATTTATAAATACAAATAAGAAGTTTAGAAATAATTTTATTTATTATTAATGGCTTTTTTTCATAAATAAAATTTAATCTAATCACATAATAAATATTTCAATTTTATTTTAGATATTTTCTTGCAAAAGTTCAATTAGAATTTGTCTTGTAATTTTTTTCAGTAAAATTCTACCTGGATATTGATTTCAATATTTAATTTGTGATTAAATGAACAAAAAAAAAAAAAAATGTTAATTTGTATATTAAAATATATTTATAAAATTTACGATTAAAAATAAAAAAATTTGAAAATTAATTTTATTTTTCATTAAAGCCCTATTTTGATGAATAAAATTCAATTGAATCAAATAATAAATATTCCATATTAATTTTAAAAATTTTTTTCCAAAAGTTCAATCAATATTTGTATTGTAATTTTTTTCAACACAAAAAAAAAATGATAAATATTTCACATTTATATATTTCTATTTTATTTTATTTTATTTCCATTTCACTGCACTCTTAAAATTCACATATAAACTTCTTCATAAAGCATTAAAAATATACATTTTGTAATGAAAACTTTGTCATTGCATTATAACATTTTCAGCCAATCATAATTTTAAAAAAGCAGCAACGATATAAAACTCAAAGTTCACAATATTTATTCAATCATTCATTTTATTGCACAAAAACACAATGAAAAGTCCATAACAGATTTTTATATAATACATATATATCTGTAATAATATATGTATATATACATATATTCACTAAAATTCTTTTAAATGGTAATAAATTGTTTAGTAGAATTGCAACTTATACATTATAATCAATGAATCTTTTATAGCAAATTATCTGTAGAGTTAAAGAAAATCGTCATAAATTATTACATAAAATGGAACAAAAAATCTCGAGATTTTTTCAAACAATTATAATATATAGCTACAAAATATAAATATATATGTATACATGAATGCAAAATATATATACGTGCATACACAGTTAATTATTTTGTATAGAAATTCACTCGAAATTTTGAGCTAAAATTTTTCTACTAAATAATTCTCACAAAAATTATTTTAAATATTCATCTGATTAATATTAAACACAAATAATAATTCAAACATTCGAGAAGATAAATTAAATATTATCTTGAATTAATTATTTCATATTTATAATAAAAAAATATGTGTTAGATTAAATATAAAATGTTAATTCTAAACAAAATTTATTTTCTATAATTTCAACATAAATTTCTCAAATTAAAATAAATATAAAAATGAAAAATTTCGTCTATCAAACTAAATAAAAATATCAAACAAATTCTAAAATATAATTAACAAATTAAACATTAAACAATTGTCAAATTAATTCGCCATGAAAAAAAAAAAAAAATAAATAAATAAACAGAAATAATCTAAAAATAATTAAAACTTTATCAACATTTTCTTTTATAAATATCCAAAATTTCATTACAAAATAAATATTAATAACAAAAAAAAAATTGCATAATAATAATAAACAATATAAAAAATATTTCATAAATAATTCAAAATTTCTAAAAATAAAATAAAAAAAAAATTTTCAACACTTTAATAATATCTTTCATATAATCCCAAACAAAGTTATAAAATTAATTATTAAAATTTCACAATATTCTCACCTGAATTTTTTCTTCAAATAATAAATACATATATGCTGCATATATATAAAAATTTGTTGATTTTTCTTCATTATATCTCCCAGTAGAACATTTATTATATTCTACGAAGTGATTTGTTGCTCTACTTTCTTTTGCCAAAGTTATTTATAAAATAAAACTTGGTAGAAGAAAAAGTGGAAAATGATATAGAGTGTTTGAATGAAACATAGATAAAGAAAAGACATACCAACATGTAAATTACTGAGGTATTACTGATGACGTAAAAGAATTTAAACATTATACATATACATACATGCATGAAGTTTATATATTTATATGTATATATTTGTAGATATATTGTACATACATATGTACGATTCTCCTTGGCATTCGCGCCACTTTACAAGCGAGCCAGTTTGTGGTGCATCGTTTCCACCAATTACCATTTGCTTCCAACGACTATTCTGAGAAAAGTCATATCCGTAACGTATATAACATCCTCACTCCTCCTCTCCTACTTAATTTTTATACATTAAATAATGAGTATGTATGTGTGGAAAAATAATTTTTTATCTTGTCTTTAACACTTGTGTCATTGATATAATTTTATTTCTTCATTATATTATTATTTTACTTGAAACAAAATAAATTAATATGTAAATTTATATATTTTATTTCGTATGTTCTATTTAATTCATGTCAATTTTTAATACTTAATATATAAGTATTGACAATGATGATGAAAAATTTGTGTTTTGAAATTTTTTTTTTTAAATATTACTTTATTGA
Organism: Microctonus brassicae; assembly: GCA_918226075.1. Lineage (NCBI taxonomy): Eukaryota > Metazoa > Arthropoda > Insecta > Hymenoptera > Braconidae > Microctonus > Microctonus brassicae. The sequence continues at coordinate 5,481,497 of OW445485.1, read as the reverse complement.
ATTTTTTATTTGTTTTTAAAATTTATTAATTACAAATGAGAAATTGGGAATTAATTTTGGGTTTTGTATTTATATGGCCTTTTTTGATAAATGCAATTTTAATCAAATTTAAAAATAAATATTTTCACTTTTATTTTTTGGAATTTTTTGTAAAATTTCAATTGGAATTTTTTTCACTATGATCCAACATAGATGTTTGATTGCAACGTTGAAAATTTATACGGGAATAAAAAAAGGGTTAAAAGCTAATTAAAATAAATATTTCAGATATTTATTATTTATTTTAGTAAATAATTTTATTCTTAATATACTTACTAATAATTCCACTAAAAAATAAACTAAACTCAGTAAATAAATAATATTAGTTCCAAATGAACATTGATTATTCATAACAAATATATAGTTTAATATAATAATAAATTCATCAATAAATTTATTCCCCCCAACAAAAATAAAAAAAAAATATTCCGAAAATTTACAAAACTTATTAAATTCAAATTTAAATAAAATAAAAATTCGCTCATTCATTTCAAAAATATGTTAATAAAATACATCATAACCACTCTCAAAATCCACATTCAAAAATTAAATAAAAAAAAAACCTCTTATTATTCCATAAAAAACAAAAAGAAAAAAAAAACAAAAAATATCGAAACAATATTTTAATTTACCTATTCATTCATTAATTAATTTATTTATTCATTTAGGTTTATAAAATGTTTTATCTCCTCTCTCTCTCTCTCTCTTCTTCTCTCTCTTTTCAAAAGGTCGGCGCACGCGAGTAAACATTGCACATCCGAAGAACGTGAATATATAAAGAGTCCACATCAGAAGAGAATCATCGCGCTTCCTCGCTCGATTTTCCTAACATTTCTTCCCATGCATACCACATCGACTTGTTCCTTTCTTCTTCAATAGTATTTTACTACTCCATAAACACATTCATATATATATATATATATATGTATGTATATAAGGTGTAGCATGTAAAATATACTGTTGTTGTATGCGCGCGAGCTCGTTGAAGAAGATCGCAATGCAAAACGGATAGGCAGTGCCCTAATTGTCGTCTTCCTCTCTCGCACTCTATTTTCTGACGTGCCTAACAATTCTCTGCGTGTACATATATATCTAAGTATATAGACACCTACGTACTTTCCTCTTGAGGTCATGTTTTTTTTTTTTTCCTTTTACTTCAGGTCTGGATGTGAGAGAAAAAAAAATGTATTTTTTTGTTTTTTTTTCTCATGTTTTTATTAGGTCAAATTAAAACGGATAAAATTTTTACAAGGTTTTATTTTTTAGCAATTATGTCGTTTGTATTAGTCGCGTTTTTTATATGTTTTTGCAATCTAGTGTGTAAATTTTCAATGCTGGCGCGGGAGAAATTGTTTTTTTTTTTTTTAATCAAATGAATTAATAATACGAACAGAAACGACATTAGTTTTAGATTTGTTTAATAATAATATAATGTGAGGAATTTTTTTGAGTACAGAACAATATTTAGTTGAGTTGTTTTATTATTTCTTGAAAGGAAATAAAATTTTTAGATCCAATTTATCGACAATAATGTATTAATCAACATAAATTAATAATTGAGCAAATAAATTTTTTTTCTTGAAGATGAAATAATATTTATTAGCAATTAATACTTGTTAATAATATTTTCAACTTTTTTATAGTATTAATAATATTCAACTAATCATTTTATCAAAATCAAGCAGTTCAGATTACGAATTCATACCTACTAAAATTAATCATCAATTCAATCGAATATAAATTCATTAAATAAATAATTTTCCCTTCACCAATAAATAATTATTACATCAATTTTAATTCCATAATCTCTTTACAAAAAATTTATATAATGAGTATTTATTCATTCATTTATGTACGTGATGTCATAAAACATTTTTCAAAATTATCGGTATTTTTGGACTGCTAACTATTTATAAAAATAATGAAATTCGGCTTTTTCATAACACATAGGCATTGAAAAAGCCACCCAATGTTTTGAAAGAGCCAAGTTCTTATTACAGGACTGAAATTTTAGATTAACAAAGATATTATTTACTAATAATGTTAAGATATAATTTTATATCTTATATAATTATAAAACGTTTTATATAACGCAAACTCTGAATAAAATATTCACTTAAATCTAATAAATTCTCATGAAATTAGCCGTTTGAGATCAATCATTGCAATCTGACTAGGTACGATCTTTTTAAGAACTCATATAATTTTATTTGATGTATCTGAGTCTGTATCATTATTTATTTTAGATTTCTTAGTAAGAGCTTTTTTGAGGGACCATATAAAGCTAGCTTTTTCATCACACTGCAGCCCAGCTCTTTCAAAACATATTCTCCCAAGAAACATAACCTCGAAAATTAGTATGAAATTAAAGATTTACCTGCAAAATACATATGGTATTAGAAGTCCTAATATATCTATAAAATTATTGTATAAAAATATTACTATTAATTTTGTCCGTATAAACGTCAAAAAACAAATAAAATGAACTCAAAAACTTACTTTTTGACGACAAAATCTTCAATAGCTCTTTCATATATTCCACTCTTCCTTTACACAAATACAACAATTTATAATACAACAATAACCAACTAATATTAATAATTAATTAAACATTCAAACATAAGATTATAAAACACGTGCTACGTTGCGTATTTTCTCACGCGCCTGCGCCAAATGAAAATATGATCTTCATCTGTATAACACGCGGCAAATTGAACGGATCAAATACTTGCCCGGTTCAATGCATTATATCCACATACATACATACATACACACACATATATCCCAATACGTGAGGAGAATATATGCACATACAATATACATATGTACGTACATTAAGCCCGGATATTTATTTTTGTTTTTTATTATATCTTCAAACCGATATCCACAAAGATGATCCAATAGCCAAAATGATTGTCGGCGAGAGCAATGAGAGCGGTGTATCGATACGTGATTCATACACGATTATAATATACATATATATATATATATATATATAAATATAAATATATATGTTGCGGTATGTAAGAAGCAAAAGAGAAAAGAAAAAAACCCGCGAGAAAGAGCATATGTATGCGCCGTATGGGCAGTTGCATCACGTACTGTATCTTTCTGAGATGCAGTGCACATGAAAAGAAGTAAGAAAATAAGTAGTGTGTATGTATATGATAGCGAGGGATAAAGAGAGATAGGGATGATGGTATAGAAAGAAAGAATGAGAGATAGCGATAAGAGTATAGGGAGAGAGGATTAAACCGGACCGTGATTCCATTTCAACCTTTCAATAATATATCGCGGCTTCCTGTGTGATCCGTTATAACAAAGCAAAAACCGCCGCGCCCCGCGTGCCCAAAACTCATTTCTTCATCAGTAAGAGTAGGGGGGGGGGAGAGATGAGGGTGAGAGAGGGATAGGAAGAAAAAAATTAATTATAAATAAATAAAAGGAATGAATAAGTGGATGATAGTGATAATTGTTTGTATTTTAGAGTTGGATATATGTTTATTTGTTTATTTTTCTTTGAGGAGTTTGTTGGGGGTTGGTTTTTTGAATTTGAGAATAAGGGTTTTTTGGGATGGGTTGTTAATGTGGGGAGGGGAATATATTTTTTAATGGGGAGATGAAATATAGTTTATGTTTTTGGTAATATATAAAGGGATATATATTTGTGTATGATTTTAATTTTTGAAAAATGTATTTGTGTTTTTTTTTTTTATAGGGTTTTTTTGAATATCCGTTTGTGTGTTTTTGTATAGACATTGGAATGACAATTATATGCTCGTCTTCCACGAAGTGAATTTTCTTTAGTCGAGTTATTTCCGGGTATAATGTCAACGCACCGTGATAATTTCTAGTGGAAATCTATAATTTCCGGTATTTTATTTTTTATATTGTGTAGTATTACATGTAGATAATTGTATGTATTATTGTGAGATATGAAAAGTTTGGAATTGTATTTGAAAATTGATATAATATATGACCATACAGTGGAAAATTTTGTGGAGAATGAATAGGTTTTTATGTTAATTAAAACACGAAATTTTAGTTGAAATAAATTGATTAATTAATGTGGTAGATTTACAGAGTTTTTGAGTTGTTTTGTTGCATTATTTTTGTGTTAAATTTGGCGCATTTATTTAAACTTATCATACATTGTGGATGTTTAATATTTTAATGAATTATACAATTACTTGGTGAACTTTATTTATTCCAAGAAATTACAATGAAAAATTCAATATGAAATTTTTTGTTTATTGAAAAAATAATCAATCTTCATTGAAGAAATATTTTATAAAAAATATTCACTGATAATAATATAACAATTACCACAGTTACACACCAAAAAAGCTCGCAATAATTTTCACCTACTCACAATGACATGAGTCAAATTAAAATCATTCAAAAATAAATTCCAAAAACAATTGAACAATTCAACAATTCATAAATATCATAACCAAAACATTAACTTTGATATTTTTCAATTTAAAATTCAGTACAGAAAATTCAACACTAAATTTTTTTAACTCTCTCCCAAGTGTTTTTAAATAGCATTCTAATTAAATCTAATCACACGAATGAAAATCCAACACAATTTTCATGTCAAATTCCAATAAAAAAAACCCACCCAACACAATTCCCAAGTAAACCAAGTTTCCAATGCCATAAATCAAATCAAAATCATTCAAAAATAAATTCTCAAAACAACTAAATAATCCAAACAATTAATAAACATCACAACCAAAACATCAACCTACATATCTCCTAATTCAAATTTCCATACAAAAAATTCATCAAAAAATATTCATCTACAAAACCCAACATATCATTCAATTCTTCACAAAGCATCAATATCAATTCTCCCAAATAACAATATCCATAATTCATAATCAAATCATCAATTACTACTCCTTAATCTCAAATTCAACCAAAAAAATTCGCCACAAAATTTCCATCTCTCAAACAACAAATATTTTCATCACCTCCACATAAAAAAAAAAAAAAAACCCTACACAAATTTTGCCTACACAGATCAACTCCAACCAAAAATCCCTCCACTAAACATCCTACATAATCCACAAAACAATTTTAAAAATTTCATTCTCTCTCAACTCAACCAAATAAAAATATCCTCGCATTTGTCAAAAAGGTTTACTGCAGTCACGACTCAACAGAGGATTACCCACATACATATACATATTCCCCCCCCCCCCCTCACTCGATATATCAAACCAAATAAATAGCTCAATGCACATACATACATACACATATCTAAACAACATAAATACATACATATGATACATATCCAGCTCTCGTACATAAACAGAATATCTTTGTGCGGGACCCACCGGTATGCGCGAGTATCATCCTGTACTCCTTTTCTTATTCTCTTCAACATATTTTCATACTCATCTCCTCCTCCTCCTCCTCCTCCTCCTTCTTCTTCTTCTGCTTCATCTTCTTCCCGAGCTATCTCCTCACACGGCCTTTGAACGCTGCAGTTCTGCAACCCGGACACACCTCACTCGCGGTGTTACGTTACACGACAGAGAAACCAACATTATTTCAACTCTATCTTACTTTATCTTTTGCTTTTATTTTTCTTCTTTGCCTCTCTCTTACCTCACCAACATGCTCGTACAAGTAACGATTGTAATTGCTCGTCTTTCTTGTAAAACGACTATATGAGACCATGATCGCATCGATCTTCAAGCTGAGAATTTAATCGCTGTCTTTGTCTTGACTGCACACAATATTTATGTTTTCTTCTCTTTTCTCTTTATATTTATCTTTTTCATCCTTTTTCCTTTCTTCTTTTTTTTTTTTTGTTACAAGGAAAAGGTTCGAGGAAAGACTGTAAAGTCTGAATAAAAGTGTCGGCGTGAGAGACCATTGGCCAACAAACGCGAACGCGTCTAACGCTCTGACGCGTGACGCGACCTCATCCTTTTTATATTTTATATATACGTATATACACGTGTATTCAATACATATATGCGCATATGTATATATATGTATGTATATAATAATAATATATATTAAAGTTTGTATTATTGTATTGTATATAAATTTTTAATGGGTGAATTTATATTTATTTATATATTTCAAAATTTAATTTAATCAACGAACAGTTGATGAGATTATTTTATTTTATTTTTAATGTTTCATAATTTTATTGTTTATATTAGGGTGTGCTATTTTTAAGCAACTTATTTTTTTTTTCATTAAAAAAACAGGCTGAAAATTTACTGGACGTTATTTTTGTTTTTTTTTTTATTTAAATGACATGGGTAAAAAAATTTTATTTTTTTTTTTATTTTTGTAGCTCGGCATTTGTTCATCATAAAAATGAGCGAATAGCATATTCTTATAGGGAATCGGACGATCTACAAAAAAGGTCTCTTACACTTTTTTGATAGAAATAGCCGTTCTGAAGATATTCAAACCCAAAGTTCAAAATGTATGAAATTTTGACTTTTTTCAGATATTTTTTTTTCTTTATTATATTTACTATAAAAAAAATTATTTGTAACTTATGTTAAATGAATTTTATTATTATTTAAAAGCAATAGAAATTATGCTGTCTAAACAAAATTAAGCAATGTAACTACAATTATTGAAGTGTTTTTTTATTACAATAATAAAGTGATTAATAACAAAAAAATCAAAATTTCATACATTTTGAACTTTGGGTTTGAATATCTTTAGAATGGCTGTCTCTATAAAAAAACTGTAAGAGACCTTTTTTGTAGAGCGTTCGATTCCCCACAAGAATATGATGTTCGCTCATTTTTATAATACGCAAACACCGAGCTATAAAAATCCAAAGAAAAAAAAAATTTTTCCCCATGTTATTCAAATCGAAAAACGAAAATCACGTCCAGTAATTAGTTTCTTGTTTTTTAAATGGAAAAAAAAGTTGCCAAAAAATTTCTCACCCTAATACACATACCTATCTACACATACAACAATAATCCATATCAAGTTTTGTCTTACTATATTACATATAAATTTATTACACATAAATTAATATTCATTTATATTTCAAAATTAAATTTAATCAACTGAACATTTTTATAAATAATAAACTATACAATTGCAATTGATAAGATTATTTAATATTATTTTCAACGTTTCATTATTTTATATTCATCTTTATACATATGTTTTTATATAAACGTATGTAGAAGTTATGTATATAGAATTATTGGACGTTGAAACAATGCTTTGTTGTATGAATTTAGATATGGCTTTGTATGAATCTCAGGAATAATAGATGTTGTTCAGGTATATATTATACATATGTACACATGCATGCTCTTTCTTATGTATATATTATGAGAAGCTATTCTCTACAATGATGTACATGTATTATGTACATGCATGTTTGAATGAGTATATATATTTATGTGTTTAAATATATTTACAATCTCGATTGGAGGTCAGCGGATCAATGATCCTTTATATATCTACCAGACGCAATGATTAATCCTTTCGTGATTGAGTTGATGAAGATTGGGATTCTTTTTTTAATCTCCAAAACGATTTAAAGAAAGCTGAGAGAAGAGAGAATGAAAGAAAAAAAAAAAAAGAAAGAAAAAGATTTATACAATTATCATCTTTCATCGATTAAAAATAATTATTTCTTTCTTCTCGTCGTTGGGAATTTTTATTTGTATAATTTCTGTAATTGTTCGTGTTGTTTTATATTTATAAGAACATGTTGGATGTGTGTATGAGAGTGTGGTAAAAGGTTACATGATGTAATAGTTACAAAAGTTCACGAAGAAAAAAAAATTGCGTAAAGTTTATTTGAAATTAAATATAGAGGGATATTTTTTAAGTTATATAAATATTGATAATTAAATTAAAATTAAATATTGATAATAAAAATTATGAATTTTATATTATAATAATTAAAACAATAATTATATTAAAAATAAAAAGAAAATTAATAATTAAATAAAAATTAAATCGAGGGATATTTTTAGTTAAATTAATATTAATAATATTTATTATTAATTTCATGTTATTAATATTATAAATTGTATATTATAATAATTAAAATAATGAATATTAATAATAAATAATAATAATTGAAATTGATAATAACAATTAGTAATAATAATAAAAAATAATAAAGAAAAATTAATAATTAAATAAAAATTGAATAAAAAAAATTAATCGACGGATATTTTTAGTTATATTAATATTAATAATATTTATTATTAATTTTATGTTATTAATATTATAAATTGTATATTATAATAATTAAATTAATAAATATTAATAATAAATAATAATAATAAAAATTGATAATAACAATTAATAATAATAAAAAATAATAAAAAAAAAAAAAATTAATAATTAAATAAAAAAATTAAATCCAGAGATATTTTTAATTATATAAATTTTAATAATATATTTCCATGATGAATAATTTATTGGGAGAAGAATTATCAAAATAGTGTCTTGAATAAAGACATAAACAAAATGCTAGTAACAATAAATTAAATAATAATTTCCAATAACTGCGTTAAAAGAAGAATTATTATTATTCTTCGATTTAATTTTTTTTTTCTCTTTTTCCTCCTACACTCGCGCCCTTGACAAGCAATTCTCAGCAAATCGTGCGCGATATCAGAGTTTTCGTATCTCCAAGTCACGCATACGAAATAAATATACAAGAGGTCAAGACACATCGTGGCAATTTAGTAAGAGAATTCCATTAGAGAAAAGAAAGTAAGAGCGAAAGAAAAAAAAAATTGTCTTTGCACACACAATCATCACTATACATCCCCATATATATATTCATACACACACTTATGTACACTGCACATGTGTATATATATATATATATATATATATATATATATTTACACAAAAAAGAAGATATATATTCTCAACCCCGTGTCTTTTTCCTCCAGACATATTTGTCCCAACCGACTATACATTTTATACGTGAGCTTTTATAAGGTAGTTTTATGTCAGGGTCTCGCTCTCTCGCACCTGTTGCTTCGGTTCACCGCACTAAATCGAACATTTCACCCTCACTTCTACCCTCTATACTACTTCCTATATCTCCTGCACAATCCAAAACATATATGATACATACACAAAAACTTATACATACATATCTCCATGTAAAAATATAAAATTGTCAAATTGAAATTTGATAAGGGCTTACATATTTTATTTATATTTTATATATTGTATATCAATACATAAATCCTTTTGCTTATTGTCATATATCCATAGGCATCCTCATACATACATATATATGATTATGTATTCGTATATAAATAAATAAATAAATAAATATGTATATAAATAAAATAAATAAAATAAATACACTTTAACAACTTGTCAATTTTAAAGTTCGTTCAAATGGATAAAAAGGATTCCACAGCGTCTTGGACCATATCGCCTCTGATGCACTGTGGAATAAATATTTTACACACTTATAGTATATATACATATTAGATATATGCATATAGATATATAGAAGCCACTCACGACGTGCAGCGAAGCGCGAAATCGTTCGCTTGCTCACATGTGAACGATCTTGCAAAGTTTTATTTTTTTTCTTTCTTTTATTTATTTGTCTGGATATATATATGTATATGTTTATGTATCAGTGTGTATACTTTTTTTCCACGGTTCACGATGTAGCTCCTTAGCTTTTATATACACATACTCATATCCCAGACCCTTCTATCCCATTTATATATAGTCCCTCAAGGCTTTTGTATAAAACTTGCCCCAGTGTATTCTTCCGAATCGTCACCTTTTCTGCCGCAAATAATATTCTCAAACCCTCATATATTATTACATATATGTTCATGTGATGTTGTATATTATGACAATGCTTTAGGCTATTTTAAATAACATCATTGACATTGATATCAAATTTAAATTACGAATTCAACAGACGTTATAACAGTGAGAGTAAAAAGTTTTTATTTATGGATAATTTTATAATGTATCACTACTGTATAATTTTATATTTTATTTCAATGTATTATATTATATTGTTGATTTTACATTAGTTTATTATATAATAGAATTAATACATATATATAAATTTATTATTTTATTGTTAGAACGAGCGTGTGAATTTTTTTTTTATAGACATCACATTTGTCAGTTAATATTTCACGCGTATAATTTTCATTTCATCTGCCAAAATAAATCTCTAACAAACCGCCCACTCTGGTAACAAGTTTTTCAAAATATGCACAATATATTTATACAATATATACACCCATATATGTATATACATGTATTGAGAAACAAAAAAAAAAAAGGCAACGACGTGCGTGACGAAGCTTGAATGCAATCGATATTTTTTTATCTTTTCATTCTTTTTCCTGATTATATATACACTATCGTACTCTCGCTCTCATTTTATATCTATACATACGCAGGTGTATATATGTATATGACATCCCCTTTATGTCCATCATGCGAGAATCAAGTCCAACACGTGTTCAATTCTCGTGTTATCCAACAATTTAAACGTTAAATTCAACTTTTTCTCTTTCTGATATTTTTTTCTTTTATTCCAATCTCTTTTTATTTTTTTCTCTCTCTCTCTCTCTCTCTGGCAGGTTAACACGGGGGTTCGCGTCAACAATTGATCGTGACCCTCACACTAATTTGTATTTCGTGAATAAAAAAACTTACGCGTCTGATATATAGATAAAGTCGATTGTACAATAATACGAAGGAGAAAAACGCATGAATAAAATATATTTCTTTACGTTTTTTTACCATGGACAATTAATTACATACGTATCAAGATTAACGGCGAAATTAAGAAAAAAAAATATATATTGAGATAGATGTATATATACATGTGTATGTATATAAATAAAATAAAAAAAAAAAAAAAATGGGAGAAGTTGACGAGGGAAGGAGGTGAAGAATAAGAGGAAGAGCCAAAAGTCTCGAGCGAGTGGTGTAGTAGAGAGAAGAAATCGGCACGGGTGTTCGTGTCGCCCCTACGAATAAGGGTGGTTATATAGTCTGGGAGGGTTGCTGTTGGCTTGAAGAAATGTAGAGAAAGAAGGAAAAGAAGGACTTCTAATATATGCCTGCCGAGAGAGACTATAAAAATCAATACCTCAAATTACCGGGCTGTGCTTAATTTTCTTGGAGAAACCAACTCTCGTCGTCCTCCTTTCTTCATCTACCTCGTCTCATTCCATTGCCCGTTTACCCTACCAATGGTCTGAGACTCGTCGACGTTGCGACGACGCGGATTTCGCCGCATTCGCATCCATCGGTATATATGTACATTTGTATATAGATTGTGTATATGGATGTGTGTATATAGTAGTATTTTACCATTACTTTCTTAAGTTTCCATTAAGAACGTTTACCGAACTATATTCGCTAGGTTGGATGTATGTATGTAGAGTATATTCTTGGCAAGAATTTAATTTTATATATTGTAAATCGGTGAATTATTATTGTGTGTCTATGAGGATTAATGGTTTAGTAATGTTATTGGGTTTAATGAGAGAAAATAGAGAGGGATATTGAATTTATTTTTTTGGTGGATTTTGTTTTTGTCAATGGATATTTTTTTATGAGGATTTTGTGGCGGGTTTTAAGGCTGGAGTTTGGACTGAAACGGAAGAATATTTTTTTGTGGAGAATGAATAGATTTTTATGTTTATTGAAACACGAAATTTTAGTTGGAATAAATTGATTAATTAATGTGGGAAATTTACAGAGTTTTTAAGTTGTTTTGTTGCATTATTTTTGTGTTTAATTGGGCGCATTTATTTAAACTTATCATACATTGTGGATGTTTAATATTTTAATGAATTATACAATTACTTGGTGAACTTTATTTATTCCAAGAAATTACAATGAAAAATTCAATATGAAATTTTTTGTTTATTGAAAAAATAATCAATCTTCATTGAAGAAATATTTTATAAAAAATATTCACTGATAATAATATAACAATTACCACAGTTACACACCAAAAAAGCTCGCAATAATTTCACCTACTCACAATGACATGAGTCAAATTATAATCATTCAATAATAAATTCCAAAAACAATTAAACAATTCAACAGTTCATAAATATCATAACCAAAACATTAACTTTGATATTTTTTAATTTAAAATTCAGTACAGAAAATTCAACACTAAATTTTTTTAACTCTCTCCCAAGTGTTTTTAAATAACATTCTAATTAAATCTAATCACACGAATGAAAATTCAACACAATTTTCAACACAAGTGAACCAAGTTTCCATTGACATAAATCAAATCAAAACCATTCAAAAATAAATTCCCAAAACAACTAAACAATTCATAAATATCACAATCAGAACATCAACTTTGTCATTTCCTAATCAAAAATTCCCTACAAAAAATTCAACACAAAGTATTATTGTCAATTTTCCTAAATAATAATTCATAATTATCGTTCATCGACAGTATATTAAAATTAATATCTCCAACAATTTGCTTCTGTTCATCCTATCTTTAGAAATAACAACCAATCACTTACATACCACGTGTACTTTCAGTTTCGTCGCCTAAGAAACTTGCAGAGTGTTAACAAACATTAAATACTTATAGTCTCTTGGCCATCGATAAACCTTATTTTCCTTTACATAAATATTCAAACACAAACTTTGATAAAACATTACACAATATCGATTGATATTCATATACCAGAAGTGATATATTATATATTTATAACCGTAATTATATAGTAATAACATTTCATTAATAAAATTAAAGCCAAATATTAATAATATTATTTAACTGTCTCGTAATTTTGATATTCTCGTCATGGAATTGTGTATTAAATTCTTCATCAACGTCTCTATTATAAAATTCAATAGTTTATATACATATACACCTAATAATCAATAATTAATCGACACTAAAAAAAATAAATTCTTGATGAAAAATGGAATTTTCTTCAAAGAAAAAATTTCCAATTGAAAAGTTCGTTCATATAAATAAAACAAATTGAGAAAAAAAAAATGTCAAAGTTTTGATCTTTGTGTAATTTAATATTACAAAACTTAATTTTTATTTTCTGTGATTTATTTTGTTTACCTGTATGAATTTTTTGATTAAAAAATTTTTTTACATTCAATAATTTATTCTTCGATAATTATGCTAATTATTCTTAACTTCATCAACGAAATTCAATCAATATTTTAATTTATAAAATTAATTTCATGTCATATCAAATAAATACAATAATTTAAATTATTTATCATGAATAAATACACAAAGATTTAACATTGAACAAATTTAATCA